>CM067217.1:108521676-109775717 GCA_034190945.1 Octodonta nipae
TTAAAGACAGGACCTTAAATTCGCCCTTTGGGTACGCCATCCGCACCAGGATGGACATCAATTACACCGCTAGCGCCCACTGCAAAGGTGGTGAATTATCTCCTTCAAAAGGACAAGATACCAATTTAATAGGCATGCTTTGAGTCACTCCACTTATTCCTTTTTGAAGAGATGTGTAGGTATTCCTTAATGCATCTGTCCCAAAAGTGCTGATGTATACGTTTACTAGCTGCCAACGAGAGAGATGAGATACTTCAGTCCTGATGTATCCGGGATCAGGACGTGTGTTTAGAGGAGACAATGTGAGAAATGAGAAGGTGAGAGTGGTAGTAAGTCATGGGAGCTGGTGACTCATAAAGGGCGAGAGTTTTTCTTAAGAGCCGCAATATCTTTGAGAATAATATTGAGTCTGGACAAGTTTAATGAGAGTTGACAAAGCTTTATCCAAATCAGCAGCTGAAAATGAGTGTTTCTGGGCAGATTGAGGATGACGTGAGTTGTTGAATAATCTCATAGAGTAAGAGATATTCGGAGAATTTTCTGTGGAGATGAACACTCATTTCTAGAAAAATTGTACTGAACTGAGAGATGCATACACGTTTTACGTTGCGTTTCAGTATATCTCGAGACATGGGAGAACCTCAGGAGACCACTGGGATTCCGGAAGCGAGAGCCATGACGGTCCCGTCCACCATAAGGAACTCTCGCCAAGAGTTGATGTTATAGTCCTCGAGAAGCAGGATCGGCAGGATTTTCTTCAGATCGCACATAGTGGCCATTGAGATGGAGCCAGTCTTTCTTGAATTTGAGTTACCCGGTTGAAACAATGTAACCCCTCGATGAGGGAACTTCTTATCCAAGCCAAGCCAACAGTATACCGAGTATACCGTGATCGACTAAGTAGTTAAACTACCGGGATGATATGACACTTCATCGATGGCATGTCCCTCAAACTGTCCACCGTAATAGGGGGTCCCCAGTTCTTGCAGAAGACATCATCAATGCCTAGAGGGTTGTTTGTCACATTGTCACCAAAAAATTGTCGCAAACAATGGTTAGGGTGACAAAAACAGACATCTTAGGTGTGACAAAGTTACAAAAGTGTAATTTGGCTAGACGTAGATGGTGAAGAGATCGCCAATAACCAGAAGGGTTTGCTGGGAAAAGCGTATCGCTTATCAGTAGTTTTGATCTCTTCTTCTTCGCTAGCTGTTTGTCTATCCTTGTTTAGCCAAGGCTGTCCTTGTCTGGCTTGTACGAGGGGTGCGCTAACCTAGCGTATCGCTTATCAGTAGTTTTGATCTCTTCTTCTTCGGTAGAATGTATATTTTTGTGTGTCTTTGTCTAACACAACAAATTTCATTACGATAAAAAAATATGAGCAACTTACTCTCTTTGTTTAATACATAGTTACCGTTTTATTAATTAATATACCTAATATATGTATAAATATAAAAAACGTAATTTTTTGTATTGACAAATTTGCTAAAAATAAAATTTTTGCTTCCTTTCTATAATAAAATAAATTTCATTATGATAAAGAAAAATGAGCCACTTATTCTCTTTTTAATAGTTACCGTATTATTAATTAGTGTACCTAATACATGTATAAATAAAAAACTTAAACTTTTTATATTGACAAATTTTTGCTAAAAATACCTTATTCGAAAATAATTTAAACAATTAAAAACAGCTGCATTATTATTTCCAATAACAAGGTCGGGAATGCTTGATAAATTGAATCATTAATTCATTATCATGAAAGAAGACCAAACATGTGAAATTTTATTTACAAACATCTAATTATTTACAAGTGTCTATCGCTGCATTGATAACACTGCAAATTTTAATCATTAATTAATTATTATGAAAGAAGACCAAACATGTGAAATTTTATTTACAAACGTCTGACTTTTTAGTTTATATGCGTGTATCTCTACATTAATAAAATGTTGCAATGTGAAATTCCATTTCGAAATTATGTGATTTTTTCATTTATAATTAGTGCTTAGATAAAATTTTGTAAACCTAAGATGTTGATACAATTGAAAAAATCTCTAGGAAATAAAATTTACTGCCTATAAAAGGTACAGAACTTGCAGTGAAAAACAAGTGAGTTTCAGTGTAAAAAGGTGCAAAAATAACAAAACAACATGTAAGTAAATATGTAATATTTATTATTAAAATATTTCTAATTCAATAAGATTTTTTTATTACATCTATTTAATTCTTGTATACAACTTGTATAGTTCCACTGTAATAAAGCAACATAATGATGTGATATATTTTTACTAAAATCATTAGATGAGGTTGTTGTACACGGGGAACTCTAAATCTTAGTTCTGCATACTTGGAGGCCCATATATCACTGTCTGCCTTAAATCCTGCACTGAGTGAGAGGCATGCTGCCAAATCTGATCGAACTTCAAGCAGATTTGTTCTTGATTCATTTAGCGATTTTTTTAGAGCAATTAATTCATTTAAAGTAGCCATATGTGTTTCTTCAACTGTTTAATGGTTGCCTGATACTCTGTTTCAGTTTTCATCATACTAAGGTTGTGTTCTCGTTTTCAATTAATGATTCAGATACTGCAGTTGCAAAATTATTAGTTTTATTTCTTAATTCTGTTATGTTTCCTTGTCTTGTAGAATATAGCTTAAATTCAGGATACTTTGATAACAGTTTACTAAAACTGATTTGTAAAGAAGTTTGGTTTGCCAATTCATGTGTTATATATAAGCTTCCATTATGTGGTGAGTATTCGGAGAAAAACACTTCATTTCCAATAACAATACATAGTGAACATAAATTAAGAATAATGTTTATAAACATTTTCTTTATTATTTATTCTTCGTTTAATAACCACAATGTGCACTGTAGACAAATACTACAATATTTGTATTTTGATCTTCTTGGTGTATTTTGAGTGAAACTTCTTGTTGTATTTCTTGCACACTGTAAAGTTACAATAGTAAAGAGTAAACTTTCAGTGTTTTTAAAACAATTTGTACAAGTATAAGAAATGGATACGTTCATACTGTTAATTTAATAGACTGTATTTGATATTTATTTAAGATTCTCCCCTCTTTTAGTTTAAGATATAGAGTTGCGCTGTTACAAAAAATTGTAATGGTTCTAAATAAACAATTTATAATATTTTTTATTTATATTACATAATATTTTTACATTGTTCTTACAACATTAGTTAAAGGATTATATTTTACAAGGCGATCATGAAGAATGAGACAATATGCAGTAGTTTTTTCTGGTATATTCTTGCTTGTTTCGAATTCTAATCTGACATCAACAGCTCCACCTTTAAGGGTATCTATTTGTCGGCTACAGTCAATTACATATAATGTGGTTTGTTTAGAAAAGTCTTCTGGAGTTAGAGAAACTTGAATGAACTCTCTGTTATAATATACCGCTTGGAAGTTAGCAAACATTTCATAAAGTGTTGCAAAATTCTTTTGATCAAAATTGAGATTTAAATTATCATATGGGTAAACTTCAGAATTTAAATACAATTTTATATTTGTGATGTTACAATGATCAAATTCTGACATAGTCTTGTGAATATTATTTTTTCGATCAGTATGGAATGCTACAATAACAAAACGAGGTTTTTCCAGTTGACTTGTCGTTTTCACTGCCCAGGTATGTTTTTGACTTTGCTGTAAAAGTGGATACTCTAATAACTCCCAGGAACGAAAACCGATAGGTAAATCTTTTCCACGTTCTATATATTGCAAAAATTGGATTTGTGAGCATCAGATAATGACATGAGGTACTTTCCAAACAACTTTATTTAGGTGAACTTTTGGTTTTTCTGTAGCTACAGAACTGACTGCAGCGTTGGTGTCTGTATTGGCACGTACCAGAATTAAATTTTGACTTGCTGAAATCACTAGGCGACGAAAATCCTCACAAAAGCCAAGTAGTAATTTTAGAGGAATGCATACTGCAAAATTTCCGTTAGCGTCACACATATTTGGGGTGCCTTCAAGATTCCATCCTGCATTATACCATCGAATTATTTCGTTTTTGGAATATGATAGATAGGTCTTAATCGTTGATGTGATTCCAGGATTTCTTTTCGATCGACTACTGTTCCACCAAGTTCATAACGAATTTCTTCAAAGAGGAATGCAAAACCATTATTAATGAATCTTAATGTTGGACTGTACTTATTTTCTGAGTTTAAAAGTTTTCCTTCTAGGTACAGAAAACTTTGAGAAGGTAGAGTGTACACGTCTTGGGTTTGTATAGGGATTCTTATCTCATCATTATTGAAAAATGTAGTATTTGCATAAGGTGTGTATGAATGATATTCAAAATTGGTTATAGCATTATCCACAAGAACATTATCAGCCACTCGTAGTATGTTAAGCGTCATTTTTTTGTTTAAACACACACCGGAACAAACAGAAAAGTTTTTTAAGTCTTAAACTTATACTTAATTTTATTCTGCAAATGAATGCTTTGAATTGTCCTCTCTCTATAGTTTTCTTCTTTTTCTTCTTATTTTTTTCTTCTTTATGTTTAGCCGTTGTTAAGTTCGTACCTTGAATCCCAAAGATACTAAAAATTGCTTATTGATAGGTGTTAACTGTTTCACTTGTTGCTTGATACTGGCGTTTTTATAGATTGGCTGTAGATATTTTATAGGTTGTTCCTGTTGTGATAAATAATTAGATGGATTATCATATATGAAAACCATGTCAATTAAGTCGTTTTAAATGCAATCTTATCGTAACAACTTCACTTTTAAAATTAACCAAATTTCCATTTTGGTCTGTTATTTTAATAATAATCTCATTTATATATCTTGTATTGATTGGTAGATAAATAACGTTGGTGGGGTTTTCAACAATTTTGTAACCAGGCGGAACGTTGGGGTAAAACATATGGATTATATGTACGGGTACATCATTGTTGAAAGAATTCTGAATTAAATTGCATTCAATGCAAATAGCATTTACTTTTGAAATGCTGATTGGATAATCTGAATAGTGCCATTTCTTAGTTTTAATTTTCTATTTTCAAATCCTAATAAAGGACCAATGGTGTTAGATTTCTCAAAATCAATTTCTTTGTTACATTTTATTTCACATTTAAATGTGTTATGATTAGCTCTCAATATTAATACAGGTTTTTCTGTTTTTTATTTTTCTTATTATCATCTTTTTCCACAGGTTTCAAATTCTTCTGTATAGTTGTGACGATAATACAGATGGTACAGCTGTCTCCTTTTGTTGTTCTTCATGATCAGTTAGCAAAGTGTGAAGCGTTTTTTCAATATCCTGTATTTCATAGGTGCCCACCGTAATTCTAATTTCATACCGTTAATATAAAACTTGTTGTTGGTTTCATCGATATTTGAGATGGTATTAAAGGTCATAAAATCAATTAACTCCATGACATACGTAGCATCATCTTCTAGAATAATTGGTGGGTAAATCTTGTTACTGAGAATAGAAGCACGTTCAGAGAACGTAAATGTATATGAAGACATCTTAATCTGTCAAAGGTTACCAAATAACTAAAACTATTTGTATGGTTTTATTTAATATATTCACTTAATTATTTTTACTATTTACAATTTTCAACTAAATTATTATTACGTAGTTATTAACAAGTTTCAACTCGCATTAATACTAATGTTTCCTTTCGGCACCTGGTACAATATGAGACCCTTTGAATTCCATAATCTGTACATATACCAGACTTGTAAACTTGAAAACTTGCACCACAATCATCACATTTAAAAGTTAGTATTATACCTCTTCTATTGTCTGCCATTTTGTTTTTTTAATTACCTCTTGAAGCACAACACACAGAGCAGCTTGTATTTAGTAATTTTCTTTGCATGGGTGTTCCACAATATAGACAATAAACAGTAGAGCTAGAGCTCCGTTTTTCACTAATTATTCTTTTAGTTCCACACTTGTTACACCAGCAATCCATAAGAACTGTACACTGATAATGTTCATCGGTAGGAACAGGCATTTATAAAAAAATATGAATGTATATTGTTCAAAGGTTTTCAAAGTAATGAGACAAATTTGATTTGTTTACGAATTTTATTGAGATAAAAAATATAAACATAAGTGTCCACAATTAAAACTGTTATAGTTCTGAAACTTATTATAGTTATATACAATTTTACATAGTTCAGTGGAATTAAAATATTTTATAACTTCAAATGGAGGCCTAAGGTTTCCAAGCTATCAAAATAGTTCACTGTTGAACCGTTTTTCTTATATGCTGTCCAATGAGTTCCAGGACCAATTGTAGAATCTAAGTTGATAATTCCTCTTTCAATTTTATGAATTTTTTTAGGTAAATTGTCTCTCATGAACACTCCTCGGAAATTTGGAATTTTCCAGATTTTTGCATATTTATCTATATCAATATTTGTTAGCGGACGTTGTGGTAGTTTTTTGGAGGGTGTAAAAAAAGACCGAAGCCTTTTTTGTAAGGACGTAAGTATAGTCCTTTTCCTCCTACAGCAATAGACTCCATTTGTCTATTATGTCGTTTAGCTTCCTCTAATTTTTGTTTTGCCATCTTAGCATCATTTATTACTTTTGCAACAGCTGATCCTCCTGCGGCGATCGATCCCAATGCAGAAAGTCCTGCAAAAATGGGAATAAGGGGTAAAATACCACCCTTCTTAGGTACTTGTATGATACGAGGTGGAGTAGACTTGATATGTTTCTTAATTGATTTAGCAGATTTCAATGCAACTTTTATGGCAGCACCTAAAGTACGAGGTTTATGTTTAAGCACATGTTTCCTTATTTGACTTATAGCTCTTGTAAACCCTAGACATTTTCTGCTCGGTTTTTTCTTCAACACTCCAATTTTTCTTAACTTTTTTGTTTTACACCTTGACTTTATTTTAACCATACTTCTCTCTTGATTATAGTACGTTTTATATGAATGTTCAGTAAATACTGATAAAATTTTAAGAGAAACTATTTTTTATACTAATTGATTCTGTTCGCTTTTGACACTGGGGTAGTGTCATCTTCAAAACCACCATCACTATCATCTAGTTTTCTTTTTCGATTTTGTTGATTGTCAAAAATAAGAGGTTCATCTAAATCAAGTTTTAACTTTTTAGGAATTACTTCTTCATCATTAAGTTGTAATTTTCTTTTACCCACTCGAAATTTACGAGTTTGAGGAGATATTAGACGACGTTTTATATTTTCAGAATTATAAATGTCATCATCACTGGTATCCCTTTTACGTTTTCGGTTATATTCAATTTCCATATTCATATCAATTTCTTGAGGTTCATTTACAGGTTTTTCTTTTTTGTTTATTTTTTTTTTTGAACCTTTGGTTTTCTTCGTCTCCTTTGTGATGGTATTTTTTTAATGGATTCCACATCATTACCATTCAAAATTGTTATGCCGTCTTGTATATTCTTGAGAGTATTTTCAATCATAAGTTTAGTTTTTTCCATTAACTTTATACACTTTCGAATCGTTTGTTTATTAGTAGGTCTTTTCAAGCCCATACCTAATTTCACTTTAGTTTTCATTGCTCCTGCAATACCGAGAGCTGCTATTCGTTCACCTACAGATGCGTCTTTAGAATGAAATCTCTGAAGAGCTTCTTCAGCTAATATTTTATCTGCCTTATGACGTAACTTTGTATCACTTTCACTTTCATAAATTTATCGTGTTTTAAACAGCTAGCATCTAGTGGATTTGTTGGTAGACTTCCTTGTAATAGACGTTGTTTGAGTTTTGTTCCAGGCCCACAATAATTATAACCTGGTATATGCATTTCAAACGGTAAATTATTTATAGCTGAATTTAATAAACCTTGACCTGAATATAACTTCATGATGTTATTTCATTAACTATCACCTTAAAACTAACATATATTATTTGTTTTATGAATATTTATCTCATTTTATAGTAATGTGTCAAAGAATGAGGGTGGTAAAACAAAAAACTTCTTTAGCTATTGAAAATGATAATTTCAATAGTATACCTGAAAATAAAAAGCATGGTCCCTTGTTTCCGTCAACTGTGAGGTGTATTCTGGTGGGGCCAAGCAATTGCGGTAAAACCAATGTTATGGTTAATCTAATTGAACACTTGAACGGGCTGAGATTTGAGAATGTTTATGTTTATTCAAAGTCGTTGTATCAACCGAAATATGTTTATCTGGAGAAGTTACTAAAGCCAATACAAGGCATCGGTTATTACTCGTTCAATGCTAGCGAAAATATTCTACATCCTTCAGAAGCAAAAAAAATTCAATATTTATATTTGATGATGTGGCTTGTGACAATCAAGATGTTATACGTCAATATTTCTCTATGGGAAGGCACAGTCTAGTGGACTCGTTTTATCTGTCTCAGACGTATGCGAAGGTTCCAAAACATCTCATTCGAGATAACGCAAATTTTTTGGTTCTTTTCAAACAAGATGATTTGAATTTGAAACATGTTTATAATGATCATATTGGTAGTGACATGTCGTTTGAACAGTTTAAAAGCTTATGCGCCATGTGTTGGTACAGACCATATGGATTTTTATGTATCTCTAAAGACAGCAACATCAATGAGGGACGTTACAGAAGAGGTTTTGATCACTATATATGTTTCGAATAAGACAATTAATTTCAGTACAATCATTAACATCATAAGTGTAAGATATATCAGAAACTGATTGAACCAGATCAATAGCGGATAATAGCAGATAAAAGCGGATCAAAAGCGGATCGAAAGCGGATTAAAAGCGGATCAAAAGCTCATGACAACCAGATACTAACTGTCTAATTAGCAACATGAATCTATCAGAGAAGGAACTAAAAAAACGTCTTGTACAGAAACGTAGAATTGTAAAAGAAAAATTACAGCTTCTCAAACATGGTGAAATTGTTAAGGAAAAGTTATTTTCTCCCATAACAAAACATCTAAAGGACATTGAAAGTAAACTGAGTCACAAGGAACATAAAATGGATGGAGCTAATAAGATGGAAGAAGAGAAACTTTTTTTAAAACTGAGGATCCTAGTCATGTTGATGAGGAAAAAGATTTTATTTTTAACGATGAATTATACCCATCAATACTATCACATCAAGCTGAATCACTGTATCAGGAAACACCGAAGATTCCTCGTAAACTTTCAACGAGTTTATCCACACCTACAGGTCAGTTACGATATTGCAAGATGAAAATGAAGATCCGAGTGAAAATAAAATGACAATTCTTCAAGAAATCACATCTGATGATGAGATAGGATCATTACATTCTCCTGCAACACCTGGACGGTTTGCTGATATTGCTGAAAAATCCTATGTTGACTATTTAGACCAGTATGATCCATTACCCAGAAAATATATAAATGACATGTATTATGATGATGATAATAAGGATTTGATCATAAGTATGGTGTCAGATTAGATACCGATACTGAGAAACTAATGATTGGTGACTCAAGATTAGATATTGATGGATCTGATATTATCGTTAAGAAGAAACGATATCGAGGTAGTATGGGGTTATATGAATTATTGTTCAAAAAACGACCGAAAGGCTACTCTAAAGAAGATGAAGATAATTATAAACAAATTGTAGCAAAAACTAATGCCCATAGACGTTATTATAAACCTAACAAACAAATAGATGGTAGCAAAATGAAAAATATAAAAAAATTATTGCTCCTATGGTGGCAGGGAAAGGAATTTTTATGGAAGTGGATAACAATAAATTGATTACGTTCATTGGGATGATCCAAATGAACTTGTTGATAGGTTACGATTACTACTCGCTTCACAAACAGCAGGACATACAGGCCACACAAACGAAATAACATCAATTATTGAGGAATTGAGAGAGGCTGGTATAATTATTTAAAAATGAACTCTAATAGTAGTGTGAAGCGGCAAATTGTTGAAGAAATCCATAAAGCAGCCAGGATAAATTTTAAAAGACGAAAAGTTTAATTAAATCTTTAGATGATCTCTTTCAAGCTGATTTAGTGGAAATGATACCATACGCTAGAGAAAATAAAGGCTATAAATACATATTGGTTGTAATCAATTGTTTTTCAAAATTGTTTGGGCCTATCCCATAAAGTCAAAAATAAGTCTGAGGTTTGCTCAGCCATGGAGAAAGTTTTAAAACAGCAAACACCTAAGAATCTGCAGACTGATGCTGGTACAGAATTTTTCAATAAAGATTTTAAGAAGTTAATGAACAAATATAAGGTGAATCATTATAAGGTGTTTAGCGAGAAAAAAGCGTCAATTGTGGAACGAGTAAATCGAACTTTGAAAAACATGATGTGGAAAGAATTCAGTTTACAGGGTCATTACAAATGGCTGAATATTCTACCGGAAATCGTGAGAAAATATAATAATACCAAACATCGAACCATAGGTATGAAACCATTTGAGGTTACAAAAAGAGATGAAAAACATTTATTGAAAACAGTCTATAGCAGAATAAAAGTAGCATCAAAGAAACGGAAATTTCTAGTTGGTGATTATGTTCGTATATCAAAATTACGAGGAGTTTTTGATAAAAATACCAACCAAATTGGTCCACAGAGATATTCAAGATAAGGAAAGTTCAGCTTACAAATCCAACAACATACCTGCTGGTTGATGAAAACAATCATGACATTTTGGGTGGTTTCTATGAAGAACAATTGTTAAAAGTTAAATATCCCAATGCATTTCTAATTGAACGGATCTTGAAACGAAAGAAACCCATAAAATTTTTGTAAAGTGGTTAGGTTTTGATGATAAACATAACAGTTGGATACAGGCAGATGACCTTGAAAATTGATATAAAACTGTAAATAATTACCACTTTCTTTAATATTGTATTATTGTTCAACTTAATCAGTTCGAGTCGTCAAGTATTTGTGCAGTTACAATGTTTATCGTGGATTTGCAGTACTTTCAGTATGGAGATGCTATTTTGTGTAAGGAAATTGCAATCATTAATGTAGAAAACGGCTGGTACTCGCACAAATTTGTTACAATGCCTGTCAGTTTTAATCATTTGACTGATACCATTCAACAACACATGGTGTATACAAAAAAGAGCATCATGGATTAGAATGGAATAATAATGATTGTTTAAGGTATGAACAAATATCTGAATACATAAAAAATTGTATTAAGTGTGATAAGACTCTGGTATTAGTCAAAGGATTAGAGAAGAAACGTTGGCTGGAGAACTGATTCCTAATAAGGTTGTGGACTTATTAGAAGAAAGCTGCCCTTCCATAGAGAAATTAAAGCTGTTTTTAAAGTCACATCATTGTAATCAACATGTATATAGTAATAAATTAAACTGTGCAGTAGAAAATGTAAATTTGTTAAGAAATTGGTATGTGTATTGTAGGAAATAAAACTCTTAAAAATCAAATCATCTTTTTTTATTTAAATTAATCCATCTATATATAAATTAAACGAGGAACTAACATAACTCAGTGACATCAAATACTTGTGATTCTTGAAATTCGGAATCATTAATCTCCAATTCTTTTAGGTTGGACCATTTCAATTTTTTCGTCGTGGGTTGACCAGACAACTGATGTTTCCTTTCCTCTAACTGTTCCAATTGCTGTAGTTCCTCATCATCTTCAAGGTTAAAATTAAATCGGGTGACAGCTTTCTCAAATAATAGAAGTTCCTCATCCGACTCTATGTTCATTCGAACATACTTAACTGGAAGATTGCCGAACTTTTTTTTCAACGTTTGTTCCTTGGGGAATACGTTAAAGCAACTGATACAGCATTTCGCTTTAATTTGATTTCCTTCACACCATAACTGTAATCATAAGAAAAAAAAAAAAAAAACATAAACACCTATTGATGAAAGAAAATTTAAACAACTTACCGAAAAATTTGTTTCATCACCACCAATGCCATATTTAGCGGGAATTTTGTTGAATCTTGGGTTGTTATTAATAAAGTTGTTGGAACGGTGGCCATGTTTGCTGTTATTTAAAATTCAAAAGTTTAAACTGAATATAGTGAGCAGCTCACAAGCATTTATATATTAAAACTGATATGGAAAAAATTAAAACGTGCTTACCATTTACAATTTATCTAATAATTTAGAATATTTTTCGGTTATCAATAAATATTATGATGATATGTTTATAAATTTAGACAAACAATACAAATATGGTCTGACTACCATAATGTTCGTGGGAGGAGTTTATTGTGACGGCCATTTAATATATCTAATCCTACCCATTCAGAAAGAATACACCAATAATCAAACTTACACAATTGAAACGGATTACATTAACCAATCAAAATATTATGTAGGAGGAGTAGTAATTTGTTTATTGAAACAAACAAATTTAAAACTACTTTTGCTAACCAATTATATGTTTTACATTGATAAGGCAAGTATAATTATGAAAAACAATTTACGTAAGCATTATGAAAACATTTGCTTATCTATATAAAATGTTGTTTTCGACGCCACTAAGTCGTTAAAAATATAATTAATATAAACATAAGATGCCAGTCTGTCTGTAAAAATCATTATCTTGTGAAAAATGTTATTTTGTTAACCTATGGGTTAATCAAAATCATATGATGTTTACGCTACTAGAATGACGTCTGTATTCACAAATCATACAGATGTTGAATGATCACTATCAGTTTAACATATGTAATATGTGCATTTGTGGAAATATTACATGAATGTAAATAATCATATAAAATGAGAAACCATAACGATTTGTTTTTTCAAAAGAATTCAAGCAGTTAATTATTACTTTACATAAACTACGAATAAAAATGACAAGTTTTACAAGCATCAACCAACAGGCTGCTGGTATGGTGAGGAAGATTGAAGAGGTGAGTAACTTGATAAGGACTAAATCTGAATATCTTAAGTGGATTAAGTTTTTGAAAACCAACACATTTCTCATTAAAAAATTTTTAAAAACTAAAGATAACAAGTTTAAATTTTATAGTAGTTTAGAGTCCAATTTAAGTATCTTACAGAATTATTTAAATAATTTAAAGTTCAATTACGAGTCAAATTTTATAATTGTCAAAGAACGAAGAGCAGGAATTTGTTTTGGCAAGATGTTAAATCCTGTTTTAATAATAGAATCAAAACTGGTGCAATTTTTAATATAAAATTCAAAGACCCTGAGATGTTTTTGAAAAAGGCATTTCGCATTTTCTCAAATAAAATTAGAAAGGCTCTAAAAAACTCTCTTTTGAAAGTAAATGTAGTTTTTTCAGCAAATTTTATTAAACCTAAAGACTTTGAAAAAGATGTTAAGCATTTCAACACAAAAATTCTGTAATAGATACCACAACTGATCTTAAACAATGGTATAAGGAAAAGTTGTAGATAAAATTTTGGCAAAATTGGAAGATTTTCAAGAGAGGGATTCAGGATGGGCATTATATGAAATTTTACAATTGAAAGTAAACATTAATAACTATTCACCAATTAATTGTGGTCTTTCAACTTTCACTACATTACCAAAATTTATTAGAAATTCTCATTGTGTATTAAATATTCAAAATAGTGATGAGTACTGCTTCTTATGGTCTATTGTTGCAGCCCTTTACCCTGCATCAGACAATAAAAACCCTAGAAGAGTTACATCATATCCACACTTTAGTAGAATTTTAAAATTTTCTGATATTAATTTTCCCATGCAGTTGAAAGATATTACAAAATTTGAAAACATGAATAGTTTATCTATTAATGTTTATTCTTATGATAAGAAAACATTGGTAGAACCTGTTCGTTTAAGTAACAATGATTTTCTTACACGAATTAATTTACTTATTGTTCCTTGTGAAGAAAGAGATGATGATGACCTTGATGCAATGGAAACAAGTAGCACTGAGGTTAGGAAATCAAATTTTCATTTTGCTTTAATAAAGAATTTATCAGGATTACTTAACAGACAATTGCCTAACAGCCATAATAAGACATACTTATGTGAGAGGTGTTTAGTGCATTTTAGTACACAGGAAAATTTAACCAAACATTTATTTGACTGTCGAAATTTAACAAAACCAAAATTTCTTTACCATCTGAAAAAGATAAAATTTTAAAATTTAAAAATTATAAAAACAAAGAAAAAGTACCTTTTGTTGTGTATGCTGACATTGAAAGCATTTTAGAAAAGCATCATGATTTGAGAGGTACAACTACCCTCGAAAGATATCAAAAACATCAAGCATTTAGCATAGCATACTATATGAAATGTTCATATGATGACAATCTTTCACGCTTTAAATTATACACAGGTAAGGATTGTCAAGTTTGGTTTG
Source organism: Octodonta nipae (assembly GCA_034190945.1). Classification (NCBI taxonomy): domain Eukaryota; kingdom Metazoa; phylum Arthropoda; class Insecta; order Coleoptera; family Chrysomelidae; genus Octodonta; species Octodonta nipae. The sequence continues at coordinate 108,535,985 of CM067217.1, forward strand.
CTAAAGAGCTACAAAATATTGCATATGAAATTAACCATATATTTGAAAATCCTCTTCCAATGAACAAACTAACACCTGAACAAGAGTATGACTTTCTCAATGCTACCTGTTGTCACATTTGCGAACAACCTTTTCTACCTACAGATATTAAGGTCCGCGATCACTCTCACAACACAGGTGAATATAGAGGTAGCAGTCATCAAGGTTGCAATATAAATTACACTGATAACCATGCAATACCTGTCATTTTTCACAATTTTTCTGGATATGACAGTCACTTAGTAATAAAGGCTCTAGCTACTGAAATTAAAGGAAACATATCGTTGTTACCGGTTAATAAAGAAAAATATATTTCTTTTACCAAGTATATTGAAAATACAAAAGTGTGCTTTAGATTTTTGGACTCATTCAGGTTTATGGCTAGTAGTTTAGATGACCCTTTCATCATTTTTAGATAACAAACAAAAAATTATCACACGAAAATTTTGTAAAAGCGAAGTTGAATTTCAATTATTACAACAGAAAGTATATTTCCGTATGACTATTTAGATAATGGGAAAAATTGCAAGACCAGTCTTTACCACCACAAAAAGAATTCTTTAGTAAATTAAAAAAACTCTCATGTATCTGACAGTGCATACCAACATGCTTGCAAAATTTGGCAAACTTTCAATATTAAAAATTTACAGCAATATGCAGAAATATACTTGACTGTTGATGTATTGTTATTAGCGGACGTTTTTGAGAATTTTCGAACAGCCTGCCTTAACACATATAATTTGGATAGTTTGCATTACTACACTGCACCAGGATTGGCCTTTGATAGCATGTTGAAAATTACAAAAGTTGAACTAGAATTATTAACAGACATTGATATGATCATGTTTATTGAACGTGGTATCAGAGGTGGGGTATCACAATGTTCCAACCGATATGGTAAGCAAATAATAAATATATGGGTGACATGTATAATCCTGATGAACCATCATCATATCTGATGTATTATGACGTCAATAATTTATATGGAACATCAATGAGTTTACCTTTACCTTATGGTGGTTTTGAATGGATCGATCCCTATTCTGTAAATATTTTGATGTTTCAGCAGATAGTAAATTTGGTTACATTTTAGAAGTTGATATACATTATCCTACAGATCTACATGAAACACACAAAGATTTACCTCTATGTCCTGAGCATTTGGTACCTCCATTATCAAAATCTAAAAATCCAAATTATTAACAACACTTTTTGATAAGAAGCGATATATAATTCATTATCAAATTTAAAGCAAGCAGTGAGTTTGGGTTTAAAAATAACTAAAATTCATCGTATTTTAAAATTTTCTCAATCTTCGTGGATGAAAAAGTATATTGATTTAAACACTGATTTAAGAAAACAAAGTAAAAATGAATTTGAAAAAAATTTCTATAAATTAATGAATAATTCAGTGTTCGGAAAAACCATGGAAAATGTAAGAAAATATAAAGACGTAAAATTAGTCACCAAATGGTCAGGAAGATATGGAGCCAACTATTACATTTCAAAACCAAATTTTCACAGCTGCACCATTTTCGATAATGATATGGTGCTTATTGAAATGAACAGAACAAATATTAAATTTAATAAACCTATATATGTAGGTTTTTCCATATTGGATCTTTCCAAAACTTATCTTTATGATTTTCATTATAATTACATTTAAAAAAATTTCCAAATTGCGTAACATTATTATACACGGACACTGATTCTCTAATATATCTCTTTTAGTTGATGACGTTTATTCACACATTAAACATGACATTCACAAATTTGACACATCTGACTATCCTCCGGATAATGTATATCAAATTCCTTTAAAAAATAAAAAAGTATTAGGTTTGATGAAGGATGAAAATAATGGTATTATCATGGTGGAATTTATTGGGTTGCGGGCTAAATTATATGCTTATCTTCTTCTGACTGGTAAACTTACCAAAAAGGCTAAAGGTATAACTAGTGCCTCAAAAAGACCATTACATTTGATGATTATTATCAATGTCTGTTTAATAATGTTAACAAAATTACTCAAGAGCATACCATCAGATCGAAAAGACATGAAGTTTATTCTATAAAAATTTAAAACTTGCTCTTAGTCCTTTTGACGATAAAAGAATAATTAATATGTACTCCACAAACACGCTTCCATGGGGTTTTCAAAAACTAATAAACACTTAAAAGTATTTTTCCTTATCAATTTACTTACTCATCATTTCTAGCCACAACCAACGTCTATTTGTTGGTATGTAAACAATGTGAAACAATGAGCCAACAAGACACTCTAAATTTCCTCTGCTTTGTATGTGGAGAAAATGGCACGTTATATTGGCGGAGATCTACAGAAGAAATGTGGAAACCAGTGGGTATTGTACTGCCAATACAACAACCAAATCCAGAGGAAGCAGAAGGAAATGATCATTATGAAGAAAGTGATCAATCTGATGAGGGTTTTCTGACGTCAGCTTTCAACCTGACTATTACACCGAGTCAGATTCATCAGATTGATCAACATAAGATAACATTTAAATAAACAAAATAATCTATCATCGAGGTCTGAAATGATTGCAATAAAACGCACATTATGTACAAACAAGAAATCAGTTAACAAAATGCCTTACAAGGTAACAGTTCTAATTACATGTCTAAAGTGTAAAAGTTATTCTGACAAAGATGTGATCAAAGATGAATACTACCCGTTTGGAAGACATATTGCTCTACAGTGCAGTCATTTTCTTCTTTTAACATGCATGAAATCAGAGATTTGTATGGTAAATGGATATCAACACCAATGTCAATTTCAGAAAAACAGCATTTGAAGCAAAATTGGAATCAAGACGTCTTTGAGAATAGAAAAAGATTTCATAATCTAGCAAAATTCATCACGGCGCATTACTCCTATACAAATAAATCAAGATGATAACAATGCAACACATTAGTTTGTCTCAAGATTTAGCCATGAACAGTCTTATTGTCTATTGTCAGCCTTGTGAAGACGTTTCAGAATTTCCTTGGTGTTTCAACAATGATGTCATATTACAGTCATCAAAATGTAAAAAGTGTTCTGATAGTTTCAAACTGGTTTCACCTACTCAAAAAAGTGAAAACATTATAACGAATGCAGATTTTTTACCATGTGGAAATTCAAAATACTATGATGCTTTCTACTATCTATCAGAGGATAAATTTGCGTACTATCATCTACCTAAGGATGAAGTTTCATTGCCAATTCTCTTTCTCGAGATGACAGTAAACTACCGCTTGGGAGATGGACGACGATTTGAAAAAGGTGAAGAAGGACTTGTAAACCTATATGAAATTGAAAATTTTGTTAATGAAAATTCGAACAATATGTAAATTATACTATAAAAATGAATGTATTTTTCTTTGTTTGTTGTTTATATCTAAATAAATTGAATTAAAAATCATCCCTTTTTTATTCATCTAGAATAATACTTAAAAGAAAAATAAATGACTCATTAGCTCAGTTGGTTAAAGTGTCATGCTAATCATTAATATCATAAGTTCAAATCTTAGATGAGTCATTTTTTTTTCTTATACCTGATAATTATAAGCTTATTTCAAACCAAAATAACAAAGTAGAGAAATTTCTAAAAAGTGTAAAACTATTAAGCAAAGACAGCGAAAAAAAAAACATTCTACCGAAGAAGAAGAGATCAAAACTACTGATAAGCGATACGCTAGTTTAGCGCACCCCTCGTACAAGCCAGACAAGGACAGCCTTGGCTAAACAAGGATAGACAAACAGCTAGCGAAGAAGAAGAGATCAAAACTACTGATAAGCGATACGCTTTTCCCAGCAAACCCTTCTGGTTATTGGCGATCTCTTCACCATCTACGTCTAGCCAAATTATCACTTTTGTCAACTTTGTCACACCTAAGATGTCCTTTTTGTCACCCTAACCATTGTTTGCGACAATTTTTTTGGTGACAATGTGACAAACAACCCTCTAGGCATTGATGATGTCTTCTGCAAGAACTGGGGACCCCCCTATTACGGTGGACAGTTTGAGGGACATGCCATCGAAGTGTCATATCATCCCGGTAGTTTAACTACTGACGAAAATTCAAGCTTTCTGCCTTGAGAATCTTTTACTACAACTAATAACTCTGAGAGAAGTAGAGCAGCACACAATTCTAGTCGAGGGACAGAAATTTTCTTGAGTGGAGCAAAGCGCGATTTACTACATATGAAATGACAGCAATATTTGTTGGAAGAGGACTCCAGACGAAGATAAACAACTGCAGCGTATCCCCTTTCCGATGCATCAGCAAATCCAAAAAGGGAAATGTTAGAACTAGTCAAGGAATGGGAACTGGAGAGAGAACGTCTGTCTGAGAACATATAGTAGTCCACTTAGGAATGGTAGAAGCATCAGGAGTAGCATCCCAATCGATACCACTAGCCCTTAATTGCTGAATAATTAATTTCATTGAGAGAGTAAGGGGTGATAGAAATCCTAATGGGTCAAAGATTTGTGCCAATTCTGAAAGTATTGAGCGTTTGGTGCATAAGTTATTAAATGCATGAACCTTAAACAAAAATTGTCTTGAGAAGGATTCCATTGGAGTCCGAGAATTTTTACTGTTTAGATAAAATCGAGATCGAAATTCAGAGAAAGAGCCTCAGAATGAATTTGCGAAGCGGGCAAATGAGAAAATAGAGCAGGTTTATTATTAGCCCACTTACGCAGCTCAAACTGACCTTTTTTGAGTAGAGATATCAATTCTTTCTGGAGTTGAAGAGCATGAGAGATAGAATCTGCACCAGTACAGATGTCATCTACATAAACATCATTTGATATGATCTCAGATGCTTCGGGGTAATCATCCTTATACATATGAGCAAGATGGAATAGAGTACGTATTGCTAAATACGGAGAAGAACTATCTCCATAAGTAACAGTCACCAATCGATAATCCTGAATAGGGATATCCTGAGAGAAACGCCACAAAATACGTTGGTAATCTCGATGATGTTCAGCGATGAGAAATCTGACGGAACATCTGCCTTACGTCGGCTGTGAAGAATACTGCATAGAGTCTGAAGCGCAAAAGAATCGAGATGAAGTTCTGCTGTAACTTGGGACCGGATAGTAGGATGTCATTAAGAGACACTCTTTGAGTATCAACAGCAGAAGCATCGAAGACACTCTAAATTTGGAGCTAGTAAGAGCTATAGCATGATGCGGAATGTAATAACTGGGTTGAGACATTTCGAGGCTGGGTATTAATTCCATGTGGCCAGAGTTCAAATAATCCTGCATGAAGTCCTTGTAGCGTTCAGACAGAACAGAGTCTTTTAACATCCTCCGTTCCAGGGACAAGAATCTTTTGAGAGCTGCATCACGAGATCCTTGGATATGAAAGTATGAATGTTTCAAGGGTAATTCGACAGTGAACCTCCCTGTGGATATACGAGAAATGAGGTCCTCTGTCTGTTTATCCTCCAAAGAAATTGCTGGCAATTTTGGAAACTGATCTAAGTCCCAAAAGCGCTTTACAGAGTCTTCTAGTGAAATACTAGCTATAAGAGTGCTCACTGAGACAGAAGAAAAGTCTACCTTTCCCAGGAGAATCCATCCCTGAGTACTTTCCAAGGCTACAGGGCCACCGAATCGGGGTTGCAAGATATTACCCTTCCACAATGCAACAAACATATCAGCACCTAAGAGTATATCTACTGGACGAGAAATATTAAACTGAGGATCGGCGAGTTTTAAATGATTGAAATCTTTGAAATAGTCCAATGGAATATCCGATGAGGGCATATCAGAGGAAATTTGAGATAAGACCACAACATCAAAATCGAAAATTGGAGTCAAAGCTCCGCGAGGCCGAAGCACACAAGAAACAATATGTGAGGATTGAGTATTTATGCTGCCCACACCTCCAATTCTAAGAGGTTTAGTGCGCTTGAATAATCCGAGTCTCTTACAACACTTACTGGTTATAAGATTACATTGGCTTCCACTATCTAGAAGAACCCTAAACGGTTGAAAATGACCACGAGCATCCTTTATCTCCACTAGAGCAGTGGATAAGAGAACGGTACCCTGCACTCCCGTGAGAAGAGAAATATTCGAAGTGCGGGGTTGAGAATTAATACAAGGATTTGCTGAGGCAATCTTGAGAGTGTGAGATGAGGTTTCTTCCGCTCTAATACTAGAAGCGAGCTGAGTATTTGATAAGCCCGAAGGCGAGTGTGAGTTGCGCAAGGCATCAGTAAAATGCAAAAGAGTATGATGCTTGCGAGAACATTTTCTACAGCAGTTTGTAGAGGAGCATTGAGAAGATGTATGCTTATCCTAAGCAATTTGTGACCATCCATGGGTACGAGTGATAGCAAATCTATCATGAGGAGATTTTCAGAGAAACTCAGGGCAATTATAAATGCGGTGTGCGGTTTTACATAATGGACAGATGATGTTACTAGAGAATTGAGATTGAGAATTTATGACATATGTACTGGCAGAATTATTTTTTGATGTTTTAAAACGGGGAGAATGAACTTTAGATTTACTAACAGCACCGGGGGGAGTGTGGATAATATTGAGAGAATCCAGAGCGACGCATTGCCTCTCCAAGTAATTCAGCAAAATATCAAAGTATAGATCTTCAAGTTCCGTAGCGCAGTCTCGCTCAAACCTCGGTATCTGAGTCGAGTCGTTCGAACAGCCTTGTGAAGAGAATGAAGTCCCATTGCTTGACAGGAAAGTCCATATTTTCCAACACAGAAAGGTTTTCACTAAAAACATCAACTAGCTCTCTGAATCCTTGAGAACTGGAGAAATAGCCTGCGAATAAGAGTTAGCAACTAAACGCTTATTCACATAGTGCTTGAGCAATGCGTTATAAGCAACTAAGTAATTATCACCTGTCAAGGGAGAGGATTTTAAGAGTTTAAGTGGAGCGCCGTGAACCAAGCCTATTAAGTAATTAAATTTGTCGACATTTGAGAGCGAGTCATTATTATGAACCATAGAGTCAAACATATCAATAAATGTTTGCCATTCACGGAATTCACCAGAGAAATGTGGCATTTCTATTTTTGGGAGTTTTACATTAGTGCGAGGGATACTAGTGTTATGGGACTCAAGTGAGTCTCTAGAGTTATCAAAAAGCTGCATGTGAATAGGTTGAATGTTATAAAAACTTGAGTAGAAAGCACGAGCTATCTCGATCTGAGCATCCAAATCTGCATTATCTTGTGCCGACATAAGAGTTTGAATGATATTCTGTTGCCTATCAAAGGCTTCGCGAGTTGCTTCTAAGCGGTTGTATCTACATTTAAAGTTATTATGCATAGTTCTATCAGTAAGAGATTGCTTCGCAATGTTCAACAATTCTTCTACCATTACAATTTCAGGTTTGCGTTGAGAAATGACAAGATATAATTTTCTATCCGCCATTGTAAAGTATAAATTAATATAAGCCGAACACAAATAATAACTTAAACTGCTGAACTAAGCTAATCAAATTAAAAAAGAACAAATATTGAAAATTAATACCAGTTAATTAATTGAGAGCAGCATTTATGAACTCCACTGTACACTAACATTACAATTACTACACGATTTAAAGAGAAAAAATATCAATTTCTATAAATGAATATTCACAAAATTAATAAACTACACGTTTATAGAGACAGACTGTATATCTGTATCATAAATCAGATCCGAATAAGTGGCAAATTCCTTAAATGACAAAAAAATGTCCGGTAAACTGAATGAGTTTTTATTATTGAAATAAACAAAACAGCGATCGATATATCAATTAAACTAGTTCAATGTTAAGAGATTACAATTATTATTATATAATTGCGAGAAATGTATTTAATAAATACTTGAGGTTAATCAGAAATTAATATATGAGTATTAACGAAAACGCAAAATAAACAAAGTAAATTCAAGGTTAAAATTTTAGAATTTAATGTCAATCTAAATCCACCTTCTCTTTGTGAGTGACGCTTGCGTGTTGAGATTTGTAGACATGCGTAATTATCTGACCCTAAGGTGTGTGGAAATAATACGCGGGAAACAAATAAAATGGTTAATTATGAATGCAATTTTATTTTTTAAAAATTTAAGAAATGTACCAAATTGATAGCGATATATCAAAATAAATCAATCCGGCTCGATTGGGCCAAAAAATGTAGTGAATTTAATTAAGTGGACTTTAGTTTGTGTGGTTCTATTTTGATAAAAAACTCAATTGCCCTTCATAAGAAAACTCTTACCTTGTCTACGTTATAGATCTAGTAAATGCCTTGGGAAATCTGCCATCCATGTATTTGTCTGCATTCGGCGCGGGTAGCCGGCCTTAACCCTGGGTTTTTAGGCACAACTAAAGTTTATATTGTTGGGCAATGCGCACTCACGAGGGGGTTTACAATAAGTGAGTAATAGATGCACACGCACGTTGGGGTTGCACTAGCGAGCACATAGGGAAACGTTTTTTCCTTGAGAGTTTCTAGTGAGGTCCGTACTGGACGAGAGGCAAACAGCGAGTCTCTTTTCTTCTTACTGCGATTGCGCTTAAGGCAGAGTTTTTTCCAAGCAATTGAGAATATACATATGTAAATATAAAGGCTGTCTCTTTTAAACCCAAAAAAGACAGAGTGTTCTGAACATACCGGCCACCAAAATGGTACATTTTCAAAACACGAGTGAGAGATAAAAATAATAAAAAATTCTTTTGAGAAAGAGAAAAAAATTATTATCTATGCAAAATAAAACAGTTATGAGGGTGCGAGCCTGGTTGTACTCTAGAGATGAGTTTAATAAATCTATATATATATATATATATATATATATATAAGTTAATTCCATCGACTTATATGAAAACATCAAGCAACAAGTTCCCAGCTGACTCAGCGTAACACGTGTCGTCTCCAGTTACCCGCAGACGAACATCCGTGAGAACTGCAAGCGCTGCGACACCTTACTTATATATATATACTTTTTACTTATATCATTATTCATTATTACTTGCAGTTCTGCCTAGTTTAGTTTACCACTCATTTTTGTCATTTTAATTGTCATAAAGTTTCATTGTTATTTTAATTAATTTCAAGTTTGTATTAAAAGTTATGTTATTTGTGCAAGTAAAATAAAATCTTTTTTAAAAAGATAAATTTTGAAAGTACGATATAACAATTTGGCGCAGTCAGTAGGATCCGTCTAACGTTACTAGAACACGAGTATTCTAACTGGTAGCGGCGGATTCCTATCCCTCAACGGAACAACGAACCTGGAAGAACTCCTCACTGCAATCAAACGTAGAACACGGCGCTTTCAATGTTCCTGTTGATGTAAGTAATGGTGAATCGTCATTCGTTTTAAGTAAATATTATTTGATTTATTTTATTGAGCATTGATTTTTAATAATTTGATTGAATACATTTGATGTGATTGATTTTTATTGATTTTATTGATTTGAATGAAATATTGATCTATTTCATTACTTGATTTATTTGATATATTTATTTTATCTCTTTTATTGACATTTGATATATTTGATTTACATATTTTATTAATCTATTTATCCATTTGATTAACTGATTTATTCGAGCTATTGATTTTATTGCTTTACATTTTATACCATACTGTTCTATCGTTCAAACAATTGTCTAAAACCCATTAACGTATTCTACAGTTTATTAATTCTCTATACCTTTAACATTTTATTCTATAAACTTTATCTGAAACAGAAAGATACCGGTTAACGGAAATATTTTCCGTTATACCCGAATTTGAAGGCGACCAAATTTTCTTGGGAACCTTTATAGACGCGTGTAATTGCGCATATAATATCTCCACGGCGGACCAAAAATATTTGTTAGTGATACATATCAAAAACAAACTAAAAGGAAAGCGGATCTTACCTTGAAATTAAACAACTCTTGACCCTACACTTTGGAGATTTTCGTGATCTCTCTTCCCTTATTCACGATTTACAACGTCTAAAACAACTGTCGAACGAGTCCCCATTAACATTCTACAATCGTCTCCAAGTCTTGAGTGCATTCATAAAACGGCTGGGCTAAGTCCAGAACAAAAAGACAAACAGACCACTCTAGTGGATAAATGGTGATGAATATCCTTCTTACGGGATTAGAACCCCGTTTAGGTCAGGTAATACGTGCCAGTAATCCAAAAAATCTTGTAGAGGCACATTCCCGGATTAGAAGAGAGCTTCAACTTTCTTATTTCGAGGATCAGAAAACGAACAAATCTGTTCCTCTCAAACCCAACTTCCAAGCACGAAAGCCGACACAACCTCTTAAGTGTCTTCATTGTGGTCGATTAGACCACATAGCCGCAAATTGCCGATTGAAAAATCAAAATGGTTCTCAACAATTCAACCAAAACCATAGGCCAAATCCTGTTGGACCTAATCAACCAACATGGCCAAACTTCCCCTCAAACAGTCCCCCGGTTCAGCAAGGACAACAGTTTCGTCCACAAAACTTCCAGAGACCCCCTTTTAGGTCTCAAATGAACCCAAATTATTCTCGACCTTCTGTCATACAAAATAATCCAAATAACCGTCCTGAAAGGACCCACCACTTCAACCAACATCAAAATGATGGTTATTCCCACTATCCAGACTACAATTACTATACCGAGGATAGCAACACTTACGATTATGAGGATGATCTTCAAAATTATCCTATCGTTGAACAAACTTTTGAAGATACCCCTATCGAGCATTTTAATAGTCATCAATATCAGGATTTTCTAGTGCTTCCGAGCCTAGACCAACCTCCCGATTCGACAACAACTTTGTGCGAAGTCGAAACCCAAATTTAAAATCTGAATCTAGACGATTTGAACTCCGACTTGAACTTCCCGGAGCAACTATTTCTTTAAGCCCACTTCTTACTGTTAATTCTAAAAACCTTTATTACATTCTTGACGCTTCTTCTAAATTCAAACTACTTATTGATACCGGAGCTGGTATCTCTATCTTTAAGGAAAATACCGTAAAGAATTTCACCCAAAGATCTCCTGAAAGGGTAACGATTTAAGGTATTACCCATGAAAAAATCCCTATTTCACAATCTACCCTAATTCCATGCGCTCCACTTAACCCACATAAAGTTTTCACATACGATTTGGACATTGAGTTTGACGGCATACTAAGTTTAGATTTTCTTGAACACTATGAATGCATAGTTGACTTAAAATCTAAAGAGCTAATAACAAATTTTAAAACCATCCCTTTACACAAAGTTCCCGATAACGATCAACCCTTGACTGATGTACCCGACACACTCAATGTTAAGCCAAATATTACTTCACAAACACCCACACAAAACAAAATAACCATTGAGGCATGCACAGAAAAGATCTTTAAACTTAAATGCGATCTTTCTAACATCGACGCCATCCTGCCAACTCAAGAAATTGACAGAGTACGACTTCTAAACGCACTCGTACACATTAACGCAAATGGTAAATATCTAACGTCTATCATAAATGCTAACGCGATGCCCAAAACAGTAACTTTTTCTGATTTAAAACTGAAAGCACTTGACAAAACTCACCCTCTTCTGAATTTCAATACAGACGATTATCATGATTCCCAATACACAGACAGAAACTCAACTATTAGACAGCAAATTAGAACTGAACATCTAAATGACGAAGAATGCGAACAAATCACTAATCTTTGTTTGGAATTTCAAGACATTTTCTATCTTGAAGGTGACGTCTTGAGTTTCACTAACGAGGTTAAACATTCGATTGATACGAATAACGCAAAGCCCGTTTTCACTAAATCCTATAGATATCCTCAAGTACATAAAGAGGAAGTGAAAACCCAAATTGGAAAAATGCTTGAACAAGGTATCATTAGGCACTCCTCATCTCCTTGGTCCTCCCCCGTATGGGTCGTCCCCAAGAAGCTTGATGCTTCTGGCGAACAAAAGTGGCGAGTTGTTATCGATTACAGGAAATTAAATGAATTGATATTTATGTAGACGATAAATATCCTCTGCCAAATATCTCCGATCTTCTCGACCAACTTGGAAAGTGGCAATATTTTTCGACACTGGATCTCGCTTCCGGGTTCCATCAGTTGGAAATCCAAGAGGAAGATATTCCTAAGACTGGCTTTTCTGTCGAAAATGGTCATTACGATTTCGTTCGTATGCCATTTGGTTTAAAAAATGCACCTTCTACTTTTCAGAGGGTTATGGACAATATTCTTCTGGGTATACAGAATGAACGTTGTCTAGTCTACATGGATGATATCATCGTCTACTCTCCGACCATCCATGAACATATTTCCCGGTTGACAGAAGTTTTTAAACGACTTCGGAAGTCTAACCTAAAAATTCAACCTGATAAGTGCTAATTTCTTCGTAAAGAAGTGGCTTATCTTGGCCATCTTATCACACAAGAAGGTGTAAAATCAAACCCTTCAAAGGTTGAATGTATTCAGAACTTTCCGCAATCCCAAACTCCGAAAGACATCAAATCTTATCTTGGTCTCGCTGGGTATTACAGACAGTTCATACCAAATTTTGCGAAGATCTCGAAACCTCTAACTAAACTACTCCAAAAAGGCGTCAAATTCATCTTTGACGTAGATTGCAAGTCTTCCTTCAATGAACTGAAGCAAGCCCTTGTATCTGACCCAATCCTGATATATCCAAATTTGGAAGAACCCTTCCTGCTCACTACTGATGCTAGTGCTTTTGCTATTGGAGCGGTTCTTTCTCAAGGCCCCGTGGGAAAAGATCTCCCTGTTGCATACGCTTCTCGCACCCTCTGTACTGCAGAGACACGATATTCCACCATCGAACGAGAATTGTTGGCCATAGTTTGGGCTGTTAAGCACTACAGACCGTATCTTTTTGGGAGAAGGTTTACACTTCTGTGTGACCACCGTCCGCTTACTTGGCTCTTTTCCATCAAAGATCCTGGCAGTCGTCTAGCCAGATGGCGCCTTAAGCTAGAGGAATACAATTATAAGATTGAGTACAAGCCCGGCAAGGTAAACCAAAACGCAGATGCTCTTTCTCGCATCAAAATCAACCATTTCAAGCAATGTGCTGATTTCCTTTCCAAAATCAAAATTTTCGCTAACAACGAAACTAACTCCGAACAACCTGAAAACTCTGACAATGTCTACGAACATGAGGAAAGAATTACCGCTGAGTTTAATCGATTTGTTCAACTCTACAAAACTGAGTCAATAATCGATTACTCTAAAATTGAAATATCCAATTCTCAGCTTCTAGACAAATCCCACAAACGCATAGTTACATTCTTTTGGCAAAACAAAACTAATGACTTACACGACAAAATTATTGATGACTTTTTCGAAGAAGAACCTAATTTCAGTAATGACACTCTTAACATCATGGCCAGTAAAACTGTCAGGCATAGAAAGTACTTAGTTGTACCTTTGCCCTATGACCCTGAAACTGTCTCACATCTTTTCAAAATTATTTATAACAACCAAGATCAATTGAACGACTCCGAAACATACTGCATAGAAAATAACATAGAACTTCCCATTCTTGAAATTTTATCCTTCATTCTCTCCCACAAAGAAATCAAACTAAAAATATGCCAAAAGATTGTTACAACTCTTACCGAAGACGAAATTCCTACAGTAATACAACAATACCACTCTGGTAAAAACAACCTCCATCGTGGCATTAACGAAACCATCAGTATTAGGGAAAAATACAATTGGACCGGCTTAATTAAAACCGTAGAACAATTTATCAAATCCTGTGAAACTTGCCAAAAGGTAAAGTTCTGTAGAAAAAACTTAAGTGCACCTTTTGTTATTACGGAAACACCCAAGACTCCTTTTGAAAGTATTAACATTGACATCTTCGAATATCCATCTAGAAATCATGCACTGACTATTAGGGACGAACTTACGAAATTTACACAAGCCTACCCCATAAACGACAAAACAGCTTCAACTGTCGTAAACACCCTTCTGATTTTCTTTCAACATTACGGAACTCCACTTCGCATCCATTGTGACTATGGACGTGAATTTGATAACACCTTAATGCGGGATTTATGCCAACTATACGACATAAAACTGACATTCTCCAGCGTTCAACATCCCGAGTCAAACGGTTCTATTGAAAGATTTCACGCGACCTTAGCAGAAATGATAAGGGCAAATACAGCGGAACATCCAGACGAACATCCATTTAACGTCCTCCCTTATGCCATCATCTGTTATAATAACACGAAAAATAAAACCACCGGTTTCACGCCCTATGAACTCATATTTGGGCACACTTCAAGTAGGCCACCAGAAACCCTTTACAACCAGGAAAAACTTATTTCGAAATACTTAAAAGACCTAAATAACAGAATGGACTATTACTACAGACTCGCCCGTGATAGAACCGAAAGACAGAAAGAAAAATCTAAAGTGCGATTTGACCAACACGTTTCTACTAAACAACCCGATTACAAAGTAGGCCACAAAGTCTACGTAAAAGAGTCCCAAATCAAAAACAAAGCTGAAAACAAATTCAACGGCCCCTTCGAAATTACCGCAATACGAAAGAACTCTGCCACCGTCATAAATTTGCAAACAAACCAAATAACTAAAGATAACTTTGACAGACTCAACCTTATTTTGAATAAATCCCGTCTTTTCAGATTCTGTGGATATTTTTTTGAGTCGTGAACCTTCAACAGTATTCCATTACGCCTGTTAACAATACTATAGGAGTTTTCTTCCATGAAGAAGGCACCCTTAAAATTTCTAATGAGAAATTGACACTCCTTGTTTACAAAGATCTAAGCCCATTTCGAGACGCTATTTTAAACAACGACAATATACTGAACAGACTTTTAGATACTATTAACGACAACAAAACTAACATTTAAAATCTTCAAATCAAAAGTACAGACTCACGTAAGCCTCCTGAAACAAATATCAAAATTTGTTAACATCAAATATACCGAAATTTTTGCTGACACTGAGACTTACAGTACCTACAGAAAGAAATGCGGACTCATTAACGGACTGGGATCAATTTGGAAATCTATTTCCGGTAACTTAGATGCAACAGACGGACAATACTTTAGTGACTCTATAAATAAAATTAGTAAAGACCAACATCAAATTGAAAACTTAATGAAACGACAATTATCAGTAACAACTTCATGAAAATAACTTACCACTTCCAAGCTATAGTTCAAATGTTGCTAGATACATCGATCTAATAGAATTGGAAGCTGTTCAAATCAATACTAAAATTGTTTTTGTACTAAAAATTCCCTTAGTCAATCCTGAAACTTATACATTGTACCGCCTGTATCCTATCCCAGTTTTGGATAATCGAACAGGATTTCACCATATTCTTCCAACAAAATTAAAATATATCGCGAGAGATGACGATTCGCTATAGTATGCATCTTTCGAAGACCTGAGTGGCTGTAAGCCATTATCTAAAGAACATAAGATCTGTTCCAAAGTTATTCCACACACCACAGACAAAGAAGCCTTTTGTGAAGGACAGCTTCTTCGACAACCAGCAGCACTTCCACCAACTTGTGAACCAGTAATATTATATGCCGAAGAATATAATATTCAAGAGATTGACCCGAACCTTTGGCTAATCTCGATTTCCGGACAGTTGCCCATCAACATCAAGTGCAAGGGAGAAGATGTCGTTACCCAATCCATATCGACAAATTCTCTATTGACCATCCAACCCAGTTGCAATGCCTTCATCGGTAACACTAGGGTCCATGCTAGAAGGACCACCAACAACGTTGACAACATCACACTTAAGAGTCACCCAGTCAACACCCCTACAACTGTTGCGACAACCTGCCAACCATCAGTCAACTTCCAAAGTTGAAACTCATGAGACTACAGGAATTGGATGCCAGAGACCTGAATATCGCTAACCATAAGCTTAGCCAATACTCCAGGGAATTGGAAAAGCTCCTAGACCAACCATTCTTGGAGAAACACACCTCCTGGTTTACGATCACCACAATAGCAACAACCGCAATTGTGGTTGCCCTCCTTTCCATCAGCATCATCAGGCAGAAATTCCAGAAGCCTCCAACGATCAGCCCTTCTGCCACCACCAGGTCCATCAACCATCAAGCCCAGGGTAAAACTCCATAGCCTCCTTAGTCCTGTCGAGGATATTGAATTGCAGAACCTCCCTTAAAAGTCGATGCTGTAGCACCAACTTTTTTATATGGATGGGAGTTGTTATATAAGTTAATCCCATCGACTTATATGAAAACACCAAGCAACAAGTTCCCAGCTGACTCAGCGTAACACGTGTCGTGTCCAGTTCTTAGTCAGCGTTCTTAGGTTATAAATTATACTTTTTCCTTATATCATTATTCATTATTACTTACAGTTCTGTCTAGTTTAGTTTACCAATCATTTTTGTCATTTTAATTGTTATAAAGTTTTATTGTTATTTTAATTATTTTCAAGTTTGTATTAAAAGTTATATTATTTGTGCAAGTATAAATAAAATCTTTTTTAAAAAGATAAATTTTGAAAGTGTGATATAACATATATATAAATACATATATATATATATATATATATATATATATATATATATACGAGAAAATAGCCATATTGGCAAAATGGGGGTCAAATATAAAGAGATAGAGATTTAAGTAAAGGAAGAAAGAGAGAGAAAGTTAGGGAACATAAGGAGTTGGTTACGAGTCAGATGGTAGAGGACACACCTTAGAGACAGGACGCTTAAATTCGCCCTTTTGGGTACGAACAGTTACGACTCGAATTAAGCCATCCGCACCAGGATGGACATCAATTACACGCGCTAGCGCCCACTGCAAAGGTGGTGAATTATCTTCCTTCAAAAGGACAAGAGTACCAATATTAATAGGCGTGCTTGAGTCACTCCACTTACTCCTTTGTTGAAAAGTGTGTAGGTATTCCTTATGCCATCTGTCCCAAAAGTGCTGATGCATACGTTGAACTAGCTGCCAACGAGAGAGATGAGATAACTTCAGTCCTGATGTATCGGGATCAGGAACTGTGTTTAGAGGAGACAATGTGAGAAAATGAGAAGGTGAGAGTGGTAGTAAGTCATTGGGAGCTGGTGACGCATAAAGGGCGAGAGTTTTTCTTAAGAGCCGCAATATCTTGAAAATAATATTGAGTCTGGACAAGTTTAATGAGAGTTGACAAAGCTTTATCCAAATCAGCAGCTGAAAATGAGTGGTTCTGGGCAGATTGAGGATGACGTGAGTTGTGAATAAATCTCATAGAGTAAGAGATTATTCGGAGAATTTTCTGTGGAGATGAACACTTATTTCTAGAAAATTGTACTGAACTGAGAGAGTGCATACACGTTTACGTTGCGTTTCAGGTATAGCATCGAGACATGGGAGAACCTCAGGAGACCACTGGGATTCCGGAAGCCAGAGCCATGACGGTCCCGGCCACCATAAGGAACTCTCGCCAAGAGTTTGAGGCAATAGTCCTCGAGAAGCAGGATCGGCAGGATTTTCTTCAGATCGCACATAGCGCCATTGAGATGGAGCCAGTCTTTCTTAAATTTGATTTACCCGGTTGGAAAAAAAATGTAACCCATCGATGAGGAGAACTTTTTATCCAAGCCAAGGCAATAGTAGAATCCGAGTAGGCCGTGATCGACGAAAATTCAAGCTTTCTGCCTAGATAATCTTTTATTTGCTGAATAATTAATTTCATTGAGAGAGTAAGGGGTGTTGGAAATCCTAATGGGTCAAAGATTCGTGCCAATTCTGAAAGTATTGAGCGTTTGGTGCATAAGTTATTAAATGCATGAACCTTAACACAAAAATTGTCTTGAGAAGGATTCCATTGGAGTCCGAGAATTTTTACTGTCTGGTTAAAATCGAGATCGAAATCCAGAGAAAGAGCCTCAGAATGAATCTGCGAAGCGGGCAAATGAGAAAATAGAGCGGGTTTATTACTAGCCCATTTACGCAGCTCAAACTGACCTTTTTTGAGTAGAGATATCAATTCTTTCTGGAGTTAAAGAGCATGAGAGATAGAATCTGCACCAGTACAGATGTCATCTACATAAACATCATTTGATATGATCTCAGATGCTTCGGGGTAATCATCCTTATACATATGAGCAAGATGGAATTGAGTACGTATTGCTAAATACGGAGAAGAACTAACTCCATAAGTAACAGTCACCAATCGATAATCCTGAATAGGGATATCCTGAGAGAAACGCCACAAAATACGTTGGTAGTTCGATGATGTTCAGCGACGAGAAATCTGACGGAACATCTGCTTTACGTCGGCTGTGAAGCATACTGCATAGAGTCTGAAGCGCAAAAGAATTGAGATTAAGTTCTGCTGTAACTTGGGACCGGAGAGTAGGATGTCATTAAGAGACACTCTTTGACTATCAACAGCAGAAGCATCGAAGACAACTCTAAATTTGGCGCTAGTAGGAGCTATAGCATGATGCGGAATGTAATAACTGACCACGAGCATCCTTTATCTCCACTAGAGCAGTGGATAAGAGAACGGTACCCTGCACTCCCGTGAGAAGAGAAATATTCGAAGTGCGGGGTTGAGAATTAATACAAGGATCTGCCGAGGCAATCTTGAGAGTGTGAGATGAGGTTTCTTCCGCTCTAATACTAGAAGCGAGCTGAGTATTTGATAAGCCCGAAGGCGAGTGTGAGTTGCGCAAAGCATCAGTAAAATGCAAAAGAGTATGATGCTTGCGAGAACATTTTCTACAGCAGTTTGTAGAGGAGCATCGAGAAGATGTATGCTTATATCCTAAGCAATTTGTGACCACCCATGGGTACGAGTGATAGCAAATCTATCATGAGGAGATTTTGAGAGAAACTCAGGGCAATTATAAATGCGGTGTGCGGTTTTACATAATGGACAGATGATGTTACTACAGAATTGAGATTGAGGATTTATGACATATGTACTGGCAGAATTATGTTTGATGTTTTTTAAACGGGGAGAATGAACTTTAGATTTACTAACAGTACCGGGGGGAGTGTGGATAATATTGAGAGAATCCAGAGCGGCGCATTGCCTCTCCAAGTAATTCAGCAAAATATCAAAGTATAGATCTTCAAGTTCCGTAGCGCAGTCTCGCTCAAACCTCAGAGCGGTATCTGAGTCGAGTCGTTCGAACAGCATTGTGAAGAGAATGAAGTTCCATTGCTTGACAGGAAAGTCCATATTTTCCAACATAGAAAGGTTTTCACTAAAAACATCAACTAGCTCTCTGGGTCCTTGAGAACTGGAGAGTTTTTTAGATCGATAAATAGCTTGCCAATAAGAGTTAGCAACTAAACGCTTATTCGCATAGCGCTTGCGCAATGCGTTATAAGCAACTAAGTAATTATCACCTGTCAAGGGAGAGGATTTTAAGAGTTTAAGTGGAGCGCCGTGAACCAAACCTATTAAGTAATTAAATGGGCGACATTTGAGAGCGAGTCATTATTATGAATCAAAGAGTCAAACATATCAATAAATGTTTGCCATTCACGGAATTCACCAGAGAATTGTGGCATTTCTATTTTTGCGACTTTTACATTAGTGTGAGGGATACTAGTGTTATGGGTCTCAAGTGAGTCTCCAGAGTTATCAAAAAGCTGCATGTGAATAGGTTGAATGCCATAAAAACTTGTGTAGAAAGCACGAGCTATCTCGATCTGAGCATCCAAATCTGCATTATCTTGTGCCGACATAAGAGTTTGAATGATATTCTGTTGCCTATCAAAGGCTTCGCGAGTTGCTTCTAAGCGGTTGTATCTACATTTGAAGTTATTATGCATAGTTCTATCAGTAAGAGATAGCTTCGCAATGTTTAACAATTCTTCTACCACTACAATTTCAGGTTTGCGTTGAGAAATGGCAAGATTTAATTTTCTATCCGCCATTGTAAAGTATAAATTTATATAAGCCGAACACAAATAATAACTTAACTGCTGAACTAAGCGAAACAAATTAAAAAAGAACAAATATTGAAAATTAATACCAGTTAATTAATTGAGAGCAACATTTATGAACTCCACTGTACACTAAAATTACAATTACTACACGATTTAAAGAGAACAAATATCAATTTCTATAAATGAATATTCACAAAATTAATAAACTACACGTTTATAGAGACAGACTGTATATCTGTATCATAAATCAGATCCGAATTCCCAAATTCCTTAAATGACAAAAAAATGTCCGGTAAACATCGACAAACTGAATGAGTTTTTATTTTTGAAATAAACAAAACAGCGATCGATATATCAATTAAACTAGTGCAATCTTAAGAGATTACAATTATTATTATATAATTGCGAGAAATGTATTTAATAAATACTTGAGGTTAATCAGAAATTAATATATGAGTATTAACGAAAACCCAAAATAAACAAAGTAAATTCAAGGTTAAAATTTTAGAATTTAATGTCATTCTAAATCAACCTTTTCTTTGTGAGTGAGGCTTGCGTGTTGAGATTTGTAAACATGCGTAATTATCTGACCCTAAGTTGTGTGTGGAAATAATACTCGGGAAACAAATAAAATGGCTAATTATGAATGCAATTTTATTTTTTGAGAATTTAAAAAATGTACCAAATTGATGGTGATATATCAAAATAAATGAATCCGGCTCGATTGGGCCAAAAAATGTAGTGAATTTAATTAAGTGGACTTTAGTTTGTGTGGTTCTATTTTGATAAAAAACTCAATTGCCCTTCATAAGAAAACTCTTACCTTGTCTACGAGATAGATCTAGTAAAAGCTTTGGGAAATCTGCCATCCATGTATTTGTCTGCATTCGGCGCGGGTAGCCGGCCTTAACCCTGGGTTTTTAGGCTAAACTGAAGTTTATATTGTTGGGCAATGCACACTTACGAGGGGGTTTACAATAAGTGAGTAATAGCTGCACACGCACTTTGGGGTTGCACTAGCGAGCACATAGGGAAACGTTTTTTCCTTCAGAGTTTCTGGTGAGGTCCTTACTGGACGAGAGGCAAACAGCGAGTCGCTTTTCTTCTTACTGCGATTGCGCTTAAGGCAGAGTTTATTCCAAGCAATTGAGAATATACATATGTAAATATAAAGGCTGTCTCTTTTAAACCCAAAAAAGACAGAGTGTTCTCAACAATACCTCAATTTGTAGCTTTTACTGCTCATGCGCAATAAAAAATTTTTAACCTATAAACAAATGTTCATCAATAAATCAAAAACATAAGTAAGGTCGAACAAAGAATATTTTTGAGCGAACAAAGAATAAAAAGTTCTGATCTATTAATAAAAAACAAAAACAGGCCAAATATCTAAAGCTGGTGCCAACTTAAGCGTCAACTTTTTAAACATTTTTTTTAAGACGAATAACGAACAAAAGTTAATTTTGATCGAACAATGAAGAACAAACGACGAACAATTGAATAAGCCAAAAATATTTCTAAAAAATTGATTTCTCTCCGCCAACTTAAGAGAGCTTTTTATAACATTGAGTTACCCATCTATCTTTATTGTATGATCTGTGGTGGGAGGAGCCAAACATAGACAAGAAGCCAAACGTATCGCCTATTTAACCATCACCGTTAAAGAACCAGATTTGTATTTAACATAATAAAGTGGTAAAGTAATGAAATACCTTGCACATAAATAAAAATTACTTGCAAGCAAAATTTTATTTGCACATTTTTTAGGCATCAAGATAAATATCCTACATAAATTAAACTCCAAAGAACCCATTATTATATAATTACTAAGCTGATTATGGCATTGTCCACCAACTTGAGAACTTCAACAAACTTCTGAAGATATTTTCCCAGGAGCATTCACTAGGTGTACTTAGGAAATATTTAAAATACAACTACAGCAGAAAGATGTCAAAAATAGTCATTTAATTGTAGCTAATGGAGCTTTTTGTCCAAGTAGGTATACAAGAAAAAATATATGGTAAACCAGTGTGTGAAAATGTTAAAATCCTTGAAAAAGAAAATATTCTATAAAATGCAAGTGAAATTTGTTCCATAATGGTAACAGAAGAGATAATATTTAATTATAGCAGTTTATTCAGTGATGAAAAGAATTGTTAATTACCTTTTATCCAGAGAGAGGTGAACAAGGAAGTAGAAATACAAACTTTGTAAAGGAACACTTTTCAAAATAAATATGTAATATGAATACAAGAATGTTAAAATAAATAATTTTATTTCCATCTAACTCACCAACATCTATTTTTGTTAATAAGTATAAAAATATAACAAATATATAAAATTTTCCCATTGTTTAACAGCTTCAAAACGTTTTATAACAAAATAACAACTATAAAATCACTGAGTTTTATAAAAAGTCAAAACTGGGGCACACCTTTATTAATTGATATGGCAATTAACACACTATAAACTTATATCACTTGCAGAGATTACAAAAAAGGAGATAACCATTTACAAAGAGAAGTTCACATAACAGATTTTCTACGTTATATTTACGAATAATTACACAGATTATACAATAAAGAATAATTATATCATTCTCACTTTTTCAACCACTTCACTTCTAAATGTAGGATTTGTGCATTTCAATCCGTTGACAATTGGTAACTTCCTAACACAAATCAAACATAAGACTTCCTAACATACCCTGTCGTCACACTTGCGCCATTCTTGTCATTTCTTGAACTTCTTATTTGAAAGCGTCCGCTGGACACTTTTTCAGTTTTATTCCACCGAGTAAATACATTTGGAGGGAGCCTAGTATTAAAAGATGCGACGAAATCTAAAACGTAGGGGTAATATTAGTTGGCCCAATGGGCTTTTGGCACCGAACGAACGAGCTTCATCCAAATTTATATGATAGAATTTCCATAGTTGCCAGGTCGCAGTTATTTCATGCGTTCTTAAAATTTATCCAAACCGGAAGCTTATTATCTATTTTTCCTTTAATTTTAAATTTTCATTCATGCAATGTTATTAACTAACCATGACATATTAATCATTTAGAATTATACAGCAATTCAATTGTATGCCATTTTAAGTTATAAGAATATATTCACTTGCAAGATTAGTTATATTTAGTTATTCAATACCACACAATTTTATAATTTAGACAATATAATACACAATTTTAAATTACCAAATTATAAACTAAAACAAAAGTAGCCTTGCTAAAATCTTCAAATTTCTCAGTTAATACTATTTCTTTTTCGCCGTATTCAAGTGTTAATATTCAACTAAAATTTTCACAAATAATTCCGGAAAAAACTAATTATGAATAATCTTAAAACTTCAACGGTTAGATCATATCTACTTGCAAAATTTTAATGCAATTTGAGTTTAATAAAGCTCAGATTATATCTTCATAGAAGTCAGAATTATAGTTTATTAGTCTGAAAACCCAGAGTATTAAAAGTAATTAAATATATAACATTAAATTATCTCTCTTTCTAATAATTACACTTTCCGTAGTAGCTTTTTCTATTTTTACACTTTTTTGAAATGAAGCTCATATTGTAATAGATTTAGGTTAAATATGAAAATAACGTAATACTGTAACAAATTATTACAAATCTAATAGTTGTCACAGCACTGGTTTTATCATGACTTATTTGGATCTGGCAACGGCTTAGATCATGTACCATCTAGATATAGCCTGTCATGCATAAAATTGTGGCAACTCTAGAAAGAGAGAGGGCAATAGAGACAGTAAGAGGCCATTTAACTTAGTGGTATGGAGTGTTGAGTAAAAGGAGGACACACTCTGTGTATCAAAAAGTGTCCACAAAAGGGTATCAATTTGGGGGCGCCACTGGGACGACGGGGTAATTTGTTCGTAGAATAACATTTAAAAGTCAATTGAAAATTGTAACCTATACATTATACATTTTACAAAATACAACAGCAGATTATAAAATGTATTTTTTATAATAAAAAGTATTTCTAAAAATAAATGCTGTAATGTTTTTATTTATTAATGTAGTATTATTGACTTGATTAAATTGAAAATTATTTTCAGTTAATTATATTCCCACAAAATATTCTCTCCATATATATGATCTGCGAAATAAAGCAACAAAAAGTTTGTGGATAAATAAGAAAAGATGGTTCTGTTACATGCCTGAGAGCTAACATTAAAACCAAAAACTGACGCTCAAGATTGGTCAATTATTATTTTTAATAGGAAAGAAGAGTTTATGCAGTTAGAACAGAACCTATCAAGAATTTTTTTTGAAAATGTGTTGTAAAGTAAGTACACATCCAAAAATTGCAAATTTAACCACATAGTTAAACAACCAGATTTAAAATGATTGGTAAAATTTGTATTTAATATTAATAAATGTATTAAGTCAATGAAATACATTGTATATAGATAAAAATGACTCACAATCAAAATTTTATTTGTACATTTTTTTAGGAGTTAAGATAAATATCCTAAATAATTTAATTTCTGAAGTACCCATTATTATATAATTACTGAGCTGATTATGGCACCAATTCAAGAACTTGAAAAACTTCTGAAGATATTTTCTCAGGGGCATTCACCAGGCATACCTTTGGAGCTTTTTGACCAACTAGACAAGAAAAAAATATATGGAAAACCATTGTTTGAAAATGTTAGAAATTAGAATACTCGAAAAAGAAATTATTCTATAATAAAATGCAAGTGAAATTGGTTCCATAATGATAACAGGAGAAATAATTTAATTGTAGCAGTTTATTCACTGTGGTGAAAATAATTTTTAATTATTTAAAAAAAGTCATTGTCAGAAATTGTTTTTATGTATTCTAGAAATATGTACATACCAACACAACCCTTGAGTATTTCAGTTGTTTTATCTGAGTGCTATGGGTGCACTATATTGAATCGGAAGAAAAGGTTTGAAAGGATGCTGAAAAAGTAGGTTTCCTTAATTTAGATTTATACTAGTAACTTGGTTTGTTTTCTAAAACCATTTTTATGTAAAATTCAAGTACTACATAATCATTTTGAAGTTTAGTCCATACAAAAACAAAAGTTTCTAAGTACTTCTTGGGAAATAACACCACAGTTCAAAGAAAATTGCTGTATATTCCAAACGTTTCGGGGTCTAGATCAGACCCCATTGTCAATGGTTAAGAAACTATGGATAAAAAAGGGGCACAATTCTGAGATGTAAATTAAAATATTTGACAATACATAATATTTGATTTCTGACATGATGTCAATGGTTAAGAAACTATGGATAAAAAAGGGGCACAATTCTGAGATGTAAATTAAAATATTTGACAATACATAATATTTGATTTCTGACATGATGTCAGAAATCAAATTCTTTTTGATTTGATTTCTGACATGATGTCAAAAATCAAATATTATGTATTGTCAAATATTTTAATTTACATCTCAGAATTGTGCCCCTTTTTTATCCGTAGTTTCTTAACCATTGACAACGGGGTCTGATCTAGACCCCGAAACGTTTGGAATATACAGCAATTTTCTTTGAACTGTGGTGTTATTTCCCAAGAAGTACTTAGAAATTGAAAAATATGCCACAAGTATCATTCAGAAAACAAAAACAAAAGTTTGAACAAATCTTTCAAGACATTTTAAGTGTTGCTATTTTAAAGAAATATTTAGTTAACTTGAAACTTTG
Source organism: Octodonta nipae (assembly GCA_034190945.1). Lineage (NCBI taxonomy): Eukaryota > Metazoa > Arthropoda > Insecta > Coleoptera > Chrysomelidae > Octodonta > Octodonta nipae. The sequence goes on from CM067217.1 coordinate 108,561,666, forward strand.
TACTCAAGCATGAACTTTGTACTATATAAATTATTTACTAATCTGAGGAACCAATATAAACAATTATCTGAATCTGGATTTAGAATAATCACATTTTTTAAAATCAAACTAAAGCCTTCAGTTGTATAGCTCTTCTTATGAAGGCATATGAGGGTTATTTAAGTGATTTAGCTGGTATTTTCAATAATGGTGTGGCAGGGTACACACAATCTAAATAACTTTTATCAACAAAAAAACTTACTTGTGAATGTTTATCTCAAAATCTGTTTATAGTAAATAATAAGTAAAATAGTTACATAGTGTGAACTATAAATTTGTACATGTACTGTTAAAACTGTTTTTTCTCCAAATTTAGTATTTAAAGTAATACAAATAGTTACTGGTAATTTTAGTAGTACTAGTTTATACCTAAAAGAAACAATGATAAAAGTATAAATTTTCATTTTCCAATTGTATCACAAATAGTAACACTAAAGTTGAAGATTCCATTCCTGATAACAAACATCAAGAGAGAGAGAGAGAATTGTCTTTATTTTGCCATTGAGGAATTTACCATTAGTTTTGAAGCAGTAAAGACAGTCAGCTCATACATTCAAATATTCTGGTACTGCTACAGTAATTAGGTTAAAGCACCTAGGAGAACAGCCAACCTCAGAAGGTAATGGAGAAATTCTGGGTCTTAATTGTTAAATTGCATGTAGGCTACCCAAGAAGATGGCTCTATAAGCAGAGCATGTGTAAACTGTAAACTTAAAATATTGGGAAGTATCTCATTCTCTCACGATAACATTGAGTTTATGTGCTCTCTAAAGGATTTTTGCTTGCTAATCATGATTGGTCAAGATTGATCCAGCATTCTTTGGTCTTATGTAAAATATGCCTTATAGACAAAATTTTTAATCTTCTTGAGATTCTTTAGCATTTTGCTGAAAACCAAAGGGAGATGGAGCAATTCTGACCATGTCTTATCAGCACATTAAAATACTTTAGAAAGCATGTCATAATTCTGGATCAGATAACGTTTTTGCGTGGCAGTGTAATTTATGGTTGATAATACTGTCGCTCATACTTAACTGTTAAAATTGATAATAAATTTTGCAACACATGAAATCATAAAATACCAACCCTAAAATTGTTAATTACTTTTTACTCAGAGAGAGGTGAAAAAGAGAAGAAACACCAACTTTGTAAAGGAACACTTTTCAAAATAAATATGTAATAGGAACACAAGAATGTAACTTCTTGTAGTAATGCATCTAGTTAAATTTGTAAAAATTTTAAGTGTTCTCCATTGGCACTTCTCTCAAAAATAAGTAAAGTCGGATCAAATGTCCACTGACAATGCCACACCGTACATTGATACTCAAACGATGCGGAAAATCCTTGTAGATGCCAATGCGGTTTTTCAGCAGACCACTAATGGCAGTTGTCTCCCCACTGTTTTTGAATATGACTTTGTCAGAGAATATCGTTATGAAAAAAGTTCTGTCGTTTCAAAACATTTCTCTTCATTTGGTGTGAAGGCTTGGGTGAGAGCAATATGATATGATTGATATCATAATTTTCTCGCTATTCTAAAGGCAATTTGTTCTGGTATTCCAGTTTGTCTTTGAATTTGTTTAGTACTGATATAGGGATCCTCGTGAATAATTGCCAATATTACAAGCTCGCGAATATCATTCTCGTCATAAATATGACGTCTTCACGTACGAATTAAATGTTATTGTTAAGCTTCCAAATAAACACATGGAATGGTTTTATGACCAGGAAGTTTTCGATAACGTAAACGTTCTTCATAAAGACTTGCAGCCCTCCGATGATTTCCTTGGGCTAGAGCAAGAATCATAATCATTACATGTTAAAAACACTTGATTTAATTTTAAATGTTAATATTGTACAGTATTGAAAAATATCTAATTTGTTTAATTGCAATTTTCCAAAAACTATTTATTTCACAATACTCATCTTGTGAACAGTTAATAGTAACATTATAATCTGTCATTTACAAAAGATTAATCTTTTTGTTTTTAATACAACAATGAATGAATTTTTGAAAATATGTCAATTTTTCCAACTTTTCTTGGCACAAAATACCCCTATCAGGACCTATAAACGCCTATTTTCAGGGTTTTCCAATTCTCTACAACTTTTCCATCGACATGATCATGATTCCTTCATTGTCTTTCTCAATATAGGCCTAATACCATAAAAATTCATTTTTTTTGTTTTATTGATTAAATAAATCATTTCTATGAATTTGCTGTTAAAATCATGTAAGACATCACTTAAGAAACTACTCCTGAAGTGACGGCTTGTGCAGTTTGCTGTTGAATTTTATGTCACAAAATGCCTTCAATTTTGCTCTATTGACTAATGTAATGACAAATATATCTACACTTTTCAAGTAAAGGGTTTAAGGTTGGGAAAAAAACAAGTATCTCCAAAATGTTTTATTGATAACAGTAACACTCATAAAAAAGGTAATGAATAAAAATAAAATAAAATAAAAAATTGTTTGACAAACAGATGGGAACAAGGTACTGAACTGTATCATTTTTGCCTATTTATATATAGGTTATTTGTTATTTCTGATCTAGTGTGGGAGTACATCTAGAATTTAGTCATAACTGTATTTGTATAACATTATACAATTAATTGGAATGATGAAAAAACAAAAAACTGTACAGGCACAATGGTAAGGCATACTCATCAACCTTATTTACTTTCAGTAAACTTTAGGCTAAGATTATAAAAGCTTTCTAAGGATAGTTAACAAAATCAAAACTAATAATTTAATTGTTACACAATATTACAATTCATTCATATAATTATTAAACAAATGCTTTATTTCAATTTTATTTATGTGGTTTGCTAAATACAAAATTTACAAATTGAATAAAATATTTCAGTCCACTATTACTGCAGTAAATGAAATATACTGATTATAAGTATTATATTATTTTTGCTGTAGAGAAAATATACAATTCATTTGTACTAAAAATAATTATTGTTGTACTAAAAAAATGTACAATTATATTTTAAAATTGTAGCAAACATTTAGTATATATAAATTCAATATTTAATTATTAAATTGGGAAGTTCAAAATGAAATGGTAACATTAACATTCTATATAATTACTCATACAATTAGATATGGGAATTCTAAAAATTTCAGAAATTGGCCTGCATTTGTATTATTAACATTCATTTTTTTTTAAACTTCTCAATTAGTTATTGTCAATGTATATTATTAATTTAAGTATCTCTGCTATCATAAATTGGTTTGGGAATAGCAATATAGCTGTGAGAAAGCTACTTATTTGTTGGTTCTCCTGTCAAAAAAACAAATTATCATTATTTAATAGCAAGTGTTATTGTGCAATGTTAAATACTTTTTAAAATTTTCAAGCAGTTTGGATGTTGTAATATTAATATTGCAGACCTTATTTCATGTGTGATGAGAAACATTTTGTAATAAAACACCACCTAAATTTATTTTAATTGACAAATGCTTTTTACACAAAAAATACTTCTCATCATAAAACTTACCATTCTTTTCATACATTTGCATTGTTTCACCAAATTTTGAACTTGTTGGTTTTTAGTAATTGTTTTTGTTAAAGTAGTGGAAGTGAATTTACTGCACTGTAACAAACTCCGCAAACTTTGACACGATTTACATCTTGGATTTTGTGGTTTCCTTTTATAAACATCATCACCAATAATCACACAAAACTTTTGCTGGTAGCCAAATCATTCATTAAATGTAAAACTTACTTCTTCTGGTCAATTTGAGTACCAATGCATAATGGCCATTTTTCTACAGACTTTAAGTAATCATAAATAGTGTGAAGTGAAGCAAGTTTTTCATTCAAAACCATTTCATCATTATTTGGAAAAATAACCTGCAATTTAAAATTAATTATTCCTGAAGAAAATGAAATGTGAAATGTAATGTACACATTCAGTAATAAATACTTACTGACATTGATAAATCTTGATGTAAACATATATGAATTTTTATTTGTCCCGGTTGTTGGATCTATCCATTTCAATTCTAATTCATTTTGTTTTTCTACATAAAACCAAAATGCCAGCAGGATTGAAAAATCTCTAACATTATTTTTAAAATAATCTACTGATTGCATGATGGGTTGTGTTTCCTGAAGTTCTTCTAAATTAGTTTGTATTTGTTGAAGCAACAGTGCTTCTTGGAAATCTTGTTGACTTTCTTTATTACAATTGGTTAAATTATTATAAACTTGCTGACCTACTAATATTTCCTGTGGCTCAGAGTTCATATGTTGTAGATGATGCTTTTGTTCCTCTGTAGAATTGCAGAATGAATTCTGCTCTTGCATGACGTCCATTACATTTGTGGGATGCTCCTGTACTGGTATGGAAATAAATTGATGTTGTATTGTTGGAAAAGCATCTTCTTTTAAGGTTTTTTTTGCTGCTGGTAATATATTGAGTTCTCCATTCACATATATTTGTTCATACATTTTGATATGTTCCTCTTTAAAATGAAGATGACAAATATAATCAGTTTTTCTCAAATCAATGCCCAAAGACTTCTTCCAAATTTAATCTCATTGGAGTTTGTTAAAAAATATAAATAAAGTGTCATTGTATTAATTTATTAAGAAAATTATTTAAAAAATTTAACTAGTAAAGATAAAGATTAAAATAATATTTTACATACCGTTGGTTGAAAAAAAGGACAGAGACTGTGGTATATCCATTAATTTATTTTTCTTATTTCGACCACTTGGACAATTTTTGACAATACAAAATTTCCCCATTGTTTAAGTGTTTTAAAAAGTTTTATAATAAAATAACAACAATAAAATCATTAAGTTTTATAACATGTCAAAACTGGGCCACACACTTTTATATCACAATTAACACATGGCTGATTCAGAAAACAACAATTAACACACTTGCAGAGATTTATACAGAGACAACTGTTCACAAAGTTCAGATAACAGATTTTCTAGGTTATATTTACAGAGAATTAAATTATTCTTCTCACATTTTCAATCAATAACCAACTTCATTTCTAAATGTATGATTTGATTTGTGCATTTCAATTGGTCAACGATTGCTAATTTCATATCTACCCTGTCGTCACACTTGCGCCATTCTGGGCATTTCTTGAACTCATTTGAAACTGCCCGCTGGACACTTTTTCAGTTTAATTCCCATATAAGTGTTTGTCCTCCTTTTACTCCACTCCATACTTAGTGGTCGGAAGCAGCCAATGAACAACATGCTGAACGTATTTCATTGGAAGCAGCTCCCAACCGAGTGAAATAGCCTCTTGCCATCTCTGGTGCCGTCTCTTTTTTTGTCTTACCACGGCATTTGCGCACTGCGGGCTATCTCCAGAAGGTACATGCTCTAAGAGCAACGGTGTATTTCACTCGGACTATTGATGGACAAATTTGACCGCCAGACAAAGAAAGGGCGTAACCCAATTACAGTTCTATGTAGTTATCTGATAACCAATGAGAGACCCATTGTAGCCAGAACAAAGGAATTGAACTCCTAATTTTGTCAGCATTTTAATAAATGGGATTGTATACTGAGGCTCCCTCCATATATAGTTACTCACTGGTTCTATATGCTAGTTCATTGGCTGTTTTCCAGTTAGCAGAACACAAGTGATTTTGTGCCGCACAGTGCGGCAATTTTTAGGACGTTAATTGGAACATGGTTGTTTTAAAACCAACAGGTAGAGTACACTGATCACCATACGGTTAAAAGTGTATTACTCATAAGTTATCAATTGACGTTTATGTGTACGTAAATTATTTACAGAATAATTCAATAATGGTTGTTTTCCAATTACTAGAGCACAAAGTGTTTTTCTGTCGCCCTATACCGTAATTTTCTGGCTTTAATTGGAACATACTTCATGTTTTATGATAAAGTTTTATGTTTACTTGGTAAACCTACATAAAACATCCCAAAGGCACAGTTATTAGGGATGTTCATGAGCCAAAAATATCGATATTTTTTTCGATATAATATATCGGAATGTTGTATCGATATTTTCTGATATATCGATGAAATATATCGATATTTTCGATATATCGTATGTAATTTGTATTTAACTAGTATGTAATAAAGAAAAGGAAGAGTTGCAGTTTATCATGTGTAAATAAGGAACAGCGGGTTTAAGAAATGAATCAACTTTATTTACATATCCCACTAATTTTTAAAAATCATGCAGGGTTGCCAGAAAATTCCTAAAAAATCAATAACTTTTACGCATTCGATACATCGAAAAATATCTTTCAAGAGATCAGCCATTGATATAAAAAATTGATATTAAAATTAATTACCTGCAAAGTAAAATGATAGCTAATAAACAAGTTCGTGAACCTACCAATTTAATCTTAAAAATAAAATATTGATAATGGAGTTATTAAAAATTTTCTGAATACCTTTATGGGGTCAGTGAGTTTTATTTTTAGATTCCACCACTATCTAAGTACGCAAACAGCAACTCTCAATACTTTGTAATATCCAATTTGTCCACTAAAAGCGGGTTGATGTTGCAATCTTCTGATAACTATTGAATACTGTTGTCAAAATTTTATACTTTAGGTGGTTTTTATTTTTACGGCTTAAATTTAATAAAATTTAACTAAGAATACCAAAATGATAAAATTATACAAATATCGTGAGATTGACTTTAAATCATCAGATCTGGCAACACAGCACACAGTAACACAAATACTAAACATCTATTCTCCCGTTGCTGTAGTAAACCGGACATTAGTCCAAAAAATGGCAGAACGAATCAGCATTTAGCCTGTACCTTGGCAATATTCTTCTTATACGCACTCTGGGTATGTCCTACAAGTGCTGCCCTCATACAAGAGGGCTTTTCATATTTGAAAATTATTTGTGCGACTACGTCAACTTCTGTCATTTTTTTCGGACGGTTTTCTCATCATTGGCATATAAATAAAAATTTTCCAAATTTTGAAAATGACTTTTTTTAATGTTTAGCTACAAATAATTTGTATTTTTTGTAATTATCAATATATTGATTTATTTTGAAGGCTTATTTTAAACCTAATATGTTTTTTTTAACCTGTCAACTAATTCTGCCTCATTTCCACCTTGTGAATGACCATAGCACTTTAACCATCGTCCTAATTGAATACAAGTATGTGACTACAGTAGAATGCACTAATGAAGCACCATCAATTAATTTTTCACTCAATTTCATAGTTAATAAGCTTAGAGCATTTACTTTCTAGAGATAGCCTGCAGTGCACAAATGTCGTGGTAAGACTAAGGAGAAAGAGGGCAATAGAGAGGGCAAAAGGCTATTTCACTCGGTTGGGAGCTGCTTCCAACCAAATACGTCCAGCATGTTGTTCATTGGCTGCTTCCACCCACTAAGTGAAACAGCCTCTTACTGTCTCTATTGCTCTCTCTTTCTAGCGTTCCCACGATTTTATGCTTGATAGGCTATATCTAGATGGTAAATGATCTAAGTTAATAAGGGCAATGAAGTCTGTTCAGTATTCAAATTTGAAAAAAAGTCCGAAACATTCGAATTACCGCCTTGTCAACATAGCGAACTCGCACGCGCGTTACAAAGTTTGTAACGGTCTATATGAAGTACTAAATAGAGAATAATTGAAAATTGTCATTGTGAAATGCTTTTAATTTTGTACGATATTCATATATCGGATAAAATATATCGATATTATATATCGATATCATTTGATTCGATAATATCGGATTGATTCGATATATCGACAGCATATATCGATATATTATGATATATCGATACATATCGAGCATCCCTAACAGTTATTTCTTGTGCTCATTTGTGCGAGCTAGTGCTGTAATTGGAACACTCAGTGCTAGCACTGTGCCGCACTGTGCTCAATTGTGCGCTAATTGGAAAACAGGGTTTTCTATGCTATTATGCTATTGTTCTATGCTCAAGCATAACCTCTTTATTGTATGATCTATGCATAACCTCATGCAGTGACGTATGATCTGTGGCAGTGACTTTGACATTTCAGATGTTTTTGTTGTTATTAAAGGAAGTCATAATAAAGTAATAATTTTGAAACTCGGTTTTTGCATTGTATCTTAAACTATAATTTCATGACTTTATAAAAAATTTCCACATTTAAGTCATTTGATTTATTATAGATATTATCCAATTGAGTCAAGTAGGTACAAGGGGGAAAATGGCTCACTACAAAGGTGCAGCAAGTGAAGCTGGAAGAGCGATGCAGTTAATGAAGAAACGTGAGAAGGAAATGTTAGACTTGGAAATTAGAAAGAAAAAAATTGAGGAAGATCTCAAATTAAATAATATTGAAACAAAATTTGCAACCCATTATGATGCAGTGGAGCAGCAACTTAAAGTATGAATAGGAAGTAATTTTATTTAAAATAAATTAAGTTGTTTGCTTGTTTACAGAGTTCTACAATTGGGCTTGTTACTTTGGATGAAATGAAAGCAAAACAAGAGAACATTGTCAGAGAGAGGGAGAAAAAATTAGCCCAGAAACAAGCAGAAAAAGAACAAGAAAAATTGAGGGAGTTGGAGGCTAAACAAGTTGAGAAATCTAAACAGAAAAGACAGGTAAATTATTTCTAAAAGTCCTGTATGTTATTAATTATATTATGTAATGAAATTATTTTTAAAAGGAAATTATTGTTTGTAGGCTAACTTTTTTTAGCAACTGAAATTCCGAAACAAATTTACATCTGAAGGAAATTAGCAAATTTATATTAGTTTTGAATTTATAATGATTTATGACATAAGAATGAGATTTTAAATTTTAATACTGATTCATTTATTAGTGGTCGGGATCTATCTGTACTATTATAAAATTGTAGATGTTTGTTTGTCTGTTTTGTTGTTTTCATGTTTGTTTGGGCATAAAATCTGCACTGCTATTTTTCATTTCCTCTGGGTCATCATCAATTATTTTTGTTTACATACAGACGTGAACTTTTTTGTGTGTTTATAAAGGCCAATACATTGATATATCATATGTTACTTTTAATAAGACATTTTGGGAGAAAAAAGAATCATCAGAGTAAAAGAAATTAGTATGTTCCTGTTTATAGCCTAAGTTCAATTGATTTTTTTGCAATGATAAGTAAAGCTATAAATTTTTACATGTTTTTATTGCATGGTAAAGAGATGTAAATGTAAAAATTAAAATTAAAAAAAAAGTTTTGTTTTTCAATTTTAAAAATCAAGATTTTTCGTGGATAATGTCTAAAGTATAAGTGCAATGGAAACATTTGAATACAAAATCCAAGGTATTAGCAAGGTCTGCAGAATACAATGACAAATTTTAATTTGTTTGTTTGCAAATAGTAAAAGTAATTAATTACCTCTATGGAAAAAAGTCAAATATGGAAAACTGAAATAAATAGATGTACCTAATTTCAAATAATATAAAATAAATTTAAAATAAATTGCTCATGTTCAATTAACGTAAAAAATGTCATGATAAAATATTCAGTATTTTAGCAACAATATATAAAATTTTGCATTATTGATTAAAGACTAAAAAAAATTAAAGATTAAACTTGCATAATTAGGCAACACAAAAGCGGTCACCTTGTTTCAATGTTCAGTGTTTTTTTACAATTTGCACAGCAACAAAATATGATTCTAGAACTTTGATGCAGTCATTCGATATACCCAGAACTTTCATAAGCAGATGTTTTAACTACAATATGCATTTTAGAAGTTATTGACAAGAAGAGAAACTTTGATTTTCCTCATTTCACCAGTTTTTATTTAATTTACAAAGAGCTGCATTTTTTTGATATTTTAGATGTTTCCGAAAACATCGCTTTCTTGTCATGCAAAAAAATATATTACTATTTAGGTAATAAACAGGACCATACTAAAATTTTTTACTCTGGTGATTATTTTTTCTATCAAAACGTCGTATAAAACTTAACATATATGTCATTGTATTGGTCTATTAATATTTTATCGATATTCTAAGAAAAAAGGGCAGGTCCGTATTTAAAAAAAATAGTTGATAAAGGCCTAGAATATACGAAACGTAGCACTGACAATTTGATGACGCCGTATTGTGTAAAAGTATGTGTCAAAAAACTTTTCCCTTGATATTCTTTAAAAAAACGTTCTAGATACACAACAAAAATTGACTTTTTTGCTGTTCCTAGTATAACTTGAGAACTGTAAGAGTAGTAGTAGTCCATTGGGCTCTACAGTACGCCCATTTTTCTCTATTTAATAGTGCTTGTATCTCTTACCGTTTATTAGCTAGAAATGTTATCCTTTCATATGTGAGACACCCTGTATACAATTTGGTTGATATAAGGAGGAGTGGAATTATACGGGGTGGTTCAAAGAAGTTTTGTTGGGTGGGCCATAAATAGTTGCATATACCAAGTGGTTGAAAAACTGGTAGAATAGAATTATAGGCATACAGGATGGACAAAAATCTAAGAAAAAAATGATTTATTTAAGCAGTTAGTATATTAGAACTATTTTCTTCGGTTATAGGGTGGTGAAAAAATTGTTTTCTATGCACAAGTAGTTGCATGTATAGGATGGTGGAATTATGTCGCGGAGTTTAATTACAATTATGCAGGTGGGTTTAAAAAATATTATGAAGAAATGTTATGATCTGCAAGCTGTTCCATTTACAGGATGGTTGAAATATAGGGTGGAGTAGATTTTTAATTTTACAGAGTGGGTAAAAAAATTGTTTTATAGGCTGACATGAGCTGGTACATATATGGTGTATCTGAAATATAAAACGAAGTAAAATTATAGTTACTTAGTGTGAGTAAAACAAGGTTAGAGAAAGTTGTATATGAAAGGCAGTTTAAATCAAGTGTGGACAGAAATTATACTTTATACTGTGGTTTAAAAAATATTAGGGAAATTTGTGAAATAATGTAGCTCATAATCAGTTTCACAGATAGGATACTTGAAATTTACAGGGTGTTTTGTAGAAGGTTCGCCAAACATGGAGGGCAGATTGGTGGGCTCATGTGCTATATTATGTAGCCCATATAACATCTAGATAGCTTACGGTTTTTGTTTTTTTTTAATTTAATTTTTTTTCCTAATTCTCAGATTTCTACCTTTAAACTATTGTAACTTTTTATTTTTCACAGTGTCTTTACTGAATAAACTTAAATCTATGATGTTTGTTTGCTCTTCTGCATTCGATATTTGACACAAATGATTGTTTGAAAAAATTATACGAGTCCACAAATGGCGAGGTTCCATAAAAAAGTAATTAAGTTAAACACTTTATCACATTATAAACAAAAATAAGAAGCACATCCAGAACTTTGAATGCTTACAAAACTTCTCTACTTCAACACCTTTCCAACACGTATTATAAAGTAATCAGTATCATAATAAAATTTGAGATTTGAGATCGGCATAGACGTATGCTACACATAGTCTTTCTATTGAAGGAACACAAAGCAACAAAAATATGTTTCCTAGTCGCATGCTACATGTTGACCGCTGTTTTGCCTGTCGATTGTGTTGCTCTCGACAAGATTCTACATGTCGAGCAGTGTCGTCGTCTATCCATCAGTCAACGTATAGGTGTGGCTTGGAGCATACGACATGGAGTGGACAATTGAGAAAACTTTGTCTTTTATTGAAGATTATCATAATTTCCCCGAATTATGGAATAATAAAATCGCCGAATACAAGGATTTAAGGATTAAAAACGATACATTAAAACAATTATCAGGTAAATATAATTTTTGTGCGGTGATGGAGATAAAAATAGTTGATTTATTTATTAATGGTTTATTTATTTAAATAGGAAAATACAAGTTTACGATGATGGACGTAAAAAAAATTATGAATTTTCATCGTGAACACAAAAAATATAAGCAAAAAAAGAGTGGCTCATCGCCTAACAAAAAAGGGAAATGGTTTGCATATGACTTGCTTAGTTTTTTATTGGGCGTGGATGTACCTAAATCAACATTGTCAACCACTGGCCGTGATGAAGAGGACTCTGAGGTGGGTTTTTTAAATATAGATAAATAAGTATACACAAATTAGTGTTAGTATTAGTATATTGAAATATATATTTGAACAACATATAAAAGTAAAAGCGTATAAGAGTTAGGCGTAATGGTCCTGCCAAGGCACGCGGCTTGCATCCGATTGAAAGTATCTCATAAATTCATTCCTAACTTCTAAAGCTTCAAAAGTTGCCTTTCTTGCCCTATGTGACAAATCTTGCAGACCAGTATCGCATTTGACGACTGCCCGCCATGATCCAGGAATAATATTTTCATCTTACGTTATCTAAAGATCCTTGAGGACAATGCAATGTCTCGATGTTTTACTCTTTCTTAAAAAATTATGGAGGTAAATACATGTTTTTGTGATAATTTCTGTGTTTTTCAAATTAATCATTAGCGGTTTTCTAAATACACGAAATACACTTGCTAGTAACCCAAATGTATTTTCCACTACTCTTCGAGCGCCTGAATGTCGATAATTGTATTGTTACGAGATTTCATCCCACAGCTGGTGCAATCGGCCATCAACCAATTCGTGGAAGGGACGTTATTCCGATAAATTCTGGGAACCCGAAATGTTTGTCTCTCAACCCGCGGACCGCTGCCGTTACTGGGAATTCCCTTAAAGCTTCCAGAACATGATGGAATTTCCCGATGGTTCGTGGACGTACCAGACAATTCCATTATAAATGTATAAATAAGAAACAGCTGGCGATAGGAGGCATTCAGTTTTCGACGGTCCTATTGAACATTTAAGATAAAATGTAAATAGTAGTTTCTGTGAATATAAATTTGTGTAAAAGTAGTGGAAATAAATTAGAGCGAGTTGGACTGTGTTTGTAAATAAATCCAAGAACTGAACTGAATCCGAGTGTGAAAATAAAAACATTTCAGTGGTGTCAGGTATGAAGTGAATTTGTGGAACTTTTAGAAGTGAAAAATAAATAGACTGACAATGTTTAAAAACGTGAGTTTGGACCAATTGAAAGTGACGGACTTAAAAGAAGAACTTGAGGAAAGGGATTTAGAAATTAGTGGGAAGAAAAGTGAATTAGTGCAACGGCTACGAGATGCTCTAATAAATGAAGGTAACGATCCCGATACCTATTTGTTTGAAATTTCAGGTCTGGGGAGATGAGCATGCTATTAAAACAAATGGAAGAAAATTCTAAAAATTTGAAAGAGACCTTAGAAGATAAATTGTTAGAAAATGCTAAATCCTTAGAAAATAAATTACAAACATTACAAGAAAATTCTAAAACCCTAGAAGATAAATTACTAGAAAATTCTAAAAGCCTGGAAGACAAATTACTGGAAAATTCTAAATCCATAGAAGAAAATTTGAAAAGCATGGCACAGAAAAACTCAGAAATGCTGGAAGAGAAAATATTCCAGAATGAAGCTCGGATGGAAGAGCTAAAGCAGACAATAGTCGAAAATGAAGCCCGAATTGAAGATCTGAAGCAGACGACGGTCAAATATGAAACCCGGATGGAAGAACTAAAGCAAACAATAGTCGAAGAACTGAGTCAGACGACAGTTAAAAACGAACGCGTATAGAAGAGTTAAAACGGATAATGGAAGGCGAGATTACCAAAATAAAAGAACAGGTAGTGGCAAAACAAAGGGGAGAAACACCATCAAAGACCGAAAGCAGAAGCAGTCTGGAGGTAGTGGATTCAAAAATTGGCCTCGAAGGGATAAGACAGAAAATGAAACCTCCCCAATTTGATGGAAAATCATCATGGACTAATTATCGTCGCCAATTCGAGGCTGCAGCTAAGCTAAACGGATGGTCGGCAGAGAAGAAGGCAATCGCATTAACCCTAGTCTTAAGAGGGGATGCTACAGATATCTTACAGACATTGAATACCTCGGAGCAAGAAGACTACGAACAACTGGTCAAACATTTAGAATTGAGGTATGGTCAGACACATTTGGAGCACGTCTACCACTCCCAATTGAAAAATCGCAGATCAACTGAATCCCTACAAGAGTATGAAGCTGACATTGCCCGTGTGGTTCGCCTTGCCTATCCAGCCACACCAGAAAATGTGATAGAAAGGTTAGCAGTGCAAGCATTTTTGGATGGACTTCGGGACCACGAAGCCAGACAAGCATTGACCCTAGCTCGACCGACTCAATTAGTGGATGCACTGGCTCGAGCTCTAGAATTCGAAGCTGCGAAAAATACCTGCAGAGGTCAAGCCAGAGTCCGAATCGTTGACGGAGAATCCGAAGATGGCGGAAACGATGAAGCCTCTGTAAGAAAGCTAATAGAAGAAGTCCTTACCGAAAAAAGACACGTTAACAGTGTCTTCGTAGATGGCCTTATTAATAGGAGGCAATTTGCAATGCTGCTGGATACTGGTGCGACGAAAACAGTAATAAGACCCAACATTGTTTTAGAGACAATGATAAAACCAACAAAATGGCAACTGCGAACAGCGACAGGAGAAGCAGCTAAAGTCCATGGCGAAATAGAGGTTGAAATGACCTTGGGAAACACAACTTTTCTACATCGGGCGTTAGTGGCAGACATCGAAGACGCAGTAATCATTGGAATGGATGTCAAAAGCTCCAAGCGATTCCAGTTAAACTTCAAAGATGGAATTTTGCGAGTGAATGACGAAGAAGTGGTGCTTCATGGAAAAGATGCCATAATGCTTCGAGCCATCTTAGCAGAGGATGTCAATGTTCCGGAAAGAGCTGAAATCATTATAGATGCTTGCTTAGATGGGAAAGCTCAAGCTGGAACGGTAATGATGTTTGATCCAAAACTTAATGACGGAAATGTAGGCAGAGGAGTCGCACTGGGGAAGACTCTGTTTCGTGCCAGGGAGATTGTTCCAGTAAGAGTAATGAACCTGAATCATTACTCGGTTGTGCTAAAGAAAGGAACAACTTTGGGCCATTGTTCAACAGTTTCCTCTGTAGTCAGAAGCACACAGCATGCAAAAATACCACCAGGTGAACTATCTGAGGAACTGGAAAGACTCATCACCGATTAATCTAAGAATTTGAAACCAAACCAGAGAGCAAAATTGAGGGACATCGTTAGAAACTACCAGAATATCTTCGATGTAGGGAATGGCAAAAGAGGGCGAACTGATCTGGTGAAACATAAAATTAATACTGGGGACGCTCAACCTATTCGACAGTCGGCGAGAAGACTACCTCTAGCTAAAAGAGAAGAAGCAGACAGGATAGTCCGCGAGATGGAGGAAGAAGGTGTTATTGAACCATCCAATAGCCCTTGGGCTTCTCCAGTTGTCTTGGTTAGAAAGAAAGATGGTTCGATCCGATTTTGCGTGGACTATCGGCAATTAAACCACGCTACAAAGAAAGATAGCTATCCTCTTCCAAGAATAGACGATACCCTAGATACGTTGGCTGGATCGAAGATGTTTTCCACCCTGGACTTGAAGAGCGGTTATTGGCAAGTGGAACTTGCTAAAGAAGACCGAGAAAAGACTGCTTTTACCATCGGCTCAGGACTTTATCAATTCACGGTGAAGCCGTTTGGGTTGTGAAATGCTCCAGCGACGTTTGAAAGATTGATGGAAACAGTGTTAAAAGGGCTTTCATGGAAAACGTGCCTGGTGTATCTTGACGACATTATCGTGGTTGGAAGATCATTTGAAGACCACGTCAAGAACCTGGAGGAGGTGTTTCGGCGACTTCGGAGTTCCGGACTAAAGTTAAGCCCGAAGAAGTGTCAGCTGTTCCAAGAGGAGGTGCAATATCTTGGACATGTGGTTTCCACAGAGGGTGTAGCTGTTGATAAACAGAAAGTCAAAGCTGTCCAGGAATGGCCGATACCTAAAGATATCCACCAGTTAAGAAGTTTCCTGGGGTTATGCGCGTACTATCGTCGGTACGTTGCCGGATTTGCCAACATCGCCAAGCCACTTACTAGACTCACAGAGGGGAAGGTGCAGTACCAGTGGGACGAGGAATGCCAACGATCATTCGAGACACTGAAAAGAGCATTGACGAGTGCCCCCGTCTTAAGTTATCCATTGCCAGATGGGAACTTCGTTTTGGATACCTACGCAAGCAATGTCGGAATTGGTGCGGTGCTTTTGCAGATACAAGACGGTCAGGAGAAAGTCATCGGCTATTTCAGCAAGACCTTGAGCAAGCCTGAACGGAATTACTGCGTTACTCGCAGGGAACTCTTGGCTGTGGTAAAGGGGGTAGAACATTTATACAAGTACCTCTATGGTAAAAGATTTTTCCTGAGGACTGATCATGCAGCGCTGAAGTGGCTCTTGCAGTTTAAAAACCCCGAAGGACAAGTGGCCAGGTGGATTGAGCGATTGCAAGAATTCGACTTCGAGACTGAACATCGAGCTGGAATAAGCCATAAGAATGCTGATGCCTTATCGAGGAGACCATGCCCTAATGATTGCAAACATTGCCAGCGAGCAGAAGAAAAAGGGGCTGTTCTCTGTAGAACTACCGCCATCGATGACCATTGGCAATCTGCGGAGATCGAAAAAGACCAGAAATTAGATCCAGATTTGAAAGAGGTTATCCGGTGGAAGGAAGAAGACCGCAAACCTACGTACGATTGTAGTCCCCAGAAATAGGAGACAAGAGGTTTTGCGAGAGCTACATGATGGTACAACTGGAGGACACCTGGGAGTGACGAAAGCCCTGGGGAAGTTAAGGTTCTATTGGGTGAACTGCCAAGCAGATGTTAAGGATTGGTGCCGGTATTGTACAGTTTGTGCAGCAAGTAATGGGCCTCAGAAGCGACCAAAAGCTCCGATGAAGCAATATAACGTGGGCAATAAATACATTGTGGTGGTTATGGACTATTTTAGTAAATGGGCCGAAGCGCATGCCTTGCCGAATCAAGAAGCCTTGACCGTTGCTGATGTCCTTGTCAAGGAATGGATCAGTCGTTTTGGTGTTCCCTTGGAGTTGCACTCAGACCAAGGTAGAAATTTCGAGTCTACTCTTTTCCAAGACGTCTGCAAGCTCTTGAAGATCAATAAAACACGGACGACAGCATTACACCCGCAATCCGATGGAATGGTAGAACGGATGAATAGAACCATTAACCGCCATTTGTCAAAGGTAGTCTCTGACCACCAAAGAGACTGGGACCAGTATCTGCACTTGTTTCTAATGGCATATCGTTCGTCTGTGCACGAGTCCACGGGTCATACCCCGGCCAGTATTATTATGGGACGAGAATTAAGATCTTGTTTGGTTGTATAACCCGCAACGTCGTCGTGGATATTCGCCCGCTACAGAGATCTTGGCCGTACCAAATTGTGAAGAAAATCAACGATGTTGTCTACAGAATAAAGAAGCTGCCTCGGGGAAAACCAAAGGTCGTACATTTCAACAGGTTAGCCCCTTTCCCGATAAATTCTGGGAACCCGAAATGTTTGTCTCTCAACCGGCGGACCGCTGCCGTTACTGGGAATTCCCTTAAAGCTTCCAGAACATGATGGAATTTCCCGATGGTTCGTGGACGTACCAGACAATTCCAAGATAAATGTATAAATAAGAAACAGCTGGCGATAGGAGGCATTCAGTTTTCGACGGTCCTATTGAACAGTTAAGATAAAATGTAAATAGTAGTTTCTGTGAATATAAATTTGTGTAAAAGTAGTGGAAATAAATTAGAGTGAGTTGGACTGTGTTTGTAAATAAATCCAAGAACTGAACTGAACCCGAGTGTGAAAATAAAAACATTACAATATAATCTTTGGCAAGTGTCCTTGTCGTGGAAGCCGCTGAAGGGTTTCATGATGTGTTCCTGTAGCGGGAACGCATCATCCGTCAATAATACATAAGGTGATAATTTACTGCTACCAGGGAGTGGTTCTGGGTCAGGTAATTTTAGCGTTCCTTTAGCCAACTTCTTGTAAAACGATGTTTCTCGTAAAACACCTCCGTCAGAAATCCTGCCTTGGCAGCCAACATTTGCGTATATAAAATTATAATTTGCGTCAGCAACGGCCATCAAAATGATGCTAAAAGTCCCTTTGTAATTGAAAAACATACTGCCACTGTTTTTCGGGTTTTTGATGACCACGTGTTTTCCGTCACAAGAGACTTCGGAATGTCTTGCTATTTTTCTCCATTCGTTTTCTGAGCATGGCATCTGAAAACAAATTTAATTGATATTTAATTAAGGTGTTAATATCTTGTTAATATCTATTTCAATTTTGGTTCAATTTAATAACTTTTAATGAAAAAAATCTTTTTAATTCTGTTCTACAGGTTGAACACGGTGGAGATGCTGAAACTGTTAACGAGGTGCTTCATTGACCATCACAATCATAAGTTGCGCACACATCAGGTTCTTCAGCATCTGGTCCATCCAAAAAAGTGTTTAAATCTCCCCTGAAGGTAAAAAGCAAAAGAAAAATGGAAGATCAACGAGCGGATGAGGCTTATGCCATTTTGAAGAATTCTATTAATATCGAAAAGGATGCGAGCAACGTGTTTGGGGAGTATGTTGCCACTAAGCATCGAAAGTATAGTTGGTATACTAAAAATGTTATGGAACAATTGATTAACACGATACTGTACGATGCAGATATGGGAAAATATGACGACCCTAGAGCTATATCACAATTGCAGACTAAACTCCAACCTCAGCGTGATCTACCTCCAACTACCCAGCAATTTCAGCAGGATGAATATTCACCACGTATTATTTCGGCTATTACTTCAGAACTCTCACGCAGCAGATCATACAAACAGCGATGTAGCCGCCTACTATAGTTCTTTTTCAGTTCTTCGTTCGTCCATTACCTTTTTATTTTACTAGGATTTCGTATTATTTGCTTATATTTTCTGTGAAGACATATTATCAAAGAAAACAGATATTGGTTTTATAGAATAAAAAATGGTAATACATTAATTTTTACTTTTACTTACCCTGACAAAATCATGTAGAACGTCCATCAAAGCTCTGCAAAACCTCTGGAATAATTCGAGAAATACTTGGCTCAGATATTCGAAACAGATACATAAGTGATGTATAACTATCCCCGTAGCCAAATATCTCAATGTCACTAACAGTCTCCCGCGAGGCGTTATTGCTTCCCGAAAGTTGGTATTATATTTTTTTATCATAGGCGAAATTTTTTCAAGTAAGTACTAAAAATCTTCTTTACTCATTCGTGTGAAATTTCGAAATAAAGCATCATCGTCCGCAACCAACTCGTACAAATTATAAGGAATTTCTTGACCATCGATATATAGCTCCTTCCTCCAATATCGTTGCTTTAGACGCATACTACACTCATGTTCGACAGGTCGCATGCGATGTGGGGGAAAACTTCCGCATGCGACATTAATTGAATTTTGTGCCGCATTGTCGGACGCCTACAATAGGCAACCCTAGGAAACATGTATCAAGTCACATGTCGTTCAGTGTTGACTCAATGGAATTACGCCTTAACATACAAGGTGAGAACTACAAAAAATAAAACATACACCAAATTGCAATAATTTTTTATAAATTTTGTTGAAACCGGCTTCTACCGCTACGGATGCAATCGCTTTTTCTGACTCCTACAGTGGCAGTCTCTAGTCGCATCTCATCCCATATTATTTCAAAACCAACATTTATTCTTGCTCTTAACTGCTCCATGGTTTTTATTTCTCTCTCATAAACGATTTGCTTCGCCCGTCCCTCTACAAAAAAATCAAAGGGAGTCAGGTCTGACGACGTTTGGAGGCCAGAGTATAGGGCCAGTTCTCTCAATCCAGGCGTTTAGGAATGAATTGTCCAGGAGCTCTCTTACAGTTTGCCTATGATGAATGAATTTTCGAGGATTTCCCTGATATTTCGCCTATAATGTGCTGGAAAGCCATCTTTTCTGAATATGTTTGGTCTGTCTTCCAATAGGACTTCATCTAATAAGATCGTTAAATCATTCATTAAAAATTCAAGTCATTTACAAGATAAAAATAGAAACCAAGGAGCATTTAAGGGAAAGAATCTATTTTGCGTTCCAAAAAATGCGAGATGATCGATCTTATGAGATCAAATCCCATTGGAGGCAGACCAATACTATTCAAAAAAGATGACTGTCCAGCTCATTATAGGCGAAATATCAGGGAAATCCTCGACAATTCATTCCCAAACGCGTGGGTTGAAAAAACTGGCACTATGCTCTGGCCTCCAAGCTCGCTAGACCTGACTGTTTGATTTTTTTGTAGGGGAACGGGCCAAGCAACTCGTTTATGAGAGAGAAATGAAAACCAAGGAGCAGTTAAGAGCAAAAATAAATGTTGCTTTTGAAATAATTTGAAAAAGGTATCACGATTGCATCCGTAGCGGTAGAAGCCGGTTTGAACAAAATTTATAACAAATTATTGCAGTTTGGTGTATGTTTTATTTTTTGTAGTTCTCACCTTGTAAGTTCCAATCTCAAATTTTATTATGATACTGATTACTTTCCAATACGTGTGATATATCGTTGGAAAGGGGTTGAAGTAGAGAAGTTTTTGTAAGCATTCGAAGTTCTCCATGTGCTTCTTTTTTTTGTAAATCAGAGAATTAAGAAAAAAAATTATATTAAAAAATAAAAACCGTAAGCTATCTAGACGTTATATGGGTTACACAATATAGCACATGAGTTAACCTATCTGCCCTCCATGTTTGGCGAATCTTGTACAAAACACCTTGTAGACTAGAGTAGAGTTATAGTTAAGTATTTAAAAAATCTTATATTGGATGTCCAATAAACAGCAGCATAAGCAGATATACAGACAAGGTGATTCAGAAAAATGTTTAACAAAATTTTCATAAGCAGTGGCAGTGTTGGTGAAATATATTGGGAATTGATGAATTAATAGTTATATAAGGTGGTACAAAAAATGTTATACTGGGTGGCCGATAAGTAATTGCACATACAAGGTGGTTGAAATAGAGGGTGTAGTAAAATTATAATTAAACAGAGTAGATAATTTTTTTTTAATTTTGTAGGATAGAACATGAGCTGTTGCATAATATGTAATATCTGAATCCGAAGTAAAATTATAGTTTATATAGTGTGATTAAAGCAATGTTAGAAAAATTTCCATATAAGGAGTGGTTGGAATATAAGGTGGAGACTTTTCATGGTGGTTCAAAAAATATCAGAAAAATGTGTATACAGCGTAGTCCATAAACAGTTGCATAGATAAGAAAGTTGAAAATTAATTGTACATTGCATACCCGGGTGAAACTGCGGGTGACCGCTAGTATGCAATACAGGCTGGGTCATTTTAATTGATGCACCCTGATTGCTTCGTTCTTAAACATGGAATATAAAAAAGTGTATACAAAACTTATTCAAGGCGAAGGGGGACGTCTTTTGGTGCAATTAATTTTGACCTTGAGTATCATTTTCAAGGTCATTTGAAGGTCAGGTTTTTTTTTTAAATTGGAACTCCTGTTTTTGACACCGGATTCGGGAAGTGCGTGAAATTTACGTCTGAAGTAATATTAATACAATTTTTTGTGACCTTCAAAAGGTTATTTCAAGGTCAAAAGCTTAGAAACCCGAAATGGCTATTTTTTCACTTTTTTTCGACTAAATAACAATGACACAGGCACCTGAGTGATAATTATCGCATCACAGTAATAGCAAAAATATATTTTGAAATAAATTTTCTTGTTTTCTGGATAAATCATTTAAGATGTTTTTAGGATATGTAATAATTTCTGCTGATTTCGTTTAATGCTTGCGCTAATGAGGTATTTAACATGGCGTAAAGGAAGAAAGTAATCTCTGTACACTTCTTCTACCAAAAATATTGTTAAAATGTCAAAATCTATAGTTTTCATATTTCTTACATCAAGGTTATATTCTCTCAAAAAAATTGTATCTATATCACCTCAAAAAAATTTCCCGCTCTTCCCGAATACGGTGTCAATAACAGGGGTTCCCATTAAAAGACACTCTGACTTTCAAATGACATTGAAAATGAAGTTTAAGGTCAAAACTAATTGTACCAACCAACCTTCGCATTGAACAAGTTTTGTATGAACTCTTTTCATACAATGCTTAGGAACGATTGGGGTGCATAGATAAAATGGCCCACCCGGTATGCAGACACCCTTATAATATCATTCCTGATCCTCCGTATACAATATATAGATATCCTTATAATATCACTTCTGATTCCTTCGTCTTTCACATTACAGCTATTTTCTCCGAAGCTATTCGGCGGAAAGGGTTGAACTGTGGTATCAGTGTATCGTTTGTTAACCCGACCTGTAGTACCTACATATCGTAAATGATGAAATTTTGATTTTAGGAGTACTTCTGGGGGAAATTTAAAAAAAGTCGACCATGCCTCTCTTGATTTCCGAAACTATTAAGCATATAATTTTGGAAAAACGTTGCTTAAAGTTTACAGGAAAAATAAGAAACCCCTAATCTGGGGAGAGAGCAGATTATGGAATTAATTAAAAATTATAATTATTTCAAGCGCATCATGTAATACATCAATTGAAAGAGCTCATGCTGAGGAACACAAATATATTTTTTCGTATCTTTAGAATAATTTTTTTAAAAAATACTAACAAAAATATATAAAAATTTACCCATTGCCCCCCTATCTCCGAAACTATAAGGGGTAAAATTTAGAAAAAATACACGAAAAATAAAGACAAATTATAGAATTAAATTAAAATTGTTTCTAAGGCATCATGTAATATATGAAATCAAAGGGTTCATTATGACGAATACCAATATATTTTTTTCATATTTTTAAAATATAATATTTAAATTATACTAATAGAAATATTTTATCCTTACCGCCGAAACTATAAGACCTAAAATTTTGAAAAAAATAGATATATAGGGCCTCACCTGAACTTCTCATGAAAAATACGGAGAAATCCCTTATATTAATTTTTGGGAGAAATTATAGAAATAATCGGAAAATTAAAAATTAAACTTTGTAAACGCATCATGCAATGTATAAAATAAAAGACCTCATTATAAGGACAAATATATATTTTTTTATATTTTTGAAATCAGTTGTTTAAAAGATATTAACAAAAATATTTAAAAAATACTCATTTCCCTCTTTATTTCCGAAACCATACTACCTAAAATTTTGAAAATAATTAGAGGTATAGTACAAAACCCCAATATTAATTTGGGGAGGCACATTATAGAATTAAATGGAAGAATGAGGAATACAGGTGTATTTTTTCATATTTTTAAACTAGTTTGTTAAGAAGTTATTTAAAAAATACACAAAATTCGACCCATTTAAGAACAGTAAAGCACAAATTCTAACAGTAATTTATAAACTTGAATGGAAAATAAAATGAAACGAATCAACATAAAAATAAAAGATTTAAAAATTTATTATTTAAAATTTAATCCATTCTCCCTAATTACTGAGTCTAAAATTCAGACAAAAGATTATATAGGGCTTCACTGAATTAATTAATTTTGACGCCAAATCAGAAAATTAAATATTTTTTGATAAAAATCAAGCAAGTCATGTAGCAGATAAAATGAATAAGCTCTGTACGAAAAATAAAAAGGTATATTTTTTGTAAGTTTAAAACGCTTAGTTTAAAAGATATTAAAGGAAATATAAGAAAATGCACTTACTCCCTGCTGTCTGAAACTCGAATATTAGAAAAACATATACTCTGATTCACCTACATTGTATCAAATTCTCAAGGTGGTATGGAACCCTCAGTATGCGAGTCCAATTCGCACTTGACCAAATTATTATATATGAAAAAAAAAACTTAATTATGGAATCAAACAAACCCAATATAATGACAATAACTTGAGATATCTTTATATCATTTATGGTAAAGAAAAAATTAAAATTGTTAAGACACCTCTATAAACAATTTACAGAAATTCCAAACCTAATGCCCTTATAAAAGTGTAGGGTAATTTTTTTATGTTCTCCGATGTTCTATAAGAGTTACATATTCGTTTTTCAGTTGTTTCCATGTTACATTCTTAGCTTTTCGGGACCATGTTATGCCTGCGGTCTTCCTAATGTCATAGTCCCATCTTATATTAGGGCGTCTCCTTGGACTTTTAACTCCCCTGGGATATCATTCAGTGTTTTTTGTTGTCCATCTATAGTCTTGTTGTCTTTCCAAATGTCTTGCCCACTGCCATTTCAGGGATCACATCTATTACCTGTGTCATATTTCATATAAACCCTCTTCTTCTTGCATAAACCTTTGTGTAACTTGTGAATTTCCTGTCTTTATTTGATCCGTTTATTAATTTATTTAAAGTTAAGTTTACAAGTGTTGATCTAAAAACTGGCACAATCAGTAGGTGAGTGTCTGGTGGGTGCATGTTCCTGGTATTAGAGTCTACAGTTCGTGTGTCTTACCAAGGGTTCGTTGTTCAGTGAAGAATTAGAATTCACCACAAATTTAGGATGTTTCTAAACGATGTGTCTGAAAATCCTACTCATTGCGCCAGTTTTTAGATTAACAATTTTAAATTTAACTTATAAAAATATTTTATTACAACTGAAAATCAAGATTGCAATGGAAAGAGTTTAGTCTTACACCACGTTACAAAATGATCTCCGACGAGACAGTTAATTATTTCGTATTTATATGATTCGAAACGTGACAAAATCTTCAATTTAGCGTCTATCTACTGGACACTTTGTCAGTTCGCAAATAATCCGACTTCAGCTCTCGCGCATTCTCATATATATTGGTGCGTTCCCGCAATTTGTTTAGTGTATTGTGTTCAATTTGATTGAATTACTTCATTGATATTTAAACTTCTGCACCTTTTCTAAAACATTCCGTCGCGCTAATGCTAAGTGTTTTTTGCGTGTAAAATATAGACAGTATTGACATTCGTGTTTTGGATCCCTTGCTGTTTAGACGCTTGGGAGTTTCGTGTTTGTTCTCCGAACTTTTCGGTCGCTTTGATTCCGTCTGAAGAGACGACGCTTATTGTTGTTTTTTGCGTTACGATTTCGCGAGTTAGTAGCTTCGTTCGTAACGACCGCTAAACCGCTTTCATTTTGTTTCTTTTGTGTTTACAAAAGCGCATCATTTGTTGTTAAACCCGCATTTTTTTGTATGCTCAATCAATGAACATTACGTCGCTATTTTTATTTGTGTAACGTGTTGTCCAGACGAAGCTCTAAGAAACTGTTCCTGCTATTACGGGGCTAGCTAAGATTGTAACTGTTTTTTTTGACGATCAAAAATATTAATCAAAGCAAAAATTAAAAAAAAACTGTTTTAAAACAAACAGTGATAGGTGTCGACTCCATATTTGGAGTTGAAATGAAATATATAGGAATACTGGGTGATTACATCGTGGGCATCTCTTTTTCTCACAATATCAGTGAGGAAAAATTTCTGTAGAGACAGCCATTAATCCTGTCATTTTTTTGAAATTGCTGTACCACACTTTGTTCCACTCTTAAACTTTACATACTTATCTGTTACAGAAAAAAAGTGAGGAGAGAAATACTCTCCTATAGTAAAATAATCAAAGATCTTCTCAACAATCAATCAGAAATACCTAGAAATTCAGACGCGTTTCTCACCCGGAACCTAACTTAGTTCATAATAATGACCGCCGAAGCCTCTCAGAACATTTCATTTACCTCTACGAGGAGGATTTAAAACAAACAGTGATAGGTGTCGACTCCATATTTGGAGTTGAAATGAAATATATAGGAATACTGGGTGATTACATCGTGGGCATCTCTTTTTCTCACAATATCAGTGAGGACAAATTTCTGTAGAGACAGCCATTAATCCTGTCATTTTTTTGAAATTGCTGTACCACACTTTGTTCCACTCTTAAACTTTACATACTTATCTGTAACAGAAACAAAGTGAGGAGAGAAATACCCATATATAGTAAAATAATCAAAGATCTTCTCAACAATCAATCAGAAATACCTAGAAATTCAGACGCGTTTCTCACCCGGAACCAAACTTAGTTCATAATAATGACCGCCGAAGCCTCTCAGAACATTTCATTTACCTCTACGAGGAGGATTTCTTCCAACTCACTAAAACATACAGCAAACTTCTTATTCGAAAATCTCTGCTTCTTTGTGATCTTGTTTTTCTCAAATCTTGTAGAACTTATAACGTCATTCCAAATACTTTCAAACTAAAACATCACACCTCTTCACGTTCAGTTTCCAGTATTCTTAACAAAGTTTGGCCCTGTTACGAAATTCCATCCATTCAATTAGATATCAACTTGATCCAACCAACCGAAATTTGTATCACTGTTATTCGTCATTACATACTTTCAATCCTCATCCAATTCTGTGGGACAATTTTGATCGCATTTCGAGCGATAAAGCCAAACACCTGGCCCAAAAGAAAACAGTCACTCAAAAACTTAAGCTAACACGACTTATTACAAAACAACAACCCGCTGTTACCTCACCCCCTCAGACGACCGTCCATAACTTTTCTGATTTCCCCTTAGACTCTACCAGTTTACACGTCCTATCCAAAGGTTTCAATTTCGCAGTGACGCCGAAAACTATCCCAACTGAAAGAATCATTTCTCAAGTTGAGGTAGCTTTGGTTGAACTAACAGATATTGAGGCTGAAGATACTCGTCAATACATTGCCAGAGTACTCCGCACATCAAACCAAAATCAAACATAACTTCTAACGAAAGACATGCACTAAAACAACTACGTAACAACGATGACATAACTATTCTTCCTGCCGACAAAGGTAACGCGACTGTTCTTCTCAATACTAAGGACTATGTTCACAAGATGAATTCCCTACTCCACACTGCAGACTACGAAATAATTAACAATAATCCTACTACTTACTTAGAGAAAAAGACTAAGGAACTCATCAACAGGACACAACTTCCTCTTGACTTCAAAAAGATCATCATTCCGCGTGAAAAGTCTTCTAAAATTCCGAAAATTTACGGACTACCCAAAATTCATAAGCCGGATATTCCTCTTAGGCCCATTGTCCGGTACTTAGCCAAAACCCTTCAACCTCTAGCCGAGGAAGCATCCTCATACGTAAAGAACTCTTCTTCCTTCCTAGATTTGTTAAGGGCTTATAGAATTTCAGAAAATGATATCCTAGTTAGCTTCGATGTTGTATCTCTTTTCACCAATGCCCCCATTTCAGAAACGTTAGATATTCTAAAAACAAAACACAATATCTCTTCCGACATCATCAAACTTGTACAACACTGTTCTCCTAACACGTATTTTTCATTTCAAGACACTCTGTTCAAACAAGTCCGTCCCCATGGGTTCACCTCTTTCTCCAGTGCTTGCTAACATTTTCATGGAACAAAGCGAAACCCAGGCCCTAAACTCGTCTAATTTGAAACCTTCCTGTTGGCTTAGATATGTAGATGACACTTTTGTCATTTGGCCTCATGGCAGAGATTCATTAGACTTCTTTCTACAACACCTCAATGGTATACATTCTAATATACAATTTACAATGGAAATCGAGTCCGATTCTTCTCTCCCGTTTCTTGATGTCCTCATAACAAAAACCAACAATGACAGATTCTCACATACCGTCTATAGTAAACCAACCCATACCAATCGATACTTAAATGCCCAATCACACCACCACCCTGCCCAATTGAATTCTGTAATTAAATCTCTGACTCTTAGATCTATTCGTTTAACAGATGTTGACAATAGACAAAACGAACTTAATAATCTTCAACAAATCCTTCGACAAAACGGTTATCATCCGGACCACATTGCTCCTATAATTCATCAACCTCAACAACCCCCAATCACACCAACCCCGTCAGAAACAGACCAACAACATCGAAAAGCCGTCCTCCCGTACATTCGAGGAGTCACTGACAAAATAGCACGGATTTTACACCGACATCAAATAAAGACTGCCTTCAACACCACTCAAACTATAGGCAACTTAACCGGTAACCCCAAATACAAAGTACCTAACGAGGATCGAGGAGTTTACGAAATTTCATGTCGCGATTGCCCACAAAGCTACATCGGTCGTACTAATAGGCGCATTAACCATCGAGTATATGAACACTCATTGTCAGTTCGTAAAAAAGATCCGACTTCAGCTCTCGCGTATCACCATATCCAAACAGGGCACTCTATCAACTTCGAGGACAGTAGGACTATCATATCTCTCAATTCTCTTAGGGCATCCACTATTGGCGAAGCCATCGAAATAGAGAAAAGACCTCTCTGTCTAAATAGACGCGATGACAGCACTCGCCTGCCCACAGCTTGGACCTCCGTAATTGCCAGATTAAACTGATCAGACACGCCCACCAACACCCAACCAATCACCGCACAGCCCTTTCATCACGCGACATCCCCTCCTAATCGACCGATAACTATAAATAAAAGAAGCAGCGCAGATTAACCTTCACTTCAGTTACCTAGTGACTCTTGGGGAGTAGGCAGATTGAGGGCCCTAGTTCGATCTAGACTCTGAAACTCTTTTTTCATTTTTGTCTCTTGATAATGGCTCCAAAGCAGGAGTCGAAACGTCGAGTATTTAATAAATTCAGACGCGGTTTTCACCCGGAACCTAGCTTAGTTCATATATATATATATATATATATATATATATATATATATACAGGGTGAGTTTTTTTTGATATTCAGTATGGTTAAATTGGGAAAGATTTGCAGTTTTACTGGCCCAATTTAATGACACTTTCGGATTTTTGTAAAAAGTCATGGCTTACTAGATATTTTCTAGTTACTCGAATACTGTATTCGAGTAACTAGAAGCGAAAGCAGAAGGCTACGAGAATTATGCGAACCGACCTGAAGAGGGCAGATGTGACTCTGCCGAAACGTCGTCATTTTACCATCGATCCCGGCAGGGATCAGTTATCAACTACGCGGATGAATTCCCGGCAACCACCTAAAACACACGTATATATATTGTAATGGAATTTTTACTTTGGGGTGGTGATTGTACGATTCATTTTATTTTAAAATTGTCCACTCGGTAAAAACTCCACACAATTTTCTTTTCTTTGAACAGACTGTTCCAGCTCCTGAGACTCCTTTTCTGTAAGTTTATATGCGCCAACTGACCCTTTGTCGATAATAAAACAACCAAAATTTTTTATTATTATGTATTATAAACTTTCAACTGCTTCAAAATCAAAATATTAATATTAAACAAAATCAAACATAAACGATCAAATGAACAAATTAATTTCAAAATATAAATACCAAAACACCTTATAATTATAATATAAAGATTTGCGTTTCGAAATGATTAAGTTACTTACAACAATTAAATTTCAAGATCAATGATGATTCAAATGCAATGTTATTCAAAATATCCAAAATTTATACCGTTACTAAAATGATTATTTCCCAAATTTTTGTTTTAAAATATCTAATTGTTAATATCGATGAAAATCAAAATAATAAATGGTTTATAAACTACTTCAAATGTAAATACCTGATTCACTTTCAAACTTTTATCAAAGTGCATTCACTATCCTCCCTCAAATTGCTTTTATTGATGACTGCTGCTCACCTTATTATCAACTGCTAATAATCTCTGATACCAATATGACTTTTACTGTTAGTTACTGCTAATTATGTCTGCTGCCAATTATACTTTTACTGCCAAATTATGTTTGTTCCCAATGTAAAAATTCTATCTGCTTTCAACTTCCCAAAACTTGATGTCAATTACCGATGTTTATCTGCTGCTGGATTTTAGTACATTACCATTTACTTGTACTTTTATACATCCACTATTTTTGGATACAATTATTTTTGTTCACTTTCTCATCAAACTTTTGAATAATAAATTTTTGACTTTTTGACAATAGCTGTCACTTTGTACTCGCTAACAATGTTTACTGTTACACTTGCAAATTTAGACTCTTTTTTACATGCTGTCAGTTCTTGCTTTTATAGTTTCTAATCTGACATAGAACTGCACATTTTAAACTTTTTAAATCAGCAATTTTGAAATCCCCTTTTTATATATAATACTCAATTTTTTTATATTTAATTTCCTATCTATACAGATTCCTAAAATGCATTTTACTTTTCTTTAACATTGCAATTTTTACTTTGTGTTTCGTGTTCATCATTTGCACACCAGCTATTTTGATTTTAACCTGTACTAAAATTTTAATAAAATTTTCATTGTTGGCACGAAACATATTATCAAGTAATTCCCTGAATTTGCTTTATCCTATGAATTTCAATGTATTTCGATCGGTAGAACTGTCAGAACCTTGCTCCAAAGTTTTATCATGATATTTAATTTTGAATTGGTTATTTTGTATGGAAATAATGTGTTTTTAATGTTTATTTACCCCAAAAATTTTGAATTATTACCCCTATTGTGTCTAAAATATGAAGTTACTATAAATCTGGACGGTAGCATTCGGCACCTGTCAGATGAGTTGTTTACATCTCGAATTTAAGGTAAATTTTATATTTTCTTTTTGGTTAGATGTTTTCATTGTAATATATCAAACCCATAAATTCTTTTTATACGTTCATTTCAAATCCTAATTGCTTTTTTAAGAAATTTGTTTTTAACTGTCACATTTGATATATTCAGAAATATATTTCCTGTTCGGTTTTAGTTATATAAATCATTTCCAAATTACCAGTTCATGCCCTAGTTTTATAATTTAATCATTTCCATTCATTTATTGATCTTTAAATTGCATTTGATTTATCATAGTTCTATCACATTACTTAAATCACTCGTACAAAATTTCTATTGCCTCCAATATTGGTTTATATGTTGTTACAGTACTATTTCATTCATCTAAATATAATTTGATTTGATTTTTATTTTTGATCCATGATGTTTATTTCCATTTCAATATATATATATATATATATATATATATATATATATATATATTGAAATGGAAATAAAAATCAAATCAAATTATATTTAGATGAATGAAATAGTATGTTAACAAATAATGCACTGTAACATATAAACCAATATTGGAGGCAATAGAAATTTTGTACGAGTGATTTAAGTAATGTGATAGAACTATGATAAATCAAATGCAATTTAAAGATCAATAAATGAATGGAAATGATTAAATTATAAAACTAGGGCATGAACTGGTAATTTGGAAATGATTTATATAACTAAAACCGAACAGGAAATATATTTCTGAATATATCAAATGTGACAGTTAAAAACAAATTTCTTAAAAAAGCAATTAGGATTTGAAATGAACGTATAAAAAGAATTTATAGGTTTGATATATTACAATGAAAACATCTAACCAAAAAGAAAATATAAAATTTACCTTAAATTCGAGATGTAAACAACTCATCTGACAGGTGCCGAATGCTACCGTCCAGATTTATAGTAACTTCATATTTTAGACACAATAGGGGTAATAATTCAAAATTTTTGGGGTAAATAAACATTAAAAACACATTATTTCCATACAAAATAACCAATTCAAAATTAAATATCATGATAAAACTTTGGAGCAAGGTTCTGACAGTTCTACCGATCGAAATACATTGAAATTCATAGGATAAAGCAAATTCAGGGAATTACTTGATAATATGTTTCGTGCCAACAATGAAAATTTTATTAAAATTTTAGTACAGGTTAAAATCAAAATAGCTGGTGTGCAAATGATGAACACGAAACACAAAGTAAAAATTGCAATGTTAAAGAAAAGTAAAATGCATTTTAGGAATCTGTATAGATAGGAAATTAAATATAAAAAAATTGAGTATTATATATAAAAAGGGGATTTCAAAATTGCTGATTTAAAAAGTTTAAAATGTGCAGTTCTATGTCAGATTAGAAACTATAAAAGCAAGAACTGACAGCATGTAAAAAAGAGTCTAAATTTGCAAGTGTAACAGTAAACATTGTTAGCGAGTACAAAGTGACAGCTATTGTCAAAAAGTCAAAAATTTATTATTCAAAAGTTTGATGAGAAAGTGAACAAAAATAATTGTATCCAAAAATAGTGGATGTATAAAAGTACAAGTAAATGGTAATGTACTAAAATCCAGCAGCAGATAAACATCGGTAATTGACATCAAGTTTTGGGAAGTTGAAAGCAGATAGAATTTTTACATTGGGAACAAACATAATTTGGCAGTAAAAGTATAATTGGCAGCAGACATAATTAGCAGTAACTAACAGTAAAAGTCATATTGGTATCAGAGATTATTAGCAGTTGATAATAAGGTGAGCAGCAGTCATCAATAAAAGCAATTTGAGGGAGGATAGTGAATGCACTTTGATAAAAGTTTGAAAGTGAATCAGGTATTTACATTTGAAGTAGTTTATAAACCATTTATTATTTTGATTTTCATCGATATTAACAATTAGATATTTTAAAACAAAAATTTGGGAAATAATCATTTTAGTAACGGTATAAATTTTGGATATTTTGAATAACATTGCATTTGAATCATCATTGATCTTGAAATTTAATTGTTGTAAGTAACTTAATCATTTCGAAACGCAAATCTTTATATTATAATTATAAGGTGTTTTGGTATTTATATTTTGAAATTAATTTGTTCATTTGATCGTTTATGTTTGATTTTGTTTAATATTAATATTTTGATTTTGAAGCAGTTGAAAGTTTATAATACATAATAATAAAAAATTTTGGTTGTTTTATTATCGACAAAGGGTCAGTTGGCGCATATAAACTTACAGAAAAGGAGTCTCAGGAGCTGGAGCAGTCTGTTCAAAGAAAAGAAAATTGTGTGGAGTTTTTACCGAGTGGACAATTTTAAAATAAAATGAATCGTACAATCACCACCCCAAAGTAAAAATTCCATTACAATATATATACGTGTGTTTTAGGTGGTTTCCGGGAATTCATCCGCGTAGTTGATAACTGATCCCTGCCGGGATCGATGGTAAAATGACGACGTTTCGGCCCTCTTAAGGTCGGTTCGCATAATTCTCGTAGCCTTCTGCTTTCGCTTCTAGTTACTCGAATACAGTATTCGAGTAACTAGAAAATATCTAGTAAGCCATGACTTTTTACAAAAATCCGAAAGTGTCATTAAATTGGGCCAGTAAAACTGCAAATCTTTCCCAATTTAACCATACTGAATATCAAAAAAAACTCACCCTGTATATATATATATATATATATATATATATATATATATGAACTAAGCTAGGTTCCGGGTGAAAACCGCGTCTGAATTTATTAAATACTCGACGTTTCGACTCCTGCTTTGGAGCCATTATCAAGAGACAAAAATGAAAAAAGAGTTTCAGAGTCTAGATCGAACTCGGGCCCTCAATCTGCCTACTCCCCAAGAGTCACTAGGTAACTGAAGTGAAGGTTAATCTGCGCTGCTTCTTTTATTTATAGTTATCGGTCGATTAGGAGGGGATGTCGCGTGATGAAAGGGCTGTGCGGTGATTGGTTGGGTGTTGGTGGGCGTGTCTGATCAGTTTAATCTGGCAATTACGGAGGTCCAAGCTGTGGGCAGGCGAGTGCTGTCATCGCGTCTATTTAGACAGAGAGGTCTTTTCTCTATTTCGATGGCTTCGCCAATAGTGGATGCCCTAAGAGAATTGAGAGATATGATAGTCCTACTGTCCTCGAAGTTGATAGAGTGCCCTGTTTGGATATGGTGATACGCGAGAGCTGAAGTCGGATCTTTTTTACGAACTGACAAAGAGTGTTCATATACTCGATGGTTAATGCGCCTATTAGTACGACCGATGTAGCTTTGTGGGCAATCGCGACATGAAATTTCGTAAACTCCTCGATCCTCGTTAGGTACTTTGTATTTGGGGTTACCGGTTAAGTTGCCTATAGTTTGAGTGGTGTTGAAGGCAGTCTTTATTTGATGTCGTTGTAAAATCCGTGCTATTTTGTCAGTGACTCCTCGAATGTACGGGAGGACGGCTTTTCGATGTTGTTGGTCTGTTTCTGACGGGGTTGGTGTGATTGGGGGTTGTTGAGGTTGGTGAATTATAGGAGCAATGTGGTCCGGATGATAACCGTTTTGTCGAAGGATTTGTTGAAGATTATTAAGTTCGTTTTGTCTATTGTCAATATCTGTTAAACGAATAGATCTAAGAGTCAGAGATTTAATTACAGAATTCAATTGGGCAGGGTGGTGGTGTGATTGGGCATTTAAGTATCGATTGGTATGGGTTGGTTTCCTATAGACGGTATGTGAGAATCTGTCATTGTTGGTTTTTGTTATGAGGACATCAAGAAACGGGAGAGAAGAATCGGACTCGATTTCCATTGTAAATTGTATATTAGAATGTATACCATTGAGGTGTTGTAGAAAGAAGTCTAATGAATCTCTGCCATGAGGCCAAATGACAAAAGTGTCATCTACATATCTATTTTTGGTCCATGATGTTTATTTCCATTTCAATATATATGTAGCTCTCTTTATGGTCCGGGTGTTCGCCCGTTGAAAGTTTTGTCCCTGTAAAGGAACGGTCGCCTGAAGTTTCGCCAAAATCTCACTTAGCATTTTCATATTGCTTTTCCTCTTCTTCCAACACGAAGGGTGGCTGCAGGTTCGGACCTTTCCGGACTACTTCGTAGCTCTCTTTATGGTCCGGGTGTTCGTCCGTTGAAAGTTTTGTTCCTGTAAAGGAACGGTCGCCTGACGTTTCGCCAAAATCTCACTTGGCATTTTCATAAGGCTTTTCCTCTTCTTCCAACTCGAAGGGTGGCTGCAGGTTCGGACCTTTCCGGACTACTTCGTATCCGAGATCGTCGGCTAGGTCGTTCTCCGCTTGGTCTGCTCTCCGTGGCGTCTGAAGTGGAAGTGAACTCCGATATGTGCGCGCCGCTATTTATGCTATCTCCGAGGGCCTCCGATTGTGCGTGCCGTTTGTTTTGATTGGGTGACACCATTGCGTTGTCGCAAATTGTACCGATACGTGGTTCTGTTTGTACCGATGGCGGCCGCAGATGTTCGTTAGAAGGGTGGGCGTCCTGATAGTTAGCTACGAGTGACGGAATGCAACGTTGTGGTATTGTTGCGCTCTCTTTTAATTTGTTCTTCTTTTCCCGTAAGATGTTCTTCCATGCTTGATGCAGGTGTAGAGCTTCGTTACGGTTATTGATTTCTCCTTCCTTTTCAATTTCTATAGCTTCCCTAATTGTTCTTCTTTTGAAGTTGTTTTCTGTTGCCAGATGCTTAGAGCCCTCAAAGTTGATTCTATGTCCTGTTTGCTGTTGATGTTGGAACAGGGCCGAGGTTGTGGTCTTGTTTCGTATGCTGAGTTTGTGCTCTTCGATTCGGGCTTCGATCCTACGGTTTGTTTGACCTACATATGCTTGCTCGCATCCGCCGCAAGGTATCTTGTAGACTCCGTGACTCTCTAGTGGACGTTGGTCTTTTGGGATTGCCTAGAATGCTTTTTATCTTCTTATGAGGTTTGTAGGAAGTTTTGATGTTGCTTTTCCTAAGGATTCTTCCGATCCGATCTGTCACTCCTTGTATGTACGGAAGGGTGGTCGCTGCCTTTGGGGGGTCTTGTTGGGTTTCTTCGTGCCTTGGTAGTTCTTGTTGATTCAGGGCTCGTCGTATGGTGTTGTTGCTGTACCCATTCCTCCTCAAGGTCTGTGAGATGGTGTTTAGTTCCTCTTGTTTGTGTTTGGCGTCTGCAATGCGTCGTGACCTGCATATAAGTGTATTTGCTACTGCTTGTATTTGGGAGGGATGATGGTGGGATTTAGCATTAAGGTATCTGTCGGTGTGTGTCGGCTTTCGATAGACTGTGTGTTCTAGCTGGTGTAGTGTTGATATCAACACCCGACAACCTACTTGGAAAAAACAACATACGTAGACGATATCTTGATAGTGTGGCCTCATGGGGATACGGAACTCAGCAATTTCCTACACCTGGCAAACTCTCTACACGAAAGGATCCAATTATCCATGGAGATGGAAGAAGATGGATGCCTTCCTTTTCTGGACATCTACTTAAAAAGAACAACAACAGGGAAGCTAGAACACACAGTCTATCGAAAGCCGACACACACCGACAGATACCTTAACGCTAAATCCCACCATCATCCCTCCCAAATACAAGCAGTAGCAAATACAATATATATGGGGGTCACGAGGCATTGCAGACGCCAAACACAATCAAGAGGAACTAAACAGCATCTCACAGACCTTGAGGAGGAATGGGTACAGCAACAACACCATACGACGAGCCCTGAATCAACAAGAACTACCAAGGCACGAAGAAACCCAACAAGACCCTCAAAGGCAGCGACCACCCTTCCGTACATACAAGGAGTGACAGATCGGATCGGAAGAATCCTTAGGAAAAGCAACATCAAAACTTCCTACAAACCTCATAAGACGGAGTCTACAAGATACCTTGCGGCGGATGCGAGCAAGCATATGTAGGTCAAACAAACCGTAGGATCGAAGCCCGAATCGAAGAGCACAAACTCAGCATACGAAACAAGACCACAACCTCGGTCCTGTTCCAACATCAACAGCAAACAGGACATAGAATCAACTTTGAGGTCTCTAAGCATCTGGCAACAGAAAACAACTTCAAAAGAAGAACAATTAGGGAAGCTATAGAAATTGAAAAGGAAGGAGAAATCAATAACCGTAACGAAGCTCTACACCTGCATCAAGCCTGGAAGAACATCTTACGGAAAAAGAAAAACAAATTAAAAGAGAGCGCAACAATACCACAACGTTGCATTCCGTCACTCGTAGCTAACTATAAGTACGCCCACCCTTCTAACGAACATCTGCCGCCGCCATCGGTACAAACAGAACCACGTCATCGGTACAATTTGCGACAACGCAATGGTGTCACCCAATCAAAACAAACGGCACCGCCCCCTCAACACAATCGGAGGCGGGGCAAAGAAATAGGAGGGGACTCGGGAGAGTAGCATAAATAGCGGCGCGCACATATCGGAGCTCACTTCAACTTCAGACGCCACGGAGAGCAGACCAAGCGGAGAACGACCTAGCCGACGATCTCGGATACGAAGTAGTCCGGAAAGGTCCGAACCTGCAGCCACCCTTCGTGTTGGAAGAAGAGGAAAAGCCTTATGAAAATGCCAAGTGACATTTTGGCGAAACGTCAGGCGACCGTTCCTTTACAGGGACAAAACTTTCAACGGACGAACACCCGGACCATCAAGAGAGCTACACATAGTTCCGTCCGTGCCAACTTGTTTTCAAACATATATATATATATATATATACATACATGTTTTAGGTGGTTTTCGGGAATTCATCTGCGTAGTTGATAACTGATCCCTGCCGGGATCGGTGGTAAAATGACGACGTCACATCTGCCCTCTTCAGGTCGGTTCGCATAATTCTCGTAGTAGCCTTCTGCTTTCGCTTCTAGTTACTCGAATACTCTAGTTATATATGCTTTACATCGACTTTTAAATGAAAATGAAACATCTGTAAATAGAATAATATCACTAGAAATCTCAAATCATAATATTAATATTACAAAGGTAATTTGAAAATAAAACATTTTTAAAAAATATATAACCGACTTCTACCTTCAACTAAAAAGCTAAAAATAATTATAACAAAATACAACTCTAGCAAATAAATAACACATTCAATGTTGTAAGGTACCTACCCAGGAAGTAAAAATGTAAACATTAAAAGGTGCTCATTCTATACAAATTAATTACCTACCAATCTAGTATATTTTTGAAGTCGGTGCCAATCAAATCTAAAATCCTTCATTGCGTACTTATCTACTAATTCATCAAACTTGATTGTTGCTTGGCACCGACTTCAAACATATACTAGATTGGTAGGTAATTAATTTGTATAGAATGAGCACCTTTTAATGTTTACATTTTTTACTTCCTGGGTAGGTACCTTACAACATTGAATGTGTTATTTATTTGCTAGAGTTGTATTTTGTTATAATTATTTTTAGCTTTTTAGTTGAAGGTAGAAGTCGGTTATATATTTTTTAAAAATGTTTTATTTTCAACTTTTTAGTTTTTTTTAACTCAGGTAGTTTTCATTCTTTATTTTTTATTTTGTATGTATAACCTTAATAGACAGAACCAGGTAACATCGAAAGCCTCAATATTACACAATGATACTTTATCATTTGAATTGACAGGTAAATCTTTACGAACAAAATGTACTAGTACGCGTTGACTTAATAAGCCCAAAATATATTTATGCCTTATGGACTACGCCATGTAACCTTTTTTCAACTTTTTTGACAACCCTGTATAACTAGATAATTCCACTCTAACCTATGTACCAACCAGCCTCTACATACGACTGCCCACGGACAAGCATAAATTTGTTAGCTGCCTTCTGTAAACTATAGGACGGAGTAGAATCCATCGTATATTTACGGAGTCAAATCCGTCCTATATTTCAACCATAGTATATAACTCCTTGTGGGCTACCCCATAAACTATTTCCTTTTTAATATTTTATGTTATCGCCCTGTGTAACATTAATTCCTCTCCACACTTTATTCAACTTCTTATGGGCTATAAAAGAAAAAAAAATTTAATCACACTGTATAAATATAATTCAACTCCAGCATATATTTCAACCATCCTGTATATGATTTGCTAATGTTCACATCATATAACAGCTTTTTAATAACCCTATATAATTTTAATTTCACATTTTTTTTTCAACATTTTTATACCACCAAACGTCCAGTCCATCCTATATTCCAACCATCCTGTATATACGGCTGCCTACGGACCACTATCATTCTAGTCCGTCCTATAATTCAATCTTCATATAAATGAAACTCCTTCTAAAACTTTACTTTGTGATTTTGTTTGCTATAACTAAACACCCTGTCTATAAGCCACCAAGTAACAGTTTAAAGTTTGACATGTGTTGTCACTAAATTTTCTATTAGGCCGGGAGAATGTAACAACCAAAAGTACCGTCTTGGCAAAATGGAAAAATTTGCATTTAAATAGGTATTTACCTGGTATACAAACAAAACGAGCTTGGTACTCATTAATTTAAGGAGCCGAAAATACTATGCTTTACTACCTATAAGCTTGAGATGTACATAGAAAATTTTCAAATTCGCAATTAAAACTTCCAGTGCCTAAAATTACCGCACTATTACGTTGGAATGAAAATATTTATGAGGAAATGTCCGTTATGTCATTTCGATGAAATTTTTGATAAGAATTTTGGATTTTTTGGCTATTTTCTGGAAAACTGCAAGTTGCACGTCGCAGAAAAGTATATGAGATCACCTAAGGATCGTCCTTAATAGATTAAACGTTAAAAAACTATACACATCCATAAGGAGTTATCGAAAAATTGACTAAAATATTAGGGATATTGGTCGATTTCCATGCACGCATGTGTTGATTCACAAATTTTATCACTTTACCAATAGAATTCTTTTCCAAAATTTGAAGTTTCACCAATCCGGATATATACTCTATTAAACAAGACCATATTCGTTCAATACGGTGCACCACAGGAGAAGAAATCAGGTAACAAACATACAAAAAAAAAGCGAAAAAAAAAATACGCGACGAATTGATAACCTCCTCTTTTTTGGAAGTCGGTTAATAAAATTAAAAATGTTAGTATAAAATATGTTAGTGTCAATAATAAATCAAAAATCAAACTTATATAATATACGAGGGTGAATCAAATATGAACCGGACTTTTCTGTTTCTCGCCCTGTAGGTAATTCGAGTGGCGTGACGTCTCGATATATGTTAGGTAGGGATGTTAAGAAGAGTGGAGTTCGTCGGTTTGGCGAGGCGTAGTCGATGCGCTGTTAGTAGCATCATGTCAGAGCAAGAGGTGCATACGTCTATTGCGCAACGTGTTGTTATAAAATTTTTGGCGCGGGAGGGCGTTAGACCGTCTGAAATTTTGCGTCGACTATCTGCACAGTTCGGCAGTGAAACACTTTCAAGGACCCAAGTGTACGACTGGCACAAAAAGTTTTCAGATGGCCGAGAGATAGCACCGCGGAAAGCCAAGACCCGTCTTTCTGCAGGGAAAATTCTTGCAACAGTTTTTTGGGATTCGAAAGGCGTACTGCTAATCGATTTTCTGCACGAACGCCGTACAATTAATGCTGAGTATTACTGCGAACTACTCCAACAAGTGAAACTTGCCTATCGGCAAAAGAGGCGGGATATGTCTATCCGAAGTGTGATTCTGTTGCATGACAACGCTCGGCCAAATACAGCTGCATTGACTCAAGGAAAATTGAACAAAATGTATTGGGAAACCCTTGAACACCCGCCTTACAGTCCTGATTTGTCGCCATGTGACTACCACATGTTTGGGCCACTTAAAGAAGAACTGGGAGGCCACCACTTTGAGGACAACGAAGGTGTAGAAACGTTTGTGCGCAATTGGTTATCGACACCACCAGTTTTATTCTTTGAGAAAGGTATTAAAAAACTTCTGATTCGGTGGGAAAAATGTATACATAAGAGAGGAGACTATGTAGAAAAATAATATGTATTAAAATTTGTATTGATCGTACCAATAAAATTTTTAAAACAAAAGTCCGGTTCATATTTGATTCACCCTCGTAATAAGGGTAAATGGTTAGTAAAATAAAATAAGAAGGGTAATACTTAAAATATTTTTCTGGAACCGTATTGTAACAGTTGTAAGGTACTGTAACTGTGTGATACGAGGTCGGAAAAGGCTGTTTCTTTTCCAGACTCAGCGTGGACCTTAGTAACACCTACAAAGGCACTACACTCCGATTGAAGTTTTAGAATGAAGTTGCGCACTAGAGTTAAAGTAGTTGAGTTCTTTTGATTGCAACTCACCACAACACGTAAGGGTTCGGTGGTCACGACAAGCCACATATTTTGTTCAAGTTCTTTGACGCTGTAACCCTGACTAAAAATTACTGCACTTCTGCAATTGTCCGGCACATTTTAAATACTTTTCAGAAGTTGAACCTCGCACGGTGTGTTAGAGTCTATAGGATAGGCGTATAGATCAGGACACAATTTTCTTCCGATAGCAAGCGGTTTACACGCGCTTAAGTCGTTGATTGAAATAAACATTAAACAGCTTTCGTTTTTCGCTATACTTTTGAGTGAAAGACAAAAGGTGACGTAACCCAGTTCTGTTATCGTAAATTGGGATAGGGTGTAAACGGAAAAGGGTATATGGTTGTTGTTCTACTAATGGAATTCTTAAAACAAAAATAAGATCTGAGTTTGTTTGGAAAGCTTCTAACTCGATTCATTCCAAGTATTGACCAATGCTTGAGTATTTTATTGGTAGTGGAAGATTGTTTTTTATTAGGTTTTGTGATATTTCTTGCAATGCCGTAATGAGATGTTTAGGCGTTAAAATAGATGTATGTATGACTTTAAGACGCGCGAAAGTAATTGAATTTAGCACATCATTTAGGCTATCTTCCAAGTGAAGGTAATTCTGCATTGGTTTCTCGCATAATTCGAGCAACATAAGTTTCATTTCGATGTAATCGACTTTATCGTTAATTTTTCCGATTGTGGTTTTAGTTTTTTCATATTGTTGTTAAAGAGTTTTTCGTCAATTTGAAGTTTTTGGACGGTCTCGTTGAAGTTTAATGACAGAGGTAGTTACACTGATTTGGTTTTTAAGTAAATTTTCTATTTGTAATTGACCTTGATTGAGCCTATTTATACTATCAGTAAAATATTGACCATCATCCGCGTCTAAGTTTCCGGTAATTGCTTTAAAAAGGGTACCTGCCCTATCAAGTGCCATATTTATTTTAATAAATTTGTCCTTAATTGTGGTGGATATTTGGTTTAGAAGATTTATATGAGTTTGTACATCTGAGCGGGAATAATTCATTGCGAAAGATTTATAGTTAACAGTTTCGATAAGTGTTTGTAAAAGTCTATTATTTGTCGTGAAAACATGTTCGAGGGCCGAAATATTTTTGTGGACCAAAAGTGTCCATTTATTGTTAGAAACGGTTATTTGGGGTTCGTTGTGATAGTATATCCCTAATGTGTTATTTATAGGTTCGACTTGATATTGGACTACTGCTCATACGAACAGCAGGCACACCCTGAAACAGAAATTAACTTTCTGAGAACGGTTTCATTCTGTCGAAATTTACTTTACTTTTTTATTTGGTTTTTGGATTTAGTAATGTCGCGGAATTTTTGTGAATTACCAGAATTTTGAAAGGACCATTGAATTTATTTTGGAGTTTGTCCTTGATTTGGGATTCCTTAATATAGACTTTTTCGCCTATTTGATAATTTGGGTAATTTTCGGAAACATGTTTATCAAATCGGGCTTTCGCTTTGTGTTTTTGAACTTCCATTCTTTCACGAGCGATTTTATAATAGTGTGTGATACTGTTGTTGAGATCTCGGATGTATTTAGTTACCAGTTATTGTTGGTTGTAGAGAGTTTCGGGAGTCCTACTCGAAGTATGTCCGTAAACAAGTTCCTACGGAGTGATTCCGTGAGTTTTGTTTACGGAGTTGTTGTATGCGATGATTGCATAAGGAAGGATGTTGAAGGGGTATTCGTCGGGATTTTCTAATTTGTGGATTCTAATCATGTCTAGTAAAGTCGAGTGGAATCGTTCTAATGAACCATTTGACTGGGGATGTCCCACACTAGAATAGGACAGTTTGATATCAAATAGCTTACACAAATCTCTCATTAGTGCGTTGTCGAATTCCCTGCCATAATCACAGTGTATCTGTAATGGGGTACCGAAGTGTTGGAGATATAGTAGTAAAGTACTAACAACGGTTTTTGCGGATAGTTAATGCGTAGTTTTTGTCGGGACTTCTAGAATATCGATGTTGATGAGTTCAAAGGGTGTCCGCGGAGTTTCAGTAATGACAAGTGGGCTGTCGAGATTCTTTCGGTAAACTTTTGTTCTCTGGCAAGTTTGACAGTTTTTGATAAAATTGTCAACGTCCTTAGTCAATCCTTGCCAATTGTATTTTTCTTTTATTCTGCGGATGGTTTCATTGATACCTCGATGTATATTATTTTTGCTGTTATGGAATTGGTCGAGAATGATAGATATTTGGTCTTTCTCAACCGTTTAGACGATATTTTGGCAAACTTTTCATTTAATATCTATTTCAGAAAAGATGAACGAAAATTTCCAGAATGGGCAAATCAATGTTATTCTCAACACAATATACTTCTTTTTCGGTGAACACATATCTACTATTATATAAAGATGCGAAAAGAATCTCGTTGACTACTTCTGGGTCAGAGGGGAGAGGGACGATGTAATAACGTCTTTTTCTGACATTTTTGCTTGGAAAGACATTTACTCTTGGGGTATGGAAATCAGCATTTTCCTCAAAAATGTCTTCGATGATGTCATGGTGAAAATCTTTCATGAGAGAGCCTTGGGGAAATACTAGGATGTTTTTGTTTTCTCGTTCTAAGAGTTAGAAAATTGAATTTTTTCGTAATCTATGAGTGAAACGGTTTGATATCGCTCGACAAAAGTTCTAAATTCTTCAGAGATTTGTTGGAGGTTGATGGAATTTTTTGTCTGGGGTGCTTGTGAGTCATCGTCAGTTTCGTTTGTTGGGAGAACTGTAAACGGTGTTAGATGATTGTTTGCTTGAAATGATATGTATTCATTAAGTTGTTAACTTTAATGCGAGAGAGAGCGTCGGCGTTTTTATTTACTTTCCCGGGTTTGTAAATTATTTGATAGTCGTACTCCTCGAGCTTAAGGCAAGTCTACTTCCAGGATCCTTTATAGAAAACAGCCAAGTTAACGGGCGGTGGTCGGTCAAAAGTAGAAACTTACGGCCAAAAATTAATGTGTTTAACCGTCCACAGTATTGCTAGGAGTTCTCGTTCTATGGTTGAATACTTAGTTTCAGCATTGCAGAGAGTTCTGCAGGCATAGGCTACGGGCAACTCTTTACCTACGGGGCCTTGAGAGAGGACTGCGCCGATAGTAAATGAACTGGCGTCGGTTGTAAGAATAAATGGCTCTTCAAAA
This sequence comes from Octodonta nipae, assembly GCA_034190945.1. Lineage (NCBI taxonomy): Eukaryota > Metazoa > Arthropoda > Insecta > Coleoptera > Chrysomelidae > Octodonta > Octodonta nipae. The sequence goes on from CM067217.1 coordinate 108,605,650, forward strand.
TTGGGGTATATGAGTATGGGGGTAGAAGTAAGGGCACTTTTTAATTCGTCAAAAGATTTGACGTATTCGGAATCGAACTCGAAAAGTATGTCTTTTTGAAGTAATCTTGTTAAAGGTTTCGAAATCTTTGCGAAAGGTTTTTCGAATTGACCGAAAGGAGTGGCCTTACAGAAAATTCTGTTCGGTAAAGTTTAGTTTTGGATTGAAATCGTCCAAGTTCATCGTTTGAATTTGTGTTTGAAGATCGGAGATCTCGTGATCGGGAGGTTTTGCTCCTCCAGGGATAGTCCGAAAATTTTGTTGGGAAGGAAACTGTTCGCTATCGTAATACTCATCATATTGTTGGTTATAATTATCATTACATGCGTTTTCGTTTGGATGATATTCGAATCTGTTATGTTTGTGTGTGTCTGGGTAATAATTGTCTGATACGGTTTCGTATTCAGTTTGTGTTTGAACATTTTGTTGTTCATCGTGTGAAGAATTATAGATGTGATCATATTGATCAAATTGTTGGTTATTTAGGTGGTGAGTTTTCTGTTGTTGTTGTTTGAAAAAATTCGGATTTAGCCTATAATTACTAGAAGTTGGAGTTGGTCTACTTGTTGAGGGTTGTTGTTGTTGGTGAGAAAATTTAGGCCTATAATTAAAATTCGTAGGTTGATTAGCAGACTGATGCGCATAATATGGGCGATGGCCCGAGTAATTTGGGTCAGAATTTTTGTTAGCCTGGGATTGTCTCATTTTGATGAGACATTCGTTGCTGAAATGTCCGATCTTTTTGCAGAACAAACATTGTTTTGGGGGTGGACCATTATTCGGTTTACGAAGTAGTTGGGGTGCGTTTCGGTTGACTGAGAATTTTTGAGTTTCTAGATTAGACAACTGTAATTCTCTTTTAATACGGGACATAGCGGTCAGGATATCTCTGGAATCACTGGCGTGCACAATTTGGCCAATTTTCGGCTCTAGACCCGTAAGTAGGCTAGTTAGAGCCATTGACTCGATTAGGTCAATTTGGGCCTGTTTCTCCTTGACAGTTAGATTTTGTTTATTAACAGCTGCTAACATTTTAGCGTGATGCGTTTGAAGCCTAGCTGAAAATGTCAGTGGAGACTCGTTTGGTTATTTCTCATTCTTTGCAGGTCCTGAATGAGGACGGAGAGATCCCTTGGATCTCTAAAATGGTTTTCTAATAGACTTTGAATGTCCGCTAAATGGCGGGGGTCACGTGAATTAACTAGTTCGGCTGCTCGTCCACGGAGTTTGTTCTTAATGTGGAGAATTAACAGAACTTGCTGATTATCAGATGCCATATTATATGCGGTATTGCAAGAACAGATAAATGTGTTTAAAAATATTGGGTTCCCATCGTATTCGGGAATAATGGCAAAAATTTTTGAGAGCTTGTAGGGCTCTACATTTTGTGCTACGAAAAGCGAAAGCTGAGTCAGCATTCGCAGGTTATAAATTATATAATTTCATTGTTACTTACAGTTTTGCCTAGTTTAATTTTGTCTTTTTATTGTTATAAAGTTGTATTGTTATTTTCAAGTTATTACTTTATTAAAAGTATTGTGCAACTATAAATAAATTTTTTTAAAAAAGAGAAATTTCGAAAGTGTGATATAACAAATTGGCGCAGTCAGTAGGATCCGTCTAACGTTACTAGAACAGGATTACTCTAACTGGTAGCGGCGGATTCCTATCTCTCAACGGAACAACGAACCTGGAAGAAGTCCTCACTGCAATCAAACATAGAACACGGCGCTTTCAATGTTCCTGTTGATGTAAGTAATGGTGAATTGTCATTCGTTTTAAGTAAATATTATTTGATTTATTTTATTGAACATTGATTTTTAATATTTGATATAATTTATTTGATTTGATTGATATTGATTTATTTTATTATTTGATTTTACATATTTATCAATTTGATTTTTATTTTGATATATTTGATTAAAATGAAATATTGATTTATTTCATTAACTGATTTATTTTATTCTATTGATATATTTATTTGATTTCTTTTTATTGATATTGGTATATTTGATTTACATATTTTATTGATTTATTTATCCATTTGAATAACTGATTTATTTGAGTTTACTATTTTAATTGGTTACCATACTGTTCTATCATTCAAACAATCGTTATTCCCATTAACGTATTCTACAGTTTATTAATTCTCTATACCCTTTAACATTTTATTCTATAAACTTTAATACTCCAATTCATTTATATCAATAAACATGGCACAAGCTTCGCCAAATTCAGGTACCCCTGAAACAGAAAGATATCGGTTAACGGAGGTATTTTCCGTTATACCCGAATTTGAAGGCGACCAAATTTCCTTGGAAACCTTTATAGATGCGCATATAATATGTCCACGGCGGATCAAAAATATTTGTTAGTGATCCATATCAAAAATAAACTCAAAGGGAAAGCGGCGCAGTTGATAAATTCAAGGAACCCCGGATCGTATTTGAAATCAAACAACTCTTGACCCAATATTTTGGAGATTCTCTTGATCTCTCTTCCCTGATTTATGACCTACAACGTCTGAAACAACTTTCAAACGAGTCCCCATTAACCTTTTATAATCGACTCCAAGTCTTGAGTGCGAAAATGCACTCCTGCATCCACAAAACGGCTGGGTTTAGTCCAGAACAAAAAGACGCCCAGACCACTCTAGTGGATACAATGGTGATGAATACACTTCTTACGGGATTAGAACCCCGTTTAGGCCAGGTAATTCGTGCCACTAACCCAAAAGACCTAGAGGCACACTCCCGGATTAGGAGAGAACTTCATCTTTCTTATTTCGAGGATCAGAAAACGAACAAATCTGTTCCTCTCAAACCCAACTTTCAAACACGAAAGCCGACACAACCTCCTAAGTGTCTTCATTGTGGTGGATTAGGCCACATAGCCGTAAACTGCCGATTGAAAGCACAAAACAACTCTCAAACATTTAATCAAAACCATAGGCCAAATCCTGTTGGGCCTAACCAACCAACAAGGCCAAATTTCCCCTCAAATAATCCCCCGGTTCAGCAAGGACAACAGTTTCGTCCACAAAACTTCCAGAGGCCTCCTTTTAGGTCTCAAATGAACCCTAACTATTATCGCCCATCTGTAATACAAAACAATCCTAATAACCGACCTGAAAGGACACACCATTTCAATCAACACCAAAATGTTGATTACTCGAATTATTCAGACTACAATTATTATACGGATGATAACATACGATTACGAGGATGATCTTCAAAATTATCCTATCGTTAAACAAACTTTTGAAAGTACCCCTATCGAGCCTTTTAATAGTCATCAATACCAGGATTTTCTAGCGCTTCCGAGCTTAGACCAACCCCCCTATTCGCCAACAACTTTGTGCGAAGTCGAAACCCAAATTCAAAATCTGAATCTGGACGACTTGACCCCCGACTTGAACTTCCCGGAGCAACTATTTCTTTAAGCCCCCTTCTTACTGTGAACTCTAAAAATCTATATTACATTCTTGACGCTTCTTCTAAATTCAAATTACTTATTGATACCGGAGCTGGTATCTCTATCTTCAAAGAAAATACCGTAAAGAATTTCACCCAAAGATCTCCTGAAAGGATAATGATTCAAGGTATTACCCATGAAAAAATCCCTATTTCACAATCTACCCTAATTCCATTCGGTCCACGTAACCCACATAAAGTTTTCATATACGATTTGGGCATTGAGTTTGGCGGCATACTAGGTTTAGATTTTCTTAAACACTATGAAGCATAGTTGACTTAAAATCTAAACAGCTGATAACAAATTTTAAAAAAATCCCTTTTCACATAGTTCCCGATAACGATCAACCCTTGACTGATGTACCCGACACACCCAATGTTAAGCCAAATATTACTTCACAAACACCTACACAAAACAAAATAACCATTGAGGCACGCACAGAAAAGATCTTTAAACTTAAATGCGATCTCTCTAACATCAACGCCATCTTACCAACTCAAGAAATTGACAGAGTACGACTTCCAAACGCACTCGTATACATTAACGCAAACGGTGAATTTCTAACTTCTATCATCAATGCTAACGCGATGCCTAAAACAGTAACTTTTTCTGATTTAAAACTGGAACCACTTGACAAAACTCACCCTTTTCTGAATTTCAATACAGACGATTATCATGATTCCCAATACATAGACAGAAACTCAACTATTAGACAACAAATTAGAATTGAACATCTAAATGACGAAGAACGCGAACAAATCACTAATCTTTGTTTTGGAATTTCAAGACATTTTCAATCTTGAAGGTGACGTCTTGACTTTCACTAACGAGGTTAAACATTCGATTGATACGAATAACGCAAAGCCGTTTTCACTAAATCATATAGATATCCTCAAGTTCATAAAGAGGAAGTGAAATCCCCAAGAAGCTCGATGTTTCTGGTAAACAAAAGTGGCGAGTTGTTAGCGATTACAGGAAATTAAATGAATTGACTTTAGACGATAAATATCCTCTGCCAAATATCTCTGATCTTCTCGACCTACTTGGAAAGTGTCAATATTTTTCGACACTGGATCTCGCTTCCGGGTTCCACCAGTTGGAAATCCAAGAGGAAGATATTCCTAAGACTGGCTTTTCTGTCGAAAATGGTCATTACGAATTCGTTCGTATGCCATTTGGGTTAAAAAATACACCTTATACTTTTCAGGGGGTCATGGACAATATTCTTCTGGGTATACAGAATGAACGTTGTCTCGTCTACATGGATGATATCATCGTCTACTCTCCGACCATCCATGAACACATTTCCCGGTTAACAGAAGTTTTTAAACGACTTCGGAAGTCCAACCTAAAAATTCAACCAGATAAGTGCGAATTTCTTCGTAAAGGCCATCTTATCACACAAGAAGGTGTAAAACCAAACCCTTCAAAGGTTGAATGTATTCAGAACTTTCCGCAACCCCAAACTCCGAAAGAGATCAAATTCTTTTCTTGGTCTTGCTGGATATTACAGACGCTTTATACCAAATTTTGCGAAGATCTCTAAACCTCTAACTAAACTGCCCCAAAAAGACGTCAAATTCATCTTTGACGCAGATTGCAAGTCTTTCTTCAATGAACTGAAGCAAGCCCTTGTATCTGACCCAATCCTGATATATCCAAACTTTCCTGCTCACAACTGATGCTAGTGCTTTTGCTATTGGAGCGGTTCTTTCTTAAGGCCCTGTGGGAAAAGATCTCCCTGTTGCATACGCTTCTCGTACCCTCTATGCTGTAGAGACACGATATTCCACCATCGAATGTTGGTCATAGTTTGGGCTGTTAAGCACTACAGACCTTATCTTTTTGGGAGAAGGTTTACACTTCGGTGTGACCACCGCCCGCTTACTTGGCTCTTTTCGATCAAAGATCCTGGCAGTCGTCTAACCAGATGGCGCCTTAAGCTAGAGGAATACAATTATAAGATTGAGTACAAGCCCGGCAAGGTAAACCAAAACGCAGATGCTCTTTCTCGCATCAAAATCAACCATTTCAAGCAATGTGCTGATTTCCTTTCCAAAATCAAAATTTTCGCTAACAACGAAACTAACTCCGAACAACCTGAAAACTCTGACAATGTCTACGAACATGAGGAAAGAATTACCGCTGAGTTTAATCGATTTGTTCAACTCTACAAAACTGAGTCAATAATTGATTACTCTAAAATTGAAATATCCAATTCTCAGCTTCTAGACAAATCCCACAAACGCATAGTTACATTCTTTTGGCAAAACAAAACTAATGACTTACACGACAAAATTATTGATGACTTTTTCGAAGAAGAACCTAATTTCAGTAATGACACTCTTAACATCATGGCCAGTAAAACTGTCAGGCATAGAAAGTACTTAGTTGTACCTTTGCCCTATGACCCTGAAACTGTCTCACATCTTTTCAAAATTATTTATAACAACCAAGATCAATTCAACATACTGCATAGCGAATAACGTAGAACTTCCCAGTCTTGTAATTTTATCCTTCATTCTCTCCGACAAAGAAATTAAACTCAAAATCTGCCAAAACATTGTTACAACTCCTACCGTTCCAGCCATTCAAAATTTTCTTGTGTAGAACGTAAAGATATTGTAGATGTCTCACTGGAACTCCACTGTGAAATAGCAGCCATAGAGATAAGTAATACTAATATAATTGTAATTACGTTTTACAGGCCCCCAAATGGGGATTTAAATATATTCTTTAATCTTTTGACAAATGTATTAAACAAAATCGATAATGAAAATAAAATTGGCATCCTAAGTGGAGACTACAATATAAATTTCAATAACAACGATAAAAAACTATGTAATTTACTAGACATAACGCAAAGTTTTGGATATGTAAGTACCATGGATATGTAAGTACAATGAAAATACAAGAATTAACACTTGTATAGATAATATTCTTATTTGTGAAAACATAACTAATTACAGTTCTTTTGTATTTGACTATGGTCTGTCAGATCATAGTGCAGTTGGCATTCAATTTCAAATCCCAATAAATTCTGTAGTATATGAATGCAGCCTTTACAAATCTGTAACCCAAAAAGGGTTAAATCTATTTTTTTATCGTTAAATGCAGCAGATTTTAGTTTTATTGATGATCACATGATAGATATTAATTATAAAATGTGCAAGTTTATTAATGTATTATCAGAGGCGGCTAATGTATGTTTTCCTTTAAAAAGACAAAAACATAGAACGTATAGTATTACTCCGGTACCGTGGTTTAACGATAATCTAAAAAGGTCCCGCGAGCTTGTTCACTTTTTGCTTGAGGTTAGTAAAAAGTCACCGACAGCTGCAAATAAAAAATTGTATCACGAATGTAGGATAAAATTCAGACGTGAAATAATATTAGCAAAACAAAAAGCGAATTCTAAATATATCGAGAATGCCATAGATAATCCAAAGAAACTCTGGAATGTTATTAACAAATGTAAGAAAATTAACCCAATGGAAAGTACAAATTATACTTTGATACCTGATGATTTCAAAACATATTTTAAGAATGTTCCTGACCAAATTATTGAAAATATAGCCAGGGGTACTAGTTATTGCGATTTGCTAAGCAAGAATAAAAATGTTATCAACTTTGAATTCAATGAACTAACTATCGTTGAAGTGAGAGATGCAATTAAAAAAATGAAAAATAAAAATGCATGTGACATACATGGTTTAAATGCTATTATGATAAAAAAAATAGTGAATATAATAAATATTCCATTGTTCAAACTATTTAATATGAGTCTTAATGAGTAAATCTTCCCAGATATTTTAAAAGTTACACGGGTTATACCTATACCTAAAAGGTGGAATAACAAAGCTGTTGATAATCACAGACCCATTGCCATAGTTTCAATAATCGGAAAAATTTTTGAATCTTGTTTGAATATAAAAATGATGAGACATCTTGAAAACAATTGTTTGCTTCATCAGAAACAATACGGTTTTAGGGCAAATAAATCTACTTCAATCGCAATCGTAGACTTAACAAATAATATTTGTAAAAGTCTAGAAAACGGTGTCTTCAATGGAGCCCTATTATGTGACCTACAAAAGGCCTTTGACTGCGTCTCTTGGCCAATACTCTTACATAAGCTAGAGTATTACGGTTTCGGACCAAGGAGTGTAAACATAATTAAAAACTATCTAGATAAACTTCCTAACATAATAAATTACAACAATAAAATGTCGGAGCCCTATGAAATGTCCTACGGGGTACCCCAAGGTTCTGTCCTTGGCCCTACCCTATTCTTGGTATACATAAACGATATAAAGATAGAGGTACCAGACGTTGAACTATATCTGTTCGCTGATGACACAGCCGTTACCACAGAAATGGATAACTTTGAAGATCTTTCTTTAAAGTTAGATAAAATTCAAACTAAACTTAAAACGTGGTTTGATGCAAATAAGTTAAGCCTCAACGAAGCCAATACCGAAAAATTCTATTTCACATTAAAAAAATTAGATGATACATGTCAACATAATGTAAAATTTCTTGGTGTAAATCTAGACCAAAAACTTCTGTGGCATTCCCATGTGGAACAAGTTTCGGCTAGTGTTTCCAGAAATATATATATATTTTAAGAAACATCTCCCAATTAACGGATACAAGGGTTACCATGATGGCATTTCATGCTTTAATAATGACGCGTCTAACCTATGCAATACTGGCATGGGGACATTCCCCTGCAGCCAACAGGCTCTTCAGCATGCAAAGAAGAGCTCTAAGAATCGTGGCAGGTCTCGGATATAGGGAAGATTGCCGTCAGGCTTTTACGTCATACAACGTACTCACCCTACCTAGTATTTATATTCTGGAATCAATTATATTAACAGTAAAAAACAAGACAAGAAATCGTGAAAATATCACCCAACCATATAATAGAATCAATCGCTCGCAAAATGCCATAAACTACTACGGTCCAAAATTTTTGAATAAATTACCACGGGAAATTAAAACCTTACCAATAAAGCAACTCAAACAAGCCGTAAAATTTTTCTTAATAAAAGCTAGTTGCTACTCTGTTGCCAATTATTTTGAATTGGATTTTGACAAAAATTTTTTAAAATTGTAAAAATTGTTAGTCACATTTTGTTATTATTATTAATTTGTTTTTCGTATATTATAATGTATTTGTTTTTTCAATTTTTTGTTATATATGTGTATGTATGTATGTATATATATGTATATATGTATGTGTATATATTTTATTAATTGACGAATGTAAAACTTTTGTATCTCACATGAATAAACATATCTTTATCTTTATCTTTACCGAAGACGAAATTCCTATAATAATACAACAATACCACTGTGGTAAAAACAACCTCCATCGTGGCATTAAGGAAACCATCAGACGTATTAGGGAAAAATACAATTGGACCGGCTTAATTAAAACTGTAGAACAATTTATCAAATCCCGTGAAACTTGCCGAAAGGTAAAGTTCTGTAGGAAAAACTTACGTGCACCTTTTGTTATTACGGAAACACCCAAGACTCCTTTTGAACGTATTAACATTGACATCTTCGAATATCCATCTAGAAATCATGCACTGTCTATTAGGGACAAACTCACGAAATTTACGCAAGCTTACCCCATAAACGACAAAACAGCTTCAACTGTCGTAAACACCTTTCTAATTTTCTTTCAACATTACGGAACTCCACTTCGCATCCATTGTGACTGTGGACGTGAATTCGATAATTCCTTAATGCGAGATTTATGCCAACTATACGACATAAAACTGACATTCTCCAGCGTTCAACATCCCGAGTCAAACGGTTCTATTGAAAGATTTCATGCGACCTTAGCAGAAATGATAAGGGCAAATACAGCGGAACATCCAGACCAACATCCATTTAACGTCCTCCCTTATGCCATCTTCTGTTATAATAACACGAAAAATAAAACCACCGGTTTCACTCACTATGAACTCATATTCGGGCACACTTCAAGCAGGCCTCCAGAAACCCTTTACAACAAGGAAAAACTTATTTCGAAATACGTAAGAGACCTAAATAAAAGAATGGACTATTATTACAGACTCGCCCGTGCTAAAACCGAAAGACAGAAAGAAAAATCTAAAGTGCGATTTGACCAACACGTTTCTACTAAACAACCCGATTACAAAGGTCACAAAGTCTACGTAAAAGAGTCCCAAATCAAAAACAAAGCTGAAAACAAATTCAACGCCCCCTTGGAAATTACGGAATACGAAAGAACTCTGCCACCGTCATAAATTTGCAAATAAACCAAATAACTAAAGTTAACTTTGACAGACTAAAACCTTATTTTGAATAAATCCCTTCTTTTCAGATTCTGTGGACTGTTTTCAGTCGTGAACCGTCAACAGTACTCCATTACGCCTGTTAATAATACTAAAGGAGTTTTCTTTCATGAAGAATTTCTAATGACAAATGGACACTCCTTGTTTACAAAGATCTAAACCCCTTTCGAGACGCTATTTCTAACAACGACAATATACTGAACAGACTTTTAGAAATTATTAGCGACAACAAAACCAACATTAAAATCTTCAAATCAAAAGTACAGACTCACGTAAACCCCCTGAAACAAATATCTAAATCTGTTAACATCAAATATACACTGACACTGAGACTTATAGTACCAACAGAAAGAAACGCGGACTCATTAACGGACTGGGATCAATTTGGAAATCTATTTCAGGTAACTTAGATTCAACAGACGGACAATACTTTAGTGACTCTATAAATAAAATTACTAAAGACCAACATCAAATTGAAAACTTAATGAAACAACAATTATCCGTAACAACTTCGGTCATTAAGAACCTTAACACCACAATACAAAAATTTCAGTCCGAAGAGAAAATATTTTCAGAAAATATTGAAGCAATTAGGAAGTCAATTAAGTTCATTACAGACGATCTTGCTTTATATGAACTTCAAGCCAATGTCTTGGATTTGTGTGAAAGCTTAATGGAAAGTTACGTATACATTGAAGATACTCTCAACGATGTATTAACTGCAGTCTCTTTCGCCCGTCTAAAAATTTTACATAGTTCAATTATAAACCCAGTAGATTTGGTCGATTCATTTCAGAAAATATCACAGTCACTTCATGAAAATAACTTACCACTTCCAAACTATAGTTCAAATGTTGTTCGATACATCGATCTAATAGAATTGGAAGCTTTTCAGATCAATACTAAAATTGTTTTAGTACTAAAAATTCCCTTAGTCAATCCTGAAACTTATACACTGTACCGCCTGTATCCTATCCCAGTTTTGGATAATGGAACAGGATTTCACCATATTCTTCCAACAAAATTAAAATATATCGCGAGAGATGACGATTCGCTATTGTACGCATCTTTCGAAAACCTGAGTGACTGTAAGCCATTATCTAAAGAACATAAGATCTGTTCCAAAGTTATTCCACACACCATAGACAAAGAAGCCTTTTGTGAAGGAAAGCTTCTTCGACAACCAGCAGCACTTCCACCAACTTGTGAACCTGTAATATTATATGCCGAAGAATATAATATTCAAGAGATTGACCTGAACCTTTGGCTAATCTCGATTACCGGACAGTGGACAGTTGCCCATCAACATCAAGTGCAGGGGGGAAGATGTCGATACCCAATCCATATCGACGAATTCTCTATTGACCATCCAATCCAGTTGCAATGCCTTCATCGGTAACACCAGGGTCCATGCTAGAAGGACCACCAACAACGTTGACAACATCACACTTAAGAGTCACCCAGTCTACATCCCCTACAACTGTTGCGACAACCTACCAACCATCAGCCAACTTCCATAGTTGAAACCCATGAGACTACAGGAATTGGATGCCAGCGACCTGAATATCGCCAACCATAAGCTTAGCCAATACTCCAGGGAATTGGAAAAGCTCATAGACCAACCATTCTTGGAGAAACACGATTTACGATCATAACAATAGCAACAACCGCAATTGTGGTTGCCCTCCTTTCCATCAACATCATCAGAAGGAAATTCCAGAAGCCCCCAACGATCAGCCCTTCTGCCGATCCAGCACCACAACCAGGTCCATCAACCATCAAGTCCAGGGTTAAGCTCCACAGCCTCCTGAGTCCTGTCGATGATATTGATTTGCCGAACCTCCCTTAAAAGTGTAGCATCAACTTTTATTATGGATGGGAGTTGTTATATAAGTTATTCCATCGACTTATATGAAAACACCAAGCAACAAGTTCCCAGCTGAATCAGTATACTCGTGTCGTCTCCAGTTACCTGCAGACGAACATCCGTGCGAAATGCAAGCGCTGCGAAAGCTGAGTCAGCATTCGCAGGTTATAAATTGTATAATTTCATTGTATCATTATTCATTATTACTTACAGTTCTGTCTAGTTTAGTTTACCACGTAATTTTGTCTTTTTATTGTTATAAAGTTTTATTGTTATTTTCAAGTTATTATTTTTATTAAAAGTATTGCGCAACTATAAATAAAATCTTTTTTAAAAAGAGAAATTTTGAAAGTGTGATATAACATATATATATATATATATATATATATATATATATATATATATATATGTAATATGTTTTTTTTAGATACAAGCCCTTTCTTTTTCTTTGGATAATGAACTTGATGATGATGATGAAGAAAACTTTGCGAAAGAGTCCGTGGAACAAAATAATTCTTTCAAAAGATCAGTTGATGAAGTTTGGAAATCAAATATGAAAAAAGTGAAAAAAGATCCCACTGTAGATACAAGTTTTTTACCAGATAGGGAGAGGGAAGAAGAAGAAAACCGCTTAAGAGAAGAATTGAAACAGCAATGGGCTGAACAGCAGCAGAAACTAAGAGAAGAAGAAATAGAGATAACTTTTAGTTATTGGGATGGATCCGGCCACAGAAAGACTGTGAGAGTGAAAAAAGGTTTGTTTTTAAAACTGATTCAGTTTTATAAATTCATTCTAAATCATATCATATGTTATGTTTATGTCTTAATGTGAAGATTGGTGATTATTTTGGTTCAGAATTGTCATTAATATTATAAATGTCACTGGCAACGCCTCGACCAATGATACGAGTTGTAAGGATTACATATTTAGTACTACTAATTACTGGTTTTCACTAAGCTAGTTACATCTATTCATTACAATACTATATTTAGAACTGATCGACTGATGATTTGCGATTGACTCAATTATCGACAGTGCTCCATCAGGTCGATTGTTGAGCAGCTACATTTATTTGGTCGATGTGATCAACTAAGGCGACTTGCTGTATTTAATGAGGTTATCTAGAACTGGTTGATGATGATTTGCATCTTATACTATAATTGTTTATTAATATACATAAGTGTGTTATGGGTAGCGTATCCCACGCAACTTCAAAACATTAATAATTAATAATTTCGGAAGTTTCCCTGACTCACAACAGTTTACCTACTAAATTCTTACATATCTCTTTTATTCTAAAGTAATGCACTATATGTCCACAAAGTCAAATCCACTATAGTTTATAAACACTTTGCACGCAGTTTTTAATGTCACTGTTCACTGCAATCTTAAGCCTATATTTATGAAGTCGGTTGTTTTACTATGGAATGTTCCTAAACTTTAACCTATGGTTTATAATTAGCATTTGAAATTTTGTTTTTATGTAACTTAATTTCCTTTGTATTATTTGAAATTAAGCAGTTGGAGGTTCCGTTATAATGTACGGACCTTTATACCATGGAATTTTGACCTATTCTCATTTATTATGAGAACTTGTTCACCTTTTTGGAATTGTAAGCCCATTGCTTTAGCGCCGTATGCTAATTTTATCGGTTTCGAGCGTTTCTAGAGTTTTTTTAGTGCTATCTGGAATCTAAATCTTATTTCTTGGTCGAAATTATAGATATTATATAGTGGTTCTAAGGATGATTGACTTAATTTGTCGGGAAGGATTGCTTTTTCGGCCAAAACTAATTCAAAGGGTGTATAATCGTGATATACGCTTGGGGTGGTATTATAACAAAAAGTATAGTATTTAATCCATGTGTCGCAATCAGTTTGCTTGTTATTAATATACATACGGATAAATTCGATAAAAACTCTGTGATTCCTTTCACATGTAGAAGTGTTATGTTTAATTTCAACAATTGTAAGATATTGCGTAGTAACTCGTTTATGTATTTCGTACCAAGATCTGTTCTAATTTCTTTCATTGATCCATAAATCAGAATAAAATTTTCGATAATCGCTTTCGCTACTGTAGCTGCTGATTTGCGTGGAGCCATCACGATGTATTTCGATAAGTCGCACTGCAAAGTGACTGTATATAAAGACCCTATGTCGAAAGCTTTTTGCGAGGTTGGAGTTATTTGCATAGGTTCTGTGTGCTTAATTTTGGCTTTATTGATCTGGCATTTGTGACAATTTTTCACGAATTGCTACATCTCTTGACATATTTTTCCAAACATATGTCGATTTTAATTTTTAAGTAAATGCTTTTGTCCGCAATTGCCTCCATACGTTGGATCTGTGTGGAATTTTTCTATTATGCCTTATCGTTTCTATTGGTATAGTCTAAGATCCGAACCTAAGTCGACCTTCACCGAGCTTATAATAGAATGAAACATATTTTATAATAAATTTAGTTTATTAGAAAATGTATTAAAAATGGGTTGCCAAAAAAAATCCTGGACAGACTATTTTAAATTATTTAAAAAATTGCATCATAAAGATAATAATAAAGGTATGTTGATGCCAGTTACTTTCACTTGATTGGACAGGCGTTGATATTTCTCTTGATATTATCTAAGTTGCTTAATACAACTGATTCTATATGTGCGAAGTTAAACCTTGAAAACTAGGGTTGGCATTTAGATTATTTTTTAAAACCAACACGTTTTATCGGAGATTAAACTCCTTTGAAAATCCAGGACATTATCGAAATGGAAGAGAATGAGGAAAAGTCTAATGGATCACTTGAATTTGAAAATCAAAATTATACTCCTGATGAATCAGATATTGAGTAGAAATTATTTATTCAAATTTATTTTTCAATAATATTATTTTTGTATGTTCTGTTATATAGTCGCGGCTCGGCGCCTATATAAGAGCCCTAAAGTCAAAACCGAGACAAGCAGACGAGGAGCATGAGACACCAATAACCAAGGCTTATTTACCGTATGTCAAGGGGACCACGGACAGTATTGCAAGAATTCTACGGAGACACAATATCGATACTATTTTCAATACAGACAGAAAAATAAGCACGGTGTTGAGAACTCCGAAGACGAGGATCTCTTTAGAACAACAGGGAGTGTACGAGATTCCATGTGCAGACTGTCATAAAACCTATGTGTGGCAAACTAATAGAAGAATTCAACCTAGACGTGATTAACACCAGAACGCTGTAAGAAAGCAGGAAAAAACAACATCCATTGCGGAACACGCCACCACGATGTCACACCGAATAGACTTTGAGAACACCAGAGTACTGGCAAATATAGAACACCCGAAATCAAGACTCGTAAGAGGAGAGGCAATTGAAATAGCAAAGAGACCTCACAGTCTAAACGCACGCAATGAAATTCAGAACTTATCGAATTGTTGGAAAATCCTATTAAACACCGTACCGGCCCGTACCCGTCCAATAATAACTCAACCGGAAATAACAAATCAGCAGGATGGAGCCGTGCCCACTGAGCGCCGAGGGCCAATCACACGCAGCCGTTCACGGTGTCAACCGATAGGCGCCGAGCCGCGACTATATAACAGAGCGCTCGCTTCAGATAGTCTTAGTGTTCGAGAAACTAGAAGCGGCAGCAGAGGGCTACGATAATTGTGCGAACCGACCTGAAGAGGGCGGATGTGACTCTGCCGAAACGTCGTCATTTTACCATCGATCCCGGCATGGATCAGTTATCAACGCTGATGAATTCCCGGAAACCACCTAAAACATTTAGTGCCCGCGAAAACTTAAAAACACACACACATATATATATATATATATATATATATATATATATATATATATATTCCGGTGTACATCCGTTCGTTTTATTGCATTCGGCTGAAAAATCACTTGACGTTTTGCCAAAATCATATTTGGATTTCTCAAAAGATACTAAGTAACTGAAGAATTTCTTGTTCTTGATCTCAACTTATACCTGCCCTGTGAGCCGTCATTAGTATTTAATCACTTAGGTACTTCATCTTGTTTATTAGATTGGGTTAACTGATGGACAATTAAATTGCCTGGCCATCTTAGCCGGAAGTCCAAAATAATGCTCTCGTATAAATACCGAGCATGCCTCCTTTCTTATATATATATATATATATATATATATATATATATATATATATGTTATATAAGTTAATTACATCGACTTATATGAAAAGCAACAAGTTCCCAGCTGACTCAGCATAACACGTGTCGTCTCCAGTTACCCACAGACGAACATCCGTGAGAACTACAAGCGCTGCGACACCTTAGTCAGCGTTCTTAGTTTATAAATTATACTTTTTCATTTTAACATCATTCATTATTACTTACATATTTGTCTAGTTTAGTTTAACACTCATTTTGTCTTTTTAATTGTTATATTATTTTCATTGTTATTTTCAAGTTATTATTTTTATTAAAAGTATTGTGCAACTATAAATAAAATCTTTTTTGAAAGTGTGATATAACAAATTGGCGCAGTCAGTAGGATCCGTCTAACGTTACTAGAACACGAGTACTCTAACTGGTAGCGGCGGATTCCTATCCCTCAACGGAACAACGAACCCGAAGGAAGTTCTCACTGCAATCAAACGTAGAACACGGCGCTTTCAATGTTCCTGTTGATGTAAGTAATGGTGAATCGTCATTCGTTTTAAGTAAATATTTGATTTGATTTTAAATAATTTGATTTTATTTGATTGAAACTTATTATTTGATTTTTAATTTTTGATATATTTGATTCAAATGAAATATTGATTTATTTCATTAACTGATTTATTTTATTCTATTGATATATTTATTTGATTTCTTTTTATTGATATTGATATATTTGATTTACGTATTTTATTGATTTATTTATCCATTTGATTAATTGATTTATTTAAATATTGATTTTAATTGCTTTACTATTTTAATTGGTTACCATACTGTTCTATCATTCAAAAAATCGTTATTCCCATTAACGTATTCTACAGTTTATTAATTTCTATACCTTTTAACATTTCATTTTTACACCCTTGTTCCAATTCTTTTATATCGACTAATATAAAAAATGGCACAAGCTTCTCCAACACCGGTTACCAACGAAGCCGAGAGATATCGGTTAACGAAAATATTTTCCGTAATACGTGAATTTGAAGGCGACCAAATTTCCTTGGAAACCTTTATAGATGCGCATATAATATGTCCACGGCGGATCAAAAATATTTGTTAGTGATCCATATCAAAAATAAACTCAAAGGGAAAGCGGCGCAGTTGATAAATTCAAGGAACCCCGGATCGTATTTGAAATCAAACAACTCTTGACCCAATATTTTGGAGATTCTCTTGATCTCTCTTCCCTGATTTATGACCTACAACGTCTGAAACAACTTTCAAACGAGTCCCCATTAACCTTTTATAATCGACTCCAAGTCTTGAGTGCGAAAATGCACTCCTGCATCCACAAAACGGCTGGGTTTAGTCCAGAACAAAAAGACGCCCAGACCACTCTAGTGGATACAATGGTGATGAATACCCTTCTTACGGGATTAGAACCCCGTTTAGGCCAGTAATTCGTGCCACTAACCCAAAAGACCTTCTAGAGGCACACTCCCGGATT
Organism: Octodonta nipae; assembly: GCA_034190945.1. Taxonomy (NCBI): domain Eukaryota; kingdom Metazoa; phylum Arthropoda; class Insecta; order Coleoptera; family Chrysomelidae; genus Octodonta; species Octodonta nipae. The sequence continues at coordinate 108,623,002 of CM067217.1, forward strand.
AGGAGAGAACTTCATCTTTCTTATTTCGAGGATCAGAAAACGAACGAATCTGTTCCTCTCAAACCCAACTTTCAAACACATAAAGTTTTCATATACGATTTGGACATTGAGTTTGACGGCATACTAGGTTTAGATTTTCTCGAACACTATGACTGCATAGTTGACTTAAAATCTAAACAGCTGATAACAAATTTTAAAACCATCCCTTTACACAAAGTTCCCGATAACGATCAACCCTTGACTGATGTACCCGACACACCCAATGTTAAGCCAAATATTACTTCTCAAACACCCACACCAAACAAAATAACCATTGAGGCACGCACAGAAAAGATCTTTAAACTTAAATGCGATCTTTCTAACATCGACGCCATCTTACCAACTCAAGAAATTGACAGAGTACGACTTCCAAACGCACTCGTACACATTAACTCTAAGGTGAATTTCTAACTTCCATCATCAACGCTAATGCGATGCCCAAAACAGTAACTTTTTCTGACTTAAAACTGGAACCACTTGACAAAACTCACCCTCTTCTGAATTTCAATACAGACGATTTTCATGATTCTCAATACACAGACAGAACCTCGACTATTAGACAACAAATAAGAACTGAACATCTCAATGACGAAGAACGTGAACAATTCACTAATCTTTGTTTGGAATTTCAAGACATTTTCTATCTTGAAGGTGACGTCTTGACTTTCACTAACGAGGTTAAACATTCGATTGATACGAATAATGCAAAGCCCGTTTTCACTAAATCATATAGATATCCTCAAGTTCATAAAGAGGAAGTGAAAACCCCAATTGGAAAAAATGCTTGAACAAGGTATCATTAGGCACTCCTCATCTCCTTGGTCTTCCCCTGTATGGGTCGTCCCCAAGAAGCTCGATGCTTCTGGTAAACAAAAGTGGCGAATTGTTATCGATTACAGGAAATTAAATGAATTGACTGTAGACGATAAATATCCTCTGCCAAATATCTCCGATCTTCTCGACCAACTTGGAAAGTGTCAATACTTTTCGACACTGGATCTCGCTTCCGGGTTCCACCAGTTGGAAATCCAAGAGGAAGATATTCCTAAGACTGGCTTTTCTGTCGAAAATGGTCATTACGAATTCGTTCGTATGCCATTTGGTTTAAAAATGCCCCTTCTACTTTTCAGAGGGTCATGGACAATATTCTTCTGGGTATACAGAATGAACGTTGTCTGGTCTACATGGATGATATCATCGTCTACTCTCCGACCATCCATGAACATATTTCCCGGTTAACAGAAGTTTTTAAACGACTTCGGAAGTCTAACCTAAAAATTCAACCTGATAAGTGCGAATTTCTTTGTAAAGAAGTGGCTTATCTTGGCCATCTTATCACACAAGAAGGTGTAAAACCAAACCCTTCAAAGGTTGAATGTATTCAGAACTTTCCGCAACCCCAAACTCCGAAAGACACTAAATCTTTTCTTGGTCTCGCTGGGTATTACAGACGCTTCATACCAAATTTTGCGAAGATCTCTAAACCTCTGACTAAATTACTCCAAAAAGACGTCAAATTCATCTTTGACGCAGATTGCAAGTCTTCCTTCAATGAACTGAAACAAGCCCTTGTATCTGACCCAATCCTGATATATCCAAACTTTGAAGAACCCTTCCTGCTCACTACTGATGCTAGTGCTTTTGCTATTGGAGCGGTTCTTTCTCAAGGCCCTGTGGGAAAAGATCTCTCTGTTGCATACGCTTCTCGCACCCTCTGTGCTGCAGAGACACGATATTCCACCATCGAACGAGAATTGTTGGCCATAGTTTGGGCTGTTAAGCACTACAGACCTTATCTTTTTGGGAGAAGGTTTACACTTCTGTGTGACCACCGTCCGCTTACTTGGCTCTTTTCCATCAAAGATCTTGGCAGTCGTCTAGCCAGATGGCGCCTTAAGCTAGAGGAATATAATTATAAGATCGAGTACAAGCCCGGCAAGGTAAACCAAAACGCAGATGCTCTTTCTCGCATCAAAATCAACCATTTCAAGCAATGTGTTGATTTCATTTCCAAAATCAAAATTTTCGCTAACAGTGAAACTGACTCCGAACAACCTGAAAACTCTGACAATGACGACGAACATGACGAAAGAATTATCGCTGAGTTTAATCGATTTGTTCAACTCTACAAAACTGAGTCATTAATCGATTACTCTAAAATTGAAATATCCAATTCTCAACTTTTAGACAAGTCCCACAAACGCATAGTTACATTCTTTTGGCAAAACAAAACTAACGACTTACATGACAAAACAGAATGGACTATTATTACAGACTCGCCCGTGCTAAAACCGAAAGACAGAAAGAAAAATCTAAAGTGCGATTTGACCAACACGTTTCTACTAAACAACCCGATTACAAAGTAGGTGACAAAGTCCCAAATCAAAAACAAAGCCGAAAACAAATCCAACGGCCCCTTCGAAATTACCGCAATACGAAAGAACTCTGCCACCGTCATAAATTTGCAAACAAACCAAATAACTAACTTTGACAGACTAAAACCTTATTTTGAATAAATCCCTTCTTTTCAGATTCTGTGGACTGTTTTCAGTCGTGAACCTTCAACAGTACTCCATTACGCCTGTTAACAATACTATAGGAGTTTTCTTTCATGAAGAAGGAACCCTTAAAATTTCTAATGACAAATGGACACTCCTTGTTTACAAAGATCTAAACCCCTTTCGAGACGCTATTTCTAACAACGACAATATACTGACTTTTAGAAACTATTAGCGACAACAAAACCAACATTAAATTCTTCAAATCAAAAGTACAGACTCACGTAAGCCTCCTGAAACAACAACAAGTCAATTGAGTTCATTACAGACGATCTTGCTTTTTATGAACTTCAAGCCAATGTCTTGGATTTGTGTGAGAGCTTAATGGAAAGTTACGTATACATTGAAGATACTATCAACGATATATTAACTGCAGTCTCTTTCGCCCGTCTAAAAATTTTACACAGTTCAATAATAAACCCAGTAGATTTGGTCGATTCCCTTCAGAAAATATCACAGTCACTTCATGAAAATAACTTACCACTTCCAAGCTATAGTTCAAATGTTGCTAGATACATCGATCTAATAGAATTGGAAGCATTTCAAATCAATACTAAAATTGTTTTTGTACTAAAAATTCCCTTAGTCAATCCTGAAACTTATACACTGTACCGCCTGTATCCTATCCCAGTTTTGGATAATCGAACAGGATTTCACCATATTCTTCCAACAAAGTTAAAATATATCGCTAGAGATGTGACTGTAAGCCATTATCTAAAGAACATAAGATCTGTTCCAAAGTTATTCCACACACCATAGACAAAAAAGCCCTTTGTGAAGGACAGCTTCTTCGACAACCAGCAGCACTTCCACCAACTTGTGAACCTGTAATATTATATGCAGAAGAATATAATATTCAAGAGATTGACCTGAACCTTTGGCTAATCTCGATTTCCGGACAGTTGCCCATCAACATCAAGTGCAAGGGAGAAGATGTCGTTACCCAATCCATATCGACAAATTCTCTATTGACCATCCAACCCAGTTGCAATGCCCTCATCGGTAACACTAGGGTCCATGCCAGAAGGACCACCATCAACGTTGACAACATCACACTTAAGAGTCACCCAGTCAACATCCCCTACAACTGTTGCGACAACCTGCCAACCATCAGTCAACTTCCAAAGTTGAATCCCATGAGACTACAGGAATTGAATGCCAGAGATCTGAATATCGCTAACCATAAGCTTAGCCAATACTCCAGGGAATTGGAAAAGCTCCTAGACCAACCATTCTTGGAGAAACACACCTCCTGGTTTACGATCATCACAATAGCAACAATCGCAATTGTGATTGCCCTCCTTTCCATCAACATCATCAGAAGGAAATTCCAGAAGCCCCCAACGATCAGCCCTTCTGCCGATCCAGCACCACAACCAGGTCCATCAACCATCAAGCCCAGGGTAAAACTCCATAGCCTCGTTAGTCCTGTCGAGGATATTGAATTGCAGAACCTCCCTTAAAAGTCAATGCTGTAGCATCAACAAGTTCCCAGCTGACTCAGCATAACACGTGTCGTCTCCAGTTACCCGCAGACGAACATCCGTGAGAACTGCAAGCGCTGCGACACCTTAGTCAGCGTTCTTAGTTTATAAATTATACTTTTTCATTATAACATCATTCATTATTACTTACATATTTGTCTAGTTTAGTTTAACACTCATTTTGTCTTTTTAATTGTTATATAAAGTTTTATTATTTTCATTGTTATTTTCAAGTTATTATTTTTATTAAAAGTATTGTGCAACTATAAATAAAATCTTTAAAAAGATAAATTTTGAAAGTGTGATATAACATATATATATATATATATATATATATATATATATATATATATTATATTTATATACACGTGGTAGTGACGGGAAGCAGCCAATGGTAGGGGAACTAATATGTGAATCTTTTTCCTAATGAAAGCTTTCGAAATCTGTTTAATTTCTTCCTCAGTCAAACATAGGTTGTGATTTATACAGTACGAACGGCATCAAACACAAACTAAAATGTTACATTATAATAAAATTACGGAGGTGTCTTATAACCTAATTTCTGGTGTGACACACATTTTAACGACATAACTGTTACGTGTTTATTTATGTTTGTGTTTGATGCCGTTCGTACTGTATAACTCACTACCTATATTTGACTGAGGAAGAAATTAAACAGATTTCGAAAGCTTTCATTAGGAAAAAGAGTTCACATATTAGTATATATATATATATATATATATATATATATATATATATATGTTATATAAGTTATTCCATCGACTTATGTGAAACCATCTAGCAACAGTTCCCAAGCTGAGTCAGCATCCACGTGCCGTCTCAGGTTACCTTCGACGACGTACATCCGTGAGAACAGCAAACGCTGCGACAGCTTAGTCAGCATTCTTATGTTATAAATTGTTCAATTGCCTTATGTCTGCATTCATTATTACTTACAGATTTGTCTAGTTGAGTTTAACACTCATTTTGTCTTTTTAATTGTTACATAAAGATTTATTATTTTCATTGTTATTTTCAAGTTATTATTTTTATTAAAAGTATTGTGCAACTATAAATAAAGTCTTTTTTAAAAAGATAAATTTTGAAAGTGTGATATAACAAATTGGCGCAGTCAGTAGGATCCGTCTAACGTTACTAGAACACGAGTACTCTAGCGGCGGATTCCTATCCCTCAACGGAACAACGAACCTGGAAGAAGTCCTCACTGCAATCAAACGTAGAACACGGCGCCTTCAATGTTCCTGTTGATGTAAGTAATGGTGAATCGTCATTCGTTTTAAGTAAATATTTGATTTGATTTTAAATAATTTGATTTTATTTGATTGAAACTGATCTATTTTATTATTTGATTTTTAATTTTTGATATATTTGATTCAAATGAAATATTGATTTATTTCATTAACTGATTTATTTTATTCTATTGATATATTAATTTGATTTATTTTTATTGATATTGATATATTTGATTTACGTATTTTATTGATTTATTTATCCAGTTGATTAATTGATTTATTTAAACTATTGATTTTAATTGCTTTACTATTTTAATTGGATACCATACTGTTCTATCGTTCAAACAATCGTTTATTCCCACTACATATTCTACAGTATATTAATTTTCTATACCTTTTAATATTTCATTTTAAACCCTTGTTCCAATTCTTTTATTTTTATTAATATAAAAATGGCACAAGCTTCTCCAATACCGGTTACCACCGAAACCGAGAGATATCGGTTAACGGAAATATTTTCCGTTATACCCGAATTTGAAGGCGACCAAATTTCCTTGGGAACCTTTATAGATGCGTGTAATTGCGCATATAATATGTCCACGGCGGATCAAAAATATTTGTTAATGATCCATATCAAAAATAAACTCAAAGGGAAAGCGGCGCAGTTGATAAATTCAAGGAACCCCGGATCGTACCCTGAAATTAAACAACTCTGGACCCTACACTTGGAGATTCTCGTGATCTCTCTTCCCTGATTCATGACCTACAACGTCTGAAACAACTTTCAAATGAGTCCCCACTGACGTTTTACAATAGACTCCAGGTACTGAGTGCGAAAATGCACTCCTGCATCCACAAAACGGCTGGGCTTAGTCCAGAACAAAAAGACGCCCAGACCACTCTAGTGGATACAATGGTTATGAACACCCTCCTTACGGGATTAGAACCCCGTTTAGGCCAGATTATACGTGCCAGTAATCCTAAAGACCTTCTAGAGGCACACTCCCGGATTAGAAGAGAGCTTCAACTTTCTTATTTCGAGGATCAGAAAACGAACAAATCTGTTCCTCTCAAACCAAACTTCCAAGTCCGAAAGCCGACACAACCACCTAAGTGTCTTCATTGTGGTCGATTAGGCCACATAGCCGTAAATTGTCGATTGAAAAATCAAAACAATACTCAAACATTCAATCAAAACCACAGGCCAAATCCTGTTGGACCTAACCAGCCAGCACGACCAAATTTCCCCTCAAACACACCCCCTGTTCAACAAGGACAACAGTTTCGTCCACAAAACTTCCAGAGACCCCCTTTTAGGTCTCAAATGAACCCGAATTATTCTCGACCTTCTGTCATACAGAACAATCCAAACAACCGTCCTGAAAGGACCCACCACTTTAACCAACATCAAAATGATGGTTATTCCCACTATCCAGACTGCAATTACTATACCGAGGATAGCAACATTTACGACTATGAGGATGATGAAAATTATCCTATCGTTGAACATACTTTCGAAGATATCCCTATCGAGCCTTTTAATAGCCATCAATACCAGGATTTTCTAGCGCTTCCGAGCCTAGATCAACCTCCCGATTCGACAACATCTTTGTGCGAAGTCGAAACCCAAATTCAAAATCTGAATCTAGACGATTTGAACCCCGACTTGAACTTCCCGGAGCAACTATTTCTTTAAGCCCACTTCTTACAGTTAACTCTAAAAACCTTTACTACATTCTTGACGCTTCTTCTAAATTCAAACTACTTATTGATACCGGAGCTGGTATCTCTATCTTCAAAGAAAATACCGTAAAGAATTTCACCCAAAGATCTCCTGAAAGGGTAACTATTCAAGGAATTACCAACGAAAAAATCCCCATCTCACAATCTACTTTAATTCCATTCGCTCCACGTAACCCACATAAAATTTTCATATACGATTTGGACATTGAGTTTGACGGCATACTCGGATTAGATTTTCTCGAACACTATGAATGCATAGTTGACTTAAAATCTAAACAGCTAATAACAAATTTTAAAACCATCCCTTTACACAAAGTTCCCGATAACGATCAACCCTTGACTGATGTACCCGACACACCCAATGTTAAGCCAAATATTACTTCACAAACACCCACACAAAACAAAATAACTATTGAGGCACGCACAGAAAAGATCTTTAAACTTAAATGCGATCTTTCTAACATCGACGCCATCTTACCAACTCAAGAAATTGACAGAGTACGACTTTCAAACGCACTCGTACATATTAACGCAAATGGTGAATTTCTAACGTCTATAATAAACGCTAACGCGATGCCCAAAACAGTAACTTTTTCTGACTTAAAACTGGAACCACTTGACAAAACTCACCCTCTTCTGAATTTCAATACAGACGATTATCATGATTCCGAATACATAGACAGAAACTCAACTATTAGACAACAAATTGGAACTGATCATCTAAATGACGAAGAACGCGAACAAATCACTAATCTTTGTTTGGAATTTCAAGACATTTTCTATCTTGAAGGTGACGTCTTGACTTTGACTAACGAGGTTAAACATTCCATTGATACGAATAACGCAAAGCCCGTTTTCACTAAATCATACAGATATCCTCAAGTTCATAAAGAGGAAGTGAAAACCCAAATTGGAAAAATGCTCGAACAAGGTATCATTAGGCACTCCTCATCTCCTTGGTCCTCCCCTGTATGGGTCGTCCCCAAGAAGCTCGATGCTTCTGGTAAACAAAAGTGGCGAGTAGTTATCGATTACAGAAAATTAGATGAATTGACTGTAGGTGATAGATATCCTCTGCCAAATATCTCTGATCTTCTCGACCAACTTGGAAAGTGTCAATATTTTTCGACACTGGATCTCGCTTCCGGGTTCCACCAGTTGGAAATCCAAGAGGAAGATATTCCTAAGACTGGCTTTTCTGTCGAAAATGGTCATTACGAATTCGTTCGTATGTCATTTGGTTTAAAAAATGCACCTTCTACTTTTCAGAGGGTCATGGACAATATTCTTCTGGGTATACAGAATGAACGTTGTCTCGTCTACATGGATGATATCATCGTCTACTCTCCAATCATCCATGAACATATTTCCTGGTTGACAGAAGTTTTTAAACGACTTCGGAGGTCCAACCTAAAAATTCAACCTGATAAGTGCGAATTTCTTCGTAAAGAAGTGGCTTACCTTGGCCATCTTATCACACAAGAAGGTGTAAAACCAAACCCTTCAAAGGTTGAATGTATTCAGAACTTTCCGCAACCCCAAACTCCGAAAGACATTAAATCTTTTCTTGGTCTCGCTGGGTATTACAGACGCTTCATACCAAATTTTGCGAAGATCTCTAAACCTCTGACAAAACTACTCCAAAAAGACGTCAACTTCATTTTTGACGTAGATTGCAAGTCTTCCTTCATGAACTGAAGCAAGCCCTTGTATCTGACCCAATCCTGATATATCCAAACTTTGAAGAACCCTTCCTGCTCACTACTGATGCTAGTGCTTTTGCTATTGGAGCGGTTCTTTCTCAAGGCCCCGTGGGAAAAGATCTCCCTGTTGCATACGCTTCTCGCACCCTCTGTACTGCAGAGACACGATATTCCACCATCGAACGAGAATTGTTGGCCATAGTTTGGGCTGTTAAGCACTACAGACCGTATCTTTTTGGGAGAAGGTTTACACTTCTGTGTGACCACCGTCCGCTTACTTGGCTCTTTTCCATCAAAGATCCTGGCAGTCGTCTAGCCAGATGGCGCCTTAAGCTAGAGGAATACAATTATAAGATTGAGTACAAGCCCGGCAAGGTAAACCAAAACGCAGATGCTCTTTCTCGCATCAAAATCAACCATTTCAAGCAATGTGCTGATTTCCTTTCCAAAATCAAAATTTTCGCTAACAACGAAACTGACTCCGAACAACCTGAAAACTCTGACAATGACGACGAACATGACGAAAGAATTATCGCTGAGTTGAATCGATTTGTTCAACTCTACAAAACTGAGTCAATAATCGATTACTCTAAAATTGAAATATCCAATTCTCAACTTTTAGCCAAGTCCCACAAACGCATAGTTACATTCTTTTGGCAAAACAAAACTAACGACTTACACGACAAAATTATTGATGACTTTTTCGAAGAAGAACCTAATTTCAGTAATGACACTCTTAACATCATGGCCAGTAAATCTGTCAGGCATAGAAAATACTTAGTTGTACCTTTGCCCTATGGCCCTGAAACTGTCGTCTCACATCTTTTCAAAATTATTTATACCAACCAAGACCAATTCAACGACTCCGAAACATACTGCATAGAAAATAACATAGAACTTCCCATTCTTGAAATTTTATCTTTCATTCTCTCCGACAAAGAAATCAAACTAAAAAACTGGCAAAACATTGTTACAACTCCTACCGAAGACGAAATTCCTATAATAATACAACAATACCACTCTGGTAAAAACAACCTCCATCGTGGCATTAACGAAACCATCAGACGTATTAGGGAAAAATACAATTGGACCGGCTTAATTAAAACTGTAGAACAATTTATCAAATCCTGTGAAACTTGCCAAAAGGTAAAGTTCTGTAGGAAAAACTTAAGTGCACCTTTTGTTATTACGGAAACACCCAAGACTCCTTTCGAACGTATTAACATTGACATCTTTGAATACCCATCTAGAAATCATGCACTCACTATTAGGGACGAACTCACGAAATTTACGCAAGCCTACCCCATTAACGACAAAACAGCTTCAACTGTCGTAAACACCCTTCTGATTTTCTTTCAACATTACGGAACTCCGCTTCGCATCCATTGTGACTATGGACGTGAATTTGACAACACTTTAATGCGGGATTTATGCCAACTATACGACATAAAACTGACATTCTCCAGCGTTCAACATCCCGAGTCAAACTGTTCTATTGAAAGATTTCACGCGACCTTAGCAGAAATGATAAGGGCCAATACAGCGGAATATCCAGACGAACATCCATTTAATGTCCTCCCTTATGCCATCATCTGTTATAATAACACGAAAAATAAAACCACCGGTTTCACGCCCTACGAACTTATATTTGGGCACACTTCAAGTAGGCCTCCAGAAACCCTTTACAACCAGGAAAAACTGATTTCGAAATACGTAAGAGACCTAAATAACAGAATGGACTATTACTACAGACTCGCCCGTGCTAAAACCGAAAGACAGAAAGAAAAATCTAAAGTGCGATTTGACCAACACGTTTCTACTAAACAACCCGACTACAAAGTAGGCGACAAAGTCTACGTAATAGAGTCCCAAATTAAAAATAAAGCCGAAAACAAATTCAACGGCCCCTTCGAAATTACCGCAATACGAAAAAACTCTGCCACCGTCATAAATTTACAAACAAACCAAATAACTAAAGTTAACTTTGACAGACTAAAACCCTATTTTGAATAAATCCCTTTTTTCAGATTCTGTGGACTGTTTTCAGTCGTGAACCTTCAACAGTACTCCATTACGCCTGTTAACAATACTATAGGAGTTTTCTTTCATGAAGAAGGAATCCTTAAAATTTCTTATGACAAATGGACACTCCTTGTTTACAAAGATCTAAACCCCTTTCGAGACGCTATTTCTAACAACGACAATATACTGACTTTTAGAAACTATTAGCGACAACAAAACCAACATTAAAATCTTCAAATCAAAAGTACAGACTCACATAAGCCTCCTGAAACAAATATCTAAATCTGTTAACACCAAATATACAGAAATTTTCGCTGACACTGAGACTTACAGTACCATCAGAAAGAAACGCGGACTCATTAACGGACTGGGATCAATTTGGAAACAGACGGAGAATACTTTAGTGACTCTATAAACAAAATTACTAAAGACCAACATCAAATCGAGAACTTAATGAAACGACAATTATCAGTAACAACTTCGGTCATTAAGAATCTTAACACCACACTACAAAAATTTCAGTCCGAAGAGAAAATATTTTCGGAAAATATCGAAACAATTAGGAAGTCAATTGAGTTCATTACAGACGATCTTGCTTTTTATGAACTTCAAGCCAATGTCTTGGATTTGTGTGAAAGCTTAATGGAAAGTTACGTATACATTGAAGATACCCTCAACGATGTATTAACTGCAGTCTCTTTCGCCCGTCTAAAACTTTTACATAGCTCAATTATAAACCCAGTAGATTTGGTCGACTCCCTTCAGAAAATATCACAGTCACTTCATGAAAATAACTTACCACTTCCAACCTATAGTTGCTAGATACATCGATCTAATAGAATTGGAAGCTTTTCAGATCAATACTAAAATTGTTTTTGTACTAAAAATTCCCTTAGTCAATCCAGAAACTTATACACTGTACCGCTTGTATCCTATCCCAGTTTTGGATTATCGAACAGGATTTCACCATATTCTTCCAACAAAATTAAAATATATCGCGAGAGATGACGATTCGCTATTGTACGCATCTTTCGAAGACCTGAGTGACTGTAAGCCATTATCTAAAGAACATAAGATCTGTTCCAAAGTTATTCCACACACCATAGACAAAGAAGCCCTCTGCGAAGCACAGCTTCTTAGACAGCCAGCAGCCCTTCCTTCAACTTGCAAGCCTTTAATATTATATGCCGAAGAGTATAATATTCAAAAGATGGATCTGAGCCTTTGGTTAATCTCGACTTCTGGACAGTTGCCCATCAACATCAAGTGCAAAGGAGAAGATGTCTTTACCCAATCCATTTCGACAAATTCTCTATTGACCATCCAACCCAGTTGCAATGCCTTCATTGGTAACACCAGGGTCCATGCCAGAAGGACCACCAACAACGTTGACAACATCACACTAAAAAGTCACCCAGTCAACATCCCGTACAACTGTTGCGACAACCTGCCAACCATCGGTCAACTTCCAAAGTTGAAACCCATGAAACTACAGGAACTGGATGCCAGAGACCTGAATATCGCCAACCATAAGCTTAGCCAATACTCCAGGGAATTAGTAAAGCTCCTAGACCAACCATTCTTGGAGAAACACACCTCCTGGTTTACGATCATCACAATAGCAACAATCGCAATTGTGATTGCCCTCCTTTCCATCAACATCATCAGAAGGAAATTCCAGAAGCCCCCAACGATCAGCCCTTCTGCCGATCCAGCACCACCACCAGGTCCATCAACCACCAAGCCCAGGGTAAAACTCCATAGCCTCCTTAGTCCTGTCGAGGATATGGAATTGCAGAACCTCCCTTAAAAGTCGATGCTGTAGCATCAACTTTTTTATATGGATGGGAGTTGTTATATAAGTTATTCCATCGACTTATGTGAAACCATCTAGCAACAGTTCCCAAGCTGAGTCAGCATCCACGTGCCGTCTCAGGTTACCTTCGACGACGTACATCCGTGAGAACAGCAAACGCTGCGACAGCTTAGTCAGCATTCTTATGTTATAAATTGTTCAATTGCCTTATGTCTGCATTCATTATTACTTACAGATTTGTCTAGTTTAGTTTAACACTCATTTTGTCTTTTTAATTGTTACATAAAGATTTATTATTTTCATTGTTATTTTCAAGTTATTATTTTTATTAAAAGTGTTGTGCAACTATAAATAAAGTCTTTTTTAAAAAGATAAATTTTGAAAGTGTGATATAACATATATATATATATATATATATATAGATGTAGGGTCCTTTATTATTACAGGGTATACTTACCTCGGATCTCTATGTCACACCTTTCCTCTGGCGTTAAAACTGAAATCTTTAAAATTTGCAAACCCCTATTAGGACCGAACTTTTTGCAGACAACCCTATATCAATGTGATTGATGATGAGCGGATTGGGACTCCAAATTTATATTTTTGTTCATGTATTTCCACGATATATAAAATTGTATAAATATAAATTTTATTCTTATGAAAAACATGATTAATTGGCTAAAATTGAATCTTAAAACAAAAAATTCCAAAATTTCGGGGGGGGGGGTTGATTGAACCCCCAGACCCTCCCGCTGGCTACGGGTTTCTATCCTATTTATCACCTTGGATGGCATCATATTGTGGTCGGCTGCTTGGCTTGGGTATTTGTGCTTACAGGGCGATTCTCGATTATGTAACTCTTCTCCCCTAGATCTGGATCAAACAGGACCGAAGGCTTAGAATTTTCTTCCGTCTTGACACTGACTGGTAATTTTGAAAATAATATTTGTTTCATAATTCGTATCTTGGAAATAAGGAAATATGTTGAGATCACTAGTACTGCACAAAGTATGAATCATAATAACCAATTATTCTGATTCATATTATCTATATCCATTATAGATAATTGATGTGTTGCTTCTATGTTTCTTTTTAATGAATGCATTTCTTGTAATGGGATATTGTCAATACTTAAGGGGCGATGTTGTGTTAATTCAATTATTGTGGATCCATAAATTATTTTCGGTAATATTAATGGTTTACCAAAAGAACCTTGATATGTGCCAAATTTGAAAGTGTCATATTTGATTGTACAATTAGGTGGTACTTGGATAATGACATTATCTTTAACAATGAGGTAGCTTTGATCTGGGCAATTTGATTTCTTCTTGGGAAATTACTATAATGAACTGGTCGTTGACTTTATTGAATATTAGTTTTGGAACGACAATTGGACTTTGTTTACATCGAGTCTTTTTATCTTGAATTAAGGAGACGATCCAATCATTTGGAATATCGGATTTAATTCTTCTTGTTCACATATGAATGTTTCCTCAATTTTATAACATGGTTTAGCCATATATTGAAACTCATTGTCCTCTAGAGCCAGAAATGGTTTAGAAGGGATTATTATTTTAAAGCCTTTTGTGGGTATAGAAAATAGTTGAAAGCATTGAAATATTTTTGGACTGGCAATTGGAACTTCAATTATGAAAATAATTTTTGATTTTTGGAAACAACAATTAGTTTGTATCACCGAATACCAAGAGTGTAGGTTTATTTTCAATAATTCATTACTGTTATGATGACTTTTAACTTCCTCGTGTAAATTTTGAGTTGACAATATATCTGGGTGGATTATATGCAGATTAGCAAACATAGCATTTTCGAGGTTATCCAAAAACGTAATTGTCATGTGAGCATTAATGAATTTTTGATCAATCATAGTTAAATAAGAAGTATGTTGATAAAATTTATCAGTTGCATTTTCCACATACGGCATATATGATTCTTTATATTCAGAAATTTTCTTTTGGTTTTTGGTTATTGTTTCAATATCTTTAGAATATTTACTGATACGTTTTGTTTGGACAGCGAGATTTGTTCATTTACGTGATTGACAATTTTTTGTTTTTTGGTTTAATATGGTTCTTGCTTTATCATAACGTTCACCATCATCAGCACTAAGTGTTCCCCAAAGCCATTTTTTAACAATGTCCCTAAAATTAATTAAACGTTTAATTCTTGAATTGTTGTTAATAAAAACATTGTTTAATTTAAGCATTATTTCATCCATTAGAGGTTCTAAGTTCGTTATTAAAATTATTCTGTAAATGAGGTTACTATTAGTCAATGTTGTCTTTAAATCTTTGTAATTTTTCAGTTAATTATTAACTTTTATTTCAGGAGTTTTTAAGTCAACTTCATGTAGAAAAACATGTTTGCTTTATATAGTACGAATTGTGCCTAATTTAAAGTGAAGAATTCCTGGGGAATCTTCAATTTTCATCACTTTGATGTCCTGTGCTTGCACCAGTGTTACTACTAGTATGCTCAGGAGGGTAACATTCATCTCGATCCTGTAATAAAGGGGGTTTTCTTAGTTCTTTAATATGACTGATTTTTATTTTGTTTTTAGGATTTTTAATTTCAACTTTATTATGTTCTAACATTTAAGTTATGCCATAAGGGCTAAGAAATTTGTTATGTGTCTTGTTTTGGTTAGTTTTTGGGTTCTTTTTATATACTGTTTGATTAAGTTTAAATTGAACGTATTCGTCACCGCTAATATTGGTTTTTGCTAAAACTTTCTTTTTACGTGTTTCTAACTTATTATGAACGTTTTATAAGCTTTTGGGAATAAATATAACATCAGGGGATCTTCATTTTTATGAATTTTGAGAGGCGGTAGGATTTTGTAAATACAGGTGTTTCATCAGTTAAATTTATTTTATGAGTTATTTAATTTGTAAAACTTAAAGGAATGTCATCGCAATAAGAAATATCTCGAAATTCATAACAAAGTTTATGTTTACTATAATGTTCTAGTTTTATATTTTTTTAAGTTGGCTTTGAGTAAATTGTCCTGTTTTTTTGTTAGTTTTGGTGGTTCATAAATATTATAAGTGAAGTAAACTTCATTGGGATTAATTAACTCAATATTGAAAGATTCACATATGTCAATTTTAATAGGGTTAATATTAGGATTAAGAATGGTTGTTTGTCTTTGACGTTTACTACTGCTTCTGGAGTCAAGGTCTTTACCGAAATCTGTTTGTTCTAAAATACCTACTCCACTTTCATAACAAACTGGAAATTTAACAATTTGTTCAGTTCTTGGGGGAACTATTATACTGTGGTTGCTTTTTAAGAATTTTTTTGTAGGAGTTTTTGAAATTTCCTAATAATATATGGGAATACGAATAGTTGGGTGATTAACTGTTTATTAAGAATGTCTACTATGGCTTGAAGTTGGTGAAGAAGGTCCATACCAATTAAACCATCATATTTTTTATTAAAGTCGTTAACATAAAAGCATCACTTTGAAAAGTTTCAAAAATCGGAATTAATAATACTTTGTTGTGAAAATTAATATCTTGAGAAGTTTGGATATGGAAATTTTCTTTCAAAATATGTTCCTGGAAAAATTCATATGCTAGCGTCGTACTAATTAAACTGCAGGAACTACCAGTATCCAATAGAAATTTTTCATTTAATTCAGGTATATAAAGATAAAGTAATTCATCTAATAATTGATTTAAATTTATTATGTCAGATTTGCTTGGGTTGGAGCCTGAGTAAAATTTTCTTCGGGAATAGTTTCTTCTTCATAATTTTGATTTACAACTTGATCAGTTTCAGTCGGTTCCGGGAGATCATTGGAATAGTCAAGATAATCGTTTGGATCATAATTTTTATTTCCAAAGGCGTTATAGTCGTTGTTCAAAATCTGACGTAGAATGTATAGAATTCGACATTTCCATATTATAGAGTTCTTGAAAATCAAAATTTCTTGGGCCAGTTGGTAGGAAAAAGTTTCTACGTTGGCTTTGTTGCATAGTAGGAATTATACTAGTAGTAGACATAGGTTCTGGTTTATTTTTTGGAACTTGGCCAGTTGGTTTGAAAACATCTCGCTTCGAATGTTCATTTATTGGAAAACCAGGCCTGAATATTTGACTGTGTTCAGAACATGCTGTCTTTATGTTTAAAAGAGACAGTCTTTATATATATATATAAACTTAATTGCTTGGAAAAAAACTCGATGCCTTCGGCCAATTTCAAGACTCCCTGTTCGACTCTGGTACAGTTAACATCTGGACACTCGCTGTCCAGCTTTCGACGAGGACAGATCTCCCTAAATTCAAAAGGGAAAACTTTACCCTATGTGCTCGCTCGTGCAACCCCAATGTGAGTGTGCAACTCATTTATTGTAAACTTTCGTGAGTGAGCATTACGCAACATCACATGATGATGACACTCTAGTTGTGCCTAAAAACCCAGGGTTAAAGCCGGCTACCCGCGCTGTAAGGCAGACAAATACATGGATGGCAGATTTCCCGGGCTTTTACTAGATCTAACTCATAGACAAGGTAAGAGTTTTCTGGTGAAGGGCAATTGAGTTTTTTAGCAAAATAGAACCAACCTCAAAGCTACAGTCCACTTAACCCCAATCAAAACAGACTGTTATTATTAAAATTTGGCATGATAAAATTCGGCGGAGGAGTGAACTGATAAAAAGTGGGTCTCGGAAAATCATTGAAATTAGGTCTCGGAAAATTTTGAAGCCAGTGAAAGGTAATTGATTTGTTCCTTGATTTATGGAAACAAGTCTCGGTATATTTGGTTTATTTGCAACAAATGAATTTTACTCAGCACGTCCATAAATCCCATAACAAATGTATTATAAGCGTTCGATATTTTTTACATATACATGCTAAAATAAATAAGCTAAAATTCTTAAATTAAGACTTAATTATTGGTTCACAAGGACGGTAATAAAGTAGGTAATAATTATGGTCACAAGAAATTCAATACTTCTATATGAATTACATTTATATAATATACTAGCCGATACCCGCGGTTTCACCCGCGTATGGAAAGTAGAATTCTTTGCAAAAAGAAATAGCTTATGAAACATATGGGCTATCCAATATAACAATTTCTTCTAACTTTGTTGAACCACTTAACATAACTATAAATCTACCAATCCCGAATACATTTCACCCAAACTGCAAGTGCTTCTGGGCCACATTATATAAAAATTTTATTCAACATTTTTTAGGAACCACCTTGTATAGTTGTAATTCTGCTTCACCCTATAGTGCAACCATCTTGTATATGCTATTGTTTATTTGTCACCCAATATAATTTTTTTAATTACCTAACTATAGTTCTACGCCACCCTATACGCTATATAACAATTATTTCTGATAATTTTTGAGCCACTTCGTAAATTATAATTTTAACCGGCCTTTATATGCAACTTTTGTTAAAATTGTGTTAAACACAATATATAAATAAAATTTTGCTTCGCTCCATATTTCGGTATTTAATATAGCAGAATGCAACTGTTCCTGGTCCACCTTATACAACTTTTTTTTAAATATTTTTTAATCCACCCTGTAAAACTATAATTCTACTAAGCCCCGATCTTAACCACCATATATTTACAACTACTTATGGACCACCCAATATACCATTTTTTGTACCACTCTGTATAACTAAATTCACCAATCCCAACCCATTTCACCCAAACCACATCTATTGATGGCCACCCTATATAACAATTTTATTCAATATTTTTAAGAACTGCCTTCTATAGCTATAACTTCCATCTATATTTAAAATATCTTATATATACTGCTGCCAATTAGTCACCCATTATAACTTACTGGTCTTTCGGTTTTTGAACCATCCTGTATAACTACGCTAAATAACCATTTTTGAGATATTTTTTAACCATCCTGGAAATTATAATTTGTCTCCACCCTACATGTCAATTACCCCGTATATGCAACTTTTTCTGACATGTTTGAATCACACTGTATAACTATAATTTTACTTCGCCCCATGTTTCAGATATTGCATATATGCAACAGCTCATGTTCTGTCTTAAAAAAAATAGCACATTTTTTTATCCACACTATAATTCAACTCCACCCTCTATTTCAACCACCTTTTATGTGCAGCTACTTATCGGCCACCCAGTGTGACATTTTTTGTAGCACCCTATGTAAATATAAATCCATCAATTCCCAATTTCTTTCACCAAAACTGCAACTGCTTATGGAGCACCCTATGTAACATTTTTAGAGATTAAACTACTTAACTCTATTCCTCCCTATATTGCAAAAATCATATCTGTGCAACTGATTATGAGCTACGCTATTTCAAATTTTTTCCTCGTATTTTTTTAAGCACAGTATGAAATATAATTTCTCTTCATTTAATCCATCCTTCATTTGCAACTGTTTCTAATCTTGTTTGAATCACACTGTGTAACGATAACCTGACTTCGCCATATGTTTCAAGTACTACATCTATGCAACAGCTCATTCTCTACCCTATATAACAAAATTCTTCCAACTTTTTTACCCACACTGTATAATTATTATTATACTCGATGCTATATTTCAACAACCTTGTATATGCAACTACTTATGGGCCACCCAATATAACATTTTTTCACCACTCTGTATACTTAGAATTCTAGTCCACCCTATATTTCATCTATCCGGTATATGAAACAGCTTGTGGATCATAACATTCCTTTATAATATTTTTTAAACCTTCCTGTATAGCTGTAATCATACTTTGCTACATATTTCAACCATCCTATAATATGCTACTTGAAAACTTGTGAACTACTTGTGGATATAAAACAATTTTTTAACCACCTATAAACTATAATTCCAGTCCATCTTATATTTCAACCAACCAGAATAAACTACTGCTTCTAACATTTTTTCCAACCCATTTCATCACTTTAATAATAACTCAAGAAAATTCAAATATCCTACCTGCTCACATAACATATTTTTTTATCCACTCTGTATAAATATAATTCCATTTTATCCTTATTTCACCCACATTGTATATGCAACTACTTATGACCCTAACAATATAACATTTTGTTATCCAACCTGCATAAATATAATTCAACTCCAGCCGTTTTTCAACTACCTGGTGTATACAACTGTTTAGATCCACTCAATATCTCTTTTTCGAACCAACCCGTATAATTTCCCCCTTATTTCAACCACATTGTATATATGCAGCTACTTACAGGCCACCTAATATACCTTTTTTTTATATGGAACATCCTGTAAAATTACAATTGAAATATCAGTTGAATTTTTTTTAAAGCCAAACATGTTACATTGGCATATTCCGAATTATGAATAAAAGCAAAGCTGATTCAAATATCTAATATTTGGTGCATGCGCTGGAATCAATTGACTAATTGTGTATTACCGAACATTGTATTAGTTTTTTGGCTATATATACCGTTTCTGTCAATGTAGGGAGATAAAATGTATACCACATTTTAAGTCAAGCTTTGCAACAAAAAAAGATTCAACAAAATCAGTTCAGCAGTTATTACGTGATGAGGTAACAAACAAACAAACAGACAGACAACTACAATTTTATAATAGCATAGAAGATGTTATAAATGTATATCTATACCTTAACATATTTTTAGGGCTCTTGGGCTTGCCTATCTAGGATAACCATATTTCTTCTTATATCCATTTTAACGTTTCACCTGTGCATATTTTTTTTGTTTTATTAACAACATCACCAGCGCTACTGGAAAGTGCTCCATAAGTTCGATTGTTGAGCAATTACAAATATTTGGTTTACGTGATAAACTAAGGCGAAGTGCTGTATTTAATGAGGTTTTCTAGAAATGGTTGATGATGATTTGCATGTTATACTATAATTGTTGATCATTATACATAAGTGTATCATGGGGAATTTCGGTTACATTAAATTTAAAAAATACAATAAGGTTAATATGTACCTATTACACAGTTATAATTTTAAAAAAGCTCAAGAGATGAAAGACTCCAGAATAAAGTTATATTGGTATATATTAGACTGATCGTTCAAAATTAAATTTCTTGAGGTACCTCCTAAAAAGCTTGCTTTTGGTGACAAAACGCTTCGAAAAAATCAGAAAATGTAATGAAATTAAGAGCTCATATTTGGCGAGAATTTTTTAGAGGTGTCACTAATAAAAAAAATAATTGATTTTTTTAACCCTACCTAATATATACAGGGTGTGAACAGCATGAGCTCATATATGATGATGATGATGCTTTATGGGCTTTAATAACCAAATTATGATCAAATATATGTTAAGTAAATTATTGTCAGTGCGGCAACGTCGCTTATAAAACGATTACCTTCCACACTCACTCTTGTCTCGTATTAATAAAAAAAATAACCTCGACTATGAAAATTAAACTGCAGAGTTTTCTTTTGAATAATTATACTGTTTTGTCGATAATTTGCTTTGGTTGGGAAAACAGAACATTGAACTAAACATATATAACATGTATGGCCGGCTTTAAGTGTACACATGGTTAACGTGCTCTAAAGTGAATAATAAATAATACAGATAACAGTGAAATAAAATTCTCAAGTCTTATACAGCAGTGAGTACAACGTTTCTTCCATACTTTTAGTGAGAAATTGAGATTGAAAATTGAAAATTGTACACAATTTAGTACTGTAACCTAGAAGTAATAATAACAAGAAAAACAGACCGAGCAGATTGGTGTCAATTTTTTGTTTTAGTTGATATTTTGTTTACCTGCTTGAACCTAAAGGTGACCATATACTTTAATAGATACATTTTTACATGAAAATAACAAGAATAATTATAAATAATTTTAATCATGACCTACGTAAATTGCATTTGTTGCAATAAGCAATTTGAGGATTTTAAAGTTGTCTCTTGCCAAAGTTGTAAAAACAATTTTTTCCACCAATGTGTTAATCTGTCAGCAGCTGATATAAGAATCCTTAAATCTAAGAAGGGTATGAGCTGGTCCTGCCAATCTTGCTCAGAGTTAGGCGACAACATTGCTGATCTAAAGTAACTAATAATGGCATTACAACGGGAAGTCAATAAACTTAAGGAAGTTAAACATGCTTCACCTGATCATTCTAATTTCGAAGAAATCGTGAATGAAGTATCAGATCGCCATTATAGGAACAATAACTTAATTATCTTTGGTGTCCCTGAAAATACTTCTGACGTAAAAGAAATAGTGGATGGCATGCTTCAATATGTAAATCCTGGCATAGATGAGAATATTAATCCGGTTAGATTGGAGAAGGTTGACGTAAGTAAGAAGGTCCCAAGACCACTAAAAATAAGATTCAAGAATCATGAAACAGTACTGAAAATACTCGCTAAGTCCAAATCACTCCAAGCTAACAGAAATTACACTCAGTTTCGTCTATCGTCTGACAAAACTCCTAGGCAACAAGAACTGTATCGCAAGGCAAAAGAGGACCTGAATACCAGAATTGGCCAAGGTGAATCTAATTTACGCATCAAGTACATTAATGGTACTCCTAAGATTATTTCTTTAAACTAAATCCTCCCATCAGAATAATTTCCATGTACTACCAAAATGTGCGAGGACTAAATACAAAAGTGAATGAAGTATACTCGGCCGTGCACGTATGCGAATACGATCTTATGCCTTCACAGAGACTTGGCTTAGTAATAATGTTACCAGTACTGAATTGCTACCATCGTCTACGTACGAAGTTTTCCGCAAAGACAGGGATTTTATAGCAACCAACAGAACCAGAGGCGGAGGTGTTTTGTTAGCATCTAAGGTAACTTTACCAACATCTTTATTAAATTTAGATAATATCTTGCCAACAGTGCCACTCATAGACATTTTGGGATGTAAATGTGTTAGTAATTATATGTCATTATATATATATATATTTGTCATTTATATACCTCCGTCTGTAACTACTACTGAACTTGAGTTGTTCTTGCATGCTTTTGAGCAATTCACTATCGGTCTCTCTAACATTGTCATAATAGGTGACTTCAACATTCCGTTTCTCAACAGCACTAACATCAAGACTACTAGATTGCAATCTTTTATTGATTTTAATAACTTTAAACAAGAAAACAATACTATAAATGCCAATGGTGGATTGCTTGATTTAGTCTTGTCGAGTGTACCATGTGAAGTTAAGGCTGAACTAAACCCGCTAGTAAGTATCGACAACTATCACCCCCCGCTTATTATTTCAATCAGAGTTCAAGTTCCACATATCAACCGGTTTCCGCTAGACTCCAGACAGAGAACGCATAACTTTAGAAAGGGTGACTACCACGGCCTATACCTTGCTTTATGCAATCTTAACTGGAATTCCTTGTCTTCATGTACAGATCCTAATGCAGCTTGCGACGTCCTTTATAATACACTTAATGCATTGTTAGATCGCTTGATCCCGCCGTATAAAAACAGATTTACAAAATACCCTACATGGTATTCCCACGATTTAATCCAAAATATTAAACTTAAGAACCACTATCACAAATTATTTAAAAGGTATAACTTTGAATATTATTATCATAAATTTAGCGATATGAGAAAACTTGTAAAAAAACTAATTAAGGATTCTTTCCACACTTACTTAAATACCCTACAGAACAAAATACAAACCGATCCCAAGGTATTTTGGTCATTTATTAATCAAAAATGTACCTCCTCTCGTATTCCAGGAAGAATGTCCTACCAGGAACAATACCATACCAATCCCCAGACAATAGTTAATTCCTTTGCTGATTATTTTAAAAGTGTTTATTCCTCCCCCAGTGCCGCTAATTCTTTGGGTAGGTCCATATACTCGCCTAACATTGCTATAGCAAGTTTATCTATAAGTGACATCATCAAGTCATCTAAACGCCTTAAAGATAGTTTTACATCTGGACATGACATGATTCCCAGCTTCTTGGTTAGAGACTGCTCGACTGTTTTGGCTTCACCGTTATACTCTATATTCAACTTAATCCTAAAAACTGGGATATTCCCTGAGTGCTGGAAACTGTCGAAAATCTGTCCGGTGCACAAATCTGGTAACAAAGATATCATAACAAATTACAGACCCATCGTCATTATTCCTAATTTTGCTAAAGTATTCGAGATGTGCATTTATGATCAGATATTTCCTATTGTCAGATCACACACATCGCCGGACTAACACGGTTTCATGAAAAATAGATCCACAGTCACTAACTTATCGATTTTCACCCAGTTCACAGCTGCAGCCCTTGACTCCAAAAGTCAAGTAGACGTGGTCTACACGGATTTTACCAAGGCTTTCGATAAACTTCATCACCCTACATTAATCGAAAAATTATCGGTCTTTGGTTTCAGTTACCCACTGGTTACTCTATTTAAATCCTACTTAAGTAACCGCCATCAATTTGTTAGCTATAACGGCTTCAAATCAAACATATTTACTATCAGTTCAGGAGTACCGCAAGGTTCCAATCTCGGTCCGTTATTGTTTCTGATATTCATTAACGACTTATCAAGTATACTGTTATCTGAAACTCTTCTTTTTGCAGACGATCTGAAATTATTTCTTAAAGTCGAGAGCATCAATGATAGTTTACGGCTACAACATGACCTGAATCAGCTCATCATGGTGTACCAAGAACAAACTCTTTTTGAACATCGCGAAATGCAAAGTATGTTCTTATACTTTGAAGAGGAATCCTATACTATTCGATTATTCGTTGAACAATCAAACTATTGAGCGGTGCACTATCATAAAGGACCTGGTGGATATTTTGATCATAAATTCTCATTCGCTGAAAATATTTCCATTACTTGCAAATCGGCACTGCGTTCGCTGGGTTTTATTTTGCGAATTTGCAACAGCTTTCATAACATATCCGCTCTGAAATCTTTATATACATGCTTAGTGCGCTCAAAGTTAGATTATTGCAATCTTATCTGGCATCCTGTCTACAAGATTCATCATAAGCGTCTGGAGGCAGTGCAAAGAAAATTCCTGAAATTTCTTGCTTTTCGAGTCGACGGCTCATATCCTGTCAGAGGGTACCAGCACAATTTACTTCTTGACAGTTTTGGGATAAGATCTTTAGTTATGCATTGGAATTTACATAGCCTTTCATTTCTATACAAATTGGTTCACAACAGAATTGACTCTCCTGTTCTTCTGTCAATGATCCCGATACATTCGCCAAGGCTTGGTTCAAGAAATAACACCTATTTTTATCTGTTTGCAAATACAAATGTTCTTATAAAGTCACCATTATTTATCATGTGTAGAGCTTATAACAATATATCTAGAGTCTGTGATATTAACTATGACAATTTTGAATCAATAGCTGAAGCATATATTCAACAAATGTCAGATCAACCATGGTTCAGTTACTAGTAAATGTCTTTTGTCAACTGTTATTTCGTTTTTTTTAAATGTGGGTAGAATTTATGAGGTAATATATTTGTCAATTGTTATTTTATTTCTTTTTTAAAAAACTGTTTGTAAAATTTATGTTATAATATTTGCTATATTCTCTGTTCTTTTAATTCTTGTTATTGTTATCATTTTTTAATCGTTAAGATACCATAGTTTACTAGTATGTTTCATTACTTTATAATATTTGTCCTGTATTGGATTTATTTCTGTTGGGCAATAAACTAAACTAAACTAAACATTTTCAAAACATTTTTTTTCTTAAAAAGTAAATAATGTTTGAAAGTAACATTTAAAAGTAGCGTAATTCCTTTGGTATTAAGGCAAAGAAAACAATAATAAAAAGCATTTTACATATGATTTAAAAATAACTTTTCACAAAATACTTGAAGAGATCTGTTGAGTACCTATTTTAAATTCCATATTTCAAACTCATTTATTAATTCACATTATTATATATGTTGAATACTTACACAATAAATGTATTTTTAAATTATCACAACAGATCTTCAAACACACAAAGCACTGCACAAATGCGCAAACTGCCCGTCTTTGTCCAATTCTCATACATAATATTAGTAATAAACATAAATAACCTTGAAAACTAAAAACTACTCTCAAACGACTATAACTTTGTAAACAAACGTTTAGCGCATCTGCGATGTTTCCATATCTTCTTGGGCAGGTTTACATCGAGTTTTCATTTCATTTGAATAATGAAAAAAAATATCTCATAACGATATTGGGGTTAGTGAAGGCATTTAAACTGTTTAGAATTTATCTATGAGACTGTCTTCTTTTTGATAACAATTTTTCTATTTGATAATAATTTTAGATATTAACATAAATAAAGGTACTTCTTTAGAGCAAAATTCCTATTTGCTGACCGCGTCTACAGTTAAAAAGTGACATGTAATGATTACAGTAAAGAAGAATAACTTTTTCTCTTAATATTATATAAAAAAATTCTTCTGATTTATGAAGACACACTGTATATACAGACTAATTGAGAATCTTCACCTTGAAGTTGATAAACTGACATTTATTTTGATTGATCCAATTTCTATTCAATTTATTATACCCCAAGTTCCGAACAGAAACATTTTCATTTTTTAATGCCAGGACCTCCACCAAAGCTTATTATACAGGGCTTTCATTTCAAAACTCTCCACCCAAGATAACTTTTAAAATATCCTTATAAGAACAAGACAAAAAAACACGTTAATTTATATTTACGGGGGGACACATTTTACACGTATCCGTCACCCTGCAGTTAAACCCCTAACTGAGGGTGAATGTGAGTCCGGAATTTACAAAATTCAAGAAATTTTCGTCTCGTGGGTTATTTTTATCGCCCATGTTGGATCACCCATTTTGAATTTTGTCTATCAGTTTCGTGATCAGCGAACCCAAATATATCCTTATAAGAAGTTTAGTGCAAAACGGCTGATTTTTTAAGTTTTCATTCGCCATCTTGGATCCCCCAATTTGAATTTTGCAAATCTGACCTCGGATTTGTGATCATAGGCCCTAAAAACCACCCTAAATTTTGGTGTCATTGGCAATTATTTTCATGTTTTTTACGGTTTTTAGGTCATTACTCTGTAAAAAATAATCGAATTTAAAAAAATGAGTGTCAAAAGATTTGCAAAAAAGAAACCTTTAAAAAGGGGTA
Organism: Octodonta nipae; assembly: GCA_034190945.1. NCBI lineage: Eukaryota > Metazoa > Arthropoda > Insecta > Coleoptera > Chrysomelidae > Octodonta > Octodonta nipae. Next base: position 108,649,730 of record CM067217.1, read on the forward strand.
TCAAATGATACCTTTTTGTATTTAAACTTGTAGAAGTGATATTCACATCCGCTTAGGGGTTGAAACGTGACCAACACCTGTAAAATGTGCCCCCCGTAAATATAAATTATCGTTTTTTTTGTCTTTTTCGTTTAAAGATATTTTAATAGTTATTTTGGGCGGCTAGTTTTGAAATGAAAGCCCCGTCCGTCATTAAGATTTCTTGGGTGATAGATCTAAAAACATTCCTTATTCTCATTTTCATCTTTTCAGCTGTCGTTGGTTGTTGAGTATGTACTTTTTGTTTAACGTATTCCCACAAAAAAAATCAAGGGCGACATACCTAAAATTTATAAATAATAAGAAATCACACAAAAAGCATGAATCACTTTGATTTCTTGGTTTCTGAAGAAACTGTTGGAAACAGATACACGTAACCTGATATTGGAGGAAAGGAAATTAAATGAGTTATCTGAGAACATGAAAAAATATTGGGGGTCCCATTTAAAAGAATCAAGTTATCCATGGTTAAACTTTTCAAAATTGGAGTGACGATATCTGGCACAATAAAAAGAGTTCGCCATTTTCATTCTGGAGCTGGTGAATTACTATTTCCCTCAATTAAAGCCTCGTAGGATACCAGACAGCTCTAATATTCATCCGTTTCTGGATGTCAACATTCTGACAAAATATCGAATAACTCCCAAACGATGCATTTTAGTTAACATGTATGGTGAATAAAGTCTTGAAAATGTAGATTGCAAATCAAACTTTAACTTGGCAATTTACATTTTCAATACATATTTTAAAGCCATTGACAACGAAGTCAGAATCGACTTTAAACGTTTGGTTTTTCCTTCAATATACAGCTTTTTATTTTGATTGTGGTGTTATTTCCCAAGAAAACAAAAAAATAATCCTATACTTAATTTCAGCCCTTTTCGAGATATTCCAAAATGTTTATTAAAATTTTAAGGCCTTCAGATAACGCAGCGGAATCAAGAGATTTTCTTCAGGAAGGATAGAATGAATTTCCAGCTTCCAAAATATGTAAAATTAGTGTAAAAATTGTGTACAGTGTTTTAAAAAAAATCCCGAAAATTGAAATGCGATATCATGAATAACTCAATTTTTTCAAATGGAAACCACCATTTTTTATATCGTTATTAGATTAAGCAACGAAACAAGAGGTTCTTTGTTAAAAGTTACATATACGAAAATCTGATAGATTTCGATATATTCCAAAAAAATTTAATTTTTCGGCATCCTCAATAAAAGTAACTAAGTTGTATGTGACGGTTGCTAAGGACTCTACTGAAATGTCAGTGTGAGTTGATTCAGTATAATAATATTGAATGAAACGATTCTTCTTAGTGTGTTAAATCTGAAAAAAGTGCCAGCAGGTCTAAATTATATAAACGAAGATTATTTAAATTTACTTATTATTTATGGAGAATTCAACAAAGTGATATCTAGAACGTGTAATATGTTTGCAGTTCGAAACCAATAACTATTAAACGGATTTTGGAGAATTTCAAGAACTTTGGATCCTTTAAAGCTAAAGACAAAGAAGAAAACCAATTGTTGATAACGAAGCAATAGAAATTATGATTTTGGGATATTTCGCAGCTTACCATACGAAATCAGTGAGGCAAATGGAACTTGAAAGTGGATGCAGGAGAAGCACAATTCTTCGAATTTAAAAAAAAAAACATAATTTCCATCCTTTTTCATTCAATACAGCATTTGAAGGGTACCGATTTTTTAAGATAACTAATTTAGTGAATTTATTTTAACTTCGTACCAAGGTAATGACTCATTCTTGGACAACATCAGTTGGGCGGATGAGGCAATATTCAAGAAAAATAAATAAATAATAATTTTTTTGATTGGTGATGGGCGGATTGGGACTCCAAATTTATATTTTTGTTCATGTATTTCCACGATATATAAAATTGTATGAATATAAATTTTATTCTTATGAAAAACATGATTAATTGGTTAAAATTGAATCTTAAAACCAAAAATTCCAAAATTTGGGGGGGGTTCTTTCACGATTCCGTGACTTGACTTGTAGGTTCTCTTATTTCCTTTGGAGTTTTTCTCTATGGACTCCCAAAAATCCACAAGGACGGCGTTCCCCTGAGACCCATAGTCAGTGCATTTAATTTGCCACTATATAAATTAGGAAAATATGTAGCCAGCATCCTACAACCGATAGTAGAAAAAGCCGATTCATATGTAAAGATTTCCCAACACTTCACACACATCCTTAACAGCTTAACAATAGGTCCAGACGATATCATAGCCAGTTTTGACGTCAAGTCGCTGTACCCAAGTATACCAATAGAAGAAGCACTGCAACAGTTCTCGGAGAATGAAAACCTCTCACGGCACTGCCTTAAAAACGCTTAGTTCATGTTCAACAACCAAATATACAAACAAACAGACGGAGTATCAATGGGGTCACAACGGTCTCCAGCAGTTGCAAATCTGTTTATGACGTACTTTGAACAAAAAGCGCTAGAGTCAGCAAAACTTAGGTCAAAAACATGGATTAGATACGTAGATGACGGATTTGTCGTATGGTCTTTTGGCAAAGAAGAGCTACTCAAGTTCTTAAATCATTTAAATTGCATCCACAATTTGAGGTCATTAAAACTCACCGATGACAAGGACAAAGCGCAAGAACTAAAGAAGATTACTGCTGCTCTTAAACAAAACGGATATACACATCATACAATCAAACAAGCAATAGAACACACCACGAGATAGGATACACAACTGAAACAAAAGGAAGATGTTGCTGAAAAACCAAGAACCACCTTACCGTACATCAAGGGAACAACCGACACAATCGGTCGGATTCTCCGAAAACACAACTACCGCGTATAAATCACTCCAAACCATAGGTACAACCTTGAAAAATCCAAAAACCTAAAATCAAATTAGGAAATCAGGTTGTATACAGTATTGCGTGTGGAACCTGTGACAAAAGGTACGTCGGTCAAACAAATTGAATCTCTGCTAGATCAGAAGAGGACAAATTACCTGTCAGAAACAAACAAACAACGTCTGCTCTATTTCAACACCAACTACAAATGGGCCACAACATCGTTTGTCGGACGATACACTTTCACTTTTGCTCTGTTCCCTTACTAGTAAAAAAACTGACCTAGACCACCAAAATTGCACTGCAGAGTTTTGTATTGAATAATTATTATTTTGCCTGTTCATTGGGGTTTTCTCTCCTCAAAATTTTTTCCTGCAAAAGATAAGTATTTAAAATCGTATTTGGAGAACAAAGTGTAGTAAGGCAATTTCGTAAAATTCCCCGGATTACTGGTTGTCGTCCGTACAGAAATTCTTCATCACAGTTATTCTAAGAGAAAGAGATGTCTTAAAATGATCAACCAGTATTCCTGTATATAAATAGTGTATTGTGTTATACTTATCTGTTTGGAGACGTTTCAACTCCGACTCTAGAGTCGTTGTCGATCATTTTGATGAGTATTTCGAGGTTTTTTTAAAAAAAATTTCGGTCTGATGTGGATTTTGTTGTTTGTCAAAAAAATTTTTGACAGTGACAATTTGTCATTTGCCGACCACTTGATACTGAGGGTACCATTTTTTTGCTCTTCTAGCAATAGATCTCTCCAGCCCAAATGAAGGTCGATTGAAGGGGCCCCGATTTCCGTGTTGTTTATCATCATACAACTGGTTTCTTTAAGTTTTCTCTTTTTTAAATTTTCCTCTTTCAACAAGATCTTTGTTTTATCCCAATCTATCCTATGGCTGCCGGTGCTGGTTAATACATGGTTTGTCTTCTGAAAGCTATATTGGTGTTCTTTTATCCTTACTTCTAAAGATCTTAAAGTTTCACCGGTATAACTGTGGTCACAGTCACACACAACACTGAACACACAATTTTTGGAATTTTGAGTAGCGTTAAATGGTTTGGTATGTGTGAGAATAGAGCGCAATGTATTATTTGTTTTAAAAACAGTTTTAATATCGTATTTATTTCCTAACCGCTTAATTTTTTCGGATACACCTGGGACGTATGAAAATATATTCATAATTTTGTATTCTGTTTGTGTTTGGTTGGTATTAGTGGTCTGTTGGTTATTTGTGCTGGTTTGTTGTTGCGATTTTCTTTCTAGTTGATTTATAGTTTTATTTATAAAGCCTTGGGGATATTCATTTTTGAGTAGATGTTCTTTGATAATGTTGACCTCGTCGTTAAATATTTCGATGGATGAAGATATGTGTTTTGCTCTATCATATAAGCACTTTACAACACCTTTCTTTACAAATATCTATTAGTATTCGTAGTTTTTCGATAAGTGCTTGTACTTATTGTGTTGTTTGTTCTATCTATAAGTACATCAAGATAAGCAACTTTATGTAAATTTTCGTTTTCCTTTGTCAATTTTATTGTGGGTTCTTGACTATTGGTGTAATCTAGGAAGGAGTGTAGTTCTTCAGCAACATACTCCTAAACCACAAAAATGTCAACGTATCTCCACCACACTTTTTTTCTTCAAAATATATCATAAATATATTACTGATTATAGGTGACAAAGAAGAACCCATGGTCATGGAAATCTCCTTCAAATTGAAAATATGTTGTTTTTAAGCAGAGTTCGGCTAGTTCCATTATTGTGTCAATGTTTAATTTTGTTTTGTTGTGTAAGATAACATCTTGTAATTTATTTTTTATAATTTGTAATGATTTATCAACAGGTACATTTGTAAAAAGACTGATTATGTCGAAACTTACTAGTATATCATTTCTGTTGATAATAATGCTTTTTATTTTTAATTTTGTTAAAAAATCATTCGTGTTTTTTAAATTGTTAGGATTGTTTTCATAAGGTTTAATTATATTTAGCAAAAATTTTGATGTTGTGTAATAGTGAATTTATTGAACTTACAATTGGTCTCATTGGTATTGATTGTGTCTTTATGTATTTTTGGAACGCCATATAAATGTGGAGGTTTACTGTAGTGAGATGTTAAGTGTTTTCGTTCTAATGGAGTGAATTCTTGTTTGTGTTATAATGTCTCTAGCAGCCTTTTCTATATTTTGCGTAGGATCTTTTTGGAGTTTAGAGTTTGATCCTGTATTAATAAGGTTTGGTGTTGTAGTCATTTTTATCAAGTATAACCGTAGTGTTACATTTGTCGGCAGGTAGAGTTTTAATTGTGTTGTCTTTTTTAAGCTTTTCTAATTATGTTTTGTCGACGATTTGCTTGATTTGAATAAATGAAACATTTAAGAAATAAACGTTTTCAAAACATTCTCTTTTTTAAAACTAATGTTTGGAGGTAACCTTTAAAATTTGCGTAAATCTTTTATGTATTAAGTTAAAGAACATAAGAATAAAAAGCATTTTACTTATGATTTAGAAATAACTTTTCACAAAATACTTCAAAAGATCTCTCGAGCACGTATTTTGAATTGCATATTTCCAAACTAATTAATTTACTCATATTATTATTTATGTTGGATACAATAAATAAATTCCAAAATTATCAAAACAGATATTCAAACACATAATTGTACAAATGCACAAACTACACGTCTTTAGCCAATTTGTCTACATAACAGATTATGAAACAAACACGACGTTGAAAATTAAAAAACTACGCTTAAACTTTATAGCGATGCGCCACGTTACATATCTTCTTGGTAGATTTACTTCGAGTTTTCATTTAATTTGAAAACTGAAAGAAATGGTTTCTTAATGACATCGGGATTACTGAAGGCATAGAAACTGTTTAGAATTTATATATCAAGCTTTACAACGATTTTGGCAGAGTCACATCTTCTGCCCTCGCTTCGCAGATCGAAGAGGGCAGATGTGATTTCAATAGATTCCCTATAATTTTCGCTTTTTGCAACATCTTCATCTGGGCGAAATCTATTTGATGACCGGTATTTAGATGGTGTTGTGATAATGCAGACGTCGTTGTTTTTTGTTTTACTGCGTTTCTGTGTTCTTCTCTCCGTACACTTGCTTTTCTGTTTGTTTGGCCGACGAACGCGAGGTTGCAGTCCTTGCACGGTATCTCATATACACCCTGATCTTCAAGGGGAATTTTCTCTTTAGGTGACGATATGATCTCTCCAATCTTTCTGTGTGTTTTGAAAACTGTTTTTATATTGTGTTTTGCTAGTACTTTTCCAATTTTGTCAGTTGTGCCCCGTACGAAAGAAAGGCTGTCGAAATGTTTTCATCTTCTGTTGTGGGTTTTGGTTTTTGTGTAAGTGCTTTCTGTATTATGTGGTGGTTATAGCCATTTGATGTTAATGCCTTCTTTAGAATGTTCATCTCGGCCTTACTGTTTTCGTTGTCTGTTAGGGTTTGAGATCTGTGGGTTAGGGTTTTAACTACTTAGAATAACTGAGCGGGGTGGTGGTGCGAGTTTGCGTTGAGGTATCTGTTTGTGTGCGTGGTTTTCCGGTATACTGTGTGTCCTATGGTTCCATCGGGTTTCTTTTTTATTAATAGGTCGAGGAATGGCAGTTGGTTGTTTTGTTCTGTTTCCATGGTGAATGTAATTTTCGGGTGTGATTTGTTTAGATGATCCAGAAACTTGTGGAGTTGTTCTTTACCATGTGGCCATATTATAAAAGTGTCATCGACGTACTGTAACCATAGCTTAGGCTGGTATTCCGAGGTCTGCAGAGCCTGCCTTTCAATCCTTTCCATAAAAAGATTTGCTAGGACTGGGGACAACGGGGACCCCATTGGCGCGCCTTCAATTTGCTTCTAACGTTGTCCTGCTTAAGTAAAATACGAGTTTGATAAGCAGTAGCGAACCACTGCTTATCAAACTACTACAGGTTGATAATGTGTTCTGGAGGGTGGTACTTTTCTTCGATGTAGTGGAGGGTCTCAGTCACAGGTACTTTTGTAAAGAGGGAGACAACATCGAAACTCACTAATATATTGTGTATATTCATATTCAGTATAATGTTTAGGAGATGTTGTGAGTTTTTGACATATGATGTCATCTGTTCTACAAAGGGTTGGAGTTCTTTAGCCAGGAATTTTGCTAAGAGATGTGTCGGAGACCCTATTGCGCTGACTATTGGCCGAAGTGGGGCATCTGGTTTGAGGATTTTGGGGGGACCTTATAACTTCGGGCATCTGGACGATTTTTCCCTTGGAATTATATTTTTCTGGATGTCTTCATTTATCGGGCTTGCTTTTATTTTTGCCTTTGTTCATTTTTCCAAGTATGTTGTAGGATCATTTTTCACATTTCGACAGCCTTTCTCCCCTTCGTACAGGGCACAACTGACAAAATTGGAAAAGTACTAGCAAAACACAATATAAAAACAGTTTTCAAGGCACACAGAAAGATTGAAGAGATCATACAGTCACCTAAAGAGAAAATTCCCCTTGAAGATCAGGGTGAGTCCTTTTTCTGTTCCCAACATATCTAATTTCTCTAAATTTATCAAAGAGTTGATGAATGTGCACATGACACACGGTTTTGTCGGGATGCCACTCGTTAAAAACTCGAGCTGTACTTGAAAACATTGATCCTGGAAACCAAAAATTAATATCTGTTCCCCACGCTCAACTATGCTATGACCCATTATTGGTATCACGATTGTGCTTTACTGCTAACACGACCAAGCAAAACTATAAAACTAGACAAAAATATGGTAAAAAGTAAAAAAAAATTGTTTATTTAATAAAGGTCAACAAAATAAAAAATTTCTACAAGCAAAAACATTTATAAAATGTCGAAGAACTTTAGTATTTTTGTGAGGACACTAATATGAGTGATTTTTAGCAGTTGCTACATTAAGATTGTAATAAAATCAACAAACCTTCTAAATTAATCGTTCCGATAAAAACAAAACGCAAACATAAATCTGACTGAAATAATAAAAAAAGCCTGAAAACGCTCTGACAACAAAGTTTAGTTTATATTCCTGTGTGGATTCAATCGACAGAGGATGTCAGCTGTAGTATTACTCATGGTTTGTAAACAGCGACTTTAGATAAGGACGTCGAAAATGAAAGTTAATATTTGTGTAAATTTGATTTGGACCCACAGAATCTATTGCAATTTGGTAACAGAAGTACAGGATTAAGTGAAGTTAACAACCTAAATTCATTTACGGCTACATTTCGAAGTATGGCAGAAATGGACGAGACTAGCAAAAAATATATTCAAACACTGACGTGACCAAAATTGAATTAGAGAACCTTGTATTGTTATTTCCGAAATATGAAGAAAAACATGAACAATCTGAATTGAAGAGACAAAATGATATTTGAGGAAAATACACAAAATTAATTTAAAATATTTGAAGATAAACATAAAAAATATAGAAACAAAATTGGACAACTAATGCAAAGTAATTCAATGTAACGAGGCAGTTAACCAGAAAATAGTGATTATGGAATCAGACATAAAAGAGATAAAGGATGACATAAAGGTCCTAAAAAATACCGTGGATATTCTTGAAACCAAAGTAGATGACATCGATTCCATTAAAAAGCCAGGTAAAAGTTGTAATGAGTTCAACTCAAAATTCCTTCCTGGTCATTGTAAGTATCAAAGGGTCCTTTAACAAACCACCCTCATTTGATGGTGGTTCATCTTGGCCTACGTACAAAAGGCAATTTGAAGCCGTGGCTAATGCTAACGGATGAGACAGTCAAAGAAATCTACCTCTCTGGTAATTTCTTTAAGAGGCCTAGCATTAGAACTCCTCCACAGTATTCCAGTAGATGAATAAGAAAATATCAACAAGATCATCGCAATCCTAAACAAAAGATACGACAATTAATCCTTGAGCCAGGTATACCAAGTGCAACTAAGTGGAAAAACTCAAAAATCCGGAGAGAGTCTACAAGAATTCGAAGCAGAGATTAGACGATTCTTACATCAGTCCTACCCAGACCAGCGAGACTGAAGATCAATTGGCCACACAGAGTTTCATAAAAGTAACGATGCTTTGCTTCGGGCTTTGGAAGTAGAGGCCGTCATAAACATGTTCAAGTCGAAAGTTCGAGCAGTCACAAAGAACTGACACCAGTGACACCAGAATAGCATGTTACCTTTGTGGACGCACTTTCAACGTGACCGTAGAGTAAGGCTGTCTGAACGATCACCAACCAACGCGGCGAATGCTGACAAATCCTCCACCAGCCCCCAGTATCCATCCCGAGATTTTGCCGAGATAGCAGCAGCCTAGTAATCAAAGGCACCATCAGTTGCCGAGCAATCACCATCACCTTTGACCCCAAGGGTCAGAGTCAGTTCTCGGTAATGAACTTTGGGTTATGTAATGCTCCCACTACATTTGAGAGGCTAACGGAGTATGTATTGAGCGGGTTGATATAGAGATCATGTTTAATATATCTTGACGACATTCTGGTCATGGGTCACACATTCGACGACCACCTGAAGAACTTTGGCGAAATATTTTCCAGAATTAAGAATGCCAACCTGAGACTCAACCCGAAGAAGTGTTCCATGTTCCAAAAAAAAAATAGAGTTTTTCGGCCACGTCATTTCTGAGTCATGAATCCGAACCAGCGAAGAAAAGATAGAATTCATTCGCGATTGGCCGGTCCCGAGAGACAAACATGAACTACGAAGCTTTATGAATGTCTGTTCGAACTACAGGCGATTTGTTGAGGGATTTGCCAGCATTGCCGCACCTCTACAGTGGCAGACCACTGAAAAAGAGACCTTCCGTTGGAATCAGGTTTGTGAAACATAGTTCACACGACTGGCACTATGTTCCATCCCAATACTAGGGTTTCCCACATAGTTCCGGCAAATTGATCTTAGACACGCCGCCAGGAACTTGGGGTTGGGGGACAACTGGCCAGGTGGATGGAAAAATTACAGCACTACGATTTCAAAGTTGAACACCGTGACGGCCGTCTGCATAATAATGTCTATGCCGTATCAAGAGAACCCTGTAGAGAGGAATGCGGACATTGTCTGAAGACAGAACGGCAAGAGAGTATCTCCATCCGACAAATTCGCGTACAGATGAATGAAGACTTGAACCAATCCTGTCACTCAAGCACGATGGGACGAAGTAGCTAGGTTGAAATCGTTATGGGCCCAATGGGACTCTCTCAGAGTAGAAAATGGAATGTTAAAGAGAATTTGAGAAAGCAATCACGGTCGAGAAACCAAGTCCCAACTGGAGGTCCCAAAGAAAAAGGTACCCGCCGTTCTGACCGAAGTACAATGGGATTACCGGGCATGAATAAAATTTGCCAACGGACCTACTGGGTAAATTATTTCGAAGACATCAGGGCTTGATGCCGGAAATGTGACACCTCTGCAGCCAGTAAGGGCCCGAAGACCCGGACCAAGGGCAGAATGCAGCAATACATTGTGGGCGTCTCATTTGAGAGAATTGCCGTTGATGTCGCCGGTCCATTTCCCGAGTCTGAGACTTTGGCGACAGTACTGGTAGAAAAGTTATTCAGCAGGTTTGGTGTCCCGTTGGAATTATATTCAGACCAAGGGCGTAACTTTGAGTCCAATGTATTCCAGAAATTTGGCAATCACGAAAACGAGAACTAAAGCTTTGCATCCTTAATCAGACAGAATGGTGGAAACATTCAACAGGACCTTGGAACAACATCTATTCAAATGCGTCAGCAATAACCACCGTGATTGGGATGAGCATATTCCCCTATTCCTGTTGGCCTATCGCTCAGTCGTACAGCACAGGACTGACTCCAGCTGGGGTAGTATTCGGAAAGGAGCTAAGATTACCTTGTAATTTGGCTTTTGGCTCACCAGAAGAACCTCCACAAGAAGTCAGCGATTATGCCAATCAACTCCGACAGAACATGCTGGCAATACCCGAACTAGTCCGAACACAGATGTTGGACATCAGTGTTAGAATAAAGATACGATATAACCCCAAGGCAAATTCAGTCGCATTCCAAAAGAGAGGCCAGGTCTGGTTGTACAACTCCCAGAGGAGCAAAAGCAAATCTCCTAAGTTCACACCAGCCTGGGATGGTCCATACGAGGTAGTCAAGAGAATCAATGACGTTTATCGTATTCGCCGGAATCCAAGAGCTAAGATGAAGGTGGTTCATTTGGTTCGACTCGCTTCCTACCATGGAGAATGATTCCGTTCGGGACGATCAGAATTAAATGGGAGGCAGTGTTATAAAATTCATTATATGACGCCAAAGAGAAAAATTAAGAAATCTAAATTAATCGCTCCGATAAAAACAAAACGTGGACACAAAACCGGCTGAAATAATAAAAAAAGCAACATAACGGTTATCCCAAAATTTCGATGGATGTAAAAAAGGCGCCTCGTAAAGGTTCCTGAAAACGCTCTGACAACAAAAAAAAACAATCAAGTTGAGTAATTTAGTTTATTTATATTGTGGTGTGGATTGAATCGACAGAAGAAGTCAGCTGTAGTATTACTCATTGTTTGCAAACAGTGAATTTATTTGGTAAATAAAGACGTCGAAAGTGAAAGTGAATATTTGTGTAAATTTGATTTGAACCCACAGAATCTATTGCAATATCGACTCAATTAATTTATAATAACAATACATTTTAATTACATTTTCCCTAATTAACTGAAGAAAACTTGATCAATATTAGCTTTAAAGATGAGGTTTCAAAAGTAGGGGGTTTCCATTTAACAATATGGAGTTGGCGTGCTTGGGGTGAGGGGGTAAGTCAGAAAGGATTAGTTAATATATCATTTAAGTTATAGGTTGTAAGTTTTCAAATTGTCACCATTATTCGGAATTGTGATCAGTTACTAGACCATGAGGTAGGTATATTACTCTAATAAAATATAAATTTATTCAGAAAATAACAAAATCTGACAATGTTTATTGAATGAAAACGATATTCTGGATTAGATGTTAGAAAGCGTATCACTAGATATAGTTTTTAGAAAATAAAATTCTTACAGAATTGAAGTGTGACCTCTTATGCTATTCTTAATTGAATAGTTTTCAAGACTATGTTTTCTATTTGTAAAATTGGCAAGTATGGGCTGAAACAGATTTGATGATGGCAGCTCATATAATTTGGAAATAAACTGAGGATTAATGGATGTTTGAAATTTGATTTATATTATAGGGTCCATTTTGTTAGTCAGAAGGTATTGTTGAATTCTAAGATAATTGTTGCTATAGTGGACTGAAAAGTCATTGTAATTATTTTGACAATATATATTGCTTCACCCTCTATAAATGAGAATGCGTCAGGGGCGTCGCCGAGAGGCCAGAAAATATGTTACCCCAATATACAGTAAAAATTCAAAATCGCAGAAAAGAGGTTGGCGAACACTTATGGATTTAACACAACGGGAAAATGTACCAACCGGACTATAATCAACACTTTGTTGCAAGCTTTGACTTGAGATCGAAAGTCAAAAGACAATGCGTACTTCAACATCTTTGAAAATGCGTACTTCAACATCTTTGAAATCTTACTAGTTATGTCATCAAAGTATGAGTCACTGGTTTTCAACTGAAGTAATATGTATTTCAAGAAGAGTCTGTTTATCAATTCTCATCCAATGAATATCGGGTACACCTGCATCACTTTTTGTTTCCTAAAAATTATTGAACCCCTTTCTACTTATAGGAATTCCGCAAAATTTCACATCGTTTTTCTATTAATTTAAAGAATTAATATCATAATTCTCATATCTGTATTATTTTCGGTTTCCGAGACAGTGATTTCCTCTTAAAAAATTGTCCACATGCCCCTATTGGAAACTGAATTTTCAAAAAATGATAAAACCTGCTTCTATTTATTTTAGAATACTATACAGGTTATCCCACGAAGGTGGGCGGTTACATGTAACTCAAAAAATATCAATATTAAAATATTGAAAAGTTGGCAACGTAGGTAAGCCGATAGGTGCTATGAGACTAAAATAGTTTCAGAACTGTAGCACTTCTGTTTATACCGGCAGTAGACAACAACTTTCTTATATCAAATAAAACACCCTGTATGTTATTGGATATTTGGATGCTACGAAGGGACTTTTGGCTTATTTTAATGATTTGTATACACAGCAGAAGTTAGGAACCTGTATACTATCGACATTGAGACAAACTGCTAACCCAAAGAATACTATGAAATATATTGGAATTGTCCATAGGTGGTGATTGTTAGTCCCGGAACTTTAGTGAAATGTTCAAAATAATGTCATTGTGTTCACTTAGCATTAATTTTTTGTTAAACTAAACTTTATATATTTTTAGGAAATTCTATCTATCAGTTCCTACAGAGAGTTTTGGAAATTTTGAGGAAAGACTTTTCAGAACTGAAAACTGTTCTGGCAGATCAACTTATGTATGTTAAAGAAGATCTAATATTACCACATCATTACACTTTTTACGATTTTATTGTTACCAAGGTATGTAAATGTGATAATGAAACTATTTTTTCTGGTAGTACTAATTCTTTCCTACTTTGCAAATTTTGTCAATGGAATTGGTCTAGCTTAATACCTAAACATTCATTTCATGTTAAACTATTCAACTATTTACTTAAAGTATACAAAACAATAATATATAGCAAGCCATGATAAATTTGGATTTAGTATTGAAGTAACAAAAACAAACACCTTTAAGTTCTACAATTGTGCCTGACATTATATAATCTTAAGCAGAAATTTAATTATCAAACTGAAAGTATATATATATATATATATATATATATATATATATATAGTATTGTATGCTGTTTTCTTCGACCTTATTTATATTATATAAATTAGTTGAGTGTATATTTTCTTGATTTGAGGTCGTTAAAAATGAAAGGATTGTATTCATATCATGTGTTTTAATGATAACGTTTCGGCCATGTTTTTGGCCTTTTTCAAATCTATTCTACAGCGTTAGTATTTGTAGAATCACATTTTTTTTTTATTTTTTATTTTTTTTATTTTATTTTATTTTATTTTTTTTTTTTTTTTTTAAGTTAATTATTTTACTACTTGACACAAACTAAAAACTAACATTGTGTGTCCTTTCGGAGACAACGATATATATAATTAACTTAAAAAAAAAATGTGATTCTACAAATACTAACGCTGTAGAATAGATTTGAAAAAGGCCAAAAACATGGCCGAAACGTTATCATTAAAACACATGATATGAATACAATCCTTTCATTTTTAACGACCTCAAATCAAGAAAATATACACTCAACTAATTTATATATATATATATATATATATATATATATATATATATATATATATATATATATATATATATATATGTATATATATATATATATATATATATATATATATATAATGTTTATTCTTAAAAACAATATATAGGCATGAATAGTCTTAGTAGAGGAAAAGTTATGATCGATCTACGATTGTTCTACACATCGAAGTGAAGGCAGTACAATAGTACTTACTGTTGTAGTTTAATTGTGAATTATTAAATTGTGTGATATCAAAGTAAATAAAGAAGCTTATTTGGAGTTCAAAACGGAAATATACAGCAATGTAAACAACTTTGAGTATTTGGATAAAGAATATCAAAATTATTTTAAATGGGTATTTTGTTGCATTGTTTAATTTTTTCATTATCATAAAGATATATACTTCCAGTACAATTTGGGTCAATATTATTATGAGTTTTAGTCACAATTTCTGACTAATGTTAAACTTTCGGCTTCGACAATTGGTCAAAAATTGTATTTATTAGTATCGGGTAACTAATACCTTTAGTTTAAGAAAATTGATTTATATAAATTTTCATTGTTAATCCATTTGTTCTAACATAGTTACAGAAAATTCAATTGATGAACGAATTCGTCTTCAATGCACTTCCGTACTATTTTTTTAAATAAATAAATAAATAAATATTCCTTTATTCAACATTTAAAATCACTGCATTTACAAAAAAATAAATAATCTTACAAATACAAATGATTTATTTGCCTTGTCAAAACAATCACCACCCGCGTCACTCAGCATCTTTCAAAAATTCATCATACGAGTAGTATGCTTTTCTGGACAGGTATGTATAGAGCTCCTTTCCAAACTTCACTATACTTTTCTCATTCCCTCTAGCTCGCGTATATTTATTAAAACTTATAGTCCCCCTATAGATATGGGAATTTTGCCCAACTGATAGCCTAGAGAATGGCTGACGTAGTTCATTGCTGCTTCGAGTTGAATAAATGTGTATTTGATCATTTGTAGTAAGTGATACTTGCTTTTTAATATTCATTATTAATAGGTAAATATATAATGAGTGGACTGTCAGAATATTAAACTCAATGAAAAATTGCTTGCAACTGGTTAATGGGGGAACACCAGCTATACATCGTAAGATATTTTTTTGTGTAGAGAAGATTTTGTTAATCTGAGCTGAACAGCCCCAAAATATAAGGCCATATGACAAAATCGAGGTATGTGTTACAGTATGTGATCTCGTTCTCACAAACTTTTGTTTGAGATTAGATAAAACGAATTCATTGTTTCTATCATTCAGATTAAATCAATAAATTAAGTGACTAATTTCGACACTTAAAGCCTTGTTCTCAAATGTTACTTTAGTATTTAATCTCCACTAGCTTCACTACTTCACCGTGTAAACGGTTTTTTATATATAACCGTGTTGTTTAAGTTTTACTTTGCTTCATCACAAAAGACTATTTGATTCACCAATTTGGCTATTAAGTCAAGATGAAAAAATTTAGTCTACGATCAAAATTATTCTCAATAATATTAATTTTGTAGTATTTCAGCTGTGTAAAATTTTTGGGCATATTTTTTGGGCTATGAATTTATAATAATTTCATAATGAAGATTTTTCGTAGCGGCTTGCATTAAAAAGCCCGCTAGGGGACCTAACTGCAATCTTGAACTTAAGAAAAAAAATGGGCTACAAATGTTGTATTTGAAGTTTGGTAGTTTCACATGTCGCCGTCACAAGGCTTTTTTTCGAGATTCCGACAGAATTGGTAGATTTTTTCAAAACATAAAATGCATTGGTATGATTATTTACCTTAAAAGTTAGCAAATGGTGCGTAAACAAGCTGGACAAAACCACGTCGCGATATTTTGTTTAAATTTAGGCCAAAGAAAATTTTATAAGGACATTGTTTCAATGATTTTTCTGTAATTCTTCTTTATTCATCAGAATAAAATCGCCGTTTTTGAAAGTATTTCAAAATATCGCTGAAAGGTAAGTAAGTAATGTTAATAACAAAAAGCATATTTTTTATTTAAATGCTTATTCATACGAACACTGATTTGGTGAATGGATTCAAAATGTAAAACAAAAATAGAGTGTCAAGGAAAAGTTGACAATCATTATGTAAATTTGTAAATTTTCTCCAATGATCAAAATTTGACCGAGGTATTACTGATGAAATGAAGTGAAAAATTTAATATTACTGTAGTTTTAAGCTTAAAATAACTGTTGATTTTGCACTTAATATATAAAAATAAACTATCTGTTTCGTAAAAAGTTGTACATGTTTTTAGCTAAACCTTAATCAAAGAAGTGGTATAAATATCTGATAATACTCCACAATTAATTGGTTTTAATATTAACATTGTTGCTTTCTTAAAGTAAAACATTAAAATTATATTGACTTTTCGTTTTTAGGCAAGAGGAAAAAGCGGCCCACTCTTTCAGTTCGATGTACATGATGATGTTAGATTAGTAAGCGATGCGTCAATAGAAAAAGAAGAATCCCATGCAGGAAAAGTGTTATTAAGGAGTTGGTATGAAAGGAATAAACACATTTTTCCAGCGAGCCGTTGGGAGCCTTATGATCCAACAAAAATGTATGAAAAATATACTGTATCTGACAAAAATAAAAAGCACGAATAAATTGTATCAATGTACTAAATATGGGACACATTTTATATACTTTGTCACACAGAGTACTAGAGGTTGTTCGTCTCAACAGAAAAATACCTTAATTTGAAATTTGAGACATATTTCAACGACATTATCATCATTATTGGTGTTTCAACATACATCAAGTATTCCAATAAAGGTTTAATGACAAGCTATAACACAAGCTCAGCTTATAATGTAACAAGGTACGGTATACCGAGCCCTTGACGTTAGCGACTTTTTATGAATGAAATTGGTGTTCAGTGCTTAAGATGTAAAGTAACATGTGCGTTTTTGTCGAATTTATAACATAAAACATAAACATAAATTTATTCAACTCATTAAATACAATTACAGTGTATAAATAAAAGATTTGTATCTATACGATAAATAATTTAACAAGTAAATAAAAAGAAACAAGTAAATACTACAAATCTTGTGAGAAAGACAATTGCCTAAGAAGAAACTTCTTGTATGCAATTATACCTTTTCAAAAAAGACAAGTTGACAATGGTACAATTTTGACGAGTGGGATAGCAGGGCAGGAGATTTTATATATTAGACAAAAGAATTGTATTAATTAAAAATTTTACTGAAACTTGTAGGGTTATTAAGTAAATACTCTTTCAATTTAATGCTATTTTTTTATATTAGTTGGTAATTTATTGTATAAAATAGGGCCATAATAAGTAATAAATCTTTGACAAAGACAGTTAGCCATAAAAGGAACAGGTAGTTATTTAACATTGATGATCTGGTAACATAATTAGACACACTTTCAACAGGATATAGTTTTCTTTTAACGAAAAATTTTAAAGCACAATTAATATATAAATTTCGTATATTAAGTGCTTTGTATGCATCATAAAGTTGATTTGTTGAAAATCTATGCGGTTTTTTGAACAAAATTTTCAAAGCTGTATTTTAACATACACACAAATTTCTCAACGTAGAATTATATGAGCTACCCCAAATAATAATACACTATCTTAAGTGAGATTCTAACAGGGCATTATATAATGTAAGAAGTAGCTTTTTATTTAAAATGTCACGTAATTAATAAAATTTAAAATATAATTTTCTTATTTTTGAGTTGACAAACGCAATGTGTTGATCCCATTTTAAATGTTGGTCTAGTATAATACCTAAATATTTTGTTTTGGAAATCTTAGATATTGTTGTGCAATCACACTGACTTATATTGCAACAACTGGAAACGTGAATTTTAATTTGATTTATATTTGGTTGGTCAGCTACGGTTGCAGAGAAAGTTAGAAATTAGTTTTTGAGAAATTTAGCTTAATAAATTTTGACTAAGCCATGAATGGATTTTACTCAGACCATACTCCGCTAACCTATAAACCTGGTTCCAGGTATTGCCAGAGAAGATCACTGCATAAACGATAGCACTGCAACTCTCTAGTATGTCACCTATGTCATTGATATAAATTAGGAAAAGGATGGCGCCTAATACGGTACCTTGAGGTATACCAGTCTCTACATGTTTTTCATTGCTTATAGTTTTATTAATGTTTACACACTGTTTTCTATCTGATAAATAGTTTTTGATTAGACTTAAAGGACCATTCCTAATACAAATATTATCAAGCTTATTATAAAGGACTAGCCGTTGCCCGCGGTTTCACCCGCGTAAGGAATGTACAAGTCTTTGCAAAAAGAAATAACTTATGAAACATATGGATTATCCTATATAACAATTTTTCCAAATTTTTTGAAACACCCTACTTAACTATAAATCCACCCATCCCGAATATATTTCACCCAAACTACAAGTGCTTATGGGCCACCCTATGTAACAATTTTAGTCGACATTTTTTTGAGTCACCTTGTATAACTGTAACTCTACTTCACCCTATAGTGCAACCATCAGGTATTTGCTGCTGTTTATTTGTCACCCATTATAACTTTTTTAGCACCTGCTTATAACTCTACTCCACCCTATATATTTCATCTAAGCAACTGCTTATGGTCTACGCTATATAACAATTATTCCTGATATTTTTTAAAACACCTCGTAAAGTACAATTTCTCTCCAGACTATATTTTAATCACCTTTTACATGCAAATTGTTTGTAATTTTTTAATCAAACTATAATCTTGCCTCGCCCCATGTTTAAGGTATTCTATATAGTAGGACTCCAACTGTTAATGCCCTTTATAATATATTTTTTTTACTTTTTCACTTTTCCATCCACCCTTGGTGTGTCACCAATTTAAAAACACAGTTTGGCACCCTAACATTAAACCTTTATTTAAACACTACCCAAATTGCAACTGCTTTTTGGTCACCCTATATAACAATTTTAATCAACATTAAAACCATCCTGTATATACTGCTGCTAATCAGTAATACATTATAACTTATTTTTGAACCATCCTGTATAACCATAACTTTACTCTACTCAATACTTCAACCACCCTGTATCTTCATCTGCTTAGGAGCCACCAAATATAACATTTTTTAAAACGCTTAACTATAACCTTGCTCCACTCACTATCTTATCTACGCAACTACTTATGGACTACTATATAACGACTTTTTTAACCACCCTGGAAAGTATAATTTGTCTCCACCTTATATTTCAACCATCCGTATATGCAACTTTTTCCAACATTGTTTTAATCACACTATATAACTATAATTTTACTTTGGTTCACGTTTCAGATATTCCATATATGCAACAGCTCATATTCTATCCTACAAAAAAAAGTATCCAACCTGTTTAACTAAATTCTACTCCACCCTCTATTTCAACCACCTTGTATATGCAACTACTTATCGGACACCTAGTATAACATTTTTTGCACCTCCGTGTATAACTAAAAATCCATCAATACCCAATATATTTTACTAAAACTGCAATTGCTTATGGGGCACCCTATATAACATTTTTTTCAATCACCTAGTATGTCTTACAACTACCCTGTATACGCTGCTGCTTATTGGTCAACCAATGTAACATTCTTTAAATACTTAACTTAAACATTTCTCAACCCTATATTTCAACTGTCCTATATATGCAACTGATTTGAGTCACACTTTCACAATTTTTCCTCATATTTGTTTAACCACATTATAAAGTATAATTTCTCTCCACATTTCATTTAAAGCACCCTTCATTTGCAACTTTTTCTAACCTTGTTTGAATCACCTGTGAAACTATAACTTTACTGTATCCTTAAAATTCCACTCCACCCTGTATCTCAACCATCCGGTAAATGGAACAGCTTGTAGATCATAACATTTCTTTATAGTATTTTTTAAACCCACCTGCATAGCTGTAATTATATATTTAGTTATATAAAATATAATTCCACTCCATCTTATATTTCAAATACCATGTATAAACAACAGTTTCTAACATTTCTTCAACCCATTTCATAACTATAGTATCTTATGAACAATTCAACTAACTGCTTACCTAACACATTTTTTTGAAGATTTTTTATTCACTGTATAAATATTCTACTCTTTTTCGACCACTTGGTATATGGAACTGTTTATGGTTCACTCAATATAACTTTTTTGGACCACCCCGTATAACTCCACTCTCCCTTATTTCCACCACATTATATATATCCAGGACACCAAATATAACTTTTTTAGATTTTTTAATCCATGCAATTCTACTCCGCTTTAAGTTTCTTATTTACAGAACACCCTGTAAAATTACGCTTGTTATATCAGTTAATTTTTTCACATTCCGAATTTTGAATTAAAGATAAGCTGATGACAGTATCTAATATTTTGTGCGTGCGGTGGAACCAATTGAGTAATTGTATTACCCAACATGGTAGACGTTTTTTCGTTATATCTACCGTTTCTGTCAATTTAGAGAGATAAAATGTCTACCAGATTTTAAGTCAGACTATAGGCTTCGCAACAGAAAAACATTCAGCAAAATCAGTTAAGTAGTTGTTACGTGATGCCCGAACAAACAAACAAACAGACAAACTTACAATTTTATAATAGTATAGATACTATGAGAGACCGTATCAAAAGTCTATGAAAGCAGCTAAACTCTTCTTTTTGTTTTGAAAATTTATATTTAAATTATTTACCAGAGCAAAAACCGCATCTTCTGTAGTATTGTTTTTTCTAAAACCAAATTGATTATTATAAAGTAATGATTGAGATTCCAAGAACTTTATTGTTCTTTCGTTTAAACATTTTTCCAAGATTCTTGCGAAATTATTGATGACAGATATAGGTCGACAATAGTAGTGTTCCAATCAGATGGAATAGTAAACGATGTAAATGAAAGGTTAATAATATGCACTAAAGGCTTAAGAATAAATAAATGAATATTTTTTATTAAATAAGAGGTAATTTGATCCATGCCAGGTGCAGAATTATTTTTTAACCATTTAATGTGTCTCATAATTTCGTTATTGTTCACAGGGAATAAAAATAAAGAGTTTTTGTTTATTTTGCGCTGTATATTTATATTTCTACTTTGAGTTTCATTAGTTATTATTTCGTTATCTTTTAATATATTAATATGGCTAATATTATTTTTTTGTAACTTTGTTATTTCATTCATTACATTACATTCATTACAGGCCATATTTTTTTGTAATCCTTTTTAGAATCTCCAATTTTAGCTAATTTAATTACTTTATTTGTCAAATTACGAAAAAGTTATAATTTTTAATTACATCCGGTAAATCATATTTTAACGATTTTTTTATTTTATCCTCAATTTTTTGATTGAATTGATAATTGCTTGGGTAATCCAGGGTTTACTTGTTTTATCTACCCTGTTGATGCTTATAATTTTAGTGTTGTTCTTTATAAGTGTAGACAATTTGGATTTAAATTTGGTATATGAATTTCCAATATCATTACTTGCTAGAACTTCTCTCCAAGATTCTTGCGCTAGTTGAACATTTAAGCTCTTATAATTGATTGATATTTTGATAATATCGGAATCAAGAATATCTATAAATTAAATTTTTTACTGCAATCCCAACAAAGTAATGATCAGTTAAGGAGCTGCGAACAATAAAAGGCTTAAAGTCATTTTTCTGTAGATTAATATTTCCCGTTTTCAAAAAGATATGGTCAATTATGGACGAGAAATTTGGACCAATCCTGGTCGGTTTATTTATACAAGAATAAAATCCTTTATGAGCTAATATATTCAAATATTGATTAACACTGCCATCGTTTACATTTAAAATATTTATGTTTAGATCACCAATGAAAACTTCATTTTAATATAATTTTTGAGCTAATAATATTTTTTCAAGATCCTGCAAAAAATATCAATATTTGAAGAGGGGGGTCTATAAGCCCCAGTAATACAAAAAGGTACATCCTTTAGTTTAAAGCTACATCTAATTAGGTTTACCTCTCTAAATTTTATTATTTCACTGCTCGCCTGGCATTCTTTTTTAACATGTCATGTATGTTAAAACCCCATCATTTTTATGAAGAATTTAGACTCATTATAAAATAGATCAAAATCTGGTAGAATAGAGTTATTAACATTTTCTATAATAAAGGTGTCACATAATACCAATATATCAATGTTTTTGAAAGTTGTAAATAAATCACTAATTCATCGAAATTTTTCTGCAAACTTTCCATCCTGCCACAGTTCTCCAACTCATCACTATAATTTAAGAATGAAATTATTTTTAATAACTAACACAAATACCCAAGTATAAAGTGACGTAATGTAAACATCGCTAGCCCAAAAAACATATTAGTAATTAATCTATGACAACAAATAATATTCTAGTCTAATTCACTCAAGAGTTTAATGTCAGTAATTTTTTGAAATTGGTCATTAATTTTAACATAAATATTTCCATATCGAGTAATCACATTCTTTTTATCGAATTTTTGATTAGTATTTTTGTACAACAAGACGGTTTTTCAGTAAATTCTCTGCAATACCAATCTTCATCCCTTTTAGTTTTCCAACGTTTTTAAAAATATTGACTTTGTGGTGATATGGCTGGAACTTTATAATCAGGTCTTGTTTTTTCTTGTTTGTGTGTCCTACTCTGTAGCATTTCACAATATTTTTACTGTTAATGTTCACTTTTAATTTATCCTTGCATAGATGAACAAAGGTGTCCATTGCGTTTTCATTACGATTTTCGGGTAAAGTGTAAACACAGATGTTGTTTAATTTTTCTGATTGCTGAATATTTTCAATTCTTCATTTCAGCTGTTTAATGTACGATGCGTTTTTTTGAACTGTTTTTTCTAGTGCCGCGAGTTTATCGTGACCTTCACGCAGGGCATCTTTAACTGCACTTTTTATGTCACTAGTGACTTTCGGACCCATTTTACGGCTGCTATGTTGTAGATTATGATTGTATCACTTGAATGATATAACTTTTATTATTAATTTCACAGAGTAAACTTGCTAAACTGTTAAAATTGGACAGAGCGATGTAAAACACGTCTGCTCAGGCCGAACCATTGACGACGATCAAACACACACATTGAAACATTCATTAAATATGCGAGATGAAGGATGCATTTATTTCAAACACTACTGTATGAAGTAAATAAACGGCTGTAGAACGTTATTTTATTATGTAAAAAGACTCGGTACCGAGCCTTTGACGTCAGATTGACGTATATTTCCCTAGATCCCGGAAAACATATATTACTTCTTATGGTATCGATAAGAAACATCTCTAGATCTAGGGAAAAACACTGAGACAGCTTTAAATCTAGTGGGTCTTGGTTCAAGTTAAACAAATATTTTTTCATATTTTAAAAATAATTAGTTTAAAATATATTAAAAAGAATATACCAACATTTACCCATTCACCGAAACTGTGAGACCCAAAATTTTGAAAAAAAATTCGAGATATAGGGTCTCACCTGAAGTTTATAAGAAAAATAAGAAGAAATCCCTAATATTAATTTTGGGTGGCAAATTACAGAATTACCAATGCCCCCTCTTTATTTCAGAAACTATAAAAACCTAAAATTTTGAAAAAATAGGGGTATAGTGCCTCACCAGAACTTTAAAGGAAAAATAAGAAATAAAAGAATTAAATGGAAAATAAAAAAAATAAGGTTAGTCATTTGGAGACTTTGGCCACTTGCGCTACGCATCACCGACAACCAACCGACAGGTACGACGACGCTGAGTGGGCCTGATAAGACCCAATGACCATGACCCGCGACGCACGACCGGTTCAGGATATAAATACTAAAGGATAATCTGAATTTCTCATCATTCACGTAATGATGATAGCAGATACAAAGCTATTGAAACGTTGTGAGATCAACCATTTTAAGTCAAAGGAAACTTGGAGTAAAACATTTAACTTCATTCAAACGCATCATGTAATATATCAAATGAAAGGGCTCATTATGAGGAATACAAATATATTTTTTAAGTAAATTACTCCCTCTTTTATCTCAGAAAAAAAATAGAAATATAGGGCCTCACTTGAACTTTACAGGAAAAATAAGGAAAAAACCCTGATATTAAGTTTGGGGGCCAAATTACATAAATGAAAAATAAAAAAATATATTTTTATCAATATCAAGTGAACTGGCTTATTATGAGGAATACAAATGTATGTTTTCTTCATGTTTTAAATTAATTTAAAAAATGTTTTTTACAAAAAACATTGGAAAAATTGAGAATATAAGGCCTCACTGAAATTTTACAAGAAAAGTAAAACACAATTTCTAACATTATTTATAAACATAAATGGAAAATAAAACATTGTTTTTTAAATAGCACCGGACGCAATGCATCAAATGTATTTGTATTTCTAAAATTGAGACAAAAGATTATATAACGCTTTACTGAAAATTTATTGGTAAAATAAAGCGAAAATCTTAAATAGAAAATTATAATCAATATTTTCATAAAAATCAAGGGCATCATGTAGCAGATAAAATAAAAACGCTCGTTGTGAGAAATAAGTGTATATATTTGTACATTTAAAACGATGTGTTTAAAAGATATTGAGGAAAATATAAGAAACTCCACTCATTCCCTGCTTGTCTCAAACTGGAATATTAGAAAAATATATACATTAATTTACGTAAATTGTATCAAATATCAAAGGTGGTACGGAACCCGTACTAGGCCAATCCAACTCGCACTTAACCAAATTAATTGTTATATTCCCATACTCGAATGCATATACAAAGCCTTTGGGTTCCATATCTCCAACTCCAAAAAAAAAAAAAAATAAAAACACAGCAGTACAAATTCACAATAAAAAATCTCATATAAAATCTTATTTAAATTCAACTTTACTGTCTCAGCTATCCTAGAGGTTTGAACTATCTAAGAGTATCTAAGACTATCTCAGAGACTGAACTATCTAAGAGATGTCCTAGCGACTTAAGTATCCTAGAGACAATCTAATAGGTGTCTTAATGCCTTAGCTATACTATCTAAGAGTCTTAATTATCAAAGAGGCCTCTTAAAACTTAATCAGTTATTAAATAAACTTATATAGAACTATCTTTCAATGGTTATGTTTAAGGATTATTTAGATTGTCTCTCTTTCTATTTAGAACTTATCCTTATTTATCTAGAACTTGTTCTACTTTATATAGATATGAGTAAGAACTACCGGTTTCTTTTTACTTTTACTACATGTAATGAGTTCATTCCCTTCTTGACAACTATTATCTACAATTTCTTTTTCTATAACATCTTCAACGCTTTCATTTACTGTTTCTAAATTTGTTGTGTTCTCAGTGTTTTCTCTGAATTTTCTGGACTGTTTTACCACAAACTGATACATTAACCATCTGCAGAAAGTTAAAAATACCAAGATTATTAAAGTACTATATTAGGAGATTCTTGTAAAATATACTGCGGAAACTATACTTATTTCTGCATAACTTAACATTTATTTCAAGAAGATAATAATAATTATGCATAAAATCATTCTCGGTTATTTTTATTGCAAGTTGTAATTATGTTGTTTATTTGCAGTTTAAAAATACTGTTACCAAACAAAAGGAAAATACTCAGCATTTTATTTGAAATTGGATGTTTATGAAATACTTTTCGCGTATAGAAACAATTAAAGAAATTGTAAACTTTATAGTTCATCGTACGTACAAAGTTCGATATTGAAATTTCTCGTTTTGCAAGCTTGCTTATTTACTTCGCTGGTAAAATGGTTTTATTCGTTCCACGAGAATTGGATCATACCTTACATTTTTACCTTTACAAATCTTAATCTTATAATTAAGATCATTTACCTTTTCAATAATTTCATATGGGCCTGTCCACCTATGAAGGAGTTTCTCAGACTTACCGACTTTCTTTATCGGCGCATAAACTAAAACTTTACTATTAATTTCATAATTTACTGATCTCCTATTTTTATCGTATCTATCTTTCTGTTTCAACTGTTCGGTTTCGATTTGTTTTCTAACATTTTCCCGAATATTTTGTATGCGAGATAAAATTTCTTTTGCTTCCTCATTGATGTTGTTAACGCCTAACGCTATATCTATGGGTAATTTCGGATTACGTCCATACACTAAGAAAAACCTTTGTAGTTTCTTGGGGAGAAGAGTTATACGCGAACCTAACTAAAGGAACGTAGGTGTCCCAATATTTTTGGTTTGTTGCGACATACATTGAGAGCATGGTAGCTAAAGTGCCGTTAAAATGCTCTACTAGACCATTTGTTTGAGGATGATAAGCTGTTGTGAATGTAGGATGACTGCCTATATACTCTTTAAAAGTTCAGTTACTAGATTTGATCTGAAACATTTTGCGCGGTCACTAATAATGCGTCCCGGACAACCGTATTTGCAAATTACATCTTCTAATAGGAAATTAGCTACACATAAAGCATTGCCTGCTGGTAATGCTTTTGCTACAGCCCACTTTCTCATGTAATCCATAGCGGTTACAATGCAAGTATTATTTAAATCAGATTTTGGGAATGGTCCTAAGATATCTATTCCCCATGTTTCAAATACTTGTCCTACTTCGATAGGTTTTAATAAACCGGGTGGAGATTTATTAACTTGTTTTCTGTGTTGGCAATGTAAATAAGATTTTACATAATTTTCTACATCCTTCATGATATTTGGCCAATAATACCGAGTTTTAATTTTTCCGTATGTTTTCGTAAAACCTAAATGAGCTCCTGATAATGGATCGTCATGGTAACATGTTAAAATATCTGACCTAATTTTTTCCGGTACAACTATAGTTTCGATGACCCTGTCGGTGAAAAATGCTTTTTAAACAAAATTTCATTTTCTAGTACATAAACTACGTGATTTTTTAATTAATAAATTTATGGCGGAAATGAGATCATGAAGTTGACTGTCCTGTAGTTGCAATTCAGCGATATCGGGTAAATCTAAATGAAGAATCGGAATTTCGGTATCTATTTCGGAAAAATCAGAAATTGGACCCCTAGATAATCCATCCGCATCAGTATGTTTCGTACCACTTTTGTGAACTATTTCGTATTGATAATCTTGGAGCTTAATTGCCCATCTTGCTAAACGACCACTTAACTCCTGATTTTTATGCAAAAAACATAAAGCATGGTGGTCAACCACGACTTTGAAGGGTGGGCCCCACAATAAATTTCTGAAGTAAGTTACTCCGTATATTACTGCTAATAATTCTTTTTCAGTGGTATGATACCATGTTTCGGGCGACGATAAACGCCGTGAGGCATATGCAATAGGATGAGCGTCTCCGAGTTCATCTACTTGTAAAATTACTACTCCTAGACCGAAATTACTAGCATCTGTGTGGATTTCCGTTGGCCTACCTGGCTTAAAATGAGCTAATACTGGATAATTTGTTCATTTATTTTTTAATTCGTCAAACGCTTTTTGCTCTTGGGATGTCCAAATAAACGTTTGATTTTTTCTAGTTAAAATAGTTAAAGGACGTGCAATATCTAAGAAATATTTAATAAATTTCCGATAAGAGTTAGCAAGACCTATGAACGATTGAACATCTTTTACATTTCTAGGGACTGCAAAATTTTCTACTGCTTTAATTTTTTCTGGATCAGGTGAAAGACCTTTGTTACTAGCTATATACCCTAATATACGAATTTCTTGAACAGCTAAACAACATTTTGTAGGTTTTAATTTGAAATTTGTTTCCTTAAATCTTTGAAAAACTAATCTTAGTTTACTTATGTGATCTGTGAATGTTTCACCAAGCACTAAAACATCATCTAAATAAACAAGACAAGAATTGTACTTTAATCCTGCTAGGACTTGATCCATACATCGTTGAAAACACGCAGGACTTGAAGCTAAACCAAACGGTAAATCATTAAATTCATAGTGACCATCTGGTACGATAAAAGCGGTTTTAGATCTGTCCTTCTCTGCAATTTTAATTTGCCAATAACCCGAAAATAAATCTAAGGAACTGAAATAATTTAAACCGTTTAAGGCCGATAACAAATCTTCAATAACGGGTAAAGGATAGGAATCTGTTTGAATAACTTTATTTAATTTGCGGTAGTCTACGCAGAATCGCCAACTCTCATCTTTTTTCTTTACTAAAACAACTGGAGAAGCCCATGGGCTATAAGATTTCCTGATAATTTTCGCATCCAACATTTCTTGAATTTGCTTGTGATTATTTCCTTTTCGCGCTGTGAAATACTATATGGGGGTTGATGACTAGGTTTTGCGTTCCCAGTATCAATTTCTTGTTCACATACATTTGTTCTACCTAACTTATAATTACTTGTAGCAAATGAATCTGAAAATTCATTTAACAAGTTGTCCAAAATTTCCCTTTCTCTAACATTCAACTGATCATTTATTTGAATTCCTAAATCATTAACATCTGCATACAAAAGATCGTGATTCCTAACAACATCTGCTCTTTTCCTTAAATTTATCTTAGCCACATTCGAGATGCTAGAAACCTGAAAATCATCCTGAATAAATGCAGGGAATGGGTTACTATCTGTCTTTACTAATTCCATACCATCTACGGAATCTTTGACCTTACCTAAACAAGAACCCTTAAAAATTATACAGTCAACCTGAGTATTATTTGTGACGTATATGAAATCAATTTTTACACTTATTTTGACTACTATCAAACCCCTATTTCTGAAGTAATTTTCACTTGGCTCAAAGAACCAAAATTTATCACAACTTACGTAACTTACTAAAATTATTTTTGTAGTAGTTAAAGGACGTAATTTAACTTCCTGTGCTGAACGAACATTATCATCCTCTATATTTACATTTTCAGAAACAACAAAATTGAAAATATAATTTTGTTCATTGTGAAATAAGTTTACGGTGTGGGTTAAAAAAATTATATTAATTTTATATTTTTCATTAAGGTCATTACCTAAAATAATTTTATTACCAAAATTTTTGGCAATTATAAATTCATGTTCAAAGTTTACATTAACTAATTTAAATTTTAAATCTTGCCATTTACCACAAAAAAATTCCGTTAGCAGCTCTTACCTTTTTCAACAGGTCGAATTTTTGAAATTTTTTGAATAAAATTTGAATCAATAACGCTGATCCCAGCTCCAATTGACTGACTTACAATTGATACAACCTTTTAGTTCTATAAGTTCACAAAAAATTTTGTATAATGCAATCGAATTAAGAAAATTTTTCCTATATCACAGTTTGACTTTTTATGACCTGTTTTATTACAGAAAAAGCAATTCAAAGACTTAATTTTGGAACATCTTTTAACTTTGTCGTTAAACTTTAGCGACGTGGTGTAGAGTTTTTTCGAAAAGTTTTTTGCATAACAATTTTTAGCATAATGACCTACCTGGCTTGCCACACTGAAAACAAACTACTCGTCCATCTGGCGTCCTACTTTCTTTTTTGAAAGCAGGTGGCTTGTTCCAAAATTTATCTTTATTATTACTAAAAGAAGTTCGTACAAACCTATTTGAGTTCTTTTCCTGAAGCTCGAGTCTTTGGCGAAGATCTTCCATCGGATCTGGTACATTTGATCTTTCTGCATACCTGTCTCTTACGGCTGCTCTGCTACTCTCTCCAATCATAGTTTCTGTGGCTTCTATTTTTTGCAGATATCTGCGAAATTTTTCCATCGTGTCTTTATTTATAATGTTCACCTTCTCTAAAATTTTAGGTTGGAGTCCACGAATGATAAAACCTATTTTCTCCTGGTCGGCCATTTGAGGATTTATACTGTGACATAACAGTAAAACGTCGTTGAAAAATGTCCACAAGTCCTCATGTACTCCTTGTTTTCGGTTTAAAAGTTTAAAATAGTTTTGTTCAGTTTTCACGATACTAATAAACCCATTTTTTACTGACTCTCCGCTTCTTCAAAATTTTTCACAATGGTCCTCTATTGTCTCGAAAAAAATCTAAGGCATGTCCTTCTAAATGACATGGTAACTGCAACAATTTAGTTTCGTCTGTCCATCGGTTACCTTTGGCTGCACGTTTAAAGTTTTTTAGAAATTCTTCGACACTTTCGCCTGAATTTCCACTGAACGTTTTAGGTATTACTGAAGTAAAAATTTCGTCGTGAGAATTTCCGGTCATATTTGGAGGCTTTTGGGTTGTGTCTTCGTTTGCAGTATAACTTCTAGTTTCGATAGAAAAGTCTTTTCTCGGGGTTTCGTTTGATGTTTCACTTTCTTCAAAATCGTCGTATCAGTTTTCTTTTTCGCCACTGTGAACGTGTTAACATGTATTTTTGTGTTGGGAAAGTGCGCGGCGCTTGCACCAATTTTGTTACGTATGTTGAGAGGTTCTGGGGGCTAAGTTATTCTAAGGCCTTGTTAGGTGGTCAGAATACACTTTATTATCTGCTGGTTACAAGAGTTGTCTATTCAGAGATGGTATAATACAACTAACTACAAATGAACAATAATTATTAGTTGAGAGATACGGTCCCCTCTATTCTTCGCATAGGGCACACCGATGATAAAGGTACGTAAAGGTGTCGTCGATGAGTGCGGCGGAGTCCCTGAACGCAGTGGTAACTGTGTTCAATTGTGACAATATTCCGAAAGCTATTGCTTTTAGAGAAACATATGCTTATATTTAAATAAAACATTTTTTAAAAAAATATAATCGACTTCTACCTATAACTAAAAAGCTAAAAATAATTATAACAAAATACAACTTTAGCAAATAAATAACACATTCAATGTTGTTAGGTACCTACCCAGGAAGTAAAAAATGTAAACATTAAAAGGTGTACAAATTAATTACTTACCAATCTAGTATATTTTGAAGCCGGTGCCAAGCAAATCTAAAATCCTTCATTGCGTACTTATCTACTAATTCATCAAAATTGATTGTTGCTTGTTATTTTCAACTTTTTAGTATTTTTGAATTCAAGTAGTTTTCATTCTTTATTTTTTATTTTGTATGTATAACCTTAATAGACAGAACCAGGTAACATAGAAAGCCTCGACATTACACAATGATACTTTCCCATTTAAATTGACAGGTAAATCTTTACGAACAAATGTACTAGTACGCGTTGACTTAATAAGCCCAAAATATATTTATGCCTTATGGACTACGCCATGTAACCTTTTTTCAACTTTTTTGACAACCCTGTATAACTATATATAATTCCACTCCAACCTATGTATCAACCATCCTGTACATACGATTGCCCACGGACAAGCATAAATTTGTTAGCTGCATTCTATAGGACGGAGTAGAATCCATCCCATATTTACGGAGTCAAATCCGTCCTATATTTCAACCATAGTATATGACTCCTTGTGTGCTAGCCCATAAATTAGTTCATTTTTTACATTTTATATTATCGTCCTGTGTAACATTAATTCATCTCCACACTTTATGCAACTTGTTATGGGCTATAAAAGAAAAAAAAATTTAATCACACTGTATAAATACAATTCAACTGCAGCATATATTTCAACCATCCTGTATATGATTTGCTTATGTCCACATAATATAACAGTTTTTTAATCACCCTATATAATTTTAATTTCACATTTTTTTCAACATTTTTATATCACCAAACGTCCAGTCCACCCTATATTCCAACCATCCTTTATATACGGCTGCCTACGGACCACTATCATTCTAGTCCATCCTATATTTCAATCTTCATATAAATGCAACTCATTCTATCACTTTACCTTGTGATCTTGTTTGCTGTAACTAAACACCCTATCTATAAACGTACCAAGTAGCAGTTTAAAGTTTGACATGTGTTGTCACTGAATTTTCTATTAGGCCGGGAGAATGTGGCAACCAAAAGCATCGTCTTCGCAAAATTGAAAAATTAGCATTTAAATAGGTATTTGCCTGGTATACAAACAAAACGAGCTTGGTACTAATTGATTTAAGGAGCCGTAAATACTATGCTTTACTACCTATATGCTTGAGATTTACATAGAAAATTTTCAAATTCGCAATTAAAACTTCCAGTGTCTAAAATTACCGCACTATTACGTTGGAATTAAAAATATTTATGAGGAAATGTCCGTTATGTCATTTCAATGAAATTTTTGATAAGAATTTTGGAATATTCGGCGATTTTCTGCAAAACTGCAAGTTGCACGTCGCAGAAAAGTATATGAGATCACCTAAGGATCCTCCTTAATAGATTAAACGTTAAAAAACTATACACATCCATAAGGAATTATCGAAAAATCGGCTAAAATATTAGGGATATTGGTCGATTTCCATGCACGCATGTGTTCATTCACAAATTTTATCACTTTACCAATATAATTCTTTTCCAAAATTTGAAGTTTCACCAATCCGGATATATACTCTATTAAACAAGACCATATTCATTCAAAAAGGTGCACCAAAGGAGAAGAAATCAGGTAACATACATACAAAAAAGTCGGTTAAAAAGTAGCAATTTTCGGGTCCTTCGTGAATATTACTGCGTACATATAAAATCCATTTTTAAAGTACCCTTGGTAGTTGCCGCTGATGGATACACAGCTGCTATTAAACAACTATTATTTACTCTCTTCGAGGTGTCATTCCTTCGTACGCAAGACAATATATATTATATATAAAAATATAATATATATTGTTTCTGGTCGGGAACCTTCATCAGTTGCGCTTCCCACAATTGAATGTCCTCTCGAACACTTCTTTATGCATTTGATGCATTTCGTTAAATTTGAAGACGCGAGATGTAAGACCGACTTCTAGGATTTTCAAGAGAATCAGTACACAGAGGTTCCGACCAGAAACAATATATATTATATTTTTATATATAATATATATTGGCTTGCGTACAAAGGAATGACACCTCGAAGAGAGTGTTCAATATCTCTGACAGGTGAAGTAACCTGAAAATTTTATCGTGACATTCTGCCCTAGGAGTTAAGGGAGAACAGCAATTACACGGAACGGCTCCAGTTTCGGAACCTCTGTGTACTGATTCTCTTGAAAATCCTAGATGTCGGTCTTACATCTCGCGTCTTCAAACTATTATTTACTCGACAACAATAACAACTGTTATTGTCCGTAATGTCCGTTGACAATAACAGATATACGTTTACTACTGCTTAGCGCTTATCGAACAATAACGTAAACTGTCCTAACCTCAACTGCCTTTTTGAATAGCAACAACAGATCGGTTGAAAACTACACGACTGAAAGTTGATCTGTTATCTGTTTCGACGGGTAATACAGATAGCAGTGGTTTTCATTGGCTGCATTCAGGGAATTATAAAATTAAAGCGTTGGAGCGCCACAGCGTTTTGCTTTCGCTGAATGAAAACTTTTGTTTCTAGTTATTTTCACTAGTTATGTTTACTTGTTGGCGACACTTTTGCGTAATATCAACACAGAATTTGATAGCTGATTAGTTATAAAGCGGGAAAAATCTTGACAATTTAGTTATAAGTGAGGAAATTTGTAATAGATAATGATTGATATATATTAGAAACTATATTATGGATATGTATTATTATTATTGTAATAGTGTAGGTTTATAAAAAATAAGTAAATGGTTTCCAAAATATTAACCTATTATAAGGAATTAGGTCTTTATATTAATCCATAGTATTTACTAGTAATAGGGGAGATCAGTCGAAGATGGCGCACCTTAGGGAAAACAATTGATATTGACCAATCAAACAAAGGAAGTAAGTTTGCATTATTACCCAGTAATCTTTGACATGTCCGCAAGTATATTTCGAGTTTACAAAAATAAATACTAAATATTAAGAAGAAAAATTATGTTATTTAAAAAAATGCAAACGCGTCATCTTTCCCACTGTCTAAACACATAAAGAATTTAACAAAATATAGTATCTTTGGCCTTTTACAACTGAAGAATTTAGGTATATGAAAACATTTTAGATAATTTATTTACAAAAGTCGCATATGAAATTTGCAGGTGTATAGTATCCGCTACAGTCTTTGTGTACCCATTTACCACAAATTATGCAACGATACCAAATTTCAGTTCCTCTCCCAAACTCATCGCATATGTTACAAATATCCATTTCAAAGGACCCAGGAAGATCATCTACTTCGTCATCATCGCAAATTTGATTTTCATCTACATCATCTGCTTCACTGCTATCACTCTTGAATACTTTTTTCTTCACCCTCATTTTTGATGTCTGACCCTGTTTCTTGGTTTTAAATGTTTGAATCGGCTTAGTTGTTTTGGATGTATGAGCTTTTTTTAATAGCTTCTCATTCTTCTTCTCCACTTTATATTCAAGAATTTTTTTCATAGGGGTAGATGTTAGAATTTCAGAATGTTTTTTTGAGAAATTCTTTTTTTTCTTATTTGTTGCAGAAGGTATAAGCGATATGGTAGAAATACTTACATAAGCCTTGGTGGCTTTTTTATCAAAAGCTGCCCATATGGAATTTTTATTTTCTTGCAAATTTGGTGACTGTACATTTGTAGATTCTTTTTTGGATTCAACTTCAATCAGTGAAGTCAAATGTTTGACAGTTAGCATTCTAGCTCTTTCTGAAGACGAATCTAGTGAAAAGACTACATTTTTGAACCTAGGATCTAAAAATGTACTTATGAGTAAGGTCGTAATGTTTTCTAAATTCCTGAACTGTTTACAATACCTTCATGCATTTTATTTACAACACTTCCTACCATAGTAGAGTACTGATAACAATTTTTCAAATTATGATAAACTTCATTAAGTCCATTAGTAACAATTACAACCATAGACAGAGTGATTTGTTTTTCTGAACTCATTAAACGTGTCGCAGATTCCATTGGTTCCAAAATTTGAAGTAAGTCTTTAATTTCAGCAAAATCTGTGTTACGTAAAGACAAGTCTTCTCTTCCAAGGATTGCTAGAGCTACCTGAACTTCTTCTTTTAAATCATAAATTCTAGAAAACATGTAATATACAGAATTCCATCGAGTAGGCACCGACTGTTTCAATTTTGTTATTGATTTCCCATTTTGTGTTTGATAAAATTCTAGCTTCCTATTTGCCACAAAGCTTCTGTTGAAAAATGACACGACATTAGAACATTTTGTTGTTAATGCCTCAACAAATATTAGAGAGTCTTTAACAATTAAGTTTAGAGTATGTGCTAAGCAGCCCAAATGTTCCCACTGCAGTTTATGACATATTGTTTTTTTTATATTTGCAGCATTATCAGTAATAGCTATTAAAACTTTATCTTCTATGTCACATTCAACGGTAATTCTTCTTAACTCTGCAGCTAAATTTACACTTGAGTGGCTAACATTACATAAACTTACATCTAATAGAATCGAATTTATAGTAAAATCACTACTTAAGAAGTGCGCCGTTACAGCTATGTAAGAGTCATTGGTACAAGAACTCCAACAATCTGTAGTTAATGTCACTGAACATATATCACTGAAAATGTCTTTTACTTTCAGTTTGACTTCTTCATATTTTGTTGGCAATAACGTGTGAGTTAACATTTTCCTACTCGGTAAAATGTAAGATGGATCCAAAGCTGAAGTATAGTCCCTAAATCTTGTCTTCTACTATTGAGAGAGGTTGAAAATCTTTAACAATCAAATTTAGTAGTTTATCATCCAACACCTTTTTTGTAAAAATGCAGTTTTTTTGCCATTCTTAAAGTTGACTGAATTTTTTTACCTGTATGTCTCTCGGAATCAGTTAATGCCCTGGATGTTGCAGGTTGGGAATCTTGTGATTCTGCTGTTATTGTGTGAATAAATTGAGGCAGTGATGACTGTATTGTAGTCATTTGATCTTGTTGTGGCTGTGAAGATGAAGTGCCAGGTAATTCAATTTCTACTATATTAATACTGAAAGCCTTTTGTTGAGTTGATTCTAATTTGATTGAAGGGTGTTTGTGTAGAATATGGTGTTTTAAGTTTGATATTGATGATTTATAGGACAAACTGTACTTACAAAAGTTACATATTGCTTTAGTTTGACTTTCAGGAGTGAAAAATTTACAAATTATAGATTTTTTGCCTCTCAAAAATTTTTCCATGACCTTCAAAATGAAATTTTTATCCAAATAAGCACAAGTGCCATACTTTTTCTTATAAAAAAGAATTTAAAATAGTTCAGTTTAGAATAACACCAGAAATAAATACTTATATAGGTCCCTAATAACACAGTTCCACAGATCACACAGTTCTACTTCACTACTCCGCAGTTTGATACTATATTTCAATTTAAATTTTGAATTCTTGGTTCTGTATCTGTACTTCCCAGTTAACATTAATCTCAAAGATACATTGAAAGAATAAGGAATCTTTTACAAATATATTTTACATCGTACAAAATAGGAAGAACTCTACCTTATTAACAGCCAACAAAAGAAATATGAATAATTTAGTTTCTTCCCAAGAGATGGCGGCAACATTTCTCTAAGTAAAATATATAACAGTTATCTGTTGTCTGTTATTTTCAGTTGTTATTTGCAAATAGCAATAACAGTAGCAACTGTTATATAAAAATTGCAGTTTTGCCCATCTCTAGCAGTTAATAGTATATGACCATCTTTCTTATATTGGGAATTTCTACAGAATTGAACTGCTTCAAAGAGCTAGGCAACTTTAATGTTCTCGCCTTAGTTCAAGTTGAAAATCTCAAAGGATAGGTTAGACGCGAATAATTTAAATAATTTTCCAGTTCTAACCATACAGAACTTAAAGACCTTATAATGGGGATATATCAATTTCATTTGTCCAGGTCTTAAATAGAGCATGAAACGAGCAGAGGAATGTCAAGTTGAAATGTTGAGCATCGAAAATTGTCCTCCATACACCAGAATTAAAGAATGTTCTCAATTGAAGGATATTGTATGTGCAAATCGGGTATTCTTTCCCGATGTTTTACTCAGAACAACTAAAGATGCTTGTAACAAACTACAACGACAGAACTCTAATAACTTACTTCCAGCGCCTTTAACCGTATTATTACCATATAACAAGTTTAATAATGTCTGAATATCAAGTTGAAATTCAGGCTTTTACTTCTGAGAGAAAATTATGCATTCCTGTTAATTCCTTTCTCATATTGATTTTTAGGGAATATCTCGAAAACAGAAAGTGATACAGGTGTGATTCGTCTGATAAGTACTCTAGATAGGCTAATTTCTTTCTTCTATTGATTTGTTTAATTATCTAATAAGCAGCAGGTAGAGTATTTTTTTAGAAAAATGTACTATTTGTGAGAAACCCAAAAACATACAGGTACGATAATTATGATATTAAATTAATAAGAACAAGGTCGGTCATTTTTTCGAAATAAGTTTTTCGATCATTTTTAGAGAAAATTAATTGTCTTCTATAAATATAAAGCCATTGACAACGAAGTCAGAATAGACTTTGAAACGTTTGGTATTCCTGCAATATACGTAGTTTTATTTCTATTGTGGTGTTATTCCCCAAAGAAACATAAAAATAATCAGAAAATTAATGTTTCAAAATAAGTCTTGCAAGCGCAAAAAATTGTATATATTCTCCTTAAATGACAACAAATGAATTGATTCCTTGCACATTGTCCATATTCAACGTATACGATGGGGCACAACAGGAGATATTTTTTCATTGCATGAGATTTGATAGCTTGACTCATTTCTTTAATGAATAGACACGTAAGTCATTTAGTAAATAATGCACTTGTGATTTCACGGATAAATAGCAAGTCATAAATCTCATAGAATCTACAAAATATATATCAAAAACATCAAATATGCCAAAATGATATTTGTCAGTTTTTAATGTAAAAAAATCAAATGTTAAATGTAGGAGAAAAGTGAAATGTCAAAAATGCCTAGAATGTCAAAAATGTTAAAAACGACAAAAATATCAAAAAAGCAAAAAAAACTGAAAAACTTGGATAGGAAAAATATAAGAAAATGTTAATATCAACTATATATATTCTATCGGTCGGTCGGTCGGGACGGTAACGTTTTATAACGCTTGTGCTAAAACTCGGGATTTTCGGGTAAAATCTGGTCTTCTGACGGTGAATTACATAAACTTGATAAGTTGAAAATACAAATTTGTGACTACAAAACTAGCCTAGTGATTTAACCTGAGAATCAAGTATTAATTAACTACAATTCTGTTATAATTGTTGGGCTATTGAGGAACAAGAAGTGCGGGTGGCCAGTTAGACGCACGAGTGTAACAAATTATCAAGAAACACTGACCCTCAAGGGTATAACTGCAACATCTGTGCGACAAGTGTGTCGGAAACAATTGTGTGTGTGTAAATAAGGTAATAAGTACTGTACCTGAAAAAGGTTAAGTGATTTTCAAGCGAAAAATTAAATACAGAGAGCTTGAGGAATAAGTTACCTTAATCTGGCCAACCTGGTAGGCAATGAATACCCTGCATTCGATGATGAAACAAATAAATTTACGTGTCACCCCCAAAGTAAAGTAATGGTAGTAGTTTGTGTGATAATACCATAAAGCGGATTATAAGCGCCTAAAATATACTATGTACTTATCCAAATGTCTTATAGTTTGTAACAAACATGAAGACTTAGACCTTACTAAGGTTCGAGAGAATCATAAGTTTATCAACAAAGCAGGCTAATTATTGCACAAATAAAAATTAATGAAAGGCAATTGGCGCAGAAAGAACTAACCAACAGCATTACTAATAATAGTGAACACCATAATAATTCGTTATTTAATAATGTTTCAAATAACATAAATCAGCAAAACATTAAAAATATTCCAAAAACTCTGGACTACTTACCCAAAATAGTGACATCCAGGATAAATGCGGACACAAACAAACAACCATACAAAACCCGACAAATATCAAGGACCCAAGTCAACAATTCCCAACAGATTCTGAAGCCGAGAGTGAACAAGTAATTCTAAATTAATAGTTAATTTCTTTATTTTAATTAAACTTAAATAAGATCTATATTAAATTATAATGGACGATAATTTAGAAATAATAGAAAATATGCAAAGTGAATTTGTTAGAGAAGAAATTATTGCCGACAACATAGTCAGTAAATAGGAATAGATTAAATAAGAATGCTATTCTCTCTCTTAATGTTAGAAGTTTAAATGCTCATATTAATGACCTAAGAATATTTGTTAACAAACTCAGTGAAAAACCCAATGTTATAGTCTGTTCAGAGACTTGGGATCTACAGTATCCTAATTACTTATCATTAACAGGTTATAAAATGTACTATAATTTAAGTAAGATAAACAGATCAGATCGAACAGTTGTTTATATAAAAGACAATTTAATTGAAAATACTGAAGTAATTACTCTAGGTAGACTTAAAGTACTAAATTCAGTAATAAAATTAGATCAAAGTGATAGTTCACCTATAGAAGTAACAGCCATGTACAGGTGTCATGATTTACCTAAACAAGAGTTCATATTTGAATTAAAACAATTTTTAATAAAAAAAAGAAAAGTCTAAAATCACTTGATAATAGGTGATTTTAATATTGACTAATTGATGTTGATCACTGCAGTCAGGAATACTTGACCAATTATCTGGAACACGGTTACTTACCGGGATTTCAAACTATAACAAGACCATCTAATTCAAATTCATTGAAGGGCACTTGTATCGACAATGACAATGTATTTGTTAGGTTGCAAACTGTTAAACCAACTGCGTTAAAATTTGAAAACCTTTTTAATGACCATTATCCACTATTTTTAATATTAAATAAAATTAGAGATCAAGTTAAAGAAAAACAAAGTATGCAAATAAATTATAAAAAATTAGCTTGAATTAGCTGAGAATATTAACTGGGACTGTATACTGGAAGAACGGGACCCAAATAACGCCATAGAGTCACTCACAAAAGAAATAGCTATGTGTTTGGAGAAATCAAAACAATTAAAAAAGTCAAAAAATATATATCTAGAAGTAACTGGATTACCAGATCGATCGTAAGATGTTGTAACAAAAAAGATCAACTATGTAAAACATGGAAATCAAATACGGAAAATATCCAAAATAAAATTGCATATAAGAACTATGTAAAGATTTTAGAGAAGGTTATAAATAATGCGAAAACATTATATGATAGGGATGAAATAAACAAAAATTTTAAAAATCCTAAAAAGTTATGGAATATAATAAATACGAAACTTGGCAAAAAGCGTAGATATCATCAAAATATTAGTTACATTTACAATGAAAATAATCAAAAAATTATGGAACCAGAACAAATTGCTAATGACATGAATCAATTTTTCTGTACTTAGCCATAAAATACAGCAACCAACAAATGCCATAAATAAATTACCACCTGTTAACTCTGAAACCATATTTATAACACCAACTAATAGATTTTAAGTTATTAAAATTATTAAAGAACTGAAACTTAAAAATGGTGGGGTAGATAACATTCAAGCGAAGACTATTTTAACTTTATCGGAGCACATTGCTGAGCCGCTGACTCGTATATAAATCTCTGTATTGAGCAAGCTATATGGCCCAATGCTTTAAACAAAGCTGATGTTATACCTATACATAAATCTAAAGATAAACACTTTACATCAAACTATAGGCCTATTTCATTGGTATCAAACTTTTCTAAAATATTTGAAAAGATAATTGACACTAGATTATTGCAATTTGTTAAAAAATATAAAATATTATCAAAAAGGCAATATGGATTTACACAAAATTTGGGAACCAAAGACGCATTAAGGACCGTTTCTTTTAAAGCTATTGCCTGATGGTATTGTAATATCATTTGCCGATGATACGGCTGTTGTAGCTAGTGGAGACACTTGGAAGGAAGTTGAAGCCAACATGAACAACTACCTAATTGAAATAAGTAATTGGCTGGCTGTAAAT
Source organism: Octodonta nipae (assembly GCA_034190945.1). Classification (NCBI taxonomy): domain Eukaryota; kingdom Metazoa; phylum Arthropoda; class Insecta; order Coleoptera; family Chrysomelidae; genus Octodonta; species Octodonta nipae. The sequence continues at coordinate 108,690,845 of CM067217.1, forward strand.
AAATTATCACTAAATATTGACAAAACTACAAAACTGAGTATATTACCTTTGGCAACTATTCTAACATTGTTCCTGAACGCATAAACATTAATATCAATGGACTTCATATAAAAAGGGTAAAACATTTTAAATATCTGGCTGTAGTTCTCGACTATAGGTTGACGTGGGAATTACATATTAAATATATTTTAAGTAAAAATAAGTAACTTATATATATTTTCTATAATTTAAGTAAATCTATGAACACTGAAACCTTACTTATGTTATAATACGCTTTTTTCCATAGCGTTATTAGCTACGTAGTAATAGCATGGGGAGGAGCATATAATAATACTTTACAAATGCTTCAGCGATTTCAATATAGACTACTAAAAATTATAGAAAAGAAACAAGTTATACCTAACCAAAAATACCGACTCAACATTAAAAAAACTGTTTACATTTGAATCTGTAGTATATCATTATAAAACCCTTAGTAATGTATTCAATAATACTACGAGCATAACAAGAAATAAAACCATTGAAATCCCTAACAGAAGTAAAACTGTCAGCGTCAAGAGTAGTTACTATAGAGCAATAATAACATTTTACTCTTTATCAAATAAACTTAAAACAATGGCAACAGAAAAGATAAATAACATTAAAACAAAACTTAAACCATGGATTATTAAAAATGTATGAAAGTACTTAGGATACAACTGTTGTGTTATGGACAACTTAATATATGTATAAGTACAATGAAACTTTTTTTATCCAATTACTTTAATTTTAGTTAATTAGTTTAGTTAGTGGTTAGTTTGTAAGTATATACAAGCCTACAAGCAGGTAGCTTTGTTACCTTGTAGGATTTACTATGTAAATATGCGTGGAATGTATCTGGTAAATAAATAAATAAATAAATAACTACCCCATGTGAAGAAGGGGCGATTAACTAATAATCTATAAATTAATTAGTATCTAGGGAGGGGTTCATAGTTTTCGAGTTACTATATGATTCTTGGATAGTCTGAACCCCTGATATGTCAAAAAATGTTAATTTTTAGACTTTGTGCCTATAGTAATTTTTTATCAGGACGTAATGTAGTATAACATACTGTAAAATTTATTTACGCCGCCCCTGGAAAAATTAACCAACACTCTGAAGTCATTATTCAGACTAAAACAACATAAACATTTAAGCCGACTGAAGTAATAAAAAAGGAGGATCCTGCGCCAGGTCGGTTGGACTGGAAATGTCGATAAGACTCCGGCAAAACGCTAGGCGAACTGCGAGATTACCCTCGAAAAGTACTAGAGAGTTCCATGTTAATTATAAAAGGACATTGTACATTGTGGGTAGTTAGGTCTAGTTTATTCGCCGTGTGAATTGTATCAGTATCGATCAGCTGTTGTAACTAAATAGTGGATTAATTTGTGTGTACATAAAGTTCTCGAAAGTGAAAGTGAATATCAGTCGTAAACTTAATTTGAATCCATGAAATTTCTTGCAATTTGGTGTCCGAAGTCAGGATTAAGTGAAGTTCACATCGTAAATTGATTTACGGCTACAACTCGAAGTATGGCAGGAATGGAAGAATCTAGCAAAAAAATATTCAAACAGGTTGCTGATAAATTAGACGAAAAAATAACTCAGATCCTGGAAAAACGTGATAAAAAGGAGAAACAACAGCAAGAGGATATTCATCAAAGGTTCGTGAAACCTTTTGATGAAAAACGAAAAATTGAATTAGAGAACCTTGTAACTAATATAGATGAAAAATAACAAATTCTTGTTTCTACGATGAAAACCGAACAACAAAATTTAATTCTCGAAATTTGAAGAAAAACAAGACCAAACTGAATTGAAGAGACAGACTGATGAATTAAACATACAACAATAATTCGAACAATTAATGCAAGTTAATGAAACAGTTAATGAAAGAATGCAAATAGTGGAATCGGACATAAAAGAGATAAACGACGACATAAAGAGCCTAAAAAATAAATGTGGAGACTCTTGAAACCAAAGTAGATGACATCGATTCCATTCAGAGCCAGGTAAAATCAGTTCAATTCAATATACAGTGCAAGATAAAATCAGTGCTATCCAAAACAAAGTGGAAACAGAAATTAAACAATTGCAAGTAGATTTGTAGAGAGGTAAATACCAGCAGACTGTTTGTACCAAAGGTTCCTTTAGTAAACCACCCACATTTGATGATAGTTAATCTTGGCCTATGTACAAACGGCAATTTGAAGCCGTGGGTGCAGCTAACATTCCAGTGGATGGACAATGTAATTCCATAAGATCATCGCTATCCTAGACAGAAGATACAATAATCAATTCTTGAGCCAAGTATACCAGGTGGAAAAACACAAAAATCCGAAGAGCCTTTAAGAATTTAAAGCAGAGATTAGACGCTGAGTACACTTGTCTTACCCAGAGTAACTAGATAATACTAAAGATCTATTGGCCACGCAGAGTTTCATAGACGGTATCAGAGACTTGAAGACGCGAGATGTAAAGACCGACATCTAGGTCTTTACATCTCGCGTCTTCAAATTTAACGATATGTATCAAATACATAAAGAAGTGTTCGAGAGGACATTCAATTGTGGGAAGTGCCACTGATGAAGGTTCCCTAACCAGAAACAATATATATTATATATATTGTCTTGCGTACAAAAGTAATGACACCTCGAAGAGGGTATCAGAGACTTTGAAGTGCAAATAAATCTAAGACTTAGTGGCATCAAGAAGAGTAATGAAGCTTTGTTCCGGCCTTGGAGGTAAAGGTCATCATGAAAATGTCCAAGCCGAGAGTACGAGCAGTTTTCTTCAACCAGGAAGAGTCAGAGCCACCATTTCAAGCTTTGCTGGCTGGTAAGACCAAACTACTACAACGATCACAAAGAACTGGTACCAGAGGAGCATGTTACCGCTGTGGACGAACAAGGCACTTTCAACGTGACTGCAGAGTAAGGCTACCGGAACGATCACCAACCAGGGGTAAACAACAAGACAACCACATGTACAGGAACCGTCAACCAGTCAGCGTAAGGGGGCGAATGCTGACTGAAACCTCCACCGGAATCCGGCATAGGGTCCTAGTAGCGGAGATTGAGGACGATTTTATACTGGGTATGAAACTAATCAGCCTACATGGGTTCATGTTGAGGAATTTGTATTGACACTGCCCGTCAACAGCTCAGCGACAAATGATTCATGGGCAGCTAGAAAGCAATCCTGGGAGTTGCGTTGGAATGGTGGAGCCCCTACATTCAGCTCATGACTACTTAGTTAAACGGGCTCTAGTTAAAATCGGACGAGATATACCAATTATAGTCCAGAATATGTCCAACACTGACATCCGAATGGCCAATGGTCAAGAAATAGTTTCGAGCCAGGAGACAGGGCTCAGTGAAGATTTTCTACAACGTTTGCTGACCAATTGATACACCTTACACCAGAGGAATAGTAGAAAGCCAAGCAATTCATCGCAAATCACTGGCAAATTGTTAACAATCAAGATGGAACCACCGGCCGTACAAACATCATCCAGCACCGAAGGCTCAACGCATCATAATACCACCTAGGCGACTACTATTGGACAAAAGGCAGCCCAGGAAAACATCGAGTCCATGTTATAAAATGGAATTATTGAGTTATCCATCAGCCCATGGTCTGTTCCCGTTGTTTTAGTTAAAAAAAAGAATGGAAACACCCAATGTTGCGTGGATTACAGAAAATTGAATGATCTAACGAAGAAAGACAGGCTTCACTCCCTCGAATTGATGACACTCTGACCACACTAGCAGAGTCCCGTTATTTCTCCACACTAGACCTAAAAAGGGGATACTGACAGGTTGGTCTACACGAAAACATTCTCCACCAGTAAAGGGCTGTTTCAGACGGTCATGCCCTTTGGGTAATGTAAACACCCCGCGACGTTTGAGAGGCTAATGGAGTATGTATTGAGCGAGTTGACATGGAGAACGTGGTTAGTATATCTCGACGACATTCTGGTCATAGGTCATACATTCGACGACCATCTGAAGAACCTTGGCTAAATATTTTCCAGAATTAAGACTGCCAACCTGAGACTCAACCCGAAAAAGTGTTCCATGTTCCAAAAAGAAGTAGAGTTTTTTGGGCCACGTCGTTTCTGAGTCAGGAATCCGCACAAACGAAGACAATTTAGAAGCCATTCGTGACTGACCAGTCCCAAGACACAAGCATGAACTCTGAAGCTTCTTGGGTCTGTGTTTGTACTACAGGCGATTTGTTGAGGAATTTGCTGCACCTCTACATCGGCATACAACTGAAAAAGAGACCTTCCATTGGAATCAGGACTGTGAAACATCGTTCAGACGACTGAAGGCGGCACCCTGTTCCAGCCCAGTCCTAGCGTTTCGTACACAGTCCGGCAAGTTCATCTTAGACACCGACTCCAGCAAACTAGTTATGTGTAACACTGAATTGAATGGCACTTTTGTGCTGACACCTTTATGTGTACCAATCTACATTGGTTAGTACAATACCCACGTAATATAACAGAAATAATTATATACATCTCGTTTAGCACTTATTATTATTTCATTAGCACATGAAAACACACAAATGAAAGTAATTCCAAGCTAAAAGTGCTTGCCTGCAGCACGGAGTGTCACGAACTCAAGACAACGCTGGCAGCGAATCCGGTGCATTTCAAACAATTTGGCTATTGTGTTATGAGACATTGTACTGACACACTGTATTGACACGGAAAGCAGTGTCGGTGTTATTGTATCAACACACGAAAATTCACAATATTACCCATAACAACCAGCAACAGGTTTGGGGGCCGTCCTATCCCAGGTGCAAGATGGTAAAGAGAGGGTGATCGAGTACTACAGCTGTGGATTCTCGAAACTCGAAATTATTGCATCACCAGAAAAGAACTTCTTGCAACAATCAGGGCTGTAGACCATTTCCACAAGTATCTCTATGGTCGTCATTTCCTCATCAGAACCCCTCAAATGGCTGTTGGACATGAAGACACCGGATGGACAACTGGCCAGGTGGATGGAGAAGTTACAGCAATAGGATTTCAAGGTCGAACACCGCGTCGGCCCTTTCCATAATAATGCCCTGTCAAGAAGACCCTGTAGAGTAGAATGCGGACATTGTATGAAGACGGAATAGAGAGAGGGTATCTCCAACCGATAGATCCGAGTGCAGAACAATGAAGACTGGACATTGAATCAATCCTGTCACTTAAAAAGAGAGGGGCGGGTGGCTAGATACTCGCGTGTCCTCAAATCGTTATGGGCCCAATGGGTCTTTCTAAATGTAGAGAGTGGAATGTTAAAGAGAATTTGGGAAAGCACTAACGGCCGAGAAACCAAATCCCAACTGGTAATCTCAAAGAAATAGCCATCCTGACCGAAGTAGATAATGGGATTACAGGAGGTCATCTGGGTACGAACAAAACCTTGGATAAAATTCGCCAACGGTACTATTGGGTAAATTACTTCGAAGACGTCAGAACCTGGTGCCGGAAATGTGATGCATGTGCAGCCAGTAAGGGCCCAAAGACCCCGACCAAGGGAAAAAATGCAAATGGCGTTCTGGGGTCTCGTTGGAGTTACATTCAGACCAAGGGCGTAACTTTGAGTCCAATGTATTTTAGAAGGTCTGTACGATGCTGGGTATCAAGAAAACGAGGACCACACCTTTGCATCCCCAGTCAGACGGAATGGTTGACAGATTCAACAGGACCTTGGAACAACATATGTCCAAGGTCGTTAGCAATAATCAGAGCGTGATTGGGATGAGCCCATTCCACTTTTCCTGTTGGCCTATCGCTTAGCCGTCCATAACAGTACCGGACTGACTCTAGCAGGGATACGATTCGGAAAGGAGCTGAGATTACCTTATGATCTGGCTTTTGACTCACCAGAAGAATCGCCCTAGAAGTCCACGATTATGCCCGACAGAACATGTTAGCAATACACTAACTAGCCCGAACACAGATGTTGGCCATCAGCGATCGGATGAAGTCACGATATGATTAAAGCCAATTCAGTCGGGTTCCAAGAGAAGGACAAGGTCTGGCTGTACAACCCCCAGAGGAGCAAAGGTAAATTTCCAAAGCTCACACCTGCCTGGGATAGTCCATACGTGGTGGTCAAGAGGATCAATCGTTGCCTATCGTATCAGTCGGAACCCAAGATGAAAGTGGTTCATTTGGATCGACTAGCTCCCGACCATGGAAAGAATGTTTCCGATCGGGACGATCAGAATAAAAGGGGGGGGGCAGTGTTATAAATTTTTTTTACGTCGCCCCTGAAAAAATTAACCAACCTTCTGAAGTCATCATTCCGACTAAAACAACGTAAACATTTAAGCCGACTGAAGTTATAAAAAAGGGAGACCCTGCACAAGATCGACTGGATTGGAAATTTCGATAAGACTCCGGCAAAACGCTACGAGATGACCTTCGATAAATGTTCATTATAAAAGGAAGTGAATATTAGTCGTATTTAATTTGAACCCACGAAATTTATTCTAATACCAAAACCCGGGAACAAAAACATATAAGATTTGTGCGGTGTACTTTGATAATCTATACGTTACTACAGAATAACTTGCTAAAATCAAAGATAGTTATTTCAGGGCACTAGTTGAGAACCTTCATCAGTTACACTCCCTCAACTGATTGGATTCCTGAATATTATTTATCTATTTCGCACATAGTTTGGAGTTTCTGTGGTCTAGTTTTCTCGTTATAAAATTAAATTCAGTTCTGTGTACGAAGTAATTAAATAACCGAAATAGAATCTATACTGGATATAATATATTAATAACAGTATTCTTATATTGTCTCATATTTATACCTCTCCAAATTGCTCTCGAATATTTTTGTGGTCTTGCTTTCTTGAATGTGCGGGAATTTCGGTAATTTTATTATCCAGCGTTCCTTCAGTGAAATGGTTTTTGTCGTTAAATGTTTATTTTGGAGAGGCAGTTTTTATTATACGATAATTTCGAAAAGGATTCTTTTTTAGAAGCGTGAAAATTTACGTAAGAATATTGACTAACGTTTAATGAATTGATTTTAATCAACCAACTAACCTTTCGTTTGACTTCTTTTCGATGTACATTAATAATTATTCCAGATTTCAATCAATATATTATCTTACTTTCAATGGATTGAAATCTCGAAAAGACAGTATTATAACTGAGATGCCATACTCTATTTTGAAGGGAATTGGATTCGTATTAATTGTTATAAATAGTATAGTTAAAGACTAAATTGGTTAAATAATAATTAGCACTCACTAGTGTACTAATTTACAAAAACTAGCGGTTGCTCAGTGATCATATTCGACCAATTTTTTTCTATTATACATTTTTCTGTGTACTTATACAAAATAGTTCAATACCATTATAATTAAGTCAAAAATTATTTCGCAAAGGATAATGATTTCAGTTTTGTTGTCAATAAACAAACTCAAATAAAGTTCTGTTCCGGAATAAAAAAGAATTTTTAAAGAGTGATTTGAATTTCTTCGGAAGATGAAATAATTTTGTTTTCTAGTGGGGGAAAGTTTAATGGCGCTAGTTCAGCTATTATGGAATAGATGGTGCAAGTAGCTATTATTAATAAATTTTTTAAATTAATTGACAATTAAAAAATTCAAGAAAATCGCCTGACAAAGAGAAGAAAATGGTATCGTATTTTATATAGATTTTTAATAAAATGCACATTTTTAATTAAGAGGCAGGATTTTTATGTAGTTACCCTATATATAGGCAAAGCCAAAACGGTTCAGTGCCATTTTCTCCTCTTTCCCTCAACAGATTTACTTTATTTTAGTTTTATTTAGTAGGCACTGACCTTCGGTGCAGAATGCTAAAATTTATCTATAATATGGGTTTATTCATTAAATTAAATAAAATAAAAAATTCATAATTTACGTCCACACGTCCACACTGTCAATGCCAAACAGTGCCGCCAGATTGCTTGGAGAGAAAATCGTATGAGAAAATCAAAGTAAATTAAACGAAAAATTACCAAATATTGAGCGATTCCGAAAGTTATTCTACATTATCATGCTATCAAAATCTCACCCACAAATATTTGTCAAATGATAATGACAATTTTTTGGGTACTGGCAAGTCTAAAACTTTCATTTCTTTCTGAATATGATTTCTCAACTAAAATTAGAATTGTGTGGCAAGTGATCAATGTATTCCGAAAATATTTTATTAGTTTGACATTATACTTTTAATTTATATAATTTTTATTTCAAAATTAATTTGTCCCTCTCTCTAGGACAATTTTTTTACGATTTGCCCCCTTCTAGGACATTTTTTGTGCTAATTTTGACCATCCGTAAACCAAAAGCTGGGTACGCCCTTGGTTTCATACAATTTAACTACATTACAAAGCCCATGATATGAATACAAATAGTGAGATTTAAGATAAATGGTTATATCTGACATCATGGCAATAACTCTAATGTTCACCGTTCACCGCCATCGTCGTCAACTTGACATTTCATAACATTGTTAGACGTTAAGTTAAGGTGCCTTCTCAATTCAATGTGAAAATTATCAATGTATTATTTTCAATATTTTTATTTCTATACACTTACAAAATTGTCAACAATTGTGTTATTTAACATAAATTAAAAGGTATATTGTATTTTTTTATATTTTTGATATAAAGATCGCCGACTTTGTGTTTAAACTTAAAGTGATGAAATTATACTGAATCTTAACATATATTGCAGTTTAAGGTGAACTAATATGTCAGTACTTATGTATTATAATTACTTATAATGCATTTTCATAGTTACTTATGACTTTCTTGCATTTTCTTCTTCGAAATTGAAATGGTAATTGTGAAATCTCTGACTGACCGCAAAGCAATTTCGAAAAATTTTTTATACTGATAATTATTAATACATGTTTAAATATATGTATATAAAACGAAAAAAATGTATTTCAATTATTTTTGGGTAACTACATAAAAATCCTGGCTCTTAATTAAAAATGTGGATTTTATTAAAAATCTATATAAAATACGATACCATTTTCTTGTCTTTGTCAGGCGATTTTCTTGAATTTTTTAATTGTCAAAATTTAAAAAATGGAATAAGCAATAGCTACTTGCACCATCTATTCCATAATAGCTGAACTAGCGCCATTAAACTTTCCCCCACTAGAAAACAAATTATTTCATCTTCCGAAGAAATTCAAATCACTCTTTATAAATCCTTGATTTTTATTGAGGTTTTGAACCCTCGATGTTATATTTGTAATTCTAATTTATTCAATAATAATAAGATGGCACGAAATTCTTTTTTATTCCGGAACAGAACTTTATTTGAGTTTGTTTATTGACAACAAAACTGAAATCATTATCCTTTGCGAAATAATTTTTGACTTAATTATAATGGTATTGAACTATTTTGTATAAGTACACAGAAAAATGTATAATAGAAAAAAATTGGTCGAATATGATCACTGAGCAACCGCTAGTTTTTGTAAATTAGTACACTAGTGAGTGCTAATTATTATTTAACCAATTTGGTCTTTAACTATACTATTTATAACAATTAATACGAATCCAATTCCCTTCAAAATAGAGTATGGCATCTCAGTTATAATACTGTCTTTTCGAGATTTTTCAATCCATTGAAAGTAAGATAATATATTGATTGAAATCTGGAATAATTATTAATGTACATCGAAAAGAAGTCAAACGAAAGGTTAGTTGGTTGATTAAAATCAATTCATTAAACGTTAGTCAATATTCTTACGTAAATTTTCACGCTTCTAAAAAAGAATCCTTTTCGAAATTATCGTATAATAAAAACTGCCTCTCCGAAATAAACATTTAACGACAAAAACCATTTCACTGAAGGAACGCTGGATAATAAAATTGGGACACTCCAGGCAGACAGGGCGCCAGACACTCAGTGGTGGGGTGCGGTTGATAAGGTGGCGCTTGCGGTTGATAAGGGGCGACCTTGTGGTTGCGTGGGTGGCCTTGTGGTTGCGTTGGCCTTGTGGTTTGGTGGCTGTGGTTGCGTGGGTGGCGAGATTAGTGGTGTGATTAGTGGTTGTGGGAATCTCCCTTCGGCTTGACGGTGGGAAGCCGTCGGTGGAGAGCTGATGGGTGACGTCATCGGTATTGTGTGTTGTAGCTCATTCGTTGGTATTACTACTTGGCGCCATCTTGTGACGTTTGAGGTAATAATGGGTGACGTCATCGGTAGTGTGTGTTGCCGTTGGTATTGTTGTTTGGCTTGTGACGTATGCGGTACTAAGAAAAAAAGTCGCTGCCGGGTATAGAGCCCGGCATTGTTGATTCAAAAGCAAGGATTTAGCCTTGTGGGCTAATGAGACATATTGAAAAACTTGTCTAGAGGTTGTTGGGTATTTGATTTTTACTGATGATCGTTTGTTGTCGAAGATATGTCTCAAAAGTTATATTTTATATGCAGCGATATATTATATATGTAATGTATGGGGATTGTATTTGATGTATTTGGTCGTAATAGGGTTCTAGTTTTCAGCTGTAGGTGTCTGCAACATGACGTCACAGAAAAAAGGGTATTTGCGATAATATTAATAATTTAGTTATATTTAATTTCATTTTAGTGATAGTATTTACTTTTTTTTCATAAATTTTGAAAGCAGTTACAAAATAGTAGAAGTAAATTATTCGTTAAAAAACAAGTAAAATGACGCTCTTATTTAACAAAAAAAACAGTAAATTTCACCATGTTGGTCCTAGTTTCAAATTAGAGGCATTTCTGTTGATTACAGACATTGTGCTAAAACGTCAAAACTTAATCGTTGAAAAACAAAATGACTCACTTATTTAATAATATTTTAGAAGCATTTGTGCTGGAAACACCGAAACAAAGCCTATAACAATGTATAATTTACCATTAAAATTACAACTCTAAGGATTCAGTGGTGATAAAATAATTTTGGGTTCTAGTTTGAAAAACTTAATCGTTGAAAAACAAATAAAATTACTCAATTATGATAAAAATAATCTTATTTAACAAAACAAAAAATGAGTAAGTTCCACCATTCTGGTCCTAGATTTTGAATATCTTAGAGACATTTTTGCTGAAAACACCGTATGCAACATTCTGCTAAAACTACGAAAAGCAATTAAAATGTACAATTTATGATTTAAAATTATCTTGCTAGGGTGTACCGTTTATCATTCTTTCAAAGAGTACAATTTGAAGAGAAAGGTGTTTGAATAATAAGAAAAATAAAAACTCACCTGTGGTAAATATTGTTATTCCTCGTCAAAATCATTAAATCTCTATATTCTAGTTTGATTATTTTACATACACTGAGATTAAAATAACCACCGAAAAAAGAAAATGTTAAAAACCAAATGATATTTTTCAGACACTGTGTTATAATAACCGTCGAAAAGCAGTTAAATGTCAGAAAAAACCAAATAAAATTAACGGTACTACTACATATTAATAACACTGATTCAAACTAATGTAAAAATGTTGATTTATCGCAAAAACAATTCCTGTAAGATATCGGTCATCAAAAACCGGAAATAATTGCGGTAATGCGAAATCTATCTAGTTGTTATAAATAAGTTAATTATTGAATTTCAAATTAAATACAAATAAATATATTACTGGAATAAATTATAGAAAATGAGAATTAATGTAAATAAATCCCAAAATGAAATAATTTGTTTAAATAATAAATTAAAAACTTTATATCTCCATCGATAGAGATTCTGTTAGTGTCAAATGTTTTTATTCGAAAAGGTTCGGTTGTATTAAATATTTTTAATACATTAATATATTGATTAGTACTAAAACGAAAAGTTGCTAGGAATGTATGTATGTTTGAAAAAATAATTAATGCAGAGATTAGTTGGTGTTAATATGGCAGCTTTAAGATATTATGTTTATAATGTTTCATTAAATACCGTAGTATCAACAGTTGAACACGGTACAAGTTGGCAAGATGAAAAGCAAAACAAAAACAGAGAAATTAGACCACAATGTATATACGGGATGTCCCTTTTAATTTCAAGTTAAATTTAAGTAAATATATTAATGGAATAAATACTAGAAACTGAGAATTAATGTAAATAACTCCCAAAATAAAATGGTTATAGAACACAGGAAAGAATAATTGAAATAATTTGTTTACCGAATAAATTAAAATATTTATATTTCTATGTAGACATTCTGTTAGTGTCAAATGTTTGTATTCGAAAAAGTTCGCTTGTATTAAATATTTTTAATACATTAATATATTGATTAGTATTTGCTAGCAATGTATGTATGTTTGAAGAAATAATTAATACAGAGATTAGTTGGTGTTAATACTGGCAGCCTTAAGATATTATGTTTTTCATTTTTGGAAATATGATATGAATACATTATGGCGATGTCAAACAATTACAAAGTTTTTTCGGATGAGGCCGAGCGTAATAATAGAGAGACTGAGATAATTTTTAATGATGAATCCAAATCAATAATTTGATATTATGATTTCTGGTAGCCTACTAATAATTTTAGAATAAAGTAACGAACGAGGTTGAAGATACGCATAGTGTTTCACCAACTACTGTTGAATGCAGATCGTTAAAAATGGCTTTACTTAAATCAAGCTTTATAATATTCACAATAATTTTGAAAAATGTCTTGCATGTTAATATACCTTATGAAACCAAGGACATGGCTGTATGCCCTTCAGGGAACTGTTTGAACCGCTCCAACTATACATTGATGGCTCGAGATAGATTACACGATGGACGGCTGCCTGTATATTGTGCTCATCTGTCAAACACAACAAAAAATTTCAAACTGAAGCTGATATTTTCTGATGACACTGAAAGTGACACTGACTGGATTTCAGCAGCATCTTGCCAAGATGAAAAAACTTTACTATCGAACAGCTCAATGACTATACGTGATGCCAACCTACAAGAGGAGCTCCACAAAGTGCTAATTATTATTTGTGTAACACAATTACAATATTATTGCTTAAATTAATTGTAAAATGTATAAGGAAAAGAATGAATAATTAAAACACATAGTTATATACAATGTTTTATTTATGTAAAATACTATTCAGAAGCCAATAATAAACTATATCAACATTTTCTTTGGCACATCGTACTGGATCATTGCAGCGGCAGTGAAAAATGCATGGAGAGTCAGAAGGTTCCAGTTCAACAGCGCCTTTGAAATTTTCCAGATTGATTAGGTGATAGTGTGATTCTCCATCTTGGTTAAGCAGTTTTCTCAAATTGTGAATTTCCAGCTCTTCAAATAACTTGATAAATAAAAAGTCATATGGCCTCGTACATATATGTGTGTGCATTTGCTAAGGAAAATTCTCAAAATGTCGTTCATAGTATTCAAATCGTAGTGGCCATCAGAGTAGAGGAGTCCATGTAGCCGTTTTTCCAAATATCGTACTTGCCTTTTGTCTGCTGCTGATAGATAGTTAAACGGTTTGGGTGGTTTAAACCAAAACACACCTGTGCGTTTACGTGTCTTGATTACCAATTCTTTGGGAACAAATCCATCGATTACGAAACCTTGAATGTCGACAATTGCAATTTCCAGGGTAAACCGTTGAAAAGCTGTACCGAAACTGATTTTCTAAACAGCTGAGTGATAATAGCTAATATAAGCTTCGAACAATTTCGCTGAGTGGTAGAAATTCCATTAGGCAATCGTGGATAATTATGCAGAAGGCCCGGGTCTTATCGGGAAATCCCGTCTGGCTTTCAATATCCAGGCGAATATCTACAGTCGAGGATTTCATGGTGTCCTCACGTCGGGAGCAATCGATGACGAATAGTGTGTGCGTCTTGAATGCAACATAATCCAGAAGAGGGTGTTTGCCGCCGCCAAAGCTGGGATAAAAGTCCGTATACCTTTTGTACGCCTCACCGTACTCACTCTTTGAAAAATCTAAATCAAATCTCTCCATAGGCCAAAATTCGCCGTTTAAATTTAGGCGAATATCGGAAATGTGAATATTATCAAATTCCGTGGGATCTTCTTTGATGTTGCTGTGGCGATCCGTTTGGAAGGCTAAGATAACGTAACGAGGGCTTTCCAGTGCGGCACACGTCTTCACAGCCCAAATTTCACGAGTAGCACCTGTTTTGAGAGCAGGCAACTCATTTAGCTCCCATTTACGAAACGGTAAAATTATACTGGAATCCGCTTTGACGGCTTGCAGTAAATCCAATTTAACGTCATCGTTTGGAAAAATGTGACGGACTTTGAGTTCGATATTGTTTATTGTCACTTTGCCCTTGGTAGCAGCATCCGTGATTATAAGGCAATCATCATCGCTACGACTTCGCACCAGACTAATTGTTTGTTTACCACACATCACCTGCTTGTAGTCGTTGAAGATGGAAAACAAATGTCCCAATGGAATGTACATGTGAAAAGTTTTATCGGCGGCATTCATATACGCTTTATGTGGAAAATTCCACCCGGCTATGAATAGGTCCTTTGAACTGTTGGGGTCGTAGCACAAGTATCCACGAATTGTACTCACGCGACCAGGGTCTCTCACGGTTTCAATTTCCTTGCCGCACAACTCGTATGTAACGTTGTCGAAGAAGAAAGCTCCAGCATTTGGTGATAAAGAAACATCTCCATTGCCTGCTGTCTTCACCACTTGTCCCTGGATTGAGATGCAGGAATCAGCCATGGAAAACCAACAATCTGTTTGATTGACGGTGGTTTCAACGATATCATTGTTGCCGAATGACTTGACGTATGGATAGTAGGTTCGCAACTCCTCGCGTCTTACACTATCATCAAAATTTGGTTTGCGGAAGATATCGAACATTTGAGGAGTTGACATGCTAGCCGAGCGTTTGTAGAAACAATCTGTTTGAGAGCGTGAGTGATCTCTTGAGAGGTTTCATAGAAACTGATGGTGGTCGAGGAGCGGTTGACTTCTTATATGGTTCTTCATCAAATACAAGTCGACCCATTATTATTATTGTAGTTGTTTCAGCTCAAGTCGAATGATGATTTCTTCACCACGAAAATTCACAAGTTCAGAGTCTTGATTCAAAATTTGCAATGTGAGGTTATGTATTTCGCTTCTGTTAATCGGAAAATAGATTAAACGCTGAGGTGTTTCGTCGATGGCAAAACCAGGATCAACTGCAACGGCAAACTCGTAAATGGTGTTTGAAGGAGTGTTGTTGTAGAAGGCTCCCTATGTGATGTTGCTATCGAGATGAATCGTTCTAACTTATATAATGTTCACTGGTAAATCGGAATTGTGAACTTGATTGCGTGGTAGCAGCTGTTTAGAGAAGCCCAGAATATCACCGATGCTGTCTTGCGGTTGAAAGTCCACAGCGTACTTGCTGCTGAAAAGCTCACACTTGAGAGTATTGTTGTTGGGTTTCAATGAGAAAATATTCTCAACTTCCTTTGCCAAATGAATGCCAAGTGCCTTTCTTATATAAGCTTCGATGTCACCAATTTCGTATGAACCTTCAGGCAAGTCGATGAATGTTTGCGTGTTGTGATCGTCAAACAGGTAGATCTTGTCACCTCTCTCAATGTTTGGGATGCTGTTGTACGAGTGAAAACTCAATAAAGCTAGTCGGTAGTTGTAGTTGGGATCCAACTGAATAGGTGGTTGAAAATCAATCGACAATATTGGACTGCGACCTTTCAATGTGATGATCACAGACATGACTGAAAATTGGCTGCTTGTTAGCTGCTAATATAGGTAAAGGTAAAACAACAATAATGCAAAATATTTATTTTTTATTATAGAGAAATTTCAAGCATAAGTGGCCACAATTTGATTGATTGTACATCTGATAAGAGTCATTGTTGTAGAGGATTTTCACTCCATTGCCAAAGTAGTTGGCTAATTCTCGGGGTGGTTTCAAACATCCAAAGCTATCAAAGTACTGAACGGTGTTTCCATTTCGCACATAAGCTACCCAATGTGTACCGTGATGACTGCTGGTATCCAAATTAACGATGGCAGACTCCTTTGTTTGTGAATGTTTAGGTAAGGCGTCTCGCATAAATACTCCCCTAAAGTGGGGGATCTTCAAATGTTTGGCATATTGCTCAAGCTCGTGATTGTAAAGTGCTCGATTGGGTAGCTTTATTGGGAGTTTTTTTGATTCTTTAAGTAAAGCCCGAAGCCGTTGCGGGACTTTTTAAGAAAAATACCGCTTCCTTTCTTCGCAAGCTCTTCCATGGCTTGATTATGGCGCTGGTCCTCCTCCAACTTGCGGGCGTTCTTTGCATCTATAACAGCTTTGGCTACTCCACTGGCTCCCCCGGCAAGAGCTCCAAGTGCTGACAACCCCGCAAATAGGGGTATTAGTGGGAGAAAACCACCAATTTTCGACTCAAAAGGAATGACTCGAGGTACACGGATTTCCTTGCGACCACTTGCCTTCTTAATGACTGCTCGGGCTGCTCTCAACGCCAATAACGATGTCTTACGGACATCACTTCCAGATCCGACAATAGCTCTCTTGATTGGTAGAACCACATTCTGTCGAAAAGATTTTTTTCCACATTGTTTTTTGATTCCAAGCCCCATCTTGCGTTTAGCCTTCATGCCTGTAGTTATAAGCCAAGAAGCTGCTTTTTCTCCAAGTGAAGCGTCCTTTGACTTGAATCTCTCCCAGGCTCGATTTTCCAACTCGTAATCAGCCTTATGACGATCCGCCAAAGACTTGTATTTACTGTAGGCGATATCGTGCGCTCGACAAGCAGCGTCTGTCTTATTGATTCCCTGCTGACCCTTGGAGAGACGGTCTAGAAGTCTTGTACCGGGTCCACAAAACTGATATCCAGGTAGATGTAGTTCAAATGGTAATTTATTGATTGTGCTATTCAGTAGACTACCTCCTTTGGGAGTTAGCATGATACTGATTGAAACTGAGATAGACTGCTGTATTTAATTAGTATCCGCAATAAGGATGATGTCAGTATATCGTAAGATGTATAATATACATATACATATACATATACATTGTATATGAAGCAACAAGATGTCCAACTGCCTATCGAAAATTTCGACTTTGTCGAAGAATCACCATCATCAGCAAGTCGACACGGACAATTGTTACCAAATTCCCTACGAGCAGCATTCTGCGGACCTAGTGGTTGCGGAAAGACGCATCGTTATCACTGCTATTCAATGAAAACGGCCTACGATTCGAGAACGTCTACATATATTCCAAGTCACTCTACCAACCAAAGTACCAGCTCTTACAAGACGTTCTCAAGCTGGTTAAAGGTGTATCGTATTTTCCCTTTAAAGACAACGAAGAAGTAATTGATCCGAGTGAAGCACGCGAATGTTCAGTATTCGTTTTCGATGATGTGAATGGTGATAAACAAAACAAGATTCAGAATTTTTTTTCGATGGAAGGCACAGGAATATCGATTCAATATATTTATGCCAAACGTATAGCAAAATACCTAAGCAACTGATTCGAGACAATTGCAACGTAATGGTCATATTCAGACAAGATGAGGTAAATTTGAAACACGTCTTTGATGAGCACGTGTCTCCCGACATGGACTATGATAAATTTAAGACAATGTGTTCAGAATGCTGGCAAAATCGTTTTGGCTTTATTACAATAGCTAAGGACTTCAACTTGAATGATGGCCGCTACCGTAAAGGATTCGATAAATATATAAAGGTTCAATAAAGATGATTGCTGTTAGTTGATAAAAATCTCTTCATTGAGTAGCAACATTGCTGCCACTGCTCGAAAGAAAAAGATCAAGCAATTGGCACGTTCTATTCGCAAGAAATATCTTAGTCTGAAACTGGGAAAGTCGGAACATGATGAAACATTGAATAAACTTTTTAGACCGGTAATGACACCGCTACAATATATTGCCTCAACTACGGCAAAAGTTCTCACTAAGATGCCAATACAGACCATTAAACGTGAAGTAATTAAACAAGAAGTGCAGCAGCTGCCACCAGTCAAAAAACATGAGTTGGAAGAGACACAATACCAATACCAATAGAGGACTACATGGATCAGTATCCTCCAGTTGCACACAAGTATCTTGAAGACTATATCACTAAAAGCGATGATATTGACAACATATATAGACCTATATATGACGCTGCAAGTTCCAAATGGTTTCTTGGGCAAAAGGAAAACAATTTCAGTCGTAGTACAGGTCACATTATCGTTGGTGGGCTACAGTTTCGAGGTACTCCAGGGCTATATCAATTAATATTTTACAAGTCCCCTGATTATGCTCTCGATGATTTAGAAGCATACCGTAAAGTGTTGGTAATGACATCAGCACACAAGAATGCAGCAGGTCGTTTGAAAGCTTCAAGTCTATATAAATATACTGAAATTATAAAGCCAATGTTTCCTCCTTTGACAAAGAAGCAACGTTTTGCTGGAACTGGAATGAAGTTAACTTACAATAACAAGCCAATGGAATACGTCTACTGGGATGATCCCAACGAATTGGTTGAACGGCTGAAACTACTGATTGCATCCAAGGAAGCAGGCAACAGCTCTCACGACAACGAAATAATTGCCATTTTAAATGAACTTAAGGAAGCTAATATTATACGAGATAAATAAATTTTGAAATTGAAAGTGTATATTATTCCTTATCCTATGGTAAACATGTCAGTTTCACGATGACTTTAAACAAGTTTGGGCGTAGTGCCCATCAGCAACTAATGTCATCAACATCACATAACCTAGCTTTTATGAAAGTGCCATTTTCCTTTACCGCGGAGGGAAATATCGATGCTGAGAAGCTGAAAATTACCAATGTCGAACTACCGA
Source organism: Octodonta nipae (assembly GCA_034190945.1). Lineage (NCBI taxonomy): Eukaryota > Metazoa > Arthropoda > Insecta > Coleoptera > Chrysomelidae > Octodonta > Octodonta nipae. Next base: position 108,709,687 of record CM067217.1, read on the forward strand.
CGAAGGCCATGGATGCCACCAATAAGCAGTACGTTGATAAGAAAATAGCAAACGTACTTCAACAACTACATAGTGATTTTCAAATAGCTTTCAGCAACTACACTGGTGATGTTCAGCAAACCTTATCTGTGTTTAAACGAAAAGGTTAGCGAGGAACGTGGAGCTCAAAACTTTGCTGCAATGAATACTCGCATGTTGAAAACCGAACAAGCTATGGAAACCTAACTACAAAATTTATCGTTTCTCATTTCAAAACTCAATACATTAGAAGCTCAGTTGGAATCTGCCCGGAAAGAATATAAGGAAACTATCACAAAATTTGAAGCCTCGTTTAATGACAACCGTATATCACAGGAAAAACGTATAAATGATCTGGAACTTTCTATGAAACAAGCTCCTAAAGGTGTTGATGCAGCAGAAGTATTAAATATTGTTCGAAAAGATAAGGTTAAAGATCTTTCTGATCTAACTCAACTTAGAGACAAGATGACAAAAGTAGTGCCTGACCTATACCGAGACATGCAAAAACTACATGATGATATTGCAAATCAAATGTTGGACCAAAATCAAAAACTTGAAGCAATCACAGACAGTATTGCTGCAATTAAAAAGCATCATTAGGGTCAATAAAAACATGCCTTTGTCTATTTTTAAGCAGTATACAAGATGGCTCCTATAGCGAAACATTTCAAAGAAAAAGTTCAAGTCGTTAAGGAACTGCATAGACCTGTGAGACGAAAGTTTCCTCGCCGACGTGTAATAATCAAAGGTTTCGATGACTCCTGGCAGTCTGACCTCGCACAAATGGATCTCTATGCAAAATCCAATCGTAATTTCAAGTTCTTCCTCGTGGTGATTGATTGCTTTTCAAAGTACGTGTGGACGAGACCGCTGAAAACGAAATCCGGTGAAGAGGTAACTCGTGCCTTTGAGAGTATTCTCAAGGAAGGACGGCACCCGAAAAATCTCCAAACCGACCAGGGTAAGGAATACTACAATAGTAGCTTTCAGAAACTAATGAAGGCAAACGGAATCAATCATTATAGTACATTTAGTGGACTGAAAGCCGTAATAGCTGAACGAGTAATTAGAACACTGAAAGAACGGCTCTACAAGTACTTTAGTTTGAACGCCACCTACAAATGGATATATATTCTACAGGAAATCGTTAAGGACTACAACCATCAAAAACAGTCTAAGACAAAGATGAGACCTGCGGACATTAATAGGAAAAACGCTCGAGATATTAAAGTATACAATAACCTGAAAATTGCTGGACCAAGAAAACTGAAAGTCGGAGATGTTGTGCGAATAAGTAAAACCAAGCACGTTTTTGATAAAGGTTACCTTCCCAGTTGGAGTACGGAATTGTTTAAAATTACGCAGGTTAAAATAACTAATCCAGTTACGTATATTTTGGAAGATATGTCTGGTACACCGATTCAAGGGAGCTTTTACGAAGAAGAATTGCAAAAGGCCGCCTATCCTGATGTGTATCTCGTTGAGAAAATTTTGCAACGAAAAGGCCACAAGGTTAAAGTTCGGTGGCTTGGGTTTGATTCGAGCCACGACAGTTGGATTGGCACTGAAAACAGACTATAACACCAAGGCCAATCATAAATTGATAATAAATTATCAAAAATATAGACATGTGTTTGTATTGCAAAATGAAGACTCAGGGTGAAAACATTACTGTAAAGTATTCGAAAAGTTTAAGCCAACATATCACCAAACTTAAACGATTACAGAAAGATATCAAATGTTATTGTGAAAAACAACAAGTGATGCAACATTTAAAAGCCTTACATATATGATGATGGTGATGGGGAACAGAGGAGCTCTTAGCAACAAGAGATCTACTTTTCCATCTTGGCGTAGGAACACATAATTGAAATCAACCGCAATCAGGTAGTGGAAGGGGTACAACTATAAAATTGTGAAAATTCCCTACATATATTCCCAGTCCCAGTTTACCTCTCGAGTGATTTGTGAAAATGAGTAGTATCAGCAGTTTTGAAACCATGGATAGTGGTTATAGTAGTGATTCCACTATCAATTACAGTGCGGACTTGGATAGAGTGTTACAAATGTATGATGAAGCTGCCAAAAAGGAAGACTATTACTTGCTGCATTCGAGGTTTCCATTACTGAATTCAGAGTATGATGTTCAATGTGCACTCAGTCCTGTAAGATCCTATTCTCCAGTGGTTATCTTGCAAAAAACACCTGTAGCCGCTGGAACACCAACGAAAATTGTAATGACTATGTACGAGTGGGAAGATGTCATCATTGAGCTCAAGCTCCTGAAAACAAACTTTTTTGAAAATGCTACACCTCTAGAGTTTGCTGCCCCAGTGACCTGCGGAGAATGCCTACATCTATCCCAGATCCAGTATGAAAATGTGAAACAAGTGATGCTGATGAAAAACATTTGCGCACTATATTTGGATTATAGTGATGTGGTTGAACTCTTAGCTATTAACCCTATTATCTCCAGTAAAATAATTTGTTTGGGGCGCTTAAATTTCAGTACTTTTTATTACAAAATAATAGATGAAATTTTTTTATGGTCAAATTTACTAAATCTTTTACCGATTGAAAAATTGTTAGAACCATTTTGTTTAGATGACAGGTCTCCATTATGTATTGCATTAAAAGAACATATTTATTATTATAAAAACATTATTTTGCGAGATATTGACATTAGAAAAATTGAATAAATGCTTATAAATTAAAAAATTTGTTGTTTATTTCATGAGTTCTACACCATGGAGTGTCGAGAATACTTCCAAATATACGAAAATCGATTACGTACCTTTGAAAACTGGCCTTCCGACTTCCCTGCTGAAAAGTTAGCAAGAGCAGGTTTATCTACCGACAAGATGCAATAGAATCCGATGGCAGCTTAAATGATGCTGTTGAATGCCCATTCATTCATTGCTGTGGCTTAGAGCTCAAGAATCTCTTACCTTATGATGATATTACAGAGCTTCATAAAAGGGGATCAGCTAAATGTTTATTGCTTCGAGACTGCCCACCAAATCCCGAGACTGACTCTAATAATATTAACTGCAAAATTTGCTAAACTAATGAAATGACGATTGTTTTTATGCCATGTAGACACTTTGCTAGTTGCCTTGATTGCTCACTGAAAATAGATTATTGTTGTATTGGAGTGTCCCAATGCCTACGTATGAGGTAGACCCCCGCTGTCTACGTATGAGGTACCATTCGCTCTTACTAAGAGCTAACAGTGTCATACATCTCTGTTTTTGTGGTTGATTGACTTGGGAGCTACACGATGGACTACTTCGTTCCTTAAACGTTTCACTACTCGAGACTGTATTTTGTTAGAAACCACGTTCAGAACCTCACAATGACGTTCCGATGCCTTGACAGATTCCTCTTCTAGTCTAACTCGATGCAGTTCGGCTTTGGCCCTAGCTTCCTCAGCTTGAATACGTTCTTTTTCAGCCTTAACTCGTTTCCTCTTCAGCTCGCATACGATCTCGATCTGCTTTGTTTCTCTCTTCTTCCGCTTGTAATCGTTCTTTTTGCATTTGAATCATCTCAGCCTCAGCGGTATTCTTTACTTGTATCATAATTTGCTTAAGTTCATCCAACTCAGTCATCAAATGCTGGTTTTGTGCAGAAATTAGGTCGTTGTGTGCAGAAAGTTGTTTGAGACGCATTTCCTCGTTATGTTTCTCGTAAGTGATACATTTCATAGAGATGCGTTTAATTAAAGTGTAGAGGATGCGAATTTCTATAGCCTTCTTGCTCCGCATCTGCATAAGCAGCATTTCAAAGTCGATGGCGCTCATGCAAATATATTTCTTTTTAGCATTGTTTGTATCTTGAATTTAGTTGTACTGCATAGGAGATTGTTGATTTTTGAGCAAATCCAGAAAGTGCTCTTTCATAGTTCTGTATTCGCCGCAATACCCACACCACTCTAGGATGGCATCATTAATGAGGACTTGGTTGCTCCAAGTTAGCTGCCAGAAAAAGGCATTTCGTTTATCATTTTCAACGTCTAGCCCATATTTGAGACACACTTCGGTATACGTTAACTTTTTCACTGGTGTAACCCATTGTTTTACTTCTTGATCGCTCTCAAAACAATTTAGTATAGATTGAATTGGTAGAAACTTGGAATTGTACTGACTACGTTAATCAAATGTTACAAACGAACTGAATTTTTTTGTCTTCGTTAAGGTGACTAAAGGATGTATCATGTGACGTCACAGAAAAAGGAAGGGAGGATCGGTTAGAGGGGCCATGATTGCCAGATTTTCATATTTCCCTAGATCCCGGAAAAATAAACTTAGTGCGTATTGTTTCTTTAATCAGCGATGAGAAAACTCCCTAGACTTAGGGAAAACACACGATTGAATTGATTATCTTGGCAATCTAGCATCATGATGATAGCTAATGGAATGTGGAATATGCATTGTATGCTGTGTTGACACATTTGAAAGTAAAATGCTAGTTAAAGTTTAAATCGACCAATGAGGGCACGGCTTATGATGTCACAGAAAAAGGGAGGGGGGCACTGTACGGAGTGCCTCCCACCCTTTTTCATAAGCCGTATGTTTTCCTCAAATAACAATACATGCCCTGGATAAGGAATATCATATGTACCGTTTAAGAGGTCTTGACTATATGAACTGGAAGCTACAGAGATAACAAAGTTCGCTGTAACATTCGTTCTAATCGGAAGTTAATTTCGGGTACTATCTACTGCCTGTTATGGTTGTGAAACATAGTCTTGTTTTTAAATTTTATTTCAAACAAAGCTACATATAATATATTATTTTTAAGGCCCTATCCACCATTCTTACCTGTTCCCTGATAAAATATCACAATGCTTTATTAGTCGTTTTAAGCAGAAATAAATTAAAAAATAGGGCCCCAATGGTAGAATTGATAACAATGTACTGCGTAAACAGGATTGAGAAATGTGATAAACTCCTTGCTGTTTTAGCAGAATGCTTCATTCAGTGTTTTTGACAGAAATACCTCTAGAAAATTAAAAAACTAGGACCAGAATGGTGGAATTTACCCATTTTAGTTAAAATTTTGCTTTTATTTATCACAGAAATAACACCATTTTGACGTCTACAGCTGAAACATCTGTATAACTAGAACGGAATGGCTGAATTAAATGATTTTATAAAAACAGGTGAATCTTTTTTATTTACTAAAGGTGTACTCCGATATAGTTAAAGAATTTGAACACTTTGTAAGAATGATAAATTCAACATATCCTGTTGTTTTTGTTTCCCTGTAAAATATTCAAACGAGAAGCGATATTTTGTTAACAAAAGTGTTTTACCACCATCGAATCCTTAGAAATTTTACTATTATGAATCACGGAAACAGCTATAAAACTAGAACCAGAATGATAGAATTTAATGATTTTTATAAAAGACCAATATGCAGGTGAGTTTTTTTGTAAGTTTTGTTATTATTCATATCAAATTTTATTAAACGTGTACAATGATATTCATAAACAACATAACTATACCTTTTCCCACAAAAATGTTAAACTATCACTATCTCACGCAACAAGGACTGCCGAACACAGAACCATCAACACAATACCATCCACAGAATTGCAAACTGACAAAACACACGTCATCCATCGAACACGAAACTCAAAATTAGACAACGGAATTACAACCACACAAAACACTACGTCAACCACGGAACATGAAACTCACAAAACACCCGACAAACGACATTACAACTTGTCACCTCCACAAAATACAGCATCATCCATGAAACATGAGACTGACAAAACTCACTACAAATGACGTTACACCCTGTCACTCACAAAATACAATGTCATCCATGGAACATGAAACTCACAAAACACACGACAGACGACGTTAGAACCTGTCACCCCAAAATCATATAACGCCAACCATGAATGCGAAACTGACAACCAGAACGGACACCACGAACCACCTGCCAACATACACCACTGTATATTCAAATACCCAACAACCTCTAGACAAGTTTTTCAATATGTCTCATTAGCCCACAAGGCTAAATCCTTGCTTTTGAATCAACAATGCCGGGCTCTATACCCGGCAGCGACTTTTTTTCTTAGTACCGCATACGTCACAAGCCAAATAACAATACCAACGGCAACACACAATATCGATGACGTCACCCATTATTACCTCAAACGTCACAAGATGGCGCCAAGTAGTAATACCAACGAATGAGCTACAACACACAATACCGATGACGTCACCCATCAGCTCTCCACCGACGGCTCCCCACCGTCAAGCCGAAGGGAGATTCCCACAACCACTAATCACACCACTAATCTCGCCACCCACGCAACCACAGCCACCAAACCACAAGGCCAACGCAACCACAAGGCTACCCACGCAACCACAAGGTCGCCCCATATCAACCGCAAGCGCCACCTTATCAACCGCACCCCACCACTGAGTGTCTGGCGCCCTGTCTGCCTGGAGTGTCCAAATGCCTACTCTCTCTAATCTCGCCACCTACGCAACCACAGCCACCAAACCACAAGGCCAACGCAACCACAAGGCCACCCACGCAACCACAAGGTCGCCCCTTATCAACCGCAAGCGCCACCTTATCAACCGCACCCCACCACTGAGTGTCTGGCGCCCTGTCTGCCTGGAGTGTTCCAATGCCTACTAGCAAGACCACACAAATATTCGAGAGCAATTTGGAGAGGTATAAATATGAGACAATATAAGAATACTGTTATTAATATATTATTTCCAGTATAGATTCTATTTCGGTTATTTAATTACTTCGTACACAGAACTGAATTTAATTTTATAACGAGAAAACTAGACCACAGAAACTCCAAACTATGTGCGAAATAGATAAATAATATTCAGGAATCCAATCAGTTGAGGGAGTGTAACTGATGAAGGTTCTCGACTAGTGCCCTGAAATAACTATCTTTGATTTTAGCAAGTTATTCTGTAGTAACGTATAGATTATCAAAGTACACCGCACAAATCTTATATGTTTTTGTTCCCGGGTTTTGGTAATAGAATAAATTTCGTGGGTTCAAATTAAATTTACGACTAATATTCACTTTCACTTTCGAGAACTTTATTTACACACAACTAAATCCACTATTTATTTATAACAGCTCATCGGTACTGATACAATTCACACGGCTTCCTTTTATAATGAACATTTATCGAAGGTCATCTCGTAGCGTTTTGCCGGAGTCTTATCGAAATTTCGAGTCCAGTCGATCTTGTGCAGGGTCTCCCTTTTTTTATAACTTCAGTCGGCTTAAATGTTTACGTTGTTTTAGTCGGAATGATGACTTCAGAAGGTTGGTTAATTTTTTCAGGGGCGGCGTAAAAAATTTTTATAACACTGCCCCCCCCCTTTTTATTCTGATCGTCCCGATCGGAAACATTCTTTCCATGGTCGGGAGCTAGTCGATCCAAATGAACCACCTTCATCTTGGGTTCCGACTGATACGATAGACAACGATTGATCCTCTTGACCACCACGTATGGACCATCCCAGGCAGGTGTGAGCTTTGAAAATTTACCTTTGCTCCTCTGGGGGTTGTACAGCCAGACCTTGTCCTTCTCTTGGAACCCGACTGAATTGGCTTTAGTCATATCGTGACTTCATCCGATCGCTGATGGCCAACATCTGTGTTCGGGCTAGTTAGTGTATTGCTAGCATGTTCTGTCGGGCATAATCGTGGACTTCTAAAATATTTTCGGAATACATTGATCACTTGCCACACAATTCTAATTTTAGTTGAGAAATCATATTCAGAAAGAAATGAAAGTTTTAGACTTGCCAGTACCCAAAAAATTGTCATTATCATTTGACAAATATTTGTGGGTGAGATCTTAATAGCATGATAATGTAGAATAACTTTCGGAAACCCTCAATATTTGGTAATTTTTCGTTTAATTTACTTTGATTTTCTCATACGATTTTCTCTCCAAGCAATCTGGCGGCACTGTTTGGCACTGACAGTGTGGACGTGTGGACGTAAATTATGAATTTTTTATTTTATTTAATTTAATGAATAAACCCATATTATAAATAAATTTTAGCATTCTGCACCGAAGGTCGGTGCCTACTAAATAAAACTAAAATAAAGTAAATCTGTTGAGGGAAAGAGGAGAAAATGGCACTGAACCGTTTTGTCTTTGCCTATATATATATATATATATATATATATATATATATATATATATATATATGTTGTAAAGTCCGAGGGTTCAATTTAAAATTACAAAACTAATATTCACTTTCACTTTTTCTAGAAACTTTTATTTACATCGAATGTACAACAGCTGATTCAAATATCACAATACCAATGTTATATATAAGCTCTTCGCTCCATCAACTGATTCGCGATCGTGGCCTCCTTCCTTTATAAAACCAGCATAGAAAATTCTCGTAAAAATCATCATCACTCCTAATCACTCCTACAGGTGCCGAGTCTTTTCGAGAACCATTTTTTATCTCAAAGCGTTTGTTGTCGTACTGACATGAAACAGGGTCGGCTTTGGGTAAATTTCGTAACACTGCCCCCCCTTTAATTCTGATCGTCCCGATCAGAAACATCCCTCCATGCCAGGGAGCAAGTCGATCTAAATGGACCACCTTCAATTTAGCCTTGGGGTTTCAAGGGATCCGGTAGACGACATCATTAAGCCTCTTGACCACCTCGTATGGACCATCCCAGGCAGGTGTAAGCTTTGGGGATTTACCCTTGCTCCGTTGGGGGTTGTACAGCCAGACTTTGTCCCTCTCCTAGAACCCGACTGAATTGGCCTTGAGGTCGTATCGCGTCTTCATCCGGTCACTGGTGGCCAACATTGGCGTTCGGGCTAATTCGTGTATTGGCAGCATGTTATGTCGGAGCTGGTCGGCATAATCGTTGATGTCTTGGGGAAGTTCTTCTGTGGAGCCAAATGCCAAATCGCAGGGTAATCGCACCTGCTTTCCGAATAGGACCCTGGCTGGGGTCAGGCTGTACTATTATGTTCGGCAGAGAGATGTGCCAACAGGAATAGGGGAATATGCTCATCCCAATCACGCTGGTTATTGCTGAAGACCTTGGATAGGTGTTGTTCCAAGGTCCTGTTGAATCTTTGCACCATTCCGTCTGACTGTGGGTGTAATGGTGTTGTTCTCGTTTTCCTGATCCCCAACATCGTGGAGACCTTCTGGAATACATTCGATTCGAAGGTACGCCCCTGGTCTGAATGTAATTCCATCGGGACGCCAAACCTGCTGAATAGTTGTTCTACTAGCACCGTCGCTACCGTGGTTGCCTCTTGGTTGGGTATCGCATATGCTTCAGGCCATTTGCTGAAGTAATCCATTGCGACCAGAATGTATTTGTTCCCCCTCTCAGACTCGGGAAACGGACCGGCGACATCAAATGGGACGCCCACATTGTACTGCTGCATTCTGCCCTTGGTCCGGGTCTTCGAGCCCTTACTGGCGGCACATGTGGCACATTTGTGGCACCAAGCTCTGACGTCTTCGAAGTAATTCACCCAATAGTACCGCTGGCGACCTTTGTCTAGGGTTTTATTCATGCCCAGGTGGCCTCCGGTAATTCCATCATGTACTTCGGTCAGGATGGCTGGTACCTTTTTCTTCGGAACTACCAGTTGGGACTTGGTTTCCCGTCCATCAGCGCTTTCCCAAACCCGCTTGAGCATTCTATTGTCTACTCTTAGAGAGTCCCATTGAGCACATAACGATTTCAGCACGCCGGAGTATCTAGCTACCTCGTCCCATCGTTGCCTGGGTGCCCCTCTCGTTTTGAGTGACAAGATTGGTTCGATGTATGGATCAGCCATTTGGTCCTGGATGCACTGTTCCGTTGTCCAGTCTTCATTGGTCTGCACTCGAATCTGCCTGATGGAGATACCCTCTCGTTGTTCCGTCTTAAGACAATGTCCGCATTCCGCTCTACAGGGTCTGCTGGATAGGGCATCGGCATTATTGTGCAAACGGCCGGCACGGTGTTCCACCTTGAAGTCGTATTGCTGTAATTTCTCCATCCATCTGGCCAGCTGTCCTTCCGGTGTCTTCGTACTGAAATGAAACAGGGTCGGCTTTGGGTAAATTTCGTGACTATATATATATGGTGTTTTGTAGAACGTTCGCCAAACATTTTAATTTAAGTTTTTTCCTTATTTCTCAGATTTTTACATTTAAACTATTGTAACTTTTTTATTTTTCACTGTATCTTCACCAAATAAACTTAAATGTAATCATGATGTCTGTTTGCTCATCTGCATTCGATATTTGATATTTGACACAAATGATTGGTTGAAAAAATTATGTCCACAAATGGCGAGGTCCATAAAAAAGTAATTAAGTTAAACAATTTATCACGTTACAAAAAAAAATAAGAAGCACATCGAGAACTTCGAATGCTTACAAAAACTTATCTACTTCAACCCCTTTCCAACGATATATCACACGTATTGAAAAGTAATCAGTATCATAAAAAAAATTGAGTTTGTAACTTACAAGGTGAGAACTACAAAACATAAAACATACACCAAATTGCAATAATGTTGTTATAAATTTTGTTCAAACCGGGTTCTACCGCTACAAATGCAATTTTCTGACTCCTACAGTGGTAGTCTCTAGTCGCATCTCATCCCATATTATTTATTTATTACCAAAAATTACAATACAATACAAATGTAAGTAATGTTATTCCTAAAGAGGGACACACAGGTACCTGTACTGAGGAACTGGTATAGTACAATCTATATTAAATCTAAGCAGTAAAATTACACTTAAAATTAACATTAATATTAAAACTTAAACTTGCAGCCTATCAGAATAAAAATGGAGTTCTTTAGATTATCTTGTTTCTATTTCATATTATGATCATTCTATACTAAATAATTTGTTATTTATGTCTTAATAATCTACTCAACTTTATATTTTATCCACCTTTTGATTTTATTTTTCATTACATATTTATTATTCGTCAGTCGGTCAGCACAGAAACAGTCACGTTTTACAAAGCTCCTGTAAAAATCATAAATATTTCCTATAAAATCGTAAGTTCACCGGTTAAAAAACACATCAACCGTTTACGTATTGAAAAGTCAAAAGTGTTTTAAAAATTACCCTATAAACTACGTAAATGACATCAAATTAATTAAAATAGTTTAATACATAGTAGTTAAACCTTCGTAGAGGCAAGTAGTGAATTTCGGTTCTCGCAACAGTGTGCGGTAATAAACCCTCATAAAAATTGTCCCGAAGACTTAAAATAATAAAACACATCTGTGCTAACAATAAAAGCCTTCTAACATCTGCGAGTGTAATTTTTAAAGATCTTTAGTGGTGCATTAAGTTTGGTGCCTGTAAAGAAGGGCAATACCCTACTGCTCAATCGAAATCTATATATTGCTTAAAATTTAATATTATAGAGTCCTACGAAAATAAACAAAACTGAAAATGGCGGCTAAATCAACATGTAAATGCTGTAATCAAATATGTGAGAATCATTTAACGGTCACATGTAGTGTTTGTAAAAACAAATTCAAACACACTTGCGTCGATATATCAGCGAATGAAGTCCGTACTCTTAATGGCAATAAAGGGTATGAGTGGTCTTGTGTTACTTGCAGAGCTATCGGCAACGACATGAAGGATCTCAAAACATTGATTCTACAACTTCAATGCGATATCAAGGAACTGAGAGGAGAAAGAAAGACGACGGACCCGAAACTTGATTTTGAAGAGATTGTTTCCGAAATTAACGAACGACAAAAACGAAAGAACAATCTAGTGATATTCAACGTACCCGAACAAAATGAAGCAGTAACAGACCAAATCAACTCTGACAAAAAGTTTGTTACCAATATGTTAAGCACAATCTCTCCTGAACTCTCTAATGTAAATATTAAACCACTTAGATTAGGACGTTTTACTGGATCTAGAATTAGACCTATCAAAATAACACTTGAAGGTCAGGATTTGGTTAAAAAAATACTAATCAACTCTAATAAACTGAAGTCAAAACAGCAATATAAAAATATAAATTTGTCAGCAGACCGAACTAAAAGAGTTGGAATATTACAAACATGTGAAGCAGGAACTAAATGAGCTTAACAAATCAGGTAACTCAAATTACAAAATTAAGTACATTAACAACATTCCCAAAATAGTTCAGGTAAACTAGGTAAGCCCAACAGTAGATCCGTTGAAGTGGTAACGACTTATTATCAAAATGTCAGGGGACTTAATAGCAAGTTTCATGATTTTTGTGTCAATATCAGTGCTGTTGAATATAACATCGTAGCTCTTAGTGAAACTTGGTTAAAACCATCAGTAAACTCTAAGGAATTATTTCCGACTAACTATCAAGTCTTTCGTAATGACCGTAAATTCGAGCAGTTAAACGTAGTTATGGGTGGAGGTGTCTTACTCGCAGTCGACGAATCTATAAAGACTGAAATTGTGAACACTCGTGAATATGATGTTACTTTTCCACAGATTGACTTATTAGTTTGTAAGTGTTCAGTCGCATATTATTTCTTTTATATAATGGTCATGCACATTCCACCTTCTTTATCGATAGACGTATATGTGAATTTCATGGATGCTCTTGCTCACTGGCATGTATTAAACCCAAATAAAGTACTAATTCTCGGAGATTTCAACTGTCCAAAATATACTGAAAATTGCCTAGAGGACGGAAAAACTAACATTATTTCCAACTTCATGGCATTACTAGATATAAATCAATATAACTGTGTTGAACAACAACGGTAAACTCCTAAACTTAGTACTTAGTAACATTAACTGTACTGTTTCCCGTGATTCTGTACCACTAGTTGGAGAGGATAGTTATCATCCATCTTTGAGGATTGAATTAAGCGAAATCTCGATAAAAAGAAATAGCCTTAAAGCCAATTCTAACGACACCACTTATAATTTTAAGAAAGCTGATTATTTATCTCTATATAACAAATTATTAAATACTGACTGGACTTTTCTGAATAGTTTATCCGATGTTGATACTGTTGTTGACATCTTCTATAACCAGGTATATAAACTATTTGATATCCACGTACCACGGAATAAGAATTTTAGGCGTAAATATCCTGCTTGGTATACTAGCGAGATAATAAAATTAATAAAAGAAAAAGCCAAGTTGCATAATAAATACAAAACATCAAGAAGTGATACTTTTTATAGAGAATTTAGTAAATACAGGTCGTCAATAAAATTGAAGATAAAAGCAGCATACGACAGCTATCTACAGAATGACCAGAATAAACTAAAAGAAGAGCCGAGGCATTTTTGATCATATATTAACAACAAAAATACAGATTCCAGAATTCCCCCCAAAATGTTTTACAATGGGAACGAATATAATAACCCTACTCAAATAGTAAAGGCATTTAGTGATTTTTTTGAAAGTGTTTATGAGCTACCAATTAACGAGGAAGACAACATTGGTTTTAAGTTCAATTATAATACATTTCTAGATGTAAGCTCCGAACCCATTACAGAAAGAGAAATTATACAGGCTGCTAAAAGATTGAAAAACAAATTAACATCTGGCCCAGACAAAATTCCTTCTTTTTTGGTAAAAGATTACCTCGGTGCATTTATGTATCCGTTGTGTTACATCTTCAATTTAATCCTTTCAAATTTAGCTTATCCTCAAACTTGGAAGACAGCTAAAATCTGCCGTATATATAAGTCAGGCGACCGTGCTCGTATCAATAACTATAGACCAATTTCTATCTTGAATAATTTTTCCAAAATTTTAGAAAGCATTCTCTACAATCGCCTATACCAGTCTGCGGAAAATTACATATCTACGTTCAACATGGTTTTATGAACTCTCGTTCAACAGTTAGTAATCTGGCAGTCCTTGGGCAACATCTATGTGAAAGTCTAGATAGCGGAGGTCAAACAGATGTTATCTACCCCGACTTCTCTAAAGCATTTGATAAAATCAGTCACAAGAGACTCCTTCTTAAAATGTCATGTCTAGGTGTTCCTAAAAATTACCTAAAAATTATTGAACCCTATTTGAATAATAGAACTCAATACGTTTACCTCAACGGGTTTCATTCAGATAAATTTCTAGTCACAAGTGGAGTTCCTCAAGGGTCGAATCTAGGTCCTTTATTGTTCTTAATTTACATCAATGACCTGGCCAGCACGTTAAAATGTAACAGATTATTGTTTGCAGATGATCTCAAAATATATACTACAATCTCAAGCTGGAATGACTGTCTTGCTCTGCAAGAAGAAATCAGTATGTTGGAAGAATGTTGTATAAATAATAAACTTTTTTTAAACATTCCCAAGTGTAAGGTCTTAACATTTAGCCGTAAAACGAATACAATAAAATTTCCCTACAGTATAAGCGATACCATTCTTGAAAGGGTTGACTCCATAAAAGACCTCGGTGTTTACTTTGATTCTAAACTTACATTTCAGCTCCACATTAACCTCACAATAAAATCAGTCTTTAGACAATATGGATTCATCATGCGAAACTGCAAATATTTTAATACTTCAGTTTTAATATCTCTATTTAACTGCTTAGTAAGAACAAAATTAGAATATAGTTGTTCTATAATCTGGAATCCTATATACGAGCGATACATTTTGGATATAGAAAGGGTTCAAAATTTTTTTTGAAATATTTAACATTTAAAAATCGCGGAGTTTATCCCCAAAGAGGATGTGATATAATCTCATACTACTCGTGTTCAATGTGATGTCCTTGAAAAGTCGCAGAGATCAGGCGTCAGTTATGTTTTTGTAAGTAACTGAATAACATGATTGACTGTCCAGAGCTATTGTCTCAGGTTGGAATTGTCATTCCTAGGGTTGTATCTAGGCATACGAGACCGTTTGAGTGCAAACGAGCTCGAACTAACATCTTATTTAAAGCTCCAATATATCTGATGAGTATTAATGCTAATAGACTCTCAGAGGTGTGTGATTTATTCAACTGCTCAACGTACGAACTGAAAAATAAAGCACGCTTGTACTTTTAGAGGACATTTCATTGAATATTTCATCCAGGTGCACGAATTCTTCAATTTATAAATTATCTCTATATCTGTTGTAACCCATTGTTCAATTTTAAGTGCATATGTATGTATTTACTTTATAACTAATTGTTTTTTTTCTTTGGTCAATTTTTTAATTTCTTTTATACATGTCTGTATTCCAATTAATTTTAGTGTTAGTATAATTTTTTATATACTTTTTTCTGTCATCTTCATTTATTTTTTAATTACTCTGTAAATGGTTTTTACTGTTGGGTAATAAAGGCTTTATTATTATTATTAAAGGCTTTATTATTATTATTATTATTTAGCACTTTAAGTTCGTTTGGTAATTCATTAAATCTTAGAATATCCTCATATGTACTGTTCTTCTCACTAATTTTTTTATAGGTTTTTGGTAAGATAATACTCTTATTTCTTGTAATGCTCGTTGAATTAGAAAAATTTTGTTTTAGAGTGCTGTTGTTTCATGTTTAGTGGACGTTTATCAGATTTCATTCATTTTTTTACTAATTATTTTTAAGATTCTATTCTGTAAATTCTGCAGTTGTGAAAGAGTATTATTGTACGCTCCACCCCAGGCAAGAATACCATATGAGGCGACACTGTGAAAGAACGCATAGTATAATAAAAGTAACGTTTTAGTATCCATGATATTTAACAGTTTCTTAAAAATAAAGGTTAAATACCTAGTGACATATTCAATGTGCTTGGTCCATTTCATATTATAATCAATAATTACTCCAAGGTATTTAACATTATCTACTCTGTTTACGGGTTTGTCATTTATTTTAATATCACAGCAGTCAGGCACACTGTCGCTGAAGTTACCAAAAGTAATATACACCGTTTTTTCAATGTTAAGAAATAATCTATTTTCTAGAAGCCACGATGAGATATGTTTAAGTAATATATTCATTTTAGACACTGTTTCAGGTCACGTCTTTGCTGTAGATATAGTGGCAGTATCATCGGCATAAGACACAATAGTTTCATCTTCCATACTGTCTAGGAGATCATTCACAAATACCAAAAACAGTAAGGGGCCCAGAATTGTTCCTTGCGGAACACACAGAGAAGCGAATGGTCTACCGTGTCAAATGCTTTAACTAGATCTAAAAAGGTTACTATAGTTGGTTTGTTTTTATCTAAACTATTATATATTATGTTTGTGATATAACTGAGGGCGTCTTTGGTACCCATATTTTTAAGAAATCCATACTGATGTTTCGATATAATTTTATGTAACTGAAAAAAATCTAAAAATCTTGTGGTGATAATTTTTTCAAAAATTTTACCTTACGTTAGAGCTCAGAGCTATTGGGCGATAATTCTTGAGTAAATGGATATCACTAGATTTGTGTATTGGCACTATTACAGCATCTTTTAATATTTTTGGCCATGTTGCTTGTTGCATACTTAAGTTGAATATGTAAGACAAAGGATGAGCGATATGATTGACCAACGTTTTGAGTGTTCTAGTATGTATTTTGTCAATGCCGCCCACTTTATCCTTCATACCCAAGATAATATTCACTATCTCATCCTCATTCGTTGGCCTCAGGAAAATAGATTTAGGGTTCACACTGGGTAACGTGTTAATTATGTTATAGCTATTTGTCTTTGTACTATTATTTAATTTATTGCCCAACTTGTGTCCGATTTCACAAAAATATTTGTTGAACGTATTTGCTATGTCAATAGCATTATGAATTTTTTCATTATTATCGTTAAATATAAAGTCGATTTCATTTTTAGTTTTAGTTGTTTTGCCTAATTTACTTTTAACAATTTTCCACAATTTTTTATTATTTCCGGATTTACTACGAATGAGATCAGCATCATTTTTTATTTTGGCATCTAATATTACTTTATTTAGAACTTTGATATATCTTTTGTCTTCATATTTCAGTTGTTCATTATTTCTATTCAGATTCCAAATTGTATAAAGATGTTCCTTTGTATGACAAGATTTAATTATACCAGGAGTTATCCAATTATTCCTCGGTTTAGATTTGGTTTTCTCGTTATGCTTTTTAAATTCATGTGTAGCCATCCCGATGCATTTTGGAATTTTATTTACCAACATTTCAGTACATGTATTTGGATCTTGTATAGACAAGTAGATTGCCAATCGGTTGTTTTGGCTACACTGATCAATTCATTGATATTAATATTATTGATATGCTTATGTTTTGTGTTTTCGGTTAGTTTCTTGTTGATAGATATAAATAGTGAATAGTGGTCTGGATAAACAATAGAAAGTTTTAAAGGTTTGTAATCAATATTATCCATCGATAGATGGTCTAGTGATAGTTTGAAATGCTGGTAGAAAACCTTTCTCGAGAAGGCTACCCAAGAACTCCATATTTATATCTTCTAGGTCTAGTATGTTAATATTGAAATCTTCTATTATATGATTTTTAATGTTTGTATTGTTTTTTAAGAATGAATTTATACATAGCATTAAATGTACAAATTCAGTTTTTGTTAGATCATGACATCTGTACATCGCTGAGATTTCAATATTAGAATTTACTGTTATTTCAATCTTAGAATGTAAAATATTAAGTTTTCCTACCTTAATAATATGTGTGTGTGTTCTATAATATTATCCTTAATGTAAATAACTACTCCGTCAACTCGGTTTATCGAGCCATGATTATAAAATACCTTATATCCTTTAAGCTGAAAGAACTGGTAACACTCAAGGTTCCAGGATTTTGTACAAACTATTACAAAGGGTTCAATTTTTGGCCTCTCAACAAAAATTTCAAGTTTTTCGAAATTTGCAGTGAGTTTTCTGATATTAATATGAACTATTAGATTGTCACTATTCTGTACATAATTGTTTAGTGAGTGAAGATCCAAGAAACAGAGTTCTTGCTTTGTAAGTTCATTAAAATCCACTTCACTATCCATTATGGGTGGGTGATTTCACAGTGGTGTAGTGGTTATTTGTAGAACCTCCTCTTGTTGTCATTTTATAATGCGGGGTTCTTGTATGGCTTTCTGATGTGTTTGTAAAAGGAACTGATTTATTAAGGTATCTAGGTATGGTAGGAATAAGAGGATAATCGACGGATTCAATGTATTTCCTAATTTTATTTTTCAGTACTTGGCAATTGTCACTATCTACTGCTACATGTTCAACTACGTATGTTGTGTTGTAGGTTGTGTTATAGTATACACAATTAATGCATTTTAATAATTTACTCTTACAGTCTTTTGATTTATGTAATCCACTGCACTTAAGGCAAACAGTTAAATTTCGGCACTTTGATCCATTATGCCCCCATCTACCACAATTATAACATGGGGATACATTTAATATATCATATGTTCGACATCTCTGTAAACCAACAAATAACTTGTTGTTATTAGCTTTGATATATTTGTACAAAATGGCAGGAACATCTAATATAGCACTCATACAGCGACTTGCTGCTGTATATATATGAGAAACTTTGCATTTTACATCAAAGTTTTTGAAATTTCTTTCATTTATGTCATCCTCTAATGAATTATGATTAAACTTAACATCACTGTCTATACCAACAACTTTTATCTGAGGGTTAAGTAACTGCTCCTTTTCAATCGTAAGACAGTCCGATGAGTCACTAAGTAGTAACGTTTCAACCTTTGTAACACTGTGTTCATTGAAACAATTTATAATTAAATTGTTTTCTTTAGTGACCGTTATGTTTTTGGTAAGGATTTCTTTATCTTTTTTTAAGCAGTTGGTTACTGTATTTTTTAGGTTGATATTACTTTCTGTATTTCTCTTTTTAACAATAATTTTTGGTATTTTCTTTTGTTAGTTGTGATTGTGCTAGAATCATTCAACGCTTCGGAGTATAATTTATGATTACTGTTTTTGTATTTGTTTTTTTCATTTATGTATAATTCTTTAAGTAGAATGTTTTTATCAGACATCTCAGTATTTAATTGTTTTAACATAGCAATTTCTTTTTGAAGTAGACTAATCTTTTCTTCATCGTCAGTTCCTCTCTCAATTGTTGAATTATTTAAATCTATTTCAGCTAGTATTTATTTTTTAAACTCTTCCTTCTTCATCAATTTAATAGCCGCAATTACGGTACGAGTGTCTTCATTAAGTTGTATATCCTTATTTAGTGATATTTTAATATCCTGATGTTCCGGACAAATAACCAGAGTGCTACTTATAAATTTTGGTTCACATTTGGTTTTATAATCACTGAGGTGATAAGTATTTTCACAAATTATGCAGATCACCGTCGTGACCTTCTGTTTAGGGTGACATTTATAAGTTTTGCTCCTGTCATATATATAGGATGGATGTTTTAATCCCGTTGCCATTATGATGGAGGATGATGTAGTAGAGTCCTTATTTTTGTGATGCCGGATATTCATCTAGTCTGTTTCCAGTCATTTTTGACGTAATAATATAATTACTCATGGTTAAAACATTAACTCATAAGCTGTAACTTCGATCAAAAAAAAACTGCAGCCTTGACACTTGTTTCGACGATTTTTTGATTTTATTCAGTAAACTTTTCATAGACTACTGATTTATTATCAACACGCCACTGCATTTACACTTTATGTTATCTTAGTTAGATACCCGCTATTTCTGCCCTTTCGTTAGTTGACGACAGATGTACTGCACATGTTGGAGAATACCAGAATTACCCTTATGCGTTTGACCTATGAGTTTTTAGCCATTTAACGATTTGAAATGTAACACTGAATATAAGTGAAGATTAAATTATTTAGTATTAACGTCCGTATATCACAAAATGTTCTGTTCCTACACTTTCACTCAAAGTTTTCCATATAGTCCCTATTATGTTTTTTTTTATAATCGGGATTTAAGATTTTACCGGCGATATCTTGAGACCCGTAGAAGAGCTGCGAAAAAAAATACGTCCGTCTCGGTCGACAGACACCAAACATCTAAAATTTCAAAAGCAACATTTATTCTTGCTTTTAACTGCTCCCTCGTTTTTATTTCTCTCTCACAATCGAGTTGCTTGGCCCGTCCCCATACAAAAAAAATCAAAGGGAGTCAGGTCTGGCTACCTTGGAGGCCAGAGTATAGGGCCAGTTCTCTCAATCCACGCGTTTGGGAATGAATTGTCCAGAAGCTCTCTGACAGTTCGCCTATAATGTGCTGGACAGCCCTCTTTTTTGAATATTTTTGGTCTGTCTTCCAATAGGACTTCATCTAATAAGATCGATAAATCAGCCATGAACAATTCAAGTCATTTACGAGATAGAAATAGAAACTAAGGAGCAGTTAAGGGAAAGAATCAATGTTACGTTCCAAATAATGTGGGATAATCGATCTTATGAGATGAAATCCCATTGGAGGCAGACCAATAATATTCAAAAAAGATGACTGACTGGCACATTATAGGCGACCTGTCAGAGAGCTCCTGGAAAATTCATTCTCAAACGTATGGATCGAGAGAACTGGCCCTATACTCTGGCCTTCAAGGTCGCCAGACCTGACTACCTTGGATTTTTTTGTATGGTGACGGCCAAGCAACTCGTTTATGAGAGAGAAGTAAAAACCAACGAGCAGTTAAAAGCAAGAATAAATGTTGCTTTGAAATAATATGGGATGAGATGCGACTAGAGACTACCACTGTAGTAGTCAGAAAATTGCATCCGTAGCGGTAGAAGCCGGTTTGAACAAAATTTATAACAAATTATTGCAATTTGGTGTATGTTTTATTTTTTGTAGTTCTCACCTTGTAAGTTACAAACTCAAATTTTATTATGATACTGATTACTGTCCAATACGTGCGATATATCGTTGGAAAGGGGTTGAAGTAGAGAAGTTCTCGATGTGCTTCTAATTTTTTTTTGTATTGTGATAAAGTATTTAACTTAATAACTTTTTTTATGGAACCTCGCCATTTGTGGACTCATATAATTTTTCAATAAATCATTTGTGTCAAATATCGAATGCAGATGAGCAAACAGACATCATACAAAAAAATAAATAAAAAAGTTACAACAGTTTAAATGTAAAAATCTAAGAAATAAGAAAAAAAAATTAAATTAAAGAAAACAAAAACCGTAAGATATCTAGACTTTATATGGGCTACATAATATAGCACATGAGCCCACCTATCTGCCCGCTATGTTTGGCGAACGTTCTATAAAACACCCTGTATATAGGGACTTCAAAAATCCCCCTATACCGATTTTACTGAAAACCTATTAATTTTTCGATAAATAAGCATTTGACCTTGTTAGCGGTCAAAATCATGAACAAGATGATGGTCAAGGACATTTTGGACGTAAAATTTTCCGCTCGTTCCGAAACAGGAATAAAAATGGGGGTTCTCATTTGAAGAATATCCATGTGACCTCGATATGACCCTCACAGTCTTGCTCAAAATCAAGGTCATGGTCACCGCTAGATAGCCAAGGAAACATACTAAAACTTTTGTATTTATGCCTGATGCTTGATGCCTCCAATTTGCGAACAAACTGATAGATTTTAACAGAAGATGAATGTTACAATAAGGCCAAACAAAATGGCAAAGCTCTAAAATTGACCACTATGTTTATGTAAAATATAATTTGTAATGAATGTTGGGCATTAGCGGAAACGTTCAATTAAAAATAGAGTTTCCAAAAGACTTTTGTGCGGAAGACTGTGTTCAAATAACAGCTACTAGACTCAATCATGAAGGAGAAAATGAAGATGAGGATGATGTACAAAGTGAATTCGAATTTCAATCCACATCGCCCACTAATGCTAATAAAAAGACAGCTGCAAGCATCAACATGCAGTAGATATACAAACATCGTGAGAATCATTAAACAATAGATATCCGAAACCATGTTTCCAGTGTATCAGTCATTCAAGTTCTCATAGTGCCTCAGTGTTGAAAGATGAACTTACAAATAAAAAAAGTAATGATAGTGTAAAAAATAAAAATGAAACGGAGTTAGTTTCGTTAGGTGAGAGAAGATTTTATCTTAACAAATACAAAAGTAAGTTTATAGCTGTGAGATTTGTTTATGAATATGGTTTTGGTCTTGGATTAAACTCACAAATAACCAAACTGATACTAAACAAGAATAGACCACCTTTTTACAATAACAAGGAGTAATAACATACTACTTCTACACAAATGAGAACTATGAAAACATATATTGGAAAATTTCCTAATTTTTTTTCCATTCAGATATGCATGAATAACTCATACATATATGGTTTGTCCGCAAGTTGAAAAAATCTTTATTTTTCATTTTACGAGAAAAAGTCATTCTCTATTAAAATTTCTGCTTGTCTAGAAAAACAATTTACAATATAAAAATTTGCATTCAGATGTACAGCTTGTTAATAAAATAGAAAATGCCTCAAGAGAGTAGTACCATTATTTATTACTTTTATCAAAAATGTTATAAAACAAAGTTGTTTATAAACTATCATAAAGGCTAAACACAAATTTAAAAATATAATATCAAATATTTAAAATAATTCTACATAGCTACCTCCCACCACCACATACTTTTCCTCTAATCTAATGATTACTGCTCAGATAGTTATCACCTATCAATAAACATCAAACAAACATGTCAAAATTATGATTTCGACAAAAAAAAAAACAAAAATGTTAAAGACAGAAGAGGGTATTTATTTAATACATTGTTATAGTATTGTAAATGTGTCTTATCAATATGCTATAGATCTCTTCCACGAAAAATTTCCTAATACGCTTGTGTCTAAGCTTTGCGAAAATTATTTATAAAATTCAGTGAAACTGGGTCGGCGATGAATGTGAAGAAATCTGAGAAAACAAACGACAAAAATGACGCAGTTACATTATTAGCAACATGGTTAGTTTTAGAATAACCCGAAATTCTCTCTAAGGAAACGTGCACAATTATTGGATTTATGCAATAGTGAGTGGCAAATAATTTTTAAGGAAACAATATTAAACTTTTCAAGCCAAAGCTACACCATACAGTTGAATCTAGAGATGAAGAGAAACGTTTAGAATTTTATTCATGGATAGGGTGAAAACTGTCTTGAAATCCAAAATTTTCTTATTTTTTTTTCGATGAATCTACATTTTGCACAAACGGGTACGTAACTTCTCAAAATTGCTATTATTAGTTAATGTATAGTGTGGGATTTTTTGGATCAGATTATTAGTCGATATTTTATAGAGGAAAATTAAAACCAGCGCATCTATTTGAACATTTTGGAAACATGTGTGTTACCATTTCTTAATACATGAGAATCAGAAGAACGTGATAATGGAATCTGGGAACAAGACTGCTGTCCTCCTCATTCCACAGCATTTGGTTTGGCCCAATCAGTTATCCAGCTAAGTCGCCTAATCTTTTATTAGTGCACTTCATTTTGAGGGGTGCCTTAAAACAAAAGTTGTTTCACGCAACCTTCCACTTGTCAGGGAAATATTAAGAGTGCATACAAGTAGCAATTCATGAACTTAGTGAGCCACGAATCTCTCGTAAATTCTAAGGTAAATTTATTTGTGTGTGGAGGTAGGAAGTAGTTATTTACAATAATTTTAAGTATTCGAATTTTCATTTCAAAATTTATATTTATTCTTTGTAATAGTTTATAAACATCTGTGTTTCATAACATTTTTGATAAAAAGTAATAAATAATAATACTTATCTCTTGAGGCATTTTATTTTTTTTATTTTGTAAATTGATTTTCTCGACAAACAGAACTTTATATACAGAATTACTTTTTGTAATAAAGAATAAATATTTTTTCCTCTTGTGCACTCCATCCGGGGATACACTGTATATTGCATATAAAACTATGGGAACTGATACCTCTTGTAAAATATGTTGTTGAATTATTTAAAAAATTTCCGAACTATTTCAAAGTATCGCAGGCAAAGCTTCAAAATTAGACAGGAAATTTATTTGGGAATTCCTTTAAAATCCTTCATATAGTAGAAAAGTCCCTTCTGAAAACATAGTACTAGCTGTAGATGAGTTATTGGATAATTATAATAATATTTTTTTATTAAACCCTAAAACAGATCCAATTTTTTATAAATAAAAGCGTGTTACATTGTGATTGCACGAGAAAAGTAATCTTTCATCAAAATGTAACACACTTTTATTTATAAAAAAATGAGTCTGTGATAAACAAGCAAAGAATTAATGCAAAGGGCAGAGTTTTAGGGTTTAATAAAAATATATAAATAGGTATGTACAATATGGGATTATTGTGACGTATACAAATAAGGTTAATTATCGTTAAAGGTTCCAAATAGGTACCTATATAATAAATTTTTTCTTATCAGGTTTAAATTGTTTTTAATTTTTTAGTTCTTTTCATTAACAAGTAATAAAAGCTTATTTTTATTTTTTTTAAATTTAAATTTTATTTTTAAGTTCTTAGTATTTTTGATCCGAAATTGACTACGGCGAAGTTTGGAGCGCATAGCAGTGTTTTTCCCTTATGCAACCGAGTCGCACACATTGTACTGTTTTGAGCCCTTAAAGTTGTATGCATTTTTTATTTTAATAACTATACATATCAATTCGTTATGTAATTACTGGTTAGTTGTTTGTAACATTTCTCATTCTAGCCATTTCATTTAATGCGACAATATTACAAGGTTTCATCGAAATCAACTTGAAGCAATTAAATTCTTTTGAAGACCTGATAAAGACCGAACTCGGCTTAAAGTCACATAAGCTTGACCTGCAGCAAACAGTTTGGAACTAAGATAAATAACAGCATGATCTACAGTAGTTGCCTGCATTTTGTGCACAGTTGAAGCCCAAGATAAGAGAATCGGGAGAATTCTTCTTTCAGCTGGGCCGTGATTGAATTTAGCAGGGAACTCAACTGATTTAAGCTGTATGATGTGAATGTCGTCTTTACCAAAGTCTACGCGAACCGATGGTATATCGCTATCATATAGTTGAGCTCGTCTGGAATATGGCCATATAATTTGAGTAATGTAACTCATCGCTCCATTCACAATTCCCTTAGCAACGTCAATGTTAGACCTCAACATGACTTTAGCACCAACAAAAATGTCTAGTTCATTTGGAAGACCTCCTGTTTTGTTAATGTCAGTGTATTATATTATTAATATCAATCGTTTCATTCTTTTTCGTTCCATCAATTAATTGATCTTCGGCAGTTATTTTGAACTTCTGTGTTTTTTTCTTCTTAAAATGTTCGACAATGGCTACATTATGTTTTGAACAAGGGATTATTAGCCACCAATCATTTAAAAGCCTCGAACACATTATCGCGAGACACTGAAAACTCGGGAGTAATATTTAAATTTGCTAGATACTCAGTAACAATCACTATTTAAGATCTTGGGCAAAAAGTACTGTTTGGTCACAAAATCCATATTGTCCAAATAAATTTAACAATTTTTATGTGTGGTGTTATTCGAGAAAGAAGGGGCTTTTCAATTTGCTACAATCATAGTAAAACGTCAGGTTTAAGCCCAGGTTCCATACTGTTCCAATCTGTCTTTGAAGGAGGTACGGACGTGTTATCTTTACTTACATGATTGTTACATCCGTAGTACAGAATCAATTCTTCCCTATTTTCGCGTAACTCTCGTATTATTTAAGTTGGAGATGAGGCACTAATTTTATATATGGTCATTTGCTCACTTGATGGGGATAATATCTTTTCGTGCAAATATTACACACTTTATCGCAAAACGTATTTATCGCGTTATTAAAGTACTCAACGCTACCACGTTGCATATTTCTCTGATTAGTCTTTTTCTGCGATTCGTTCTCTGCTGCGTTCCTCTGCCGTTTGTGTTAAATGGGCATTCTGTTTCTTTCAATTCTGACCAAGTGTTCTTCTTATAATTCATTTTTTCTTCTCTCTAGTATACGTATTCTATCCTGAGAGTATTTTGTTCGGGTGATTCATTTCTCCTTCTCTCCTGTGTATGTATTCTATCGATATCGTGCCTATTAGTGCGTTTTCTCTATGTTTAGCTACTGCTAAACTATTTTTTTCCAAGCGTTGTCACTTGTGCACATCGCTTTTATTAACAATTTCTTTCTTTGGGTAGTAGTTTCTTCTTTGTTCCATTGTATTGGGATAAGGGCTTCAGTACAACAGGGTTCGCCCTGGTATCCTGAGGCGAAAAGTTAGCGATATCAAAATGTTTATGAGGAAGATTCACGGAACGTCAACCGTATGGTGGCGCCACTGCATATAAGGGTATAATGAGAAAGCCAACGCTGGAACGCCAGCGTCAAATTAGGTCACGTGGTACTGCCTTGCCAAATTGTTGACATTTGACACATTGCCGCTAGAAACAAACTAAACAAAGCAATGAACTAACCTCTTTACCTATACTTTAGAATTTATTCAACATTTGTTATGAACATGAACAATTGACTGGTTTAACACCACAAAGTATCCACTCTTACAGCGTCAACTTCCATGTTATACATCGTAAGAGTTTTGAGCGCCCTCCAATGCCCGGGCCGAACACCAAACGGCCGGTAATGCAGGAAACTTGTTTGATATTTATAATTTTGTGTAATTGGTTAGGTATAATGTAAACACAATATACAAATAAATATTTATTTTATTATCTATCAATCAGAAAATACAATAATGTATACGAAAAATTGGAATAAATTACAGTTTTTTTCCTCTTATGCCAAATTATTGATCTGATACAGCATAACCTATCTACGATAATTAATGCATAGGAATGGTTTAAATTTAATTCTAGATTTTACATTTAAAATATACAAAATGTAAGTTATAAACACATTAAAACAATTAAAAAAATAAATGCTTAAAACACCTAGACTAGATGCAGTTATTGAAAACATTAAAGTAAGCTTAAATAAAAACTTTAAATTTCTCCAGTTTTAGATGATTATAATCAATATAAGAATTACTAGTATATGATACCATATACATTAGAGGTGAGGAAACGTTAATATGAATTATTTAATTTTGCTTATAAAATTGCTGCATATTCAAGTTATTAAATAATGTACATGCAATACGCTAGTAAAGTATCTTTGACAATAGACATTTGCGCCATCTGGTGTTTTATTTGTGGAGCACTGGTTCTGTCAAAGCCGTAATTTATGTTTCCTGTGTTAAAATTTAGTTATCCCATAAAATGGAAAGAAAAACATCAAACCGAAAGTGCGGTGTAGTTGATTGTAAAAATACACCAAGAAAAAATCCAAAATTACAATTATACTACTTTCATGGATTTCCATATCAATTAGAGATGAAGAAAAAATGAATTGCACCAGTTCGATATCATGGGTAAATAAATTTGATTTCCACGTTGTTAGTCATTATTGTATGTATAAAATTAATCATAACTGTTGTTCTATTAACAAAACTGTGATTTTTAATTGCAGCAGTGGGGCAATCCATCTCAACCAGAAACAAATTCAATGATTTGCAGTAGTCAAATTGTTTGGGAAAAAAGTAAACAATGCACATAACAAAAGTTACAATCCAACTATATTTCCTGCAATATGTATATAAAAAAGCAAAATCTTCATGCTGGTTTGTGGGCTGAAAGATTACGAGTACCTACGACAAGAAAAAATTGCATCTTCAGGAGTCGATGAAGCTGAAATTGAGATTAACAATAGTAAGTAAATATATATAAGAAAAAAACAAATTAACTTTATTCATTATATATAATTTATTGGTAGATTTCACTGACAATGAAGTTTTAATGGACCAAGATAAAAATTTTGAAGTTTGAACAAGGATAATAAAGCAACAACAGATGCAAATATACATGTTAATTCACAAAGAAATTAATATTGATTATATATTTTTTATAGCTTTTGTAATAACTAAAAATAAAGAAGCGCTCATAAAAAAATTAAAAAAATGAGAATATAAAGTGTTATTCATTTATAAGAGTATAAATATTGATATATTGCAGGTAAGATAGTTGAATTGTACATTTTGTTATGTATCTACATTGTTTGATTTTTCTGCTCCATCGAAATGAGCAAATCCTTGAATATGGTCCTGGTTGCCATGGCTTATCATCCCTCCTATAACTAAAAAGTTACTTTTTTTCTTTATTGCTAAAATAAAATCTTATTAATTAAAAAACTAAAAATTATGTTAACCTCAAATTTCAATTTATTTTGGAAAGAAAAGTATTTACATTATCAACTTATCTGATTACAAGAGTTCTTGAATCTCATTTTTGTTAACAGAACAACAATTGTGATTAATCTTATACATTTAGTAATGACTAAAAACGTGGAAATTTAATTTAATTGCTCTTGACGACGAACTGCTGTAATCCATTTTTTCCTTCCTCTCCGATTGCTATAGAAATCCAGGAAAACGGTAGAATTGTAATTTTTTATTTTTCCTGGATGTATTTTCAAAATCAACTACACTGCACTTTCGGTTTGATGTTTTTATTTCCATTTTATGAGATAACTAAATTTTAATCTATAACACAGGAAACATAAATTACGGCTTTGACAGCGTTCTACAAATAAAACACGAGATGGCGCAAATGCCTATTGTCAAAGATACTTTACTAGCGTATAAAGATTTATGTATTTCAGATTACAATGTGTTGGCAGTGAAGTATGTAAACAACTAAGTACG
The DNA here is from genome assembly GCA_034190945.1 of Octodonta nipae. Lineage (NCBI taxonomy): Eukaryota > Metazoa > Arthropoda > Insecta > Coleoptera > Chrysomelidae > Octodonta > Octodonta nipae. The sequence continues at coordinate 108,738,380 of CM067217.1, forward strand.
AACAAATTATATCAAACAGAATATTAATAATTGTTTGTACTGTATATTTTTTTAAATAAAAACAGTCTATTTACAGCAAGCACTGTATGTGATAGAGAGAGCGATGCGAACTGATACTGATAACTGAGGGGCATTATCAGTAAAAGTAATAAAGCTAGAAGTCAATTGTAAGAGGGTCCATATCCAAACCAAACAAAAGCAACTACAAGCTAGAAGATACACTCTAGATGACAAACTATTAGGTTTTCAGCTATTTTGAGAAAGGTGTACATGGTTAATAGATTGTGTCAATATTTCTCATTGTACCACGACAAAACACATTACTGGAACTGCTCACCACGTCTGGACATGTAGTAAAATTTGATGACAGAAATATTATGAAATACAGATTACTGATAAATTACTGTGCTGTATTATTTCATATATTTATACATTTTTTCTGCAATATTTAATACAATTCCTAACATGAATTTCATGGTATAGTAGTTACGGAAATAGAAAGTAGTTCTTTTATAGCAAATAGTGTCATTGATGAAGGAAACATTTATAACCTGAGAGCAACTAGTTAAGGATATTGTTATCTGAAAGATAGTTGTTTCACCTCTAGTTTGAATTTTTCTGTTTTTATGGGAATAACACAATTGCTGGAAAGTCTGCATATTTCAAATTGTCCAGGGTCTAAATCAGACTCATTTTTATTGCCATTAAAAATGGGGTCTAATTAAACCCTGAAATGTTTGGTATATTTGAAATTTACAGGATTTTGAGCAATTGTGGTGTTATTCCCAACAAATCAGAAAAATATTTTTTTGTTTGTATTTAAAATCTTTTTCTTTAAATAAATCAAACCTTTCAAAGTACCTAATTATAACATTCTTTATAGAAGGAAGCTCAACAAATTGCTTTTTTTGATTTAAGAATTTCATATTTTTGAAACCTTAATTTGCTCCTTCCAAAACTCTTCATGTCCTGAAGTTGAAGATAATGCTCCTTTCATTGGCTTGTTTAGAGGTGAACTTTTGTATGAGAATTGCAGCTGTCGAAATTGCTATTAAAAAATTAAATCAATTTTGCTGTATCTGCTGCTTCTTTCGGCAGACTATGTTTGTCCTCAATTTCTGAAAAGAGAAGATACATGTTAATTTTGACAAAGTAAGAGGACAGAATATTAAAAACTTACCCATTTTGAAATCTATTCCATTAAACTGCCTACAGTATAGCTGCTCATTCGAACTTTCATTTTCTTTGACAGGAATTCTATTCAGTAGTTTCCAGATGTTGCTTTTGAGGTCAAACTAAATATTTTTGACAACAATTGGTATCCTTGACCACTTGCCTTATACAAATATAATGCTAATACTTTTTCATCTAATGTGTATCGCCTTCCATATGACTTCTTTATTTGGTTTCTGATCTGGCACAGAATAAAATTGTATGTTGGTTTGTTGACCCTATTTAATAATTTTTGTAAGTAGATCCAGCTACCTGTTCAGCATGTTGGGAGCCTTGACTTGTAGGATTTAATTTTATTTGGATTCTCGACATTGTAGCTGTCCAATGAACAATTTTCTTATAAAAATACCTTGCTTTTGCTTTTGGTGTCAGATGTTTTTGGAGAATTACACTAACTACAATGATACCTGACAGATAAAGAGTAGGAACATCGTCTCGTTTCAGCCCTGTGTGTATCCTGGGATATAAATTTTTCCTCTACATATTCTATATGAAGCATAAATATTCAACTCGCATTAACCTTGGATTATGAATTTTATTTAGCCACAACCGAAACATCTTAACTTCATTTACAGAGGGGAGAGGGGAAACCGGTAACGTTTGTTAATTCTATCCGTGCATCCCGGGACACAACACGTTTTAATTTATATCAAACTTATAGCAACACCCTAACTAAAAATCCTCCAAAATCTCAAAATTGTTCACTCCCAAGCACTTTTTACCACACACAAAGACAAAGAAATTCACACAATGATGGCGGGCACAGATCATACAATATGGCGGGCCAATACGAATAGCTTTGTTGAACCACAAAGAGGAAAGGGCGTGCTTTAAATATGTTTGAAGTTTGTTGACTGAACGCGGGAATGATGGAAACGTGGAGCCTAAAACTTTGCTGCAATGTAGGGTAGCGGTAATGCTAGAAACGACGAAGCACGAAGTTGGGATAGGCATGTTTGGAAATGGGATAGTGGGAATGTTAGAAACGGTAATATGGCTGGAACAGAACCACTACAAATGGTAGAAATGGTTGAAATGGAAGTATTGCATGGTAGAAACGGTAGGATGGTTAGAACAGAGCCGCTACAAATACTAGAAATGATAGGATGGTTGGAACAATTCTATTACAAATATTGAAAATGACAGGAAGTTGGTTGTTTGGAACAGAGCCGCTACAAATGACATAGCAGTAAGGTGGAATGGTTGAAACAGAAATGTTTGAAATAGTAGGTTAGTTGGAAACGGAAACAAATGCTAGAAACGGTAGGAAGGTTGAAGCATGGACGTTAGAAATGCTAGAAACAGCATAATGAGAAAGCTGGGAAGGACGTAATACAAAAGTAGGAAATGACAGGGTGATTGGAACAGGAATGTTGGAAAAGCCATAAAGTTAGATGGGCAGATAGCTGGAAGTTGAATAGTTGGAACAGACGTTGTAGAGTTGTGATGGGAATGCCAAAACTAGGATGGTAGGAATGGGAATTCTAAAAACTTGAATGCAGGATGTTTGAATGGAAATAGCTGAAACAAACAGAATGAAGGATAGTCAGCAGCAACTTTTACCGGATTGTTGGAATGATAAAAAGTTGGAATGTTGTGAAAATTGCTTGAAAAGAGAGGATTCTTATTGGGTGATTAGAAGATTGCATGGAGAGAGTTACTAGTCAAGCACAACTAAAAATGTGTCATTCAATTGGTTCACCGAGTATTTGTCGTTAGACAACGGGACTAGACATACACGCAACTGTCGCGAACCAAACCACAACCAACTCAGTGCTATCGAAATGATAGAAAAAATTTACACATAGGGTTCATAGTGATGAAGAGTGTCCTGGGATAGGACGAACCTGATTGGTGGAATCAAAGATTATAAATTCGGGATGGCGGAATTCTTGTAGTTAGGTTCTGGGAGGTCATAATATTCTAAATTTTACTCAAAACGTATTAGTTTTTGTTATAACCGAAGTATAATAAGATGGACTTTTTACAGGAAGTTAACGCAATAAGTTCGAGAGAAGTGGAGAACAAACCAATGGTCAAGGTGCGGGATCTACAACCAGGAACGCCATACAGGATCATCTTAGCAAAATTGGTGAGACCACAATTTGGTGAAAGCATCTGTCTGGAGTTGGAAGATAAAATTACATTTTTACCGAAAACAAACATAAACATTTAAACTGCATCTTGAAAAATTTTCCACAGGGAAGTTATACTTGAAATTCAAAGGACTACAACAACAGCTGGGAACTAATTTACATTCAATAGCGTTATTTGAAATTTCCACAGAGTAGAGTTAATTGTAAAAATATATATAATTTGAAAATAAACTTTTAAAATATATAATATTGGTTTACTCACATGACAAGTATTTCATCTACTAGTTCACAATTAGCATGCGTCTAAAAGTATATATTGTCGTATATTTCGTGGGTTCAATTTCAAAATTATAAAACTAATATCCACTTTCACTATTCTAGAACTTTATTTACATTCAAACAGCTGATTCAAAAATACAATAACAATCCCATATACGCTAGTCGTCGCGGTATCACTGCCCGGCGATCGTGGCATGCTTGTTTTATATCACCAGCGTCGAATTCTCCAGTAGAAATCATCATTGTTCCTTCCGCTGCCGAGTCTTTTCGAGAATCGTATTTTTTTATCTTGAAGCGTCCCGATCAGAAACATCCCCTCCATGGTAGGGAGCGAGTCGATCTAAATGAACCACCTTCAATTAAGCCTTGGGGTTTCGATGGATCCGGTAGACGACGTCATTCAGCCTCTTGACCACTTCGTATGGACCATCCCAGGCGGGTGTAAGCTTTGGGGATTTACCCTTGCTCCGTTGGGGGTTGTACAGCTAGACTTTGTCCCTCTCCTGGAACCCGACTGAATTGGCCTTGAGGTCGTATCGCGTCTTCATCCGGTCACTGGTGGCCAACATCTGCGTTCGGGCTAATTCGTGTATTGCCAGCATGTTATGTCGGAGCTGGTCGGCATAATCGTCGATGTCTTGGGGAGGTTCTTCGGGGGAGCCAAATGCCAAGTCGCATGGTAATCGCAGCTCCTTTCCGAATAAGACCCTGGCTGGGGTCAGGCCTGTACTATTATGTACAGCAGAGCGATATGACAACAGGAATAGGGGAATATGCTCATCCTAATCACGCTGGTTATTGCTGACGACCTTGGATAGGTGTTGTTCCAAGGTCCTGTTGAATCTTTCCACCATTCCGTCTGACTGTGGGTGTAATGGTGTTGTTCTCGTTTTCCTGATCCCCAACATCGTGCAGACCTTCTGGAATACATTCGATTCGAAGTTACGCCCCTGGTCTGAATGTAGTTCCATCGGGACGCCAAACCTGCTAAATAGTTGTTCTACTAGCACCGTCGCTACCGTGGTTGCCTCTTGGTTGGGTATCGCATATGCCTCAGGCCATTTGCTGAAGTAATCCATTGCGACCAGAATGTATTTGTTCCCCCTCTCAGACTCGGGAAACGGACCGGCGACATCGATGGCAATTCTCTCAAATGGGACGCCCACATTGTACTGCTGCATTCTGCCCTTGGTTCGGGTTTTCGGGCCCTTACTTGCGGCACATGTGGCACATTTGCGACACTAAGCTCTGACGTCTTCGAAGTAATTCACCCAGTAGTACCGCTGGCGAACTTTGTCTAGGGTTTTATTCATGCCGAGGTGGCCTCCGGTAATTCCATCATGTACTTCGGTCAGGATGGCTGGTACCTTTTTCTTCGGGACTACCGGTTGGGACTTGGTTTCTCGTCCATCCGCGCTTTCCCAAACTCGCTTGAGCATTCCATTGTCTACTCTTAGAGAGTCCCACTGAGCCCATAACGATTTCAGCACCCCGGAGTATCTAGCTACCTCGTCAAATCGTGGCCTGGGTGCCCCTCTCATTTTGAGTGACAAGATTGGTTCGATGTCTGGATCAGCCATTTGGTCCTGGATGCACTGTTCCGTTGTCCAGTCTTCATTGGCCTGCACTCGGATCTGCCTGATGGAGATACCCTCTCGCTGTTCCGTCTTCAGACAATGCTTGCATTCCGCTCTACAGGGTCTTCTGGATAGGGCATCGGCATTATTGTGCAACCGGCCGGCACGGTGTTCCACCTTGAAGTCGTATTGCTGTAATTTCTCCATCCATCTGGCCAGTTGTCCTTCCGGTGTCTTCATGTCCAGCAACCATTTGAGTGCGGCATGATCTGTTCGGATTAAGAAATGGCGACCATACAGGTATTTGTGGAAATGGTCTACAGCCCTTATTATTGCAAGAAGTTCTTTTCTGGTGACGCAATAATTTCTTTCTGGCTTCGAGAATCCACGGCTGTACTACTCGATCACCCTCTCTTCACCATCTTGCACCTGGGATAGAACGGCCCCCAAACCTGTGTTGCTGGCGTCGGTGTCTAAGATGAACTTGCCGGACTGTGTAGGAAAGGCTAGGATTGGGCTGGAGCATAGTGCTGCCTTCAGTCGCCTGAATGATGTTTCGCAATCCTGATTCCAATGGAAGGTCTCTTTATCAGTGATCTGCCGATGTAGAGGGGCGGCGATGGTGGCAAACCCCTCAACAAAACGCCGGTAGTATGAACAGAGGCCCAAGAAGCTTCGGAGTTCATGTTTGTCTCTTGGAACTGGCCAATCACGGATGGCTTCTATCTTGTCTTCGTTGGTGCGAATTCCTGACTCGGACACTACGTGGCCCAAAAACTCTACTTCTTTTTGAAACAAGGAACACTTCTTCGGATTGAGTCTCAGGTTGGCGTTATTAATTCTGGAGAATACTTCGCCCAGGTTCTTCAGATGGTCGTCGAATGTCTGGCCCATGACTAGAATGTCGTCGAGGTACACTAAGCACGTCCTCCATGTTAACCCGCTCAATACATACTCCATTAGCCTCTCAAATGTAGCGGGTGCATTACATAACCCAAAGGGCATGACCGTGAACTGAAACAGCCCTCTACTGGTGGAGAACGCTGTCTTCTCTCTGTCGTTTGCGTGCAGACCAACCTGCCAATATCCACTTTTTAGGTCTAGTGTGGAGAACCAACGGGAGCCTGCTAGTGTGGTCAAAGTGTCATCGATTCGGGGTAGTGGATAGCTGTCTTTCTTCGTGACATCATTCAGCTTTCTGTAATCCACCCAAAATTGGGTGGTTCCATCTTTCTTTTTAACTAGCACGACAGGAGCAGACCATGGACTGATGGATGGCTCAATACCTCCATTTTGTAACATGGACTCGATGTTTTCCTCGACTGCCTGTTGTTGCCCCAATGGTAGTCGTCTAGGTGGTATTCTGATGGGTTGAGCCTTTCCGGTATCTATTCGATGCTGGATGATGTTGGTGCGACCGGTAGTTCCATTTTTACTGTTAAAAATTTGCCAGTGTTTTATGATAAATTGCTTGGCTTTCTTCTGGTTCTCTGGTGTCAAGTGTGTCAAGTGGTCAGCAAACTGTTGTAGGAACTCTTTATCGGGCCCTGGCTCCTTCACCGACGTCTGGTACTCTTCTTCGCAATTGATGATGGTCTCTACTGGCTCGAAACAAGCTATCTCTTGACCATTGGTAATTCGGATGTCGTTGTTGGACAGATTCAGGACTCTGATTGGTATATCTCGTCCGGTTTTAACTATAGCCCGTCCAACCAAGTAGTCATGAGCTAAGTGTACGGGCTCCACCATTCCAACGCAGCTCCCAGGATTGCTGTCTAGCTGCCCATGAATAATCTGTTCCGTTCGACCGGGAATTCTAGCTGAAGACTTTGCCACAATTTTTATGGGCGTGACTGATGTGTTGACGGGCCGTGTCAATACAAATTCCTCATTCAGGAACCGAAGAACATCATATCTCGGGTCGAACATAAATCCATGCTGGCTAATTAGGTCCATTCCCAGTATAAAATCGTCCTCAATATTCGCTACCAAAACCCTATGCCGGATCATGTTGTCCCCTATCTGTAGCACGACATCTGCCTCACCCTGTATCGACATGGACTCGCCGGTGACTGTTCTGAGCTGGATGTTATTGGTAACTGGCCGAATTTCTGATGCTCTCAAAACCCTGGACTTGGCAATGGACACAGCGGCGCCGGTATCGATGGTGATGGTAATTGCTCGCCCGTTGATGGTGCCTCTGCTGACTGGGCTGCCGCTATCTCGGCAAAATCCCCGGATGGATACTGTCCTGGGGGCTGGTGGATGGTGAGTCAGCATTCGCCCCCTTATGCTGACTGGTTGGAGTTTCCCTGGTTGGTCAGGTCGGTTTGTTGGCTACCCCTGGTTGGTGATCGTTCCGGTAGCCTTACTCGGCAGTCACGTTGGAAGTGCCCTGTCCGTCCGCAGCGGTAACATGCCCCTCTGGTGCCAGTTCTTTGTGACCGGTCTAATATTTTGTTCAGACCAGCCAGCAGCGCTTGAAATGGTGACTCTGACTCTTCCTGGTTGAAGGAAACTGCTCGGACCCTCGGCTTGGACATGTTCATGACGGCCTCTACTTCCAAAGCCCGAAGTAGAGCTTCACTACTTTTCTTGACGCCACTCAGTCTTAAATTTCTTTGTACTTCCACATCTCTGATGCCGTTTATGAAACTCTGTGTGGCCAACTGGTCTTTCGTTTCCTCTGGCAGGTCTGGGTAGGACAAGTGTACTAACCGTCTAATCTCTGCTTCGAATTCTTGAAGGCTTTCACCGGATCTTTGCGTTTTTCCACTGAGTTGGACTTGGTATACCTGGCTCAAGGATTGATTGTCGTAGCGTTTGTCTAAGATGGCGATGATCTTGTCGAAATTACCTTGTTCATCGACTGGAATGCTTTGGAGGAGTTCTAGGGCCGGACCTCTTAACGAAATTACCAGAGAAGTAGATTTTTCTTGATTATCCCATCCATTAGCTGTAGCCACAGCCTCAAATTGCCGTTTATACATAGGCCAAGATGAACTGCCATCAAATGTGGGTGGTTTACTAATGGAGCCTCTGGTACTCACGGTGTTCTGGTATTTTCCTCGCTGTAAGTCCTGTTGCATTTTTTTAATTTCTGTTTCTACCTTGTCTTGGATGGCACTGATTTGGTATTGAACTGTGTTTTGAATTGAACTGATTTCAACTTTTACCTGGCTTTGGATGGAATCGAGGTCATCTACTTTTATTTCAAGAGTGTCTACGGTATTTTTTATGGTCTTAATGTCATCATTTATCTCTTTTATATCAGACTCAACTATTTGCATTCTTTCATTAACTGTTTCATTAACTTGTCTTACTATTTGCATTAGTTGTTCAAATTGCATTTGTCTTTTTTCTTCAGTTATTTTAAATTCATTTTGTCGGTTTAATTCAGTTTGATCTTGTTTTTCTACAAATTTCGAGAATAATCCTTCCATTAAATTTTGTTGTTCGCTTTTCATTGTAGAAACTAGATTTTGTTGTTCGCTTTTCATCGTAGTGACAAGATTTTCTAATTCTATTTTACGTTTTTCATCGATATTAGTGACAAGATTTCCTAGCTCAACTTTAAGTTTATCATCAAAAGATTTCACTAACCTTTGTTGAATTTCTTCTTGATGTTGTTTCTCCTTCTTGTCACGTTTTTCTAGAATCTGTGCAATTTTTTCGTCTAACTTTTCCATACTACGAGTTTCCATAAATCAAATTACGATTTTAACGGCACTTAATCCTCTACTTCTGATCACCAACTGTCGTATATTTCGTGGGTTCAATTTCAAAATTATAAAACTAATATCCACTTTCACTATTCTAGAACTTTATTTACATTCAAACAGCTGATTCAAAAATACAATAACAATCCCATATACGCTAGTCGTCGCGGTATCACTGCCCGGCGATCGTGGCATGCTTGTTTTATATCACCAGCGTCGAATTCTCCAGTAGAGATCATCATTGTTCCTTCCGCTGCCGAGTCTTTTCGAGAATCGTATTTTTTTATCTTGAAGCGTTTGTTGTCGTGCTGAAATGGCGCAGGGTCGGCTTTGGGTAAATTTCGTAACAATATGTAATCTACAAATAATAATAATCGAAGTGTTCTATTAGCAAAATATTCCTGTCAGAAGTACTGATTTTTTTATTACCAACCATGTAAATTATTTGCCAAGTCTTTAAAATATATATCGTCTTATTATTACACAAACAAAGAGGATGACCCTGAGACCAAGACTATATCGCGAGTCAACGATATACATAATTAGCGATTTCTTTGATACTTGATGACCTCGAAGAAGAAAATATCACTTGTCGTACGCACTAATTGGGCCATATTCCGGACCAGTTTCGTTAAGAGTGTTACGCTAAAGGTCAACAAAATATCGTAAACAAGTCCATGTCTAATTAACGATTGTTCCTAGTACGATGATTTGTCGGAAATACAGGGTGGCTCATTAACAAAATATGCATGAGGGAACTTACAGAAAATTGCAGATTATAAATAACCGACGCTACTGCAATTCATATACAGATAAATATCTGTCGACAACTTTGAATACTTACAGACTAGCCACATCATCATCATCATCATCTTCTTCTTCTTCATACAGAATAATATTAGAAATAAATGCATATCACCTGTTGAATTCTTCAATGTGTTTGCGTTAAACTTGGCAGCAACGCACCAGTTGCTTTCATCTTAACCATTGAAGGCTAATTTCATTCGAAACAATATGTTCGAGTGGGTTTTTCCCCAGATCTAGGTATTTTTCTCGGCAATATCATAAGAAGACATACATATGTTTTTTCGACATCTAGGGAAATATATGACATCAACGGGTGCACTTTCACTTTTCTATGACTACACCAGCAAGCACTGTCATTGGACATTTCAAAGCATTATCAAGTAAATAATTTGATTTAAATTTTTGACGCTCCATCAGTCCAACCGTTCGAAGAAAATACCATTACCATACGAATCACTTCACTCAGTTATGTAACTTTCCAAGATCTAGGGATTTTTCTCATTAATGCCATATATATATATATATATATATATATATATATATATATATATATATATATATATATATATATATAGTGATTTGCTACGTCTAATTCTTCTACATTAAGTGTGTTCAGCTTTAGGGGCTGAAGTTCAGGAATTATAATTTTTTCTGGCACTGCATCGCAACAGTTAAATGGCACTGTTACCGGTTGAAATGTTTCTAGAACATTGGTTTGTTTACCAGATTCGGCTTGAACTTTTGTAATTCCTATAAACGCACTACACTCTGATTGAAGAGTCAATATGGAGTTGAGGGAGATTGTAAGAGTTTTTGGGTTTGTTTGAGCGCAATTCACTGTAACACTTATGGGTTCAGAAGTAATCATGAGCCATGTATTGGGTTCTAGTTTTTGAACGTTGTATCATTGAGTGAATATTAGTGAGCTTTTACAGTTGTCGGGTACCTTCTGGACGTTCTTTAGAAGTTGAGCTTCACATAACGCGTTTGTGTCAATAGGATATGCGTAAAGTTCAGAACACAGTTTCTTACGAGTAGCTAACGGTTTACACGCACTTAAGTCTTTGATTGGAATAAACATTAAAGAATCATCATTCTTTGCAAGATATTTTTGAGTGAAGGATAGCATATGATGTAAACCTGTTCTTTCATCGTATATAGAGATAGAATATAAATGAAAGACTGTGTAAGGATGTTGTTCGACTAAAGGGATTCTTAACACAAATATAAGATCGGTATCGGTTTGAAATGCCTCTAGTTCAATGATTTCCAGATATTGTGCGATGCTCGAGTACTTTACAGCCAATGGAAGGTTAATTTTGACTAAATTTTGCGATATTTCCTGTAATGAGGTAATAAGATGTTCTGGTGTTAAAATTGAAGAGTGAATTATTTTCAAACGCGCGAATGTGATAGAATTTAAAACATCGTTTAGATTATCTTCTAAGTAGAGATAATTCTCCATAAGTTTTTCACAAATTTCAAGTAATGCGAGTTTTGATTCGACGTAGGCGACCTTATCATTAATTTTTCGGATAGTTTTCCAGCTTTTTCGTTAAATAGTTTTTCGTCGATTCTAAGATTTTGGATAGTTTCGTTGAAGTTTTTAATTACAGATGTGGTGACACTTATTTGATTTTTTGTAAGTTCTCAATTTGAAGTTGGCCTTGATTTAAGCGGTTTATGCTTTCGGTAAAGTATTTTCCGTCGGCGGCGTCTAAATTGCCGGTGATTGCCTTAAAAAGGGTACCTGCCCCATCAAGAATACCTCGTTTGTGTCGTTTAGTGTCCATGTGAATGTCAGTAAATTTCTGTTTGATTGAGTTAGAAATTTGATTGAGAAGGTTAATGTGAGTTTGTATGTCCGCGCGAAAGTAGTTCGTAGCAAAATAATTGAAGTTAACAGTTTTTAAAGAGTTTGTAATATTCTGTTATTTGTTGTAAATACTTGTTCTAGTGCAGAAATGTTTCTGTGTACTAAAAGGGTCCATTTATCATTGGATACAGGTATTTCTGCTTCGTTATGGAAGTAGATACCTAAAGTATTGTTTATTGGTTGTATTTGCTAACCCGAACAGCAGGCAAAACCTGAAACAGACGTTAACTTTCTGAGAACGGTTTCATTCGGTCGAAATTTACTTTTGATTTTTGGTTGGTTTTAGGGTTTAGTACTGTTGCGGAGTTTCTGTGGATCTCCAGGATTTCGAAAGAACCATTGAATTTATTTTGGAGTTTGTCCTTGATCTGGGATTCTTTAATATAGACTTTATCGCCTATTTGATAGTTAGGGAGATTTTCAGAAACGTGTTCATCAAATCTGACTTTCGCTTTATGTTTTTGGATTTCCGTTCTTTCGCGAGCAATTTTATAATAGTGAGAAAAACGATTATTGAGATCTCTGATGTATTTAGTTATCAGGGCTTGTTGGTTGTAGAGAGTTTCTGGAGTCCTACTCGAAGTATGTCCATAAACAAGTTCGTAAGGGTTTTGTTTACAGAATTGTTATATGCAATGATTGCATAAGGGAGGATGTTAAAAGGGTGTTCGTCAGGATTTTCTAGTTTATGAATTCTAATCATCTCTAATAGGGTCGAGTGGAATCGTTCTAATGAACCATTTGACTGGGGATGTCCCACACTAGAATAGTTTGATGTCAAATAGTTTACACAAGTCTCTCATTAGTGTGTTGTCGAATTCCCTGCCATAATCACAATGTATCCGTAATGGAGTACCGAAGTGTTGGAAATAGAGTAGTAAAGTACTAACAACGGTTTTTGCGGATTTGTCGGTAATGGGGTAGGCCTGAGAGAATCTTGTTGACTACTTCTGGGTCAGAAGGAAGAGGGACGATGTATTAGCGTCTTTTTCTGACACTTTTGCTTGCAAAGACATTTACTCTAGGGGTACGGAAATCAGCATTTTCCTCAAAAATGTCTTCAATGATGTCATGGTGAAAATCTTTCATGAGAGAGCCTTGGGGAAATACTAGGATGTTTTTGTTTCCTCGGTCTAAGAGTCCCAGAGAGAGTATTAGAAAATTGAATTTTGTCGTAATCTATGAGTGAGACGGTTTGATATCGCTCGACAAAAGTTCTAAATTCTTCAGAGATTTGTTGGAGATTAATGGGACTTCTCGTCTGGGGTTCTTGTGAGTCATCGTCAGTTTCGTTTGTTGGGAGTACTGTAAATGGCGTTAGATGATTGTATGCTTGAAATGATATGTATTCATTAAAGTTGTTAACTTTAATGCGAGAGAGAGCGTCGGCGTTTTTATTTACTTTGCCGGGTTTGTAAATTATTTGATAGTCGTACTCCTCGAGCTTAAGGCGCCATCTTGCAAGTCTACTTCCAGGATCCTTTTAGAAAACAGCCAAGTTAACGGGCGGTGATCGGTCAGAAGTAAAAACTTACGGCCAAAAATTATTGGACGAAAGTGTTTAACCGCCCACACTATTGCAAGGAGTTCTCGTTCTATGGTTGAATACTTAGTTTCAGCAATGCAGAGAGTTCTGGAGGCATAGGCTACGGGTAAATCTTTACCTACGGGGCCTTGAGAGAGCATTGCACCGATAGCAAATGAACTGGCGTAGGTTGTAGAATAAATGGCTCTTCAAAATTAGGGTATATGAGTATGGGGGTAGAAGTAAGGGCTCCTTTTAATTCGTCAAAAGGTTTGACGCATTCTGAATCGAACTGGAAAGGTATGTCTTTTTGAAGTAATCTTGACAAAGGTTTCGAAATTTTGGCGAATTTGGGGATGAATCGCCTGTAATAACCAGCTAACCCTCAGAAGGACTTGATGTCTTTTGGGTTTTTTGGTTGGGGAAAATTTAAGATACCTTTGACGGGTTAGGCTTCACGTCTTCGGGAGTTATCAGGTGGCCAAGATACGCGACCTCTTTGCGAAGGAACTCGCATTTGTCGGGTTGGATCTTTAGATTAGCTTTTCGCAAGCGTTTGAAAATTTCGGAAAGTCGGGCTATGTGCTCATGTATAGTCGGAGAATAAACGATAATGTCGTCCATATAGACTCAACATCTTTCGTTTTGAACACCTAAAGGAATATTATCCATTACCCTTTGGAAGGTGGATGGAGCGTTTTTAAGACCGAAGGGCATTCTAACGAATTCAAAATGACCATTATCAACTGTAAATGCTGTTTTTTGGATGTCTTTTGTATCGATTTCGATTTGGTGAAACCCTGAAGCTAAGTCGAGAGTGGTGAAGTATTGGCAGTTGCCAAGTTGGTCAAGTAAATCCGAAATATTCCGTAGGGGGTATTTGTCCTCAACAGTAAGTTCATTTAGTTTACGATAATCGACGACGACAAGCCATTTTTGGGTACCAGATGCGTCTAGTTTTTTGGGAACTACCCAAACCGGGGATCACCATGGCGAATTAGACGGACGTATAATGCCTTGGTCAAGCATCTTTGATATCTGACTTTTTACCTCTTGTTTGTGTATTTGGGGGTACCGATATGACTTTGTGAAAGAGGGTTTCGCGTTATTAGTGTCTATTGAGTGTTTGATTTCGTTTGTAAAGGTCAGTTGGTCACCTTCTAAATAGAATATATCGGAATATTCGAGGCAAAGTTGATAAATAAGTTCGGCTTCCTCATCGTTCAGATGTTCTAACCGAAGTTGTTCCATGATTGTAGTTTGTCTATCTGGCTGGGTTAAGTTTTGTGAGTAATTTTCGGAAAGAATGTTTACGGAAAAATTGTTTATCGGTTCGAGTTCCAAATTGTCGAAATTAACAGTTTTGGGGATAGCATTTGCATTTAAAATTGAAGTAAGAAATTCGCCTTTTTCATTAATTTTAACAAGGGCACGGGGAAGATAAACTTTTTCTATTTCGGCAGATGATAGGAAAGCCTCAGTGTTAGTGAGGTTACATTTTAATTTACATATCTGTTCTGTTCGGGGTTCTAAAGAGATTGTATTAATTGGGATGCAGTTATTGAAAGTTGAAGGGTTCTGAGTACGCATGACAGTATCATCCGTAACTTTGTAGAGTGGTAAGGTTTTAAAATTAGTGACAAGTGGTTTGTTGTTAAAGTCTATAACGCAGTTATAGTGTTCAAGGAAATCTAAACCCAGTAATCCGTCGAATTCAATGTCGATGTTGCAAATATACACCTTGTGTGGGTCGGCGACATAGAAAGGTACAAGGGTGGATTCGTTGATTAAGATTTTCTGATCAGCGATTCCTTAGAAGACTACGTTTTCGGGAAATCGTTGTTTGAAGCGTTGGCAGGTTTCAGGTTTAAAAATTGAAAGTCCTGCACTCGTATCGATAAGAAGTTTATAGGTGTTTGAAGAATCAGTAATATAATAAAGATTCTTGGAGTTGACGGAAAGAAGGGGTCTTACAGAAAGTTCTGTTCTGGGAAGTTGACATTCGGGCTGAAGTCGTCCAGATTCATTGTCTGAATTTGGGTTTGAATTTCTGAAATTTCTTGGTCTGGGGGTTCTGACTGAGTGGGGGTCAAATGAAAATTTACTTGAGAAGAATCAGGTTCGTCAGAATCAGAATAATATTCGTTAAACTGTTCAGTGTTGAGATATTCTGGTTCACCGTTTTGTTCGAAATCATTAGGGTAATATTCTTGTACGTTTCCGTACTCTTTGGGTAAAGGGTTGTATTGATTTTCGTTTTGAGAATAGTTATAGTCGTTGTGATATGGTCCGAATTGCAGATTGTTCAAGTGATGAGTCTTTGGTTGTTGGCGTTGTTGATGTTTAAAGAAACTCGGTTTCGGTCTGTAATTGCCAGACATTTGGGGTTGTCTACTGGTAGATGGACGAAATTGTTGCTGTGAAAATTGTTGACTGGAATTAACATTTGTAGATTGATTAGCAGGTTGACTGGAAAAATGAGGGCGATAATTGGAATAATTCTGATTGGAATTCGGGTTGTGTTGAAATTGTCTCATCCTCAATAAGCATTCATTGCTTAGATGGCCCATTCGTTTACAAAATGTGCATTGTTTTGGAGGTGGGATGTTATTTGGTTTACGAGAAGGTTGTTGGAAACTTTTATTACCTGAAAATTTCTGGGTTTCTAAATGTGATAGTTGTAGTTCTCGTTTAATTCAGGAAATGGCAGTGAGAATACTGCATTGGTCGCTAGCGCGAACGAGTTGACCAATTTTGGGCTCTAAACCCGTGAGGTGGCTATTAAGAGCCATTGATTCTATCAAGTCAATCTGTGCTTGTTTTTCTTTAACAGTTAGGTTTTGTTTGATTATGGCTGCTAGCATTTTCGCCTGATGCGTCTGAAGTCTAGCAGAAAATGTAAGAGGGCATTCATTAGGAGTTTGCCGCATTCTTTGCAAGTCCTGTATAAGAGCCGAGAGATCCCTAGGATCTCCAAAATGATTTTCTAGGAGAGTTTGAATTTCAACTAGTTGACTAGGGTTTCGCGAATTAATTAACTCAGCCGCTCTACCGCGTAACTTATTTTTGATATGGAGAATTAGGAATACTTGCTGATTATCCGTTGCTATGCTGTAAGCAGTATTACAGGAGCATACGAAAGTATTCAAAAATATCGGATTACCATCATACTCAGAAATTATGGAAAATATTTCCGATAGTTTTTAGGGTTCTACGGTTGGTGTAGCTGCTTGTCTATTGGTGGCCATTTTTATAATTGAATAAATTCGCACAATAAATAAAAATTAAATGTTGAGGTTTTAAATTTAAATGGTAAATATCCAGTTTATCAAAATCCAATATCGAGCAATGTTTAATAGAGTAATAACAAATTTGAAATAGGAATGTATAAATGGTAAATTAATAATAAACTTGAAATTATGTTTCAAATACTTCGAAATATATAAGTCAAAGTAAAGGAAATAAAATAATATGATTATGTAAAATATATAGTTTCAAATTATTTAGGAAGGGTAAGGTTATGAGGAATAAAATATTATATAAATGAAGGAACTGGTGGTCATTCAAAATAAAATCAAAATAAAATAGTTACTTTATGTGATTCTTACGTTATTATTCCTCACATCGGACTGTTCTCCGCGTCACTTAGCACTGGTTAGCCTGGTTGCGTGTTCCCTTGCTAGTACTTGGTAGTTGTTGTCCTTTTGAGGTAGGTTCTATTCTGCAAAGGCTTGGAAACCACCACAACTAGTTAGAAATCTTCGTGTTCTATCTGTGTCTGGAATATCCTACTGACTGCGCTAATTTTATATTCACTTTGATTCAAATCACTTTTTAAAAAGATTATTTATTTAAAACATACAAAATCAAACGAGTCTCCACTAAAGTATTACAATACACTCCAGGTATTGAGTGCGAAAATGCACTCCTGCATTCATATAACGGCTGGGCTAAGTCCCGAACAAAAAGACGCCCAGTGGATACAATGGTGATGAACACCCTTCTTACGGGATTAGAACATCGTTTAGGTCAGGTTATTATTATTTTTATTTATAACGCACAACAGGCCCTGAAGACCTAGGGCATGAATTACATTTTATGTGGCAATTACAATATACAACTTAGATTATACGTGCCAGTAATCCTAAAGACCTTCTAGAGGCACATTACCGGATTAGAAGAGAGCTTTCTTATTTCGAGGATCAGAAAACGAACAAATCTGTTCCTTCCAAACCCAACTTCCAAGCACGGAAGCCGACACAACCTCTTAAGTGTCTTCATTGTGGTCGATTAGGCCACATAGCCGTAAATTGCTGATTGAAAAATTAAAACAATTCTCAAACATTCAATCAAAACCATAGGCCAAATCCTGTTGGACCTAACCAACAAACGAGGCCAAACTTCACCCCAAATAATCCCCCGGTTCAACAAGGACAACAGTTTCGTCCACAAAACTTCCAGAGATCCCCTTTTAGGTCTCAAATGAACCCAAATTATTCTCGCCTCTCTGTTATTCAGAATAATCCAAACAACCGCCCTGAAAGGACCCATCATTT
This sequence comes from Octodonta nipae, assembly GCA_034190945.1. Lineage (NCBI taxonomy): Eukaryota > Metazoa > Arthropoda > Insecta > Coleoptera > Chrysomelidae > Octodonta > Octodonta nipae. Next base: position 108,756,048 of record CM067217.1, read on the forward strand.
CAATCAAAATGTTGATTACACTAATTATTCAGACTACAATTATTATACGGATGATAACACATACGATTATGAGAATGATCTTCAAAATTATCCTATCGTTGAACAAACTTTCGAAGATACTCCTATCGAGCCCTTTAATAGTCATCAATACCAGGATTTTTTAGCGCTTCCGAGCCTAGACCAACCTCCCGATTCGACAACGACTTTGTGCGAAGTCGAAACCCAAATTCGAAATCTGAATCTGGACGATCTGAACCCCGACTTGAACTTCACGGAGCAACTATTTCTCTAAGCCCCCTTCTTACCGTTAATTCTAAAAACCTTTATTACATTCTTGGCGCTTCTTCTAAATTCAAACTACTTATTGATACCGGAGCTGGTATCTCTATCTTCAAAGAAAATACCGTAAAGAATTTCACCCAAAGATCTCCTGAAAGGGTAACGATTCAAGGTATTACCCATGAAAAAATCCCTATTTTACAATCTACCCTAATTCCATTCACTCCACGTAACCCACATAAAGTTTTCATATACGACTGGACATTGAGTTTGACGGCATACTAGGTTTAGATTTTCTTGAACACTATGAATGTATAGTTGACTTAAAATCTAAACAGCTAATAACAAATTTTAAAACCATCCCTTTACATAAAGTTCCCGATAACCACACCCAATGTTAAGCCTAATATTACTACACAAACACCTACACAAAGCAAAATAACCATTGAGGCACGCACAGAAAAGATCTTTAAACTTAAATGCGATCTTTCTAACATCGACGCCATCTTACCAACTCAAGAAACTGACAGAGTACGACTTCCAAACGCACTCGTCCACATTAACTCAAAAGGTGAGTTTCTAACTTCTATCTTCAATGCTAACGCGATGCCCAAAACAGTAAACTTTTCCGACTTAAAACTGGAACCACTTGACAAAACGCACCCGCTTCTGAATTTAAACACCGATGACTATCACGATTCCCTGTACACAGACAGAAACTGGACTATTAGACAACAAATTAGAACTGAACACCTCAATGACGACGAACGTGAACAAATCACTAATCTTTGTTTGAAATTTCAAGACATTTTCTATCTTGAAGGTGACGTCTTGACTTTCACTTACGAGGTTAAACATTCGATTGATACGAATAACGCAAAGCCCGTTTTCACTAAATCATATAAATATCCTCAAGTCCATAAAGAGGAAGTGAAAACCCAAATTGGAAAAATGCTTGAACAAGGTATCATTAGGCACGCCTCATCTCTTTGGTACTCCCCTGTGTGGGTCGTCCCCAAGAAGCTCGATGCTTCTGGTAAACAAAAGTTGCGAGACTGTAGACGATAAATATCCTCTGCCAAATATCTCTGATCTTCTCGACCAACTTGGAAAGGTTGAATGTATTCAGAACTTTCCGCAACCCCAAACTCCGAAAGACATCAAATCATTTCTTGGTCTCGCTGGGTATTACAAACGCTTGATACCAAATTTTGCGAAGATCTCTAAACCTCTGACTAAACTACTCAAAAAAGACGTCAAATTCATCTTTGACGCAGATTGCAAGTCCTCCTTCAATGAACTGAAGCAAGCCCTTGTATCTGACCCAATCCTGATATATCCAAACTTTGAAGAACCCTTTCTGCTCACTACTGATGATAGAGTTTTTGCTATTGGAGCGGTTCTTTCACAAGGCCCTGTGGGAAAAGATCTCCCTATTGCATATGCTTCTCGTACCCTCTGTGTTACAGAGACACGATATTCCACCATCGAACGAGAATTGTTGGTCATAGTTTGGGATGTTAAGCATTACAGACCTTATCTTTCTGTGTGACTACCGTCTGCTTACTTGGCTCTTTTCGATCAAAGATCCTGGCAGTCGTCTAGCTAGATGGCGCCTTAAGCTAGAGGAATAAAATTATAAGATCGAGTACAAGCCCGGCAAGGTAAACCAAAACGCAGATGCTCTTGCTCGCATCAAAATCAACCATTTCAAGCAATGTGCTGATTTCCTTTCCAAAATCAAAATCAAAATTTTCGCTAACAACGAACCTGACTCCGAACAAACTGAAAACTCTGACAATGACGACGAACATGACGAAAGAATTACCGCTGAGTTTAATCGATTTGTTCAACTCTACAAAACTGAGTTAATAATCGATTACTCTAAAATTGAAATATCCAATTCTCAACTTCTAGACAAGCCCCACAAACGCATAGTTACATTCTTTTGGCAAAACAAAACTAACGACTTACACGACAAAATTATTGATGACTTTTTCGAAGAAGAACCTAATTTCCGTAATGACACTCTTATCATCATTGCCAGTAAAACTGTCAGGCATAGAAAGTACTTAGTTGTACCTTTGCCCTATGACCCTGAAACTGTCGTCTCACATCTTTTCAAAATTATTTATAACAACCAATATCAATTCAACGACTCCGAAACATACTGCATAGAAAATAACGAAGAACTTCCCATTCTTGAAATTTTATCTTTCATTCTCTCCGACAAAGAAATCAAACTCAAAATCAGCCAAAACATTGTTTCAACTCCTACCGAAGACGAAATTCCTATAATAATACAACAATACCACTGTGGTAAAAACAACCTCCATCGTGGCATTAACGAAACCATCAGACGTATTTGGGAAAAATATAATTGGACCGGTTTAATTAAAACTGTAGAACAGTTTATCAGATCCTGTGAACCTTGCCAAAAGGTAGAGTTCTGTAGAAAAAACTTAAGAACACCTTTTGTTATTACGGAAACACCCAAGACTCCTTTCGAACGTATTAACATTGACATCTTCGAATATCCATCTAGAAATCATGCACTCACTATTAGGGATGAAATTACGAAATTTACGCAAGCCTACCCCATAAACGACAAAACAGCTTCAACTGTCTTAAACACCCTTCTGATTTTCTTTCAACATTACGGAACTCCACTTCGCATCCATTATGACAATGGACGTGAATTTGACAACACTTTAATGCGGGATCTATGCCAACTATACGACATAAAACTGACATTCTCCAGCGTTCAACATCCCGAGTCAAACGGTTCTATTGAAAGATTTCATGCGACCTTAGCAGAAATGATAAGGACAAATACAGCTGAACATCTAGACGAACATCCATTTAACGTCCTCCTTTATGCCATCATCTGTTATAATAACACGAAAAATAAACCACCGGTTTCACTCACTATGAACTCATATTCGGGCACACTTCAAGCAGGCCTCCAGAAACCCTTTACAACAAGGAAAAACTTATTTCGAAATACGTAAGAGACCTAAATAAAAGAATGGACTATTATTACAGACTCGCCCGTGCTAAAACCGAAAGACAGAAAGAAAAATCTAAAGTGCGATTTGACCAACACGTTTCTACTAAACAACCCGATTACAAAGGTCACAAAGTCTACGTAAAAGAGTCCCAAATCAAAAACAAAGCTGAAAACAAATTCAACGCCCCCTTGGAAATTACGGAATACGAAAGAACTCTGCCACCGTCATAAATTTGCAAATAAACCAAATAACTAAAGTTAACTTTGACAGACTAAAACCTTATTTTGAATAAATCCCTTCTTTTCAGATTCTGTGGACTGTTTTCAGTTGTGAACCTTCAATAGTACTCCATTACGCCTGGTAACAATACTATAGGAGTTTTCTTTCATGAACAAGGAACCCTTAAAATTTCTAATGACAAATGGACACTCCTTGTTTACAAAGATCTAAACCCCTTTCGAGACTCTATTTCTAACAACGACAATATACTTAACAGACTTTTAGAAACTATTAGCGACAACAAAACCAACATTAAAGTCTACAAATCAAAAGTACAGACTCACGTAAGCCTTCTGAAACAAATATCTAAATCTGTTAACATCAAATATACAGAAATTTTCGCTGATACTGAGACTTACAGTACCAACAGAAAGAAACGCGGACTCATTAACGGACTGGGATCAATTTGGAAATCTATTTCCGGTAACTTAGATGCAACAGACGGACAGTACTTTAGTGACTCTATAAATAAAATTACTAAAGACCATCATCAAATTGAAAACATAATGAAACGACAATTATCCGTAACAACTTCGGTCATTAAGAACCTTAACACCACAATATAAAAATTTCGTCCGAGAAGAAAATATTTTCGGAAAATATTGAAGCAATTAGGAAGTCAATTGAGTTCATTACAGACGATCTTGCTTTTTATGAACTTTAAGCCAATGTCTTGGATTTGTGTGAAAGCTTAATGGAAAGTTACGTATACATTGAAGATACTCTCAACGATGTATTAACTGCAGTCTCTTCGCCGGTCTAAAAATTTTACATAGTTCCATTATAAACTCAGTAGATTTGGTCGATTCCCTTCAGAAAATATCAGTCACTTCGTGAAACTTACCACTTCCAACCTATAGATCCAATGTTGCTAGATACATCGATCTAATAGAATTAGAAGCTTTTCAAATCAATACTAAAATTGTTTTTGTACTAAAAATTCCCTTAGTCAATCCTGAAACTTATACATTGTACCGCCTGTATCCTATCCCAGTTTTGGATAATCGAACAGGATTTCACCATATTCTTTAATAAAATTAATATATCGCGAGACGATTCGCTATTGTACTCATCTCTCGAAGACCTGAGTGACTGTAAGCCATTATCTAAAGAACACAAGATCTGTTCCAACTTTATTCCACACACCATAGACTTTTGTGAAGGACAACTTCTTCGACAACCAGCAGCACTTCCACGAACTTGTGAACCAGTAATATTATATGCCGAAGAATATAATATTCAAGAGATTGACCTGAACCTTTGGCTAATCTCGATTTCCGGACAGTTGCCCATCAACATCAAGTGCAAGGGAGAAGATGTCGTTACCCAATCCATATCGACAAATTCTCTATTAACCATCCAACCCAGTTGCAATGCCTTCATCGGTCACACTAGGGTCCATGCCAGAAGGACCACCAACAATGTTGACAACATCACACATAAGAGTCACCCAGTCAACTGTTGCAACAACCTACCAACCGTCAGTGAACTTCCAAAGTTGAAACCCATGAGACTACAGGAATTGGATGCCAGAGACTTGAATATCGCCAACCATAAGCTTAGCCAATACTCCAGGGAATTGGAAAAGCTCATAGACCAACCATTCTTGGAGAAACACACCTCCTGGTTTACGATCATCACAATAGAACAACCGCAATTGTGGTTGCCCTCCTTTCCATCAGCATCATCAGAAAGAAATTCCAGAAGCCCCCAACGATCAGCCCTTCTGCTGATCTAGCACCACCATCAGGTCCATCAACCATCAAGTCCAGGGTAAAGCTCCACAGCCTTCTGAGTCCTGTCGAATATATTGATTTGCAGAACCTCCCTTAAAAGTCAACGCTGTAGCATCAACTTTTTATTATGGATGGGAGTTGTTATATAAGTTATTCCATCGACTTATATGAAAACACCAAGCAACAGGTTCCCAGCTGAATCAGCATACACGTGTCGTCTCCAGTTACCTGCAGACGAATATCCGTGTGAAATGCAAGCGCTGCGAAAGCTGAGTCAGCATTCGCAGGTTATAAATTGTATAGTTTGAGGACAAAATTTCAGATTATTGTGTACTTCGGGGACATTTGTATACTTTGGGGACGGTCCCCAAACTGTTACATGTCTAACGCATACTTTGGGGACATTTCAGAAGTTGTTATATTACGCATATTTTGAGAACAGTTTGAATAAACTTATATCATGCATATTTTGAGGACATTAATATGTAATATAAATAGGAATAACAGATGGCGATACCATGTCATATTCATTAAATAAAAATCTTAGTTTGTACAAGGCGAATTTGAGAACTTGGAATTTGTATTACTTCTCAGTTGTTGTCTTTGTAATTTAAAACTAATACAAATAAGTAAATTATTAATTTACAGATTTATTGCATAATAGATAAATAAAAATATAGTTTTGAGCATATAGCAGCCATATCAAAGTATTGTTAGACATCGTTATGTAGTAGTAAAAGTTATATAAATTTTTATTTAGACAAAAATTTAATGAATGAGATTTAAGTTACTATAAATTAGTTTCAAAGATCCTTTAATGCAATGCCGTAATAGTTAGCTGGGGTAGTAGATACTTACAGGCTGAGGTATTGGCCGGTTATAATTAGGTAATTGTGAAATAAGACGCATTTAGAAGTTCGCGGAAAGGGAATCTCCAAGAAGGACTTTGTAAAAACCGATTTGAATAAATATGTCGTCAGGGCAATCATTTCGTTAAACTGTGTACTTGGAAGGTGTAAATAAAAGTCGTCCATCGAGATGTATAATTTGTTTTAAATATTTGGTATGAATATGTTTCTCATTCATTTAACAGAACAAATTACGAAATATGAATCAGTATTTTTTTTTCAAATTAAGTACTGCCGTAAAATAGTATATAAATATAATTATCTTGCTATTTAAATGAATTCAGTGTTTAGCATTATGTAGTTTTTATGAAGAATTACTTAATTACATTTTGCTAATGAGGAAAGGCTACTTAGTAAATTTAGAATGCAGTAGGAACTTGGTTTCAGAGGTATATATTAATTGAAATAATGAATACATGAAGTAGACATATGGCGTACTTTTGGAGAAGAGTTGATTAATTCGCGGAAGGACTGTTTCAAAAAAGGGCGTCATAAGAAGAACTCTTTTTGCTAAAAATGTTGTAAAAACTTATTTTTATTTGATATTAATATCTGGGAACATAAATCGTTTAATAACAAAATGAGAAACTCTTATTTTTGTAAATGAGTATTATAGTGAGCGCTAATTGTTATTTAATAAATTTAGTGACTGTACCATTTATCAAAAATTAATACAAATACAATAGCTGGACAATATGAAAAGTATCTGTTGATTAGCAAAATTTTTGAACGTAGATTTCTGGTTGATTGAGATTCATTGACTGAGTAAAATATAGGTAGGTATCTGGTGGCGATATTTGGTGTTTTTTATGAAGACTTAGAAATTTGGTCTGTTATTTTTTTAACACTCAGAAAAATAGGTTTCATTTACATTCAATTTATGTTCGATGCCTTGACAAAACACTTTTCATATATTATCATGAAGCAAAAATAAATGAATTTATTAACTACATTTTGCATTTTTAGTTATATTTATTACACTTCTATCTAATTTTGTTTTTGTGCTGCATCCGTTTATTAACATATGAAAACTGTACGAGGATCATTATTGCATTGAAGGATGTACTCCCTCAAGAGGTATTTTAATTTTTTGACAGATTATTCACCGATTTCAACTGCTCTTTGAATAAAATAATAAAAATAAGAACTTCTATGTATGTAAAATTTATTTTGTTAAATTTTTAGTTTTCCTCTGAAGCAAGCAACCTATTTTGACAAAAAAATAGAAACTGCTGCACCATATATATGTTCACAGTGTTTGTGGCGGTTCTTTTCTACACTGAGAGAAATCATGACTCCAAATAAAGTCTCTATATTCAGACTTTACCCGAACCATTTAGAATTAGAATAGTTAATGATTTATGTGCTTATAAAAACTGCGCAAAGGAATTATAGTTAAATTTCACGTGGAGTTGAATAATTTTATATACATTGAATAAATCAACTTATTTGGTGACACAAGAAAATAAATATACGAGGAGTGCGTATTACAAGATATAGTACTAACACTACTAGTTTATTACAAGATTCTGATACGTCCACAAAACTGAAAATATTATAAAATGGGCGAAACCAATTTGATCCTAGAGTTTTGCAGAAATTACAGTTCACAATATCTATATATAAATAGGCAAAGACAAAAGGTTGGGTACCATTTTCACCTCTGAACCTCAACTGATTTTCTTTATTTTTGTTTTGTTTAGTAGTTACGGACGACCTTCAGTGCTGAAATTTATTTTTAGTATTGGTTCATTCATTAAATAAAATCAAATAGAATAAAAAAATATTATTTACGTTCATATTGTCAATGCCAACCAAATAATTGTAACAGTGCCGCCAGATTGTTTGAACAGAAAATTTGAAAGGTGGATGGTCTCAAATGTTAAGACAAACTAAATTAAACGTAAAACCAACAAATTTTGACCATTTCCTAAATTTTTTCTACATAGTTACGCTATTGAAATAGAACCCACGAAAAATTATATTACATAATTATCCCGGTTTACTGGGCTCTCGCATGTTTGCAAATTTCAGTGCATTGTAAATATGGTTAATCAACTAAAATCAGAATTATGTTTGACTTGAAAAATTTGTCTCATAATATTTTATTAACTTAACCTTTTACTTTTTTTACATTCTTTTTAACCCCCGAAGCAATAAGTTGTTGTAAGTATGAAGGTGTGTCTCTGTGTATCTGTATGTGGCACCGTAGCTCCTAAATGAATGGACCAATTTTGATGGGGTGTTTGGAGATGAAAGCAAACGTGATCGAGATGGTTCTTAGCTACAATTTACTAAGACTTGTTCTGAACTTTGAAGCTCATCAGCTCATTTCCGACTTGACAAAATGATGTGTTTAACTGTTCCTAAACGACTGGACGGCTTTTGATGAAATACTTTGTGTCTGTTTGTGTGGGTCCCTGGATAGCTGATATTCACAATTGGACCCGGTAGGTGGCGTAGCAATCGGTTTCTTGAACTCCCAAATTTCTGTACCGATTTTAATGAAATTTTTTATGTGTTAGAGTGGTTCAGATTCACAATTAGATCAGGTAGATGGCACTAAGACCAGATTCTAGGAATATATATTTTTTGAACATCCAAACAGCTGGACAGATTTTCTGTGTGTAGTTGTCGTAGGTATGAAATCCAAACCTAACAAGTCCAGAATATGAATGTTTTCACGTTTTAGAGGTGTTGGTTATAAAAAGTTATTTTTATCTTGCTATTTTTGGCGGGTAAGTTTCATATAATTTGATAATTACTACTACAAGAATCGTGATACTATTCACAGATCGTGATTCGCGATAAATAGGGTCATATGGCAATCCTGATATTCATGGCCTGGCGATTTTGATTTAAATTTTGACATTTCATTCACTCAGAAAAGTTGTCAATGTATTTTCAAGATTTCTATTAGAATTAATTGAAAAAAATGTCCAAAAGTGTGATTACATAATATTAATTAACAATAGGTTGGTCTTATGTTTTTATATGTCATGTGTTACTAGGTATGGGTGTTTAACTTACATTAATGAAAATATACTGAATCGTAAGATATATTGTAGTTTAATGTTTATCAATATCTACTTATGTATTGTAATTATTTATAATATAATAGTACTCCACGTTCATACTAACGTTTTTCAGTTAGTTTCTTGCATTTTCTTCTTACGAGTTGAAATCGTAGCTGTAAAATTTCTGAATATAGATTCTCATGTCTATTATACTCACTTAAATACACTTTAAGACTACCTACTAGAATTTTTATTTTCAAATCAAAAATATTATTTAATATAATGTTAGCATTTTAAAATGAATTTGTTATTGAAAACATACTGAAAAATTTTAAGTGTAAATATATTTAATACGTCTATCGTTAAAAGCTAGTTTTGGGTAGGTTCCCTCTTTTACATTATTCATTTTTGGGTACATGATCTACCAGTTACTGTTTCCTAACAATTTGGGCAACTTATAGTTAATTTTTTAAAATAACAAAGCTGGCGTTAAAGTTGGTAACCTACAAAAATGAGTAGACATTTATGTTAGATTAGTTCTCAAATGACTACACATAGCAGTGACTGGGTAACGCTCTTGCAGATAATCAGGTGATGACCTTCTTTTTCTGTTCATTGTCTGAAGTTGCCTATAGTTCAATAGAAAAATACTGAGTGTTGTGGAAGAGTATTGATTTTTCAGACAACTACACACTAATTTTCGTATAAATTATTTTTTGTAAATTTTTGTTGGGATTATAAAAATGTCGTTAACATAATATTATTTTCACAAATGTCCGAAGGTGTTTTGTAACAAATCATCAATCAGAAGACAATAAAAAGATCTTAAAGATTAGAGTTTTCATTGCGTTGTTTGTCATCTCTATTTAAGAAATCGTTTGGTTTGTTTTTATTAGGTTACGAAGAAAAATTCGGCGATAATTATATCGAGCATGTTTCATAGACTATTGGTAATGTATAGGACATATTTATATAAAAATAAACCTAAAATAATAAACATAGATTAAAAATATTTACGTCAATTATTTATGTAAACATAATCCAAATGAAGTAATGGGCATAGCAAATGTCTTTCCTACGTTTCTAATTGTGCTTCGACTTTATTTCTTATATATATATATATATATATATATATACCCCTTGACAAAAAAATCTCAATAACATAACACTTTAATGAATTCTGGTCGAATTTCAACCACTGGGCTACCGTTAGTATTCTTAAATCCTCGTTCATCTAATATGTACTTATAAAGAGCATTAACTTGAAACTTGAAATAATAACCAAGCAAACATGCAAATTTTCCCTAAATATTCGTATATTATCGAAAAAAAGTGTTTTGAAATATTTTATAACGTTTGTCTCTATTATAATAGGAATTAATTCTGTAATTTATCATGACTTATTTCAAGAGTTTGAAATATTTCTAAAATGTTTTCAGAAACGCTAATATGTTAGAGAAAAAATCTATATTTTTGATTTTTTAAATCTATTTATGAAATTCTTACAGATTCGTAAGAAGTTCAGTAACATTTTAGTGAATTCACTTCTCGAAATATTTCCTGCATTTGTTGGGAATGCCTTAAGATATTTTTTCAAATTTGTACCTTAGTAAACTGATAAATACATAACCATATAGTTACGTGAATACCAATGAGGTAAAGATATACTACTCTGATTTGCAGAAAGGTTTCAATAAGAGAACAGAAATTTCATGCAAGACGGAATACGCCAGATTTTTGTAGAAATGGGTTGTAAATAATATGTATAATAAATATATCCATTTGCGTCATCTCCTAAAGTTGTGGAAATAGTTATAAACAAATAAGAGTTGAAAAACAGACAATTTTATCCCAACTCTGTAAAATTATATATATTTTATAGTAGTTAATCCTACCCCGACTCGGTGTGTATCAGTCCACTATTAGGAGAAATATTTAATATACCCTTGAATGCAACTATCAGAAATTGTATACTACCTTGATAATATACAAAGTTTAAAACGTAACTTTTTTATATTTTTGGACAGCTTTTTTTCTCATTTCATTAATAAACAGCTTATAAATAAATTTTAGTAGTGTGGTAAATACATTTTAATGCTACAAAGATCATTCCCAATTCTTTAATTGAATTCAGAATGCAAAACGTTTTAAAGCTCTTCATTCAATGAAAAATTCATTAGAACTGTCCAGGTTAATCACTGAACATACAATCTCTTAAAAATGAATTCTAGTATCTTTTTATGTCACAAATATGTTTCCAAGCATTGCTACAACACAATGTCTTACGTTAATAAGTGAATATCCCGAAAAATACTAATATTAATCCAGTAATAAAAAAATTACATTACCATTGTAAAAAAAAGATTTAGAAATTGATCTTAAGGTTATTAGGTCGAGAGGTTATAATAACGGATATAAACGAAAAATAACTAATCATCTTATGTTAGGAAAACAACAACAATTTGTCAATTTATTAATTTACCCCCTTATTAAATACTCTGAACAACCAGTAACATTAGGATCACTTATGCATTTCAGAACTCTAAGAGAGAATATCTAGAATTTTGATCTAGACAAAATATTAGAGTTACTTTTAAACCGCAAATTAATTTATCAAACCTATTATCTAATGCTAAAGAAAAAACTCCTTAATGATCAATTAGATGTAAGGTGTAAACAGGAACCCCCTGGGGGTCGCGAGACTACTGAAAGGAGGTCGCAAAGATCTGATACTTTTCAATCATTAAAAATAAAATTTTAAAATTAGTATACACACTACGTACAAATATAAATGCAAATAAAAATCATAGAAAATACTTATTATTATTATTTTTTCTATTGAATAATTTTATTACGACCGATATCCCGTCAACGTTTCCAATTATATATATATATATATATATATATATATATATATCTATATATATGTGAAATGAATGGGTACATATTCTTTAATCCTTATTTTATTTACATTGTAAAATAGTGCGATATTACATCTACATCTACGGTTAATATATATTTCATTATATGGAGGAGGGGGTCGTTTAAAATTTCCTAAGCTTGAAGGGGGTCGCTATATAAAAAAGTTTAAGAAGCCCTGAACTAGACAACAAAATATAAAACAGTTCTTGTATCACCGGACGGAATTTTTAAGGAAGGTTTTTTATACTACGCTGCCGTCGCGTCGACAAACATTGCTCAGAAACAGTGTTCCTGGAATTGTAAAACGAAAACGACATTATTTTTATCTAAACATTAGGAATTACTTAATATTTTCACTTCTCAAGCAGTTTAAAGGTTCAGAAAGTAACAATACTCACATTTGTGGTATTAAAATATAATAAATAGTTAAATTCTTATTAATTAAATCCTCGTCTGTTTACCACACACTACTTCCGAGTTTAAACTTTAAATTTGAAATAAAAACCAAGGTAACATACACATGTCATAAAATATTTCATGCTTGGTTTGAAATTAGTCAATGAAACATCCACAAATTACCTAAGATATTTGAGGGTGGGTGTGTCTGCTACTATCTTACGAAATGTTATAATGGAGGTAGTTGGGTATTTGAAAAGGATTTTACATAATTTTTTTTTATATTATTTGCCTATTAGATATTATCAAGGTCTATAGAAAAATTTACACTCTACTTTATAAGCTTTTTCAAATATTATATAGTTATAACATTAACAATATTTAATTAATTATATAGGGTGTTTCTAAAATAGGATCCCAAACTTCTGCTGTGCATAGAACTCTTTAAAATAAGCCAAGAGTCCCTATTAACATGTGCCCTAAAACGCACCCTTAGGAAGTGATATGCCTTTCAAAGGGCTCAAAAAAAACTGTTTTTTTTTGTTATTGATAAAACGATCTAAAATAAATAGAAAAAATGCATGGGTCTCACATAACGTATGTTTGTTCTGTATTCTATAATCTCTCAAAAAAAATGAAAAAGGACATATTGATGAAGTTGTATTACGCACTTCCACAGCATGATAAACTGTGGAATCATTGCCTGGGGGGAGCTTACTCCAACGCTACAAAACGTCTGCAAAGCCACCAGAAGAAATCTCTTCTCACTTGAATCTTTAAAATATCACTACATTACGCTCAAAGAAAAATTCTTAAACTCAAACAGTATTACGAGAAAAGAGCATTCTTCTACCCCATAGATCTATAACAGTCAGTAAGAAACGCAGTTTTATAAGAGCAAGAAATGTATACAACAGTCTTCCAAATGAACTAAAAGCGTTAAGTAATATAACTGCAATAAAAAATAAGTTAAAAAAAGTGGATAATTAATAAAGATAATAACTGTTACAGAAACTCCCTGAAAAATTATGTTTTATTTATTTATTTTTTCTTTGGAGTTCTTTTTTATTTTATGTATTTTTAGATATTTTCTTTTATGTTAAGTATATATTTTCGATAGGATAGGTTTATATATTATTAGTTTTAGGTATTATGCTAAAACCACGAACAGGTAACTCCGATGACCTCTGTGGAGATTATGTAATAATGTCCTGATATTATATAATTTGAGAGGACAACTGATGAAGGTTCCCTAACCAGAAACAATATATATTATATTTATATATAATATATATTGTCTTGCGTACAAAGGAATGACACCTCGAAGAGAGTATTCAATATCTCTGACAGGTGAAGTAACCTGAAAATTTTATCGTGACATTCTGTCCTAGGAGTTAAGGGAGAACAGCAATTGCACGGAACGGCTCCAGATTCGGAACCTCTGTGTACTGATTCTCTCGAAAATCCCAGATGTCGGTCTTACATCTCGCGTCTTCAAATTTAACGAAATGCATCAAATGCATAAAGAAGTGTTCGAGAGGACATACAATTGTGGGAATCGCAACTGATGAAGGTTCCCTAACCAGAAACAATATATATTATATTTATATATAATATATATTGTTTTGCGTACAAAGGAATGACACCTCGAAAAGAGTATTATTTGAATGAGTTCAATACACAACATAAGTTTGGAATCCTATTTTAGAAACACACTGTATAATAATCTAATAGTTTTATTTAATTCATAATATTCTAACACACAGAAAAGTATTTCAGTTTTAATATAATCTAAGAAAACTCTGAAAGTCGAATAACTTTTGAAAGAGTAAATTTAACGAAAAATAATAATGAGATCTTTATTGTAAAAATATATTTGGTTCCCCCTTAGACACAATTGGTTTATCTGTTACAAGATTCCAAAGGTGAAAAATTAAATTATAAAAAGGGATCAATAATTATGCGGAAATAGTTTGAGGAAAATTTGCATTCAAATCTTTTTTGTAGATAGATAATTTCCTTTAAAAATATGTATTGCTTATATTTTTCAGATATATTGTTTAGAAGAGTGGAGTGAAAGATGCGTGTAAAGTAGAAGAAATTTAAATTAATGATGATTTAACACTTATTATTAAAATTAATGCCTTAAAAATTTGACATTTTTGTTTTCCTTAATAATATGAATATGAAGTTGTGTCTTATAGTTTCTTACATGGGGGTATATTATGTGTATATTCACAATAAAAAAGTATTTCAGATAGTAATTCTGTAATAATATTTTTCCCTTTAGTACTTTATGAAGTAGTTACGTCATATTTTACCATTTTTTCTCTTTAAAATGCCACAAAATATTTTAAATGATTTGCGTTACGGATATCCCTATATTTCAGGACCATTTTAGTCAATTTACTTCTTAACATGTTGCATGAATAAGTGAGAAATGTCTGAAGATATTTTTTCCTATTTAGTATTTCAGTACACTAACAAACCATTTAGTGACTAAAGAGCAGGCCCAAAGGTGTGGGCGATGGGGCGTTTGCACACTCCAGGACCCTCAAATTCAGTGAGCTTCCAAAAGCATGGAAATAGTAGTTTATACAGCCCAGATAATACAGTGTGTCCAAAACTCTAGTACATGTTTCTGTATGCTTTTTCTCCCATACCTACGAGTCGCCATTTCTCATGTGACCCTGTGACGTAAATATCAGTGACGGAAGACTCTGATTTGCAGAATAAGAAATGAATATAACAGAACTGGTGAAGAGGACAGAAATGTTTACTTTTCTGCGGAGAAAATACATACATCATACGCTGAGTGTAATGTTATATTATGAGTTACCAATGTTTAATGTAGATATTGCAGTCTATTTTTTTATCAACCCAGCTCTTAGATAGAGCTGCCTAAAAAAGTTCGCAAGAAATTAATGTATCAATTTATTGTATTCTTCTTGGAAGGGCGGCATCATTCTACATTAGTGAAATTCGGTCGCTATGAGTTGTTGCACAATAAGAACGAAATTCATGACAGCACATTTGAAATATTCGGAAATAAGGAATAACAAATAAGTTGGTGTAAATGGGAATATGTTTAAATATACAAAGGAGAGTATGATAAATTAAATGGATCATTTATAATACTAATGCTACTGGAAAACCTGTGGAGCTCTTGGTTTATAACAGAAACAACACAACATTTTTCAACCAATCACCAAACGGTATTGCGATTAGGGTAAAAAGTTTTGTAATATGTTAGTAATACTACTGTGGAGTTCGAGGCAAATAAAAGTTGTCCTCAGAAATTTTCTAAGACCAGTTTATACAGATCATGTCAGACGAAATTAGGAAAAGTATATTGTATTGTATCATGGATTGGACCTACTACACAATCTGCAAGGAAACAACGAATTGATAACAATGCAAAAAAGGCCAACTCTGAAAGGTCTGCCGAACGCACTGTTCGACCCACCCAAGACACAGCTACAGGTAAGAAACCGCGGAAGTTGAATAAAATCGAAACGGCCCACAGACCGTATAATATGGAACTCTATAAGGTAATGCCTGAAAAATTTCCACAATTAAGAATCATGTCATATTATTATGGACAGCATAGGGAAGTCAGGCCGCAAAATCGTTTTCGGTTTAAATGTATGGGCTGGAATTTGTAATGATCAAATATTCGGAGCTAATTTTTTCAAGCGACTTTCAAGGGAAACCTATCCTACCTTTTTGAGAACCTAATTTGAAGAATATCGATGAGTTCTCGCTTATCAACTATTTTAGGTGCGGGTTCCAGCATAACGAGGCCTTTCCACATAATATTAGAGCTTTTTGTGATTATTTAGATCAAAGTGGTTGACATAAATGGCTAGAGAGTTCGGGGTCGGTAACATGGCCGGCAAGGTGTTTCGAAATTACAAGTCTGAATACATTTTTCTGAGGCACTTTGAAAAGCAGAGTATAGGGTTATAACACGACAGAAGAATTTAGGAAAACTATCATTACACAATTCAGATCGATTAGAAAAATAGATATTATTAGTAATGTCACCAATTTAAACCGACGTAGGTACTCCTTTGTGTGCTCAAGAAGAAGGTGTTCAGTTTGAGCACTTAATTAATATTCGAAAAAAATATATATATAATGGTCTATGCGGCTGTTGCTTTTTCGGATATAACTCAAAATACTTTTGGCGTGTTTTCGTACTGTTTCCATCTAATTTGTAATAAACTTAACATATCTCGTTTTTCTTCATTTGTGAAACTAATTTTGTTTCAAACTATGTGTGCTCTAATTTCATTTGACAAGTACTGTATTCTTTATAAAAAAAATCGTTGTTGGAGTCAAGGCCAACTAATGTGAGATTTATTTATTTATTTTTATTTGTTTTTGTTTTGTCTTTTAGTTAACTTATAATGACATTATTATTTTATTTATAATAGAAACTAAAAGTTCCACGGTAAATATTTTGGGCTTTTTTACTGAAGCCTGTTGTGGTATATTATACATATTTAAATTCCCTCGTTGGGAATAAATAATATTATTACCAAACATACTAATTTAGCCTCCATTTTTATTGATCACAAAATTAAAATATCGCGACTATTTATTTATTTTTAAAATAAATTGTTAATGCTTCAACAGTGTAATATAAAATCTTCAAATCATTTGTTTTACTAATATTGTTGATATGTGTGAAAAATAATGTATGGGTATGTTTAGAATTAATTTGTGATATACAATTTTGACTAAGACACGCAAAACTAGTTGTTGCCATAAATTGCTTAAAGGGCAATTTAGACGCTAAACACTGATACTTGTGACCTACTGACATCAGTATAAGTAATACAAACCCACCATAATTCAACAAAATAGGTAGATTCGTTTTGATTGAACAATTCTTCTGTTGTTCTTTTGCAAAAAATTGTTGTTATTTGTGCAAATTTTGAAATTATTACACGCCGTTTGTTTGAAATATGAGTTCATAAGATATGCCGTTTTTAAGAATGCCACAGATCTAAATTATACATCATTCAACGATGATGGGAGCAGATCTAAAGCTATCGAAATATTGTGAAATCAA
Organism: Octodonta nipae; assembly: GCA_034190945.1. NCBI lineage: Eukaryota > Metazoa > Arthropoda > Insecta > Coleoptera > Chrysomelidae > Octodonta > Octodonta nipae. The sequence continues at coordinate 108,773,676 of CM067217.1, forward strand.
TTAGTTTCAAAACTTTAGTACTTTTCGGAACCTCAGAGGTACATTAATCAATGCCCGATAAAGATTTTGAACGCTGTGAAAAGTTTCATAAAATAAAATATAATCATAAATGAAAATTTCATTTGAAATTAGTGTCAGTTAATTCTCATAATAAATCTCCATCAAGTATGAACTGAATAAATTCTATGAGTACAATTTTTTATGGAATCTCACATTCTGACGTCAATTATTTTGATAAAAAAAATATTTAAATTCTGTTTCCTATTAACAACAAATTCTAGTACTAGGTATTCTGATATATTTACAACGTTGATGGTGAGAGGTTTACGACTTTGCATGAAGAACTGACAACATGTTTGGCTATTAATTCTTTACATCTTTCATCTTTACAAAGTCCCTATATGCTTAGTTATTACTTTATCTAGAGTAAAGTACCTACTTAAGCAGAATATTTACTTCTATGCTACTTGGTCCTTTCGATTAGATTAGATGGAGATTTTATAAATGGTTTATGATATTAAAAAATGAAATGTAAATCATTAAGTTGTTATTTATAAACAACCAGTGTGCAAGCAAGAGTAGTAAAAATTTCGTTTTCTTTCAGTGACATTGTAAAGTGTTTACTGTTTTGACTGCTTCGTCTTGTGATTGTTGTCTCAACTAAATACGAAATTTTATTTGAGTGATGACTACACCATTTATTAGCAATAGAAAAACAGGCAACTAAGCATTTTGCACAGTTTGCAGGGTATGCATTTCTGTGGGCCATGGGCGTCGGGGAGATATCAAACATCATAACAAGACCACAGACACAATTAAAAAATGCCATATGCATCCTCGTTACGCAAAATAGATAGTTTCTAATAAACAATCTACTGCCCGAAACAAAAAACTTATTATTTATCTCTGGGCATCTCGGATATTTCTAATAACAATTCAATTTTTTGATGTCACGGAAGGCATAAAATCAAAATTTCTGAAATTACAAGCTTTACCTTCTTGAAGTTAGTGACAATATGTGCAGAAAATATAAATAAAAATTTTGCCCTCCTTATACAATACCTATACGGCAAAAATTAGGGGAAAGGTGCTATCGAGTAGTGTACGAAATCACCCTAATTTATCTTTCTCTGATTTAACTATTCATGAACATCTGAAAATGTATACAAATCAGAGTTCCTAGAAGAATTAAGAGTTCTTAGAAGAATTAAATGCCAACAAAGTACCCCAGAAGTTTTTACAAGAGCCAAAAAACACAGTTCAAACTATTGCATCGAGGTGAATGTCGCACATTTTCAATCAATAAAATAACAGTTAACACTGGTCAATTGATTTACTTTAATTCAAAATTTAATTTATAGGTAAGACGCCGCTCAAATTAAAAGAGTGTAACGCTATTTTAAAGAAATTTAAATCAAAAACGTGTACTCATAGTACCCATAAGATAAACATTCCCGTTTGAAAATATATGGGTTAAATCATAAGTTTGGCATACGAAGCCTAACCTAACCTTAGTAGTCTGTTTTTATCGCCACCCAGCATTAAAGATATCATTATTCGTTCTCAAACATCACTTTAAGAAAAAATAATACATATAAATAGGGTATATATTTTCGAGTTTTATTAAAAACTTTTTTTTCCTAGCGTATACGCCGACGTTCGAAAATAATCATTTAGTTCGGCGGCCGAAACAAAGCATATTTTCTGGGAAGGATTTTAGAACGTTGCTTATAGATAAACGAAGGTTAGAGAACAAAAAAAAAAACTACTTGAGATTTTTCTCGCTAGCCGACAACTGTAAATTTCTTCATAAGAAATATCATATTGTTTTAAATAGAATTATTTTGATATTAAATTTGTTATATTCTATACATTAGTATTTCTTATAATTTAAGTGTATTAATCTCTCAAGATCTTTCTATTCATCTTAAAAATTGCTTCGATTTGTATCGAAAAATAAACGTTAAAAAATACTAGATAACAATCTAAAATACATCGCATTCCGCATACATCGCTACTAATATTACTCCAATATTATATTTACCTATTATTTGAAAAATCTCAGTTATAAAATTTAAATATACAGTGTGGAACAGCCAAATGGAATAAATTCGATAAAGAATAAAGGAGGGCGTGTTGGGAAAAACGCTTGAACACGCCGATTTTTGTTTTTAAATGTGCACTTTCTGCAATAATAAAAAATATATAAGGTGTGTCATGTGACAATACCAACTTTCTTATTTTACATGTAAGCCCCTTTATATTACTTATTTTTTGGATTCTCCAGAAAATTGTAGACATAATTCAAGTACAATGTAATCATATACGTTGAGGGGTTTAGTTTTGTATACAGTATTTTTGACATATTCCCACAAAAAGTAATTCAATGGCGTCAAATCAGGAGATCGTCCTGACCATTCGATCCGCGCCTCCCAATCGACCTATGTGGAAAAATTTGATTCAGGTACTGCCGGACATTTATTTCGTAATAGGGCGGTGCTGCATCTTGCTGAAAACATATTGTATTGGCAGGAACTTTTGGGTGTACAGGATCAGGATATAAGTTTGGCAAAGTTGGCACGACATTATTTTGGAGCAGTTCTAAGTAGCGTTGGGTTTTATGACTCTTTTTAGTGAGCCGGCTCGTTTCGTTCAGCTCACCAAAACGAGTCGTTCACAATGAGTCGTTCAATTGAACGATCTCCTAAAACACAGCCGTTTAGCCTTAGGCGGATTTATACAATGTCTCTACTTGTCTAGTTTTCTGCTCAAACTAATATTTAAGTTTTGCTGAGTCATAATTTAAAGATCATTAATTTACATAAATACAAAATTTTTATTTTTGTATTATTTGATAACAAAAATAAGAAAAAAACTCTAAACATTAAAAACAAATAAAATTATTATATATTACTTATAACCCAAATAGAAATTTATATAACAAAAACACTGCAAAACAATAACAATCATGTGCCTTAGTGCCTGTCATAATAAAAATTTAAAATACCCATTCATCGATTCGTTGAAAATAAAACCTTCCGACCAAATTTTAAAATACCTTGCATCTCATGAACCAGATGGCTGACGGCTCTTTTCTCTCCATTGCTCCGAGCCGAGGTGACTGTGCCGGTCGAAAGATTGAACGATGAACGAGTCTAGTTCGCGATTGAACGTTGAACGTTTAGCACATCCTATGACTCTCGACTCGCTCGAGCCGAATGACTCTATTAATGGCGAAATGAACGAGCTATTTGACTTAACTGTGCCGCTCATTCGTGGCACATCTAGAAGAGTCGTTCGTTTTGAACGACTCATTCACGAACGACCCAAGCCTAGTTCTAAGTATTTATCTCCATTCGAGTTGCCATGAATGAAAATGATATGATTTCCAACAATTCCTGCCCAAATATTAACTTGTTTAGGATATTGCGTATGTTTCTCTGTCATCCAGTGAGGATTCTCATTAGACCAACAGCAGCAATTTTGACGATTAACTTGACCGTGAAGTGTAAAGGTGCTTTCATCAGAAAACAAAACAGCTTCTAATTTGATCGCATTGTTATCTAACCTTTGTCATTTGTTCACAGTATTTGTTCACAGTGATCTGGAGTCCGCATCATTTTATAGGGATGCATTTTGCTTTCCTTTAATACTCCAAAAATTGATGTGTGGCTAACGTTGAACAGTGGGGCTCCTTTTCGACCAGAATTATGTGGGTTTCTTGAAACTCAATCATAATATCAAATTTCATATTATCACTTACCTCATTGGCAGCTACTTTTTTATCTATCTTACATGACCAAGCTTGCGAAACTACTTTTCTATTTTGCTAATTTTTCCTTATGATACTAGCGGCAAATTTGAAAATTTTTTGTGAAATAAGCGAGACACTTCCATTTGTTTCCTTGTGTTATCAGTTTCACCAGGTCTTGCTAAATTCCCATATAGTATTAACAATAATCTCCTTGAGGATATTACATCTAATGCTGCTGAATGGGTTCATTGAAAGAAGTTCTCAAGGTCTTTCAAATATTGTGACTTTAAAATACTATATTATACTTTGTACGTTTTCGACTTGAATACGGAGATATAGTATGGCATCCTTTTTATGAGTGTCACAAAGTTTTTGTTGCGCGAATTCAGAGAAGGTTTCTGAAATATCTGTACTTCAAAACGTGCAATATCTGTCCACTATAGGGTATTGAACATGGCAGATTATTAAATCAGATTTCATTGTCAGCTTTAATGCCCGCAGAGTATGTGCCTTCTTAAAATTGTTGTTCAACCTACTTCATAATAATATTGATTCACCGACACTACTTAACAAAATCAAGTTTCTGGTACCTCGATCTGAAGCCAGAAATAGCTTAACATTTTTGTGCTCTAGGGCTCGAACAAACGTTTTGCTCAAATCTCCTATGCACAATATGTGATACTATTACACCAATATCCGCAAGCATTCTGACATTCATTTTTGCCATGTTGGAGATCTGGTTCAAGCTGTGAATGAATCAACGGTGAACGCCTTACATTGAAATATTTACGTTAATTGAGTTTTTTTTGTCTTTTTGTTTTTATTTTTTGTTTATTATGATAGATTTAATTAGTCAGCGTATTTTTATCTAGTTTGATAGATTTAATTAGTTAAGGTCTATTTTTATTTAGTTTTATATATACTTGCTCTGTTAGTGGTTTATACTGTTGGGCAATTAGGCTTAAATAAATAAATAATTATTTGTAGAGTGGTCATTTTCTGCATTTCTGCTAACTGAACCATTTTGTGATACTATTACAGACAGTTAACGACAATAGCACCGACACTGATCACCACTGTCATGCAGGCAAACAAGATGCTATGGAGTTTTGGCGAAAATAAACATTTTCATATCGGTAAAAAGAATCGCAAGAATGGTTTTTGCTTACTATGTGACTACCAAGAACTAAATGGAAATTATTGAGTGTAATGAAGCGAATTTGAGAAATAAATATTTTTCATTCTTTAATATTAATTTTTGTAATAAATCTGAAAACACTTAATATTTCCGAAACGGTTGGAGATAAGTGTAGGAATTGTTCGTGAATTATGTCTAAAATTTTCTGGAGAATCAAAAACATAAATAATATACAGGGGCTTGCATTTAAAATAACACACCCTATATATTTTTTTGATGAAAAAATGCGCATTTAAAAATATAAATCGCCGTGTCCAAGCGTTTTTCCCTACAAGCCCTCCTTTATTCGTTATCGAATTTATTCCATTTGGCTGTTCCACACTGTATGAGCAATCTTACATATCGCTCCTGCAGTATAGTTTCTTTGTTTTCGACAACTATTTACTTCATCTTCATCTATGCGTTTGCTTTCAACGCCCAATTGCATAGCAGCTCTAGAGCTCAACCACCTTATCTTTTTCTGTCCGTTTTGGGAATACATTTTTTAGTTGCTTTTTAATGAATTACTTTTTTTGTTAGTTTTAAATAATTTTTGGTTGAACTATCTTTTCACATATGCTCTTTTTTTAATCTGTTAAATCTTAGGAATGCTAACGTAGACTGAGTAGTACACGTAATGACTAGCATAAAATTCAGAAATGTAAGAGTTTCTATTTGTTAGCTGCTAAGTGACGGATGAAATAAATATATAGCAATAAATACAATAGAACCTTTAAAATAGGTTCTCTTATGAGACACGATTGTAGTGGTAAAAACGTTTGTATATGTATATCCCTAAATGCTCACTACGCTAACAACTCATTTATTCGAAATTTTTAGCATTTCCTTAGAAATTCGAGTTAACCAGGTTTTATTGTATCAGAAAAATCATGTGTCTATAATAACAATATTTATTATAGAACTTACATGTTACCATCGGAGGTGTAGAGTCTTGAAAGTTTACGATGATCTGTTATTGAATATCTGCGCTCTCTATTCTCTATGATATTGAATATAGAGAGGAACCTATTGTGACCGACATCGATGTCGAAAAATAAACCTAAGTAAATATACCAAGTAGTAAACTAATGTAACTAAAATATATAGCCACGGAAAAATGAAACGGTCGAGAGAAAAATCAAAGTTGAAATGTTTGATGAATTGTGAGAGTCACATTTCCTTAAACACTCCCAACTCCACTGTCACATCCTGTCACACTAACTGATACCCCACCGCTGTTGGAGAACGTATTGTGTGAACGACCCCTTACTGGAAAAACCTTACCTAATTATTATTAGCCGTAACTTTATGTCATACTAGAACGAACAACTTATTAATTTACAAATTAAAAAACAAACAATTTTAAAACATTTCGTATATTTAAGACTATTTAATTAGTTACTATTTCGTAAAAAAAATCGATATAGGACTGGTCGTGATTACTGAGAAACCCACTAAAATTCCCTGCTACTTTTTTATTAGCATGGTCAACTTGAATCAACCCAATGACGAAATAAATGTTTGCCTTACCATTAGGTATACAGGTAACCTATACCAAGATGAAAGTATATTAAAAGTAATTAGGACAACGCTGAGTAAAATTGTCTCTACTTTTGTACATAAACTAGCGGACCCAACTTTTGATCTGTCCAAATGTGGCCGGGTTCAGCAAATGTTCTTTTAGTATTAGAATTCAATATACTGTATACCAACGTGCGAAAGAAAATCGTCAAAAATCAAAGGAATTCCTCTTTGTGTGACCTACCTGGTCGAATTGTGAATCTAAACCATCCAGGTACTCACCCAAATATACACAAAAAAAATCATTAAAATCGTTCCAGCCGTTTAGGAGGAGTTAGAGCCCGATCTTAGTGCCACCTACCGGATTTAATTGTAAACCTAAGTCATCCAAAGCCCCAACCAAACATACACAAAAAAAATATTAAAATCCATCCAGCCGTTTAGGAGCAGTTAAAACCCGATCTTTGTGCGACCTACCTGTTCCAATTGTGAATCTAAACTATCCAGGAACTCACCCAAACATACACAAAATAAAAATCGTGAAAATCGTTCCAGCCGATTGGGAGGAGTTAGAACCCGATCTTAGTGCCACCTACCGGATTAATTGTGACCCTAAACCATCCAAAGACCCACCCAAACATACACAAAACAAATCATTAAAATGGTTCCAGCCGTTTAGGAGGAGTTAAATCTCGATCTTGGTGCCACCTACTTGTCCAATTGAGAATCTAAATCATCCAGGGACGCATACAAACATACGGAAAAAAATTCGTTAAAATTGTTGCAGCCGTTTAGGAGGAGTTAGAACCCGATCTTAGTGCCACCTACCGGATTTAATTGTGAACATAAACCATCCAAAGACCCTCCCAAACATACACAAAAAAATCATTAAAATCCATCCTGCCGTTTAGGAGCAGTTAGAACCCGATCTTTGTGCCACCAACCGAGTCCAATTGTGAATCTAAACTATCCAGGGAGCCACCAAAACATACAAAAAAAATTATTAGAATCGTTCCAGCCGTTTAGGAGGAGTTATAACCCGATCTTAGAGGCAGTTACCGGGTTCAATTGTGAATTTAAATCATACAAAGACCCACTCAAACATACACAAAAAATTCATTAAAATCCATCCAGCAACTTAGGAGCAGTTAGAACCCGATCTTAGTGTCACCTACCGGATCCAATTGTGAATCTAAACCATCCAGAGACCTACCCAAACAAACACAAAAATATCATTAAAATAGTTTCAGCCGTTTAGGAGGAGTTAGATCCCGATGTTAGTGCGACTTACTGGGTTCAATTATGAATATAAGCCGTCCATAGACTTATACAAACATACACAAAAAAAACATTAAAATTCGTCCAGCTGTTTAGGAGCAGCTAGAACCCAATCTTGGTGCTACCTAGCGGGTTCAATTATGAATCTAAACCGTTCAAAGACTCATCTAAACATACACAAAAAATTCCATTAAAATCCGTCCAGCCGTTTAGGAGGAGTTTGAACCCGATCTTAGTGCCACCTATCGGATCCAATTGTGTATCTAAACCATCCAGGGACCCACCTAAAGAAACATAAAAATAATCATTAAAATCGTTCTAGCTGTTTAGGAGCAGTTAGAACCCGATCTTAGTGCCACCTATCGGGTCCAGCTGTAAATATAAAACATCGAGAGACCCAGCCAAACATACACAAAAAAATTCATGAAAATCGGCCCAGCCGTTTAGGATTCTATAAAGGATATACAGAAAAACATTCTCATTTATATATAAAGATTAGTAAAATGCAGCCATAGACTATTGGCAATGTATAACAGTTCATTGGAAAATATTTGAATTAAAATTTACAGTTAATTTTAAAGTTGACCTGAGGTAATTGATATTTTGTCCTTGTGAACAGAACAAAGGGACATTAAATAAACAAATTTTAAGAATTATGAAATTACCATACACACATTTAATTTCTTGTAAGAGCGTGTAAAATATAAAGTAGGTGCTTCAGCAATAAATTTTTAAGAAATGCAACAAACAATTCATGTGTCCCCAAAGCATGCCTATGATATAAATTTTTGGTCCCCAATATATACTGAATATATATGAATCACCTAAATATTTAACGCATAGATTGAGGACTGTCCAGAAAATTTTCACTTCATATATGTAGCGCATAGTATCAGGACCGTCCTTAAACGATACGTATATATATATATATATATATATATATATATATATATATATATATACACGGTGTAAACGGTTTGAGTGCAAAGATTTTGAAGAACAATACTTCAGGCAAAAACAAATCAAAAAGTTTTATAACATTTTCTAAAATAAACGGTGTCGTGCTTGTGTCGATAGTAATGGTGGGCATTTTGAACATTTGCTGTGAATAATCCGTTGTTTCAACTCAGGGTGTAAATAGTTTGAGTGCATATATTTTAGGTGGAGGTAGTATACACCAAATTAAACAAAAAACTCTTATACCACTATGGTCAGTAGGCCTTAATGACCAAGAAAATCCCTAAAACATATTAAGTAAATTATTGTCAATCCGGCAACGTCGCTCGCGTTCGAAGCAGATTCACTCTTAGCGCGAATAATAAAGGAATGACTACGCTGACAAAAAAAACATAAACACCTGTGTTTTTGTATTGACTGATGATATTGGCCTTAGAATTAAATAAAAATGTATGAAATATTTTGTTGAAAATATTTACGTTTTTAATAATTAATTGCAATTCTAATTGCAATTAATTATTGCAATTAGAATTTGTATTTGGCTGTTTCTTTTATGCAATTATACAAAGTTGGGTAAATATGATATGCAACTCAAGAGATCTGTATATGTAGTTTTTTACCAGTTAAATTATTTGAAGAGTCATTATTACTGATTTAATTAATATTATTTATATTAGACAAGTAAATATGTAATCCTACTTACCGAATTTATTATAATCATAGAACTGAGTTGAAACAACGGATTATTCACAGCAAATGTTCAAAATGCCCACCATTACTATCGACACAAGCACGACACCGTTTAATCCAATTTTCACATATGCGAGAAAAAATTCCTGGAATATTTCGGATTTCGTCAGCAGCGTCAAAAATGCGTTGTCTAAGGTCATTCTCGTCAATAACTGGAGTCGTGTAAACCTTACTTTTCATGTGTCCCCATAAGTAGAAATCTAAAGGATTGAGATCAGGAGATCTTGCTGGCCAACGTATATGTCCGTTTCGACCAATCCAACGACGGGGAATGTTCTATTTAAGAAGTCGACAACTAGATGACTTGCGTGGGCAGGTGCTCCGTCATGTAAGTACCACATATTGGAACGTGTTTGTAGGTTCACTTCATCTAACAAATCTGGTAGCGTGTTGTTCAAAAAATAAAGGTAATTCTCACCTGTCAAACGTGCAGGCAGTATAAATGGCTCAACCAAGTATTCACCAACTATTCCAGCCCACACGTTAACTGAGAATTGGTGTTGAAATACTGACTGGCGTATTTCGTGCGGATTTACCTCAGACCACGAATGCGTATTATGAAAATTTATTATACCATTCCTATTAAAACTTGCTTCATCTGTTGTTAAAATATTGTTCACAAAATTAGGAAATTGTCGATGTTTTCTGAGGAACCAACGACAGAAATTGAGTCTTGGTTGAAAATCATCAATTGAAAGCCCTTGAACCCGCTGCATGTGATATGGATAGAGCAATTGTTCCCGTAATGTTCTATGAACAACAGTGTGAGAAATTTGCAGCTCACTTCCAATACTCCGTGTGCTAAGATATGGGTTGATGTCGATAAGGTCTAGTATTTGATCCTTAGCAGCTAAGATACGATTATGTCGCTGTGGTCCGCGATTGTTTATTTGTGGTATTACACTACCTGTTTCCAGAAGCCTCTGCGAAACAGCTACGAATGTACTAGCATTGGGCAGGCGTCTGTTTGGTCTAATTGTATAATCGGCCATTATTTATCACAAATAAATACTGTCGCACTATTCTTAATTTTCGAACTTACACACTAATCACAACCGATTTTATTTATTTAAAAAATATATTAAATGGAAAGCAAACCACGAAGTCTACATCAAATAGATAGCATTCAAATCACTTTATCGTTTATCTATTCTTATTTACAAGAATCGAAATCGCAAAAAACAATCGTAACTCTCAGTCGTCGTTAAAGTAAAAAATGTAAATAAGTTGGTCAGTATGCCACGTTGCCATATCTATTCGGAGGAACTTACACTAAATTATAAAAGCACATTTCGAGTTTAAATAATCAATTTTCATTTTTAATGTGGCTATTAAAGATGTATAAGCTATTGAGTATTTACATATTTAGATTTACCGACATTTTGAAATCGAAATTATTGTATTATTCACTGTAGCAAGGGCTACATAAAATCTAACTTTATGTATCCTTTTTGGCAAAACTATAGTTTATTTTAGAAAATGTTATAAAGCTTTTTGATTTGTTTTTGCCTGAAGTATTGTTCTTCAAAATCTTTGCACTCAAACCATTTACACCCTGTATATCTAATCTGTAAAGTGTTATTCTAATTATACTAAAACATTTTAGTTAAAATAACAATCAAAATATTGATGAACGTTACTTATATAACAAAACATTAGTAATGAAAATAGCGACAAGCCCGCATTCCCATAAAAGCGTAAAGGTTGACATGTTAAACACACAATCAAGGTTATTATTGTTCATTAATGAGCTGCTTACAAATATTATTTTAATACCATAACGACGGACAATTTATTCTCTCGACAACAATATCTTGAAGTGTCCCACAGCAAGGAAAGGTCATTGGAAGATTCCATTATTTTCGGACTAATAAAACAACTCGTTTTTACCTTCAGTAATCATCAGCGTTGTTCACTTTGTGCAGTGTAGACGTATTCTCCAGTGTGCTCGTGAAGTGTGTGTCAGGTAAGCAATCTTTTATTTCCGAAAATTTTAATTATCTTTATATTTGACTTATATCTTTTGTTCATTGTAACCTTCTCAATTTGAGCGTTTACATTACTAACGTTTGTGGGTTTATCACAAATCATCACAACCCAAATGATGTTATATGTTATAAAGAAAATTAGACATTATGAGATTGAGAGTCGTGTCATCGAATTTAAAATGAAGGCAATTCCATATGGGGTCGTAATGTAGGATGGAAAAAATCCGTGATAACTCAGATTTTAGAGAGAGGGATAGAGAGAGAGAGAGAGACATTTAAAAGTTGTTCTAAAGCTATCTATTTCTTTCTAACAGAGAGAGACAATATAAAAATTTTAAATTATTTTATTCAATTTTGTTATTCAATTTTGTTTATTAAATTTCATTTGATGTCTATATTTTTATTAGTCTCTTTCATATCATTGGAGAGTAAAGACGTATACTATTAGAACAAATTTTTAAGATTTAGCGAAAGTGTTTTACAAGTGGAGTATTCAACTTTCCGAGTGACTACTACCGAATTTTCTATATGTAAGTCTAATTTTTTCTTAACTCAATTGTTGGTGAATCAAGCTATCAATTTTAAACACCAATGGTGAATTTAGCTTGAAAGATATGCGTTTTATATTTTTATAGCATTTTTAGAATCTGCCAATTTATTTAATATCTAAATTTGATAAGGAAATTATTATTTTCCCTAAATATTTATATTTTTCTCATACATTAGATGTTGCATTTTTTAAATTTCCTTTCAGCATGTCATTCTTTGCTGTCTAGTTTGCCGCATTGCAATACTTTTGGGGCTGCTAGAACCTAAATATGATGAGGAAGTTGTCCGAAGAGGTCTACGAGAATGTGCTCTAGGTGTTCGACGAATTAACTACGCCATAAAGAACACAAAGATTAGTGGAGAAAGACAACATTTGGAGGCTTGTCTTTGGAACATTAGAACTGAGGTATTATCAAACCTTAAACATAAGGATCCCTCATCATTCTTTGAGGATTGCAAAGCGCTCTTTAAGCGGAGAGTTAATTTGAAACATGATGATGTCATTAAAGTGAACGTAGCCTTCGGCGGCGAATTCATTATGGTAAAAGGAGATAGTGTGCAGAGCGAGTACAAGTACTTTACCATATCAAACTCTCCTATTTACAAGAATACTAACCCTGATGAATGGTTTGATGAAAAGGTTATTCTTCCAATAATGAATGAACTGGAGGAGTTCCAAGAACGTGATAGTGGGTGGGCATTAATGAATGTGGTAAACTTGGGTGTCAACATCAACAAATTAACACCTCAACTTGGTTCATCGTATGTGAAACTGCCACCTCAAATTGCGAGAAAGGAGGCTTGTATAAATGTAAAGAACGAAGGCAATGCCTGTTTTGCATGGAGTATTGTTTCGGCTTTGTTTCCTGCGGAAGAAAATCCTCATCGCCTCTCCAAATACCTACACTACTCACAGGTGCTGAAGCTAAAAGGAATCTGGTTTCCAATGACGATGAAATAAATACCCAATTTTGAAAAACAAAATACTACGTCTGTGAATGTTTACATCCTATATAAAGAAAAGAAAGGTTATGAAATTTTACCAACCTACCTAACACGCAACAAGCAGATAAAGCATGTAAATGTACTAATGATACAGGACACATATGTACCTACGAAATATCATTTCGTATGGATAAAAAGCATGTCTCGACTCTTGTCTCAACTCAGTAAGTATAAACAAAAGAAGCATTTCTATGATATATGTCTCCATTATTTCTATTCTGAAGAGGAATTAGAAAAACATTCAGAGGATTGCTGGAGAATAAATGACAGAGCTATAAAGATGTCTGAGGAGGGGAAAATATTTTGAGATTTAAAAATCATAAGAAAAAGGCTCTTTTCATCGTTTACGCTGATTTAGAGTAAGTCCTGCAGCGGACAAATAACCCTAAGGAACCACAACTTCACATCAGCTGCTGGTGGATACTACTTCAAATGTTCCTATGATGATACTCTCACGTTTTATCGATCTTATCGTGGAGAGGACTGTATGCAATGGTTTGCTGATCAAATGGCTGAGCTGGCTGAAGATATTCTGGTGTGCATATGTTATGCAAATGACATGTGCCCAGGAACTTGAATTCCCGAAAGCAACACACTGTCATATCTGTGAAAAGCCCTTTTTACCTCAAGATAAGCCTGTTCGCGACCACAATCACCTTATACCAGAAAACAACTATAGAGGGGCTGCACATGAGGGATGCAATGTAAACTATAAAGATAGCCACGTAATTCCAATCGTTTTTTATAATCTCAGCGGATATGATGGACATTTTATCATTACGGATATTGCCACACGAATGAAGAGAGCGATTGACTTACTTCCAGTCACCAAAGCGAAGTATATTTCATTTACAAAATATATCGATGGCTATCCAATCCAATTCCGCTTCATTGATTCCTTCAGATTCATGAATTCATCACTTGACATGTTGGCATCATACCTGAAAGGGTTTCCAAATTTGAAATCACAGTTTCATTATCTGCCTATGGATCAATTTAAATTACTAACGATGAAAGGAGTAATGCCTTATGATAATATTGATTCATATTTGCTCGATTTAATGATGAAATGTTACCTCCAATAGAGAAATTCTACAACAACTTGGAGGATAAACTCTGTCCTCGACCTCATTACAGGAAAGCTCAACAAGTTTGGATCACTTTTAGATGTCAGAACATTGGTTAATACATCGATCTCTATATCTCTATATGAAGACAGGACTTCTTTTAGCCGTACCATAGTTCCGTACAAGCTGCTTAAAGACTTATGGTTTGGATCCAGCTTATTATTATACTTTACCTGGCTTCATATGGGATACTATGTTGAAATATACCAATCAAGATCTGGAGCTGCTTACCGATCTCGACATGTGTCTTCATCGAGCGAGGTATAAGAGGAGTCTTAGCCAAATATACTCGAAAAGACTATGGCCAATAATCAGTAAGTCAATAATTATCATCCATCAAAACCTAAAACGTATCTTATGTACTTTGATATTAATAACCAATATGGGTACGCAATGAGTCAGCATCTACCTTATGGAGGGTTCAAGTGGACTAACCAGAACATTGACGTCACATCTATCCCTGATGATAATGACGCGGGATATATGTTAGAGGTGGATCTCGAATACCCGAAACACCTTCACGATCAACACAAAGTTCGACCGTTCTCTATAGAACATATCAATCCAAAAACAGGCAAGCCTCCAAAAACTGCTAGAGAAGCCACTAAATTGATAGCGACTCTTCATGATAAACACCGGTATGTCATTCATTATAGAACGTTGAAGCAAGCTATAGCTTATGGAGTAGTTATAATAAAGAAGATTCACCGGGTCCTAGAGTTCAAGCAATCTCCTTGGCTCAAGTCCTATATTGACCAGAACACAAATCTCAGGACACAGGCGACTAATGGTTTTAAGAAGAATTTGTTTAAACTATTGAACAATGCTGTTTTCGGTAAGTAATTTATCACATTAATCTTGGATACTACATATTCGTCTAGGTAAGACCATGCAGAATATTCGGAAGAGGGTAAAAAAAAGTTCACCACCTCACGGAATGGAGCGGGAGATATGGAGCTGAAGCATACATCCCCTAGCCTGAATTTAAAAACAGCACCGTTTTCAATGAGAATTTGGTTGCAGTAGAGATGCCTAAAGGAAGCTTGTTGAGGTGAATGCTGTATATTATATGACGATACAGACAGTTTACTGGTGGAGATCAGGAATGATGATATATATAAGATCATGAAGAGAGACTGCTTGAAACATTTTGACCCATCAGACTATGCTCCGAACAATATTTATAACATCCCACTGGTTAATAAAAAGGTGCTTGGTTTAATGAAGGATGAAAACAACGGCATTCCTTTAATAGATTATATTGACTTTGATCAAAATTATATGCCTTCAAACTGTTTCATAGAGATAGCGTGATTACTGATAGACGTCGAAGATGTGTGGAGAAGTGATATGATTCTGATGAAATTGACGTGGTTATTAAAAATGTTGGTATAAGTAAGAAGGCTAAAGGCGTCAAGAAATCTGTTCTGAGAACAAAAATTGGTTTTCATGACTATGAGGAATGTCTTGAAGAATGGAAGGCGAAAACTGTACAGCAGAACCTAATAAAATCATCCCGACATCTAGTTTACTCGATAGTGCAGCAGAAAATTGCTCTAAATCCATATGATGATAACCGATATCTAATTCCAGGCACTGTTGAGACTCTACCTTGGGGCCATTTTTCAATAATATAGATTCGATCACCACACATATGAAATATGGATTAAGTCATCATACATGTGAAATATAGATTAAGTCACTGCACATATGAAATGTTAATGTTGATGAAGTCCACATAGTAAAATAAAAAAGTACAGCTTTTATTATGTTCAATGTCATTGTTCTTGAAGCCAAACAGTGGTTTTATAGGCATATAGGGGTTGTTCCGCTATAAAAAAAAAACGCGCCTTGAGTTCAGCCTCCTGGGCGGTGTGGAATAGAACTCCCTAAGGTTAGTATTATAAAATGTTAGTCGCACACATTAATTGTTTTCTCTTAGGTCGACTGATTTTCTTCCACATTCATCATAGTAGCTTTTTAGCTCCTAGAACATTCAATCAAAGGGTTATTAGAGAATTACATGTAAAACATTATTTTCACTTTATTCTTTGAAAACATATAAGTTACACATACTGATGATTAGCAGGTTCACTGATAAACCAGCCAATGAGAGTGCAGCTTATGATGACATCGAAAAGGGGGATCCTGTTTGAGTGGTCATTGACATATTTCTGAAAATTTCTACTTGGGTGAGTTGTTCCTTTTACCTACTTTGGTTCATCGTGATAACTATTAAAAAGACACTTGCAAGATATGAAACGAAATTCCGCTGAGGAAACTTTTAATTCGGGACATATGTTATAAACATATAAGGTAAACATACTGATGGTTAGCAGATGGTCTGCTGATAAACCAGCCTAGGAGAGTGCAGCTTATGACGTCATGGTAAAGTAATGGGAGGCACTGCGTACCGTACGTTGAAGAGGAAGCTAGAGAGATAACAAAGTTCGCTGTACCCATTCATTCTAATCGGAAGTAAATTTCGAGTACTTATCTATTATCTGTTATGGCAGTAAAACAATGTCTTGTATTTAAAATTTTATTTCAAACAAGCAACTTCTAATATATTATGATATACCAGCACTCAAGTCAAATGCATGTATGTTTATTTCCAAAGAAATAATGCATCTCAAGTAAAATATAGAATATTACTACCTCCCAGAACCTAACTACAACTTTGATTCAACAAATCAGGTTCCTCCTATCCCAGGACGCTCTTCATCACTATGAACCTTATGTGTCAATTTTTTCTGTCATTTCGATAGCACTGATTTGATTGTGGTTTGGTTCGCGACAGTTGCGTCTATGTCTAGTCCCATTGTCTAACGACAAATACTCGATGAAAAACTACCAATTGAATGACACATTTTTAGCTGTGGTTGACTAGTAACTCTCTCCATACAATCTTCTAATCACCCAATAAGAATGCTGTCTTTTCACGTAATTTTCACAACATTCCAACTTTTTATCATTCCAACAATTCGGTAAAAGTTGCTGCTGACTATCCTTCAGCCTGTTTGTTTCAGCTATTTCCATTCAAACATCCTGCATTCACGTGTCTAGAATTCCCGTTCCTACCATCCTGTTTCTGACATTCCCATCACAACTCTACAACGCCTGTTCCAACTATTCAACTTCCCGCTTTCTGCCCATCTAATTTTATGCCTTTTCCAACATTCCTGTTCCAACCACACTGTCATTTCCTACTTTCTCTTACGTCGTTCCCAGCATTCTCATTATGCTGTTTCTAGCATTTCTAACGTCCCTGCTTCAACCTTCCTACCGTTTCTAGCATCTGTTCCCGTTTCCAACTAACCTACCATTTCTAACATTTATAACGTTCCCGTTTCAACCATTCCAACTTACTGCTATGCCATTTGTAGAGGCTCTGTTCCAACCAACCAACTTCCTGTCATTTTCAACATTTGTAATAGAATTGTTCTAACCATCCTATCATTTCTAGCATTTGTAGCGGCTCTGTTCCAACCATCCTACCGTTTCTACCATGCAATGCTACCATTTCAACCATTTCTACCATTTGTAGAGGTTCTGTTCCAGCCATCCTACCTTTTCTAACATTCCCACTATCCCATTTCCAACATTCGTACCCCAACTTCATGCTACGTCGTTTCTAGCATTACCGCTATCATCATCATTCCCGTTCCCAGCATTCCTGCGTTCAGTCAACAAACTTCAAACATATTTAAAGCACGCTCTTTTCTGCTATCCTGTTTCTAACATTTCCATTTCAACTCTCCAACCATCCTACCATTTCTAGTATTCCTACCTAGACTCTAGAATGCTTGTTCCAACCCTCGTACCATTTTCTGCTTTCAGTTACGCCGTTCCTAGCATTTCTCTTTACAGCGTTCCAGTTTCCTTCACTCTCATCCTCAGCGTTTCCTGCGTTCTAACAACCAACTTCAAACATATTCCAACCATTCAACTTTATGGTATTTCCAACATTCACATTTGTAACTTACATGTTCCCAGCATTCTGGTCTTTTCTATCATTTCTATTTGTAGCGCCCCTGTTTCATCCATTCGACTTGCTGTCATTTCTAACTTTCCCACTATCTCATTTCCAACATACCTGTTCCCACTATCCTATTTGTAACGACCCTACTTCAGCCATCCTACCATTTCTAGCATTTCTTACGTCTCTATTATAGCCATCTTACCGTTTCTACCATTTCTAACATTCACACTAACCCATTTGTAACGTTCCTGTTTGTAACGGTTTTGTTCCAAACAAAATAATTTACTAGATATTATAGGGTTAATAGCTAAGAGATCAACCACATCACTATAGTTCAAATATAGTGCGCAAATGTTTTTCATCACCATCACTTGTTTCACATCTTCATACTGGATCTGGGATAGATGCGAACAATCTCCGCAGTTCACTAGGGCAGCAAACTCTGGAGGTGTGGTATTTTCAAAAAAGTTTGTTTTCATGAGCTTGAGATCTATGAAGATGTCGATCTTCCCACTCGTACACAGTCATCAAATTTTCGTTGGTGTTCGTGCGACTACAGGTGTTTTTTGCAAGATAATAATAGGATTTTGCAGGACTGAGTGTACATTGAACGTCATACTCTGAATTTAGTAATGGAAATCTCGAATGCAGCATGTCATAGTCTTCCTTTTTGGCAGCTTCATCGTACATCTGTGACACTATATCCAAGTCCGCACTGTAATTTATAGTGGAATCAGTACTGTAACCACTATCATTATCCATGGTTTCAAAACTGCTGATGCTACTCATTCTCATGAATCACTTGAGAGGTAAACTAAGACTGGGAATATATGTAGGGAATTTTCACTATTTTATAGTTGTACCCCTTCCACTATCTGATTGCGGTTGATTTCAATTATGTGTTCCTACGCCAAAATGGAAAAGTAGATCTCTTGTTGCTAAGATCTCCTCCCTTCCCCTCATCACCATCATATATGTAAAGCTTTCAAATGCTGCATCACTCACAATAAAGTTCGATATCTTTTTGTAATCACTTTTGTACGCAAAACAGTGACACCTCGAAGAGAGTATTCAATATCTCTGACATGTGAAGTTAACCTGAAAATTTCATCGTCACATTCTAACCTAGTAATTACGGGTAACAGCAATTAATGGAACGGCTCCAGATTCGGAACCTCTATGTGCTAGTTTCCCTGAAAATCCTATATGTCGGTCTTTACATCTCGCGTCTTCAAACTTATTTTAGTTATCACCATTCACATCATCGAAAATGAATACTGAACATTCGCGTGCCTCTCTCGGATTAATTACTTCTTCGTTGTCTTTAAAGGAAAAATACGATACACCTTTAACCTGCTTGAGAACGTCTTGTAAGAGCTGGTACTTTGGTTGGTAGAGTGACTTGGAATAAATGTAGACCTTCTCGAATTGTAGGCCGTTTTCATTGAATAGCAGTGATAGTTCCGCAGAATGCTGCTCGTAGGGAATTTGGTAACAATTTTCCGTGTCGACTTGCTGATGACAACGATTCTTCAACAAAGTCCAAATTTTCCATAGGCAGTTGGACATCTTGTGCTTCATATGCATCTTACGATATACTTGCATCACCTTATTGCAGATACGCATTAAATTGATTTTCAACCACCTATTCAGTTGGACTTCAACTACAACTACGGACTTGCTTTACTAAGATTTCACTCGTACAACAGCATCCCAAACATTGAGAGAGGTGACAAGATTTATCTGCTTGACGAGCAAAATACACAAACATTCATCGATTTACCTGAAGGTTCATACGAGATTGGTGACATAGAAGCTTATATTAGAAAGGCACTTGGCATTCATTTGGCAAAGGACGTCGAGACAATTTTCTCATTGAAACCCAACAACCATACCCTCGGGTGTGAGCTTTTCAGCATCAAGTACGCGGTAGACTTTCAACATAAGCGAAATACATAACCACACATTGCAAATTTTGAATCAAGACACTAAACTTGTAAATTTTCGTGGTGAAGAAATCATCATTCGACTTGAGCTGAAACAACTGCAATAATAATGGGTCGACTTGTATTTGATGATGAAGAACCATATAAGACGTCACCGCTCCTCGACCACCATCAGATTCTATGAAACCTCTCAAGAGATCACTCACGCTGTCAAACAGGTTGTTTCTACAAACGCTCGGCTACCATGTCAACTCCTCAAATGTTCAATATCTTCCGCAAACCAAATTTTGATGATAGTGTAAGACGCGATGAGTTGCGAACCTACTATCCATACGTCAAGTCATTCGGCAACAATGATATCGTTCCTGGCTGATTCCAGCATCTCAATCCAGGGACAAGTAGTGAAGACAGCAGGCAATGGAGATGTTTCTGTATCACCAAATGCTGGGGCTTTCTTCTTCGACAGCGTCACGTACGAGTTGTGCGGCAAGGAAATTGAAACCGTGAGAGACCCTGGTCGCATAAGCACAATTCGTGGATACTTGTGCTACGATCCCAACAGTTCAAAGGATCTATTCATAGCCAGGTGGAATTTTCCACATAAATCTTATATGAATGCCGCCTATAAAACTTTTCACATGTACATTCCATTAGGACATTTGTTTTCCATCTTCAACGACTACAAGCGGGTGATGTGTGGTAAACAAACAATTCGTCTGGTGCAAAGCCGTAGCGATGATGATTGCCTTATAATCACCGATGCTGCTACTAAGGGCAAAGTGACAAACAACATCGAACTCAAAGTCCGACACATTTTTCCAAACGATGACGTTAAATTGGATTTACTGTAAGCCGTGAAAGCAGATTCCAGTATAATTTTGCCATTTCGTAAATGGGAGCTAGATGAGTTGCCTGCTCTCAAAACAGGTGCTACTTGTGAAATTTGGGCTGTGAAGACGTGTGCCGCACTGGAAAGCCCTCGTTACGTTATCTTAGCCTTCCAAACGAATCGCCACAGCAACATCAAAGAAGATCCCACGGAATTTGATAATATTCACTTTTCCAATATTCGTCTAAATTTAAAGAGCGAATTTTGGCTTATGGAAAGATTTGATATAGATTTTTCAAACAATGAGTATGGTGAGGGGTACAAAAGATATACGGACTTTCATAGCAATGCCACGTGCTCTACCGCGCCAAGCTCTCATTGGTCAGTTGCCATGTGCTGTGTAACGCCCCATTAAAGCGCTCTCATTGGTAAATTACCACGTGCTCAACCCAGCCAAGCTCTCATTGGTTAATGGTCACATGCTCAAACGCGCCAAATTACAAAGATCGCGCCATAATTTGTCACAAAAGATTTGTTTTATAGCTGAAAAAACCGCAGTCATGGGGAATCGAACTGGACCGGTTGCTTCCTACGTAAACACTTAGTATATGTGCCAAAAAGGCTATTTCGCATAAAGATTCTAAAAGTTAATAGTATGTTGAATGAAATACGTTTAAGACGTAGTAATGCCACTCACCAGCAATCTTAGAGATAGCGTGGTTGGAGAGCAGATACGACGACGTCCTTGGCAAAATATATGTCGCACACACACACCGACCGCTCGTATGGTTGGCTAAATGGAATAGATAGACTGTCACAGCAGCAGCAGCAGTTAGTAGCGCAACGTAATATACAATCTCAGATAGCGAGCCGATGGATGATGTTCCATATAAGTGCACAAACATTAAGTCGGGTATATATATATATATATATAAATATGCCCAGAGCAAGAAGTGAGCCACCTCTCAAAGAAATTCCCGGTAATAGTGAGGTCCAAGTCAAAGAGAGGACCGTATACGGTCCTCACTTTGTATATCACTCTCAAATAGTCCCAAAATGTGTAATTATTAATTCTAGCATTATTTTGACTGGACCTTACTTTGACGAAAAATGCAAATTTAGTTCACCGAATTTTAGAAACATTTTTTTACATCAAATATTCACAAGAGCTGATTCGAATATCACGATAATAACACGAAATAATCTCTTCGCAATAAATAACTAACTCCTCGATGCTGGGCCGCTTCCTTTAAAATCCGCATCGAATTCTTTTAGCAAAACCGAGTGTCAATTTTAGAGTTGTCGAGTTATTTCGAGATAAATTTTTTTGTCCTCTTAGCGATTGATGTATTGAAATAAAATGCTTTACGTTACTCGCCAAAGACGGAATAGATAATTTATAACACTGCCCTCCTTTTAATTCTGATCGTCCCGGTCAGAAACATCCTCTCCATGGTAAGGAGCGAGTCGATCTAAATGGACCACCTTCAACTTAGCCCTGAGGTATCGACGGATACGGTAGACGACGTCATTAATCCTCTTGACCACCTCGTATGGACCATCCTAGGCGGGCGTAAGCTTTGGAGATATACCCTTGCTCCGTTGGGGGTTGTATAGCCAGACTTTCCCTCTCTTGCATCCCGAATGAATTGGCTTTGAGGTCATATTATGTCTTCATCTGGTCACTGATGGCCAACATCTGCGTTCGGGCTAATTCGTGTATTGCCAGCATGTTATGTCGGAGCATAATCGTTGATGGCTTGGGAAGTTTCTTCGGGGGAGCGAAAAGTCAAATCACAGGGTAATCGCAGCTCTTTTCCGAATAGGACCCTGGCTGGAGCCAGGCCTGTACTATTATGGACGGCCGAGCGATATGCCAACAGGATTAGATGCTCATCCCAATCAGGTCTTGTTCCAATTTCCTGTTGAATCTTTCCACCATTCCGTCTGACTGTGGGTGCAATGGTGTTGTTCCCGTTTGCCTGATCCCCAACATCGAACAGACCTTCTGGAATACATTCAATTCGAAGTTACGCCCCTGGTCTGAATGTAGTTCCAACGAGACGCAAAATCCGCTGAATAGCTGTTCTACCAGCACCGTCGCTACCGTGGCTGCCTCTTGATTGAGAGTCGTCTATGCCTCAGGCCATTTACTGAAGTAATCCATTGCGACCAAAATGTATTTGTTCCCCCTCACACTCCCGGGAAATGAACCGGCGACCTCGATGGCAATTCTCTCAAAGGGAACGCCCACATTGTACTGCTAGCTGCACCAAGCTCTGACGTGTTCGAAGTAATTTCCCAGTAGTACCGCTGGCGAACTTTGTCTAGGATTTGATTCATACCCAGATAACCCCCGATAATCCCATCATGTTCTTCGCTCAGGATGGCTGGTACCTTTTTTTGGAACTACCAGCTGGGACTGGGTTTCTCGACCGTTAGTGCTTTCCCAAATTCGCTTGAGCTTACCATTCTTTACTCTTAGAGAGTCCCATTGGGCCCATAACGATTTCAGGACGCCCGAGTATCTAGCTACTTCGTCCCATCGTGGTCTAGGTGCCCCTCTCTTTTTGAGCGACAAGATGCACTGTTCCGTTGTCCAGTCTTCATTGGCCTGCACTAAGATCTGTCTGATGGAGATACCTTCTCGCTGTTCGGTCTTCAGACAATGTCCGCATTCTACTCGGCATCGGCATTATTGTGCAAACGGCCGGCACGATGTTTCCTCCTTGAAATCGTATTGCCAGTTGTCCTTCCGATGTCTTCATGTCCAGTAGCCATTTGAGGGCGGCATGATCTGTCCGGATTAAGAAACGACGACCATAGAGGTATTTATGTAAATGATTGCAAGAAGTTCTTTTGCGGTGAGAATTCACGGCTGTAGTACTCGATCGCCATCTTGCACCTGGGGTAAGACGGCCCCCAAAGCTCTGTTGCTAGCGTCGGTGTCTAAAATGAACTTGCCGGAGTGTGTAGGAAGGGCTAGGATTGGGCTAGAACATAGAGCTACCTTCAGTCTCTGAATGATATTTCGCAGTCATGATTCCAACGGAAGGTCCCTTTCACAGTGGTCTGCCAATGTAGAGGCGCGGCAATGGTGCCAAATCCCTCAACAAATCGCCTGAAGTAGGAACATAGGCCCAAGACGCTTCGGAGTTCATGCTTGTCTCTTGGGACTGGCCAATGAGGGATGGCTTCTATCTTGTCCTCGTTGGTGCGGATTCCTGACTCGGAAAGAACGTGGCCCAAAAAACTCTACTTTTTTTGGAACATGGAGCACTTCTTCGGGTTGAGTCTCAAGTTGGCGTTAATATCTGGAGTTCTGGTTTTACCCATGACCAGAATATCGTCGAGGTATATAAGCACGTTCTCCATGTTAACCCGCTCAGGACATACTCCATTAGCCTCTCGAATGTTGCGGGAGCATTACATAACCCAAAGGGCATGACCGTGAACTGAAACAGCCCTTTACTAGTGGAGAATACTGTCTTCTCTCTGTCGTTTTCGTGTAGACCAACCTGCCAATATCCACTCTTTAGGTCTAGTGTGGAAAACCAACGGGAGCCTGCTAGTGTGGTCAGAGTGTCATCAATTCGGGGTAGTGGATAGCTGTCTTTCTTCGTGACGTTATTCAGCTTGCTGTAATCCGCGCAAAATCGGGTGGTTCGATCCTTCTTTTTAACTAGCACGACGGGAGCAGACCATGGGGTTATGGATGGCTCAATAACTCCGTTTTGTAAAATGGACTCGATGTTTTCCTCGACTGTTTGTTGTTGCCCTAATGGTAGTCGTCTAGGTGGTATTCTGATGGGTTGAGCCTTTCCGGTGTCTATTCGGTGCTGAATGATCTTGGTGCGACCGGTGGTTCTATCTTACCTGTTGAAAATTTGCCAGTACTTTGCGATAAATTGCTTTACTTTCTTCTGTTCCTCTGGTGTAAGGTGTGTCAAATTGTCAGCAAACTGTTGTAGGAACTCTTTACCGGGACCTGTCTTCTTCACTGATGTCTAGTACACTTCTTTGTCATTGATGATGGTCTCTACTGGCTCGAAACAAGCTATATCTTGACCATTAGCAATTCAAATGTCATTGTTGAGCAAATTCAGGACTCTAATTGGTATATTTCGTCCGGTTTTATCTATAGCCCGTCAAACTAAGTATTCATGAGCCGAGTGTACGGGCTCCACCATTCCAACGCAGCTCTCAGGATTGCTTTCTAGCTGCCAATCAATTATCTGTTCCGCTCGACCGGGAATTCTGGTTGAGGATTTTGCCTCAATTTTTATGGAGGTGGCTGAACTGTTGACGGGCCGTGTCAATACAAATTCCTCAGTTAGGAACCGAAGAACATCATATCTCGGGTCGAACATAAATCCATGCTGACTGATTAGGTCCATACCAGTATGAAATCGTCCTCAATATTCGCTACCAGGACCCTATGCCGGATTCGGTTGTCCCCTAATTATAGTACTACATCTGCCTCACCCTGTATTGACATGGACTCACCGGTGACTGTTCTGAGCTGGATGTTGTTGGTAACTGGCCGGATTTCTGATGCCCTCAAAACTCCGGACTTGGCAATGGACACAGCGGCGCCGGTGTCGATGGTGATGGTAATTGCTCGGCCATTGATGGTGCCCCTGATGAGTAGGCTGCTGCAATATCGTCAAAATCCCGGATGGATACTGTTCTGGGGGCTGGTGGAGGGTTAGTCAGCATTCGCCCCCTTATGCTGACTGATTGGAGTTTCCCTGGTTGGTGAAGTTGTTGTTTTGGCTACTTCTGGTTGATGATCGTTCAGGTAGCCCCAATCTGCAGTCACGTTGAATGTGCCCTGTCCGTCCACACCTGTAGCATGCTCCTCTGTAGTCAGCTCTTTGTGATCGTTCTAGAAGTTTATGGATTCCGAACAACACTGCCTGGAAGGATGGTTCTTGTTCGTCCTGGATGAAGGAAATTGCTCGCACCCACGGTTTGGACATATTCATGACTGTCTCTACTTCCAAGGCCCGAAGTAAATCTTCATTACTATTCTTGATCCCACTAAGTCTTATAGT
The DNA here is from genome assembly GCA_034190945.1 of Octodonta nipae. NCBI lineage: Eukaryota > Metazoa > Arthropoda > Insecta > Coleoptera > Chrysomelidae > Octodonta > Octodonta nipae. The sequence continues at coordinate 108,799,596 of CM067217.1, forward strand.
TCTTTGTACTTCCACAGCCCTGATACCGTTTATGAAAATCTGTATGACCAATTGGAGGATTTCTAAGGCCGGACCTTTTAAGGAAATTACAAGAGAAGTAGATTTTTCTGGGTTATCCCATCCATTAGCTGTAGCCACGGCTTCAAATTGCCGTTTATACATGGGCCAAGATGAACTGCCATCAAATGTGAGTGGTTTGCTAACGGAACCTTTGATACTAATGGTGTTTTGGTATTTTTCTCGCTGTAAGTCCTTTTGAATTTTTTAAATTTCTGTTTCTACCTTGTTTTGGATGACACTGATTTTATCTTGTACTTCACTGTACTGTTTTTTTAATGGAACTGACTTGGTCTTGAATTGAACTGATTTCAAATATTACTTGGCTTTGGATGGAATCGAGGTCATCTACTTTGGTTTCAAGAGTATCCATGGTATTTTTTATGGTCTTAATGTCATCATTTATCTCTGTTATGTCTGACTCAACTATTTGCATTCTTTCATTAACTGTTTCATTAACTTGTGCTACTATTTGCATTAATTGTTTATCAATATTAGTTAAAAGGTTTTCTAATTCAATTTTACGTTTTTCATCAAAAGATTTCACTAACCTTTGCTCGATTTCTTCTTGATGTTGTTTCTCCTTTTTTTTCAAATCTGTTCAACTATAGAAATCACTATTATATGGTCTGGAAGTTGCTTCTTTAAAGGACCAGGCACCTTTCTTCTGGAAAAATTTTGGTATGTTGTAGAAGTTCACGTTCTGACAAAAAGAGTCCTTGGGCTCAAACAGATTCTATTACTTGTTTTCGAGATACAGAGTGTTAAACATCGAAAATGCCGCTTTTTTGATATCATATTTCCAATGATAGATGTGCTTTATTTCCGGTTATTGGAGAAATTGTCATTTGTACATTATTGGGCATAAATATTTCACAAAACAATTGCCATAATTTTTGGTGGATTCCAGGGTATTTAAAAAATACGTAACATGTGATTTTTGAAAAACGTTGAAAACATAAGATGTTATTGCACAATTAATATCTCGTTAAATTAATAATTTCTTGGAAGTGCTTCATATAATGTACAGTGTGAGCCATAAATATAGCTAGAGAAGGCATATATTATTTTTTCCTATTAATGACTCACCCTGTCCAAACCCTTCGTGCTGAAATTTTAATAAGACATTAAATAGATATATTATCCGTCTCTTTATACCCAACGGGATGTTTAGCTGAATACAAAAACTATATATACTGAGAAAATGTATTTTTTTTATACTACCCCGTAGTTTTAAATTCTCTCCGTCAACTTTGAATGTTATTACATTTTTACGTTAACAAATGTTCAGTGTTTTACTGAGCAGAATATTATTAAAATTGTATGACTAGTTTTAAACTTCAGAAATGTCACCTTTATCGTATCAGATTTCGCATATAGATATGTTTTATTTCCCTTTATTGCAGAAGACGTGGTTGCACATTGTTTGACATAAATATTGCACAAAAAAATACTATTAATTATTTTTTAATACAGGGTGTTTCTCATATACATAACATGTTTTTTAGATCTAATTGCTCAGTTAATATAGTGTTAAAGAAATTAATTTTTGGACGTATTCATACATTATACAGTGTAAGTTGTAAATATTGCTAAAGGGGGCATCTATTATTTATTCCATTAATAGGTAACCCTTTATAAACCATGCGTCCTGGAATTTTTATATTAAATTATAGAAATCAACGACTCGTCACACTAAATTCTACAGGTTTGCAAAATTTGTACAAATTAAAGTACAATCCCCACTATAGCCATATTTACTCATTTCTTATTAATTGTACGATTACATCTTATGTATTCATCGTTGTAATAAAAAATGGATTTTCTGAAAAACATGTTACATATATTGGAAACACACTGTAATCAAAGATAATTAATAGTAATTGTTTTATTTAAGATTTTTGTCAAATCATGCGAAAATTATCTTTCCAGCAATGTACGGAAATAATACATGTCTGCTATGAGAAATCTGATAAGAAAATGGAAACATTTCCAATGTTTAACACCCTATATCTCGAAAACTAGTCATACATAGTCAATATAATAACACTGAACATTTGTTAACGTAGCAATGTTATAACATACAATGTTGACGGAGAGAATTTAAAATTACAAGGTAGTATAAAAAAATACATTTTTTCAATATGTATAGTTTTTTGCAATGAGTTTAACATCCTATTGAGTATGAAGAGACGGATCATATATCTGTTTATTGTCTTATTAAAATTGCAGTACGAATGGTTCATATAGGGTGACTCATTAATAGGAAAAAACAATATGTCTTCTCTAGCTATATTTATGGCTCAAACTGTATATTGTATGAAGCATATCCAAGAAATTATTACTTTAATGAGATATTAATTGAGCAAAATCATCTTATGTTTAAATGAATTTATTTCAAACGCACCGTTCTGAGTCAGAACGTCTGACCCTGAATCGCCACATTATAAAAAAACGTAAACATATAACGACTAGTCAAAACAACTGTGAATTTGCCGGAATAAAAATCTATGGACCTCACTTCATGCGTAGATTTATAAGACGTTATCGCCACAATATACATAACTACTTAAATGTTGCAACTATGCGTAGCTCTCGCTTTGGTAGGTCCGTTATATACTGTCCTCAGAATGTTAGTAGTACATTAAAATTATTGTTGGGCCTGAGTTGAATAGTAGCTTATAAGGTTCTCACTTCGTTTTAATATATTTAGGGAACAAAAAAATTTTATCTTACATTTTTTGTGCGTATATTAGTGAGAAAATTGAGGCTATTATAGAATTAATATTTGCTGAATAAAAAATTTCCCTTAATTTTTATTCCTTCTGCCGGTTCTCACATCATGTGCTCTACAGTAGGCCCTCACTACAGCTGAATTTATATATATATATATATATATATATATATATATATATTAATACGAAGTGTAATTTTACAATGTATGAATTTTCAAATTTATGATTACCTCAGGGTCTTTTTCGCTTGGGTTCAAGTTATAGATCTTAAATAAATAAATTCTATACTTATCTTATAAGTCTCTCTTTCTTCTCAGTGACACTAACACTTTTAAAATCTTGAAATTATATTTGACTAATAAAAAAATTTTCAAATTCTCAATCAAATTACAATTTATTAATAATGATTGTCCAAAATACAATTCTAATATATAATATTGCCTTTACAACAAAATAAATTTTCTGGTTACTTAAATATTATTAAATTTCTATCAATTTGTTACAAAAATTTCAATCCTCTAAACACAAATATTCATTATACTAAATTTAAAGAAAAACCTTTATTTCTATCACTGACTGATTTTAGAATTCAATATTCTGTTTATTAAATAATGTTTCAAAAACTCACAGTTGTCTGGCTTGAATTCCCCTTTTCGTTAATTTTGGTTTTAGTATACTGCTTCCTGATTTGTTTTGGTTTATAAACTAAATTCTGCTGCTTAATTGATTTGTTTACTGCTGCACCAATACTTTTTTTATTCCATTACTGCTGCACCAATACTTTTATTATTCCAACAAAATTGATTTTATCTCTCCATCCAAGGATTTCAAATAATTCCTTTTATGTAATATTTAATTTCTCAATTTCAAATTGATGATTCAAAACTTCAAACATTTAACTTCAAACTTAATTTCTTGTCAAAAATTGACATGGAACACTTATTTCAATGATATCACAGATCATTTATCTTGTTGTCATGGAAACGTGATTTTACAGGAACGAAATTTTGAACTGCTCTCGTCGACGCTTGTAAAACAAAGAGGACCTTTCAATGTCAGATTTCCAATTTATTTAATAAATTTTGCCACCTGCTATTTCCATTTCCGCTTTAATTTATTTTATTAATTTCCAAATATGTTTGTTCTAAATCATATGCAAAAATCTAAACAAATTTGAATTTGAATTTCAATACCATTTACTCTCCTAAATTTTATCTAAATTACTTAATTCATGTTTTCAAAATTTTTGATTTGACACTTGTAACCTGCTGGTCACCAGTCATTTAACAGGTACTTTAAAAAAAAATTGGATTTTACTGAAATTAAGACTTTATATCTTTTGAACTATTGAATTTTTATAAACTATGCTCTAAGCTCTTTCTAACGGTATAAATCTCTTTAGTGTTCCATCATTCCTTCAAAATTTTAACGGTCTTTATAATTCTGACATTTCAATTCTCTATATTTTAACAAATTTATGTATTTTAAAAAATTAATTTTGATCCAAATGTGTTATATTCAGTGTTCTCATGGCCTAATATGTGATCTGTACTTGTTTTACAAACTCTAGTGTGATTTTCATAAGTGAATTTAACTTTTTTGCTGTTTGACCTAAATGTGACTCCCTGCCTAGATTTTCTTATGTAAGTATCCAAATTCTACTACACTCTGCATGATAGATTATCTAACTTTATATGCCACCTTTTATCCTTTCAACAATTTGCTTTTGAAACATTCTTTTTACATAGTTTATATTTTTAGGTTAACTATCTGTTATGATTTCTGCAATTCCTTTGTATGAATTTTATTTACATTTCCCCATTCATTTACTTATTCAAATTACTAAACTTTTGTATTATTTCATGTCGGGTTTAAATCCATTACAAATTTCCCCAAAATTTTACAGAATAAATTCTTTCAGTTTTAACTTAAGAATTTATTTTGCTGAAATTTTTCCAATACTTTCTTAATATCCATATTTTTTTTTAACCTTTTATATTTATTAAATTTTTTTATTTAATTTTTTTAGCTATCAACAATATCATATAACCACAATACTGTGAACAAATTAAACATGAATGACTAACAACTCAACAAGAAAACTCTATAAACTATAAATACATCAACTGATGAACGATCAACAAATCTACAACTACTAGTATATTATTTACGAACTTATCCAAGATATGCTGTTCAAACTTTTGGAATCAACATTCTTAGTAAGTTTTCAATTATCATGTATCGTTCCCATTTTATTATTATTTTTTTTAACCAATTCTTTTATTTTAAATCAAATCATTAATAATTATTTTTTTATTTCTTTCCTCTAGTTATATCAAGACTTCATCTGGTTGTTCCCTAGTATCTCATCATTGAAGATTATAAGATTTCTACAAACATGTTATTAATTTTAAAATATTCTGACTTGTATTCATTGATATTATTATAATATTTTCCATATTGTCCTTGTTTAATTTTAAATTTAAGTTGTACATATTTTCATTAATTTAAGAGTTATGCTTTTAGTTCATACGTTTCTTTTTCTCTTTGTAATTTTTCTCAACACTCTCACTTTTCCTTTTCTTCTAGGTTATTTGCTTCCATTCCATCTCCATACTTTCTCTTGCTATTCTATAATTCTTGCCTACAGGATAATTTATATTTCTTCATATGTTACCGCATTTTTACTATATTATTCTGTACCTTAGTACCTTCTTATTTCATCATTATTTCATACCTTCTTATAATTTTTATTTTAACCGCATTTATATCATATAATCATTTATAATTCATCATATTTTGAAATACTTGTTATCATCCTGTTTCTTTTTACCTACTGTCTCCACACAAATCATTCACCATCTATCATCTTACTTATCCACCATCTACATTCTTATTTATTTTAATCATTTTACTCTGCACCTAAATTTTTTAGATTTCTTCACTTCACTTCTTTTTAATTAATTATTGTTGTTTTCTATTTATTTTGTACAATATGGATATTAATTACTTCATTTTATATATAATATTTGAAAATACTACCAATGTTGTATATGCCTTTGATCTTCTGTGTCTTGATGTCCACTAACTCATAACTGTTCACTCCATCTTTTGTTTTTACCATATACGGTCTGATTATGATGATACTTCCCTTATGATGAACCTTTACTTATCTTCAATTTGCTTATTTTTTTATCTTGATCTTTTATTAATTTTCATTTCCATGTTCTGTGCTAATGTTGGTCTTCCATCTATCCTTTCTGATCTATATTTGCATTTTATATTTTTTTCCTGGTTTTCCAGTTTACTTTTGGGTTTATTCCCCAGTAATAAACTGTGTTCTGATGAGTTTTCCCACAAAACTTTCCATATTTTTCTATATACCTGCTCATCTTGATATATTCTTGCTCATACTTCTTATTCATGCTTGGTTTCATGTACCCTGTTTGATAATTTATTTTACTCATGATCATTACCAAAAATCCTATTTTTCCCCACTGTATATCCATTTTCATTTCATTTTCACTTCCATAATTTACATATTTTTCTATTAACTTCAATTTTTCATATAATTTCATTTTTCTACTATGTTCTGGTACAACCTCTTCATTTTTCATTTGTGTTCCTGCTTTTTCCTGATTACTTTGACTTTTAACTTCTTCCCCAAATTTTGCTCTTTCTTCTTGGTGTGTCCCTATAACTTGTTTGTCTTGCTCTTCATGTAATGTAGTATTTTCATATTTTTCTTCAGCCTTGTCCAACTTTGAATCATCTTCTTGATTTTCTTGACCTTTACATGGTTCTATAATTTTTTCTCTTATTTGTTTCATACCAACTTTCACTTCTTTGATCACTTGTTGCCAATTATTTTCCATTGTTTTGCTATTTTCATATATTTCTCTTTTAAAATCTTCTAGATTCCTTTCAATATCTTCTTTCATACTACTTATCTCTTGTTTTAAACTTGTATCCATTTTTAAACTCAACTCCTGTTTCATATTTTCCATTTCTTGTCTTATTATTTGATTATTTTCATCCATATCTGACTTTATATTTTCCATTCTTGAACTTAACTGTTGATTATCTTGTTTTAAATCTGCCATATTAGAATTTACATTTCCTATTTCTTGTTTTATATCTTGTTTTATATCTTGTTTTACACTCTCAATTTCTTGCATCATTCTCTTCATCATCTCCATCAATTGTAGATTGCCATCAGATCCAATACTTGCATTTCCCTCTGATCTTAATGCCTCTGGTTGTCCTTCTACTACTACATGCTCTGAAATAATTTGTATATTTTGTTCTTCAATTTGCTCTTCACTTCCACTTCCTTCTTGTATATCTTCTGTTCCCTGCATATCCTGCTCCATTTCTTCAGACATATGTTCTTCTGGATTATCTACTGATTTTGCAGCTCTAGTTTTTACCATTTTAATAAATTATTTTTAACACAATTTCTTTATTTATTAGTAGATATGATTTAAATTTATTATTATTGTTTTATTTTTGGAATTATATTGTTTCTTGATTCTATATACTTTTATAAATATCCCAAGTTTTTTTTTTTCGAAATTGAAAAAATCACTTATTTTTTTATAATTTCAAATATTCTTACCTTTTGTCTTATCTATTTAACCAAATTATCACACAATTTACCTTATCAGGAAATTTATTTTGTTCTTTCTTTATTTAAATCTGACAATTATTATATTTAATTTTTTATATAAGATCCACTAACTTTCGAGCCCCTTTAGTTGGGCGCCAATTATTACGAAAAGCCCCACGTTTGTCGACAATTAATGCGAAGTGTAACTTTACAATGTATGAATTTTCAAATTTATGATTAAATCAGGGTCTTTTTCGCTTGGGTTCAAGTTATAGATCTTAAATAAATAAATAAATTCTATACTTATCTTATAAGTCTCTCTTTCTTCTCAGTGACACTAACACTAACACAAATTTTCAAATTCTCAATCAAATTACAATTTATTAATAATGATTGTCCACAATACAATTCTAATATATAATATTGCCTTTACAACAAAATAAATTTCCTGGTTACTTAAATATTATTAAATTTCTATCAATTTGTTACAAAAATTTCAATCCTCTAAACACAAATATTCATTATACTAAATTTAAAGAAAAACCTTTATTTCTATCACTGACTGATTTTAGAATTCAATATTCTGTTTATTAAATAATGTTTCAAAAACTCACAGTTGTCTGGCTTGAATTCCCCTTTTCGTTAATTTTGGTTTTAGTATACTGCTTCCTGATTTGTTTTGGTTTATAAACTAAATTCTGCTGCTTAATTGATTTATTTACTGCTGCACCAATACTTTTTTTATTCCATTACTGCTGCACCAATACTTTTATTATTCCAACAAAATTGATTTTATCTCTCCATCCAAGGATTTCAAATAATTCCTTTTATGTAATATTTAATTTCTCAATTTCAAATTGATGATTCAAAACTTCAAAAATTTAACTTCAAACTTAATTTCTTGTCAAAAATTGACATGGAACACTTATTTCAATGATATCACAGATCATTTATCTTGTTGTCATGGAAACGTGATTTTACAGGAACGAAATTTTGAACTGCTCTCGTCGACGCTTGTAAAACAAAGAGGACCTTTCAATGTCAGATTTCCAATTTATTTAATAAATTTTGCCACCTGCTATTTCCATTTCCGCTTTAATTTATTTTATTAATTTCCAAATATGTTTGTTCTAAATCATATGCAAAAATCTAAACAAATTTGAATTTGAATTTCAATACCATTTACTCTCCTAAATTTTATCTAAATTACTTAATTCATTTTTTCAAAATTTTTTATAATTCTGACATTTCAATTCTCTATATTTTAACAAATTTATGTATTTAAAAAAAATAATTTTGATCCAAATGTGTTATATTCAGTGTTCTCATGGCCTAATATGTGATCTGTACTTGTTTTACAAACTCTAGTGTGATTTTCATAAGTGAATTTAACTTTTTTGCTGTTTGACCTAAATGTGACTCCCTGCCTAGATTTTCTTATGTAAGTATCCAAATTCTACTACACTCTGCATGATAGATTATCTAACTTTATATGCCACCTTTTATCCTTTCAACAATTTGCTTTTGAAACATTCTTTTTACATAGTTTATATTTTTAGGTTAACTATCTGTTATGATTTCTGCAATTCCTTTGTATGAATTTTATTTACATTTCCCCATTCATTTACTTATTCAAATTACTAAACTTTTTTATTATTTCATGTCGGGTTTAAATCCATTACAATATATATATATATATATATATATATATATATATATATATATATAGTTTTCGTGGGCACTAAATATATTAGATGGTTTCCGGGAATTCATCCGCGTAGTTGATAACTGATCCCCGCCGGGATCGATGGTAAAATGACGACGAGTCACATCTGCTGTTTTCACTAAATCTGCAGCACTAAACACTCTTGAGATTTTGTTTCCTTAAATTATAACATTTCTACTTCGGCCTATAATATCATCAGCGGCTGATAGGTTCAGTCACATTCCTGACGCTGATATCATTGAACTGAATACAAAGTGAATCTCATATATTGAGGCAAAATGAAAATTTATGCAACCTACTATTCAGCTGGATTTCCGTCTCAGTCTTACTTATTGCGATTAATGACGGATTAAAGAACGGACAATTCAAACGGTTGAAGTGGTTGGGCTAGGTATTTGGTTAGCTGTTTTGTTGGGGACCAATTCAGCTTACTATTGGTCTCAAAGGTGCACCTTCTTTATGCACTTTTGGCAACCCTTAGAATTTCGGACATCTCGACGACTTTTCACGCGGAATGAGTTGCAGTTGGAGATTTTTGTCAATCCTACTTGCTTGGATTTTGGCCTTGGTTGTTTTTCCAGATAAGTTGTTGGGTCAGTAGTAATTTGTTTATATGCTGGATCTTGTAGCAATGTTTGTATTTTGTTTAAATAATCCGCTGTATTTAAAATTACAGTCGCATTTGCTTTATCAGCAGGAAGAATGACAATGTCCTTGTTGAGGCGAAGTTGTTTCAAGGCCTCATTTTCATTTATAGATAGGTTCATTTTTATGTGGTTTAGACTTTCTTAGAACATGTAACACATCTTGTCGAATTATTTCAGCGGTGTTCTCATATAATTTTGAAACTGCTGTTTCCACGCCACATATTATGCTCTCTGTTGGTATGTGAGAAGGAGCAATAGCGTAATTGAATCCCTTAGCCAACACGCCGATCGAGGTAGACTTCAATTGGACCGAAGATACGTTATAAACAGTTTAATTCGTTTCCAATTGCCCTGAGGTTAGACTGTGACCGTTGTTTTCCGAGAAAAATTCGTTTTTGGGATTCTGTTGGAGCTTCAATTTCTTAAATTTTGTCTGTTGTTGCATTGTTGTCAATTCTGCATTCGTTTCGGCCCTCAATTCGCTAATCTCATCGAATTTATCACATATTATCGGGTGGAGTGTATTGCTTACCTGTAGGTGGATATCCAAGAGTTTAGTATTAAGAACATCCAAATCTCTTCTGACATCACGTATGGCTTCCCTAAGATATTCTGTGTTTTTCGGTTGTTCTTCCAGTTCAGTAACTAGAAGCGAAAGCAGAAGGCTACGAGAATTATGCGAACCGACCTGAAGAGGGCAGATGTGACTCTGCCGAAACGTCGTCATTTTACCATCGATCCCGGCAGGGATCAGTTATCAACTACGCGGATGAATTCCCGGAAAACATCTAATATATATATATATATATATATATATATATATATATATATGTGTTTATAATGTGTTGTGTTGATAAGTAAAAAAATTTAGAATTTCACGTTTATTTTAACACTATTTATAAATACTAAAATCTGTATATATAAGTATATCTGTTCGTACAATTTACGCGTTGGTGTTTGTTCTAGTTTCTAGTAGTCAATGTTCGTTATAATGTCTGTGTCTTCTTTTCGCACCCTTCTCGATTAGTGTTGGTAACACGGCACACTACCTCGCATGTCTCGCTCATGCACCCCCACCGCACTTACTGGGACGCGTTGTAGTCAAAGCGTATTGTGTGTTGCCTTGTATGGTTACGCTTTGACTATATAGAGTGCGCCACTTAATTGTTAAACGTAAACAATAGGTTTTCCTCAATCTGAGCTACTGAAGAGATTCTCGCTTCTTAGTCTGCACAATTGGAGGAGAGTTCACTCAGTTGTCTTTCTAACCAAGTTGTTTAGAAACCAAATAGATTGCAGTGACATTTTACATCCAATTACCACTGCTTGTTCCTCGTCCAAACTTGCGTACTGATAATACATTTTATTTTCCAAAACCAAGAACTATTAGTTTAACATTTTCACCTCTATATTTTATGTGCGAAAGTTACATTTTTAATTCCTCCATAAGTGTAATAAAAAAAGTAATCACCTTTTCTATTAATCTGGTGTATAATGTTTAGTAACGAATTGTCCTTATTTTTTATATTTCTTTCTATGTTTTGTCCCTGTCCTATGATTGGTCTTTGTACTGTTGGATAGTGTAATAATAAATAAAATAAAAAATAAAATAAAATAAATTATGTATATGTGATTACGTAGCAAGCAACTGGTCCGGGTTCAATTCTCCATCACTGCGAAATTGGTCTCAACCTTTGTTCTAGAAGGCTCTGACTATGTACTATATCCGATTTTAATGCACTGAACTTATGTTTAATAGCTTTTGTCAAATTCCCTTCTCTATATAGGAGATGGAAGTTTTATTGCATCTAATTCTTGAATAGCTATTCGAATTTCATCATTATAATCCAATTTTGAGTTCATAAATGGTTGATATGTGTGATATTCAAATTCAGTAATCGAATTGTCTACAAATAGTTGTTCGGTAATACTAAAAATATTCATTTTATAACAGTGAGAAACCTAAATATATCAGAAATTTTTGATTTTCTTTTGTAAGCTTAGTGTTTCTTGTGAATGATGGTTTAATACTGTTTTTGAAAAGTAGTTTTTTATGTATCTATTTTATCTCGATTGTACCTAATAACCATTTTCAACTTTTCCTAAATGTTATTGAAGTGTCATTGTTTCGTTTCTAAAATTAAGAATGTCACCTTTTGATAAACGGTTTTAACTATTAGAGAATTGATTGTTTTAACGCTTATAAGGAAATAAATTATGTTAAGGGGGCTTCAACTATTTTATATCCTGGTGCAACAATTGGGAAAATATGATGTGTTATATAAGTGGGTTTACCATTTGAAAATGATCCAGTTTCAACGCTACAATCGACACACAAAACAGTTATTTTAATCATTGGATTGAGTTGGCTGATACTTGGTGGAAGTTGAAATTCATGATGATTTGAGTAATATACTTACTACAAACTTACATACTTACATGAGAAAGTGTTCCCAAAGTATATGAAATTAAAAACAAAAAACCAGAGTGAATCAGCAAAGACAGCCAACATTACCGGACTACAAAAATGGTTAACAGAAGATAAAAAAGGTTAGTTTAAACAGAGAAATATTTTAAACATTTATTTAAAATTTATCCATACTGAATTATGTCATAAACTACACTATATAGAATTTTTAGTCTTGGATGAAACAACTAGAGACAGGGTTAATTCGATTATACATAAAAAATACATTAAACAAAAAAATAAACTAAAAAGACTCATAAACGACTCCAGTGTAAAAAATACACCTAATAAAGCTACGACTAAATATTCTGATCAACAATTTTTTAGTAGATTTGTCAATTTAACAACTGGAAATTTCAATAAAGATGAACAAAACCTTTTGGAAAAAGGTTTTAAGTATAATTTACCCGAAAACAATTCAATTAAAAATTTTGAAATACTAGGTCTAGAGACAGAAATTGCCTTAAAAGACCAACCGTCAAACATTTACAAAAAGTATCAGGCTTCAAATTTAATTAAGAAAGAATTTCTGAAGATTACTCAACCAAGACCACAAGTGAACATAATTAAGAACATCAGACAAAAATGTAAAGATGTAATTTTTACAAAGGCTGATAAAGGAATACAGTAATAGCCCTTGATAAAGATAATTATATAGAAAAAACCTTAGAATTCCTTAATCAAAATCACAAAATTACAAAACGTGACCCCACTGATCAATTCCAAAAATCTATTAAATTAACTCTAAAAAATTCTCAAAGTTTATTTACAGACAAATACCTGTCTAGACTTACAATAATGAACCCGCAACCTCCTAAATTATACTCTCTGATAAAACTCCACAAACCAGGATACCCGATTACGCCTGTAGTTTCATTCATGAACGCTCCGTCATATAAAATTTCCAAAAAACTTATTAATATTATGAGAGATAATACTAATTTTGTAGGAAAACACTATAAAAAACTCTTTAGAACTAGTGAATAAAATAAAAGACTTTAAAGTACCGAATAATGCAAAATTAATATCATTTGATGTTACGAATTTATTCCCAAGCGTTCCAATTACAGAAACCATTAACCTAGTAGAAAATTTACTTTCCTCACACAATATAAATTTTATTAAAAAACAAGAAATTATAAATTTACCATCATTATGTCTAGAACAAAACTATTTTGAATTCAATAATAATATTTACATAGGAGACGAGGGCTTAATCATGGGTAATCCACTTAGCCCATTACTAGCAGAAATTTTTATGAATTCCTTAGAAGAAAAAATAAAAAAACACCCGATTTAGTCAATTTGTATACTGGCACAGATACGTCGATGATATTTTAACTTGTTTTGTAGGAACTGAAAGACAATTATGCAAATTTATTGATTTTATTAACAATATTCATCCCAACATTAAATTCACAATAGAAGAAGAACAGAATAATCATATAAATTTCTTAGACTTAACAATCAAAAAAGTAAATGGTTAACATGTTTTCTCGATTTATCACAAACCCTCACACACAGACACCATAATTCATAATTCATCTTGCCACCCTATTCAAAACAAATTAGCTTTTTTCCATAGTACGATTCATAGTTTGACAACATTACCCCTTAATGAAAATGACTTCGAAATAGAACTTAATATAATAAAACAGATTGCAACCAACAATGGGTATGATACTAAAATCGTCGATTCTATCCTACGGAAAAAACAATATCTCAAAACAATCCAAATGATATATCCGAAAACCACAGACGTAGATAAATCATATAAAACTATTACATATCTAGGTTCCCCTAGTGTTAATATTTCAAAATTTTTACATCAGCAAAACATCAAAGTTAGCTATAGAACCAATAACTCTCTAGGCACATTAATTAAGAACAATAAGAGTAAAACAAATAAGCTCAAATCATCAGGAGTTTATAAATTATCATGCAAAGATTGTATAGGTCAAACAAGTTATTCTTTTCAGACAAGGTTAAATGAACATCGCAATTTTTTTATAAAAAATAAACAAGATTCCAATTACGCAAAACATTTACTTGAATACAATCATAATTTTGAGCACGATTTCAAAATTCTACATACAGATAATAAAGGTATAAAACTAAATTTACTAGAGAGTCTTGAAATTAATTGTTTAAAATACTCAGAAAATTTACTCAATGGCCAAATAGATCTTAATAAGTCCCCACTACTAAATTTATTTACATAATCAGTTAGTATTAGATATAATAATTTATCAAATAAATGTCAAAATGAGGCAAACATTTAGCTATTACGGTTTACCTGAATTACCCTAGAACCATAGAAATTGAACATTCATATTCAATGGTAGGTCTTTGTGTAAATTACATCTGGAAAAACCCATAATCTGATATATCTCTTTTATTGTTTATCCTAACTAGAAGATTAAAGAAACATTTGTAAACTCCCTTTTTTTTATTCTATTTAGTTTATAAGTATTGAATTTCTTAAGGTACTAACTACTATTGTATGATTAAGCTCCATCGGACGCGAAACAATTGTCACAATTTTTTAAATAAAGTGTAAGTTTGTAATAAGTGTATTACTCAAATCATCATGAAGTTATTTTAATAAATTTGTATGCGTGTTTGCTTTCAATATTCGTCTTTTAAATCCCAGTAATAAACATATTATATTATCTGTACTGGAGTCAATTCGCTCGGAACATTCTATGGAAACAGTTTATGTATTTTTATTTGCGAAAATGGAAATTGTTATATAAGAAGATAAGTTATTCTATAAGAAACTAGTTAAAAATGAACTATTGTTATCTATCAACAAATTATTTATTCATCAATACTTGGTATTGTATTGAAAGATTCCAAATTAGATAACCTAATTTCATATTACCATCCAAATAAATTGGTAGGTTCAAATCAGCGTAGAGAATTAATGAATTTCTAGAAATGTTAAAAGTTATTGAGATGATGTTAGTAAATAGGCTATGCCGGTTTATGCCAAAATCGACCAAAAATACATGTAATTTCTCATAAAAAAGTCTAAGGTTAAATTCCCCGAAAATATACCTTGATGAGCTTGAAATCGCCAAAGTGGGCGGGCTGTATAGGGGTGAGAAACGGTGTAATTAGAGCCATTTTGGGGTGTAAACGACATATTTAGGGGTGAATTCATCATATTTAAGCCCTTTTGGCATTTGGTGGGGGTGAAATTCGATCGAGGGTGTCATTTGTTCTGCGAACAAAGGCTACGTGTTCTAGGACCGTGGCGAAGCTAATAGGACCGCGGGGGCTCCGATTAGGGCTGCTGTTATAGAGATTAACTGTTGGGGCTGTAGGGTTTCAAGGGCGCCGCGTAGAGGTTAGGATGGTGATGTGATTTATGTAATGCTACTATTAGAGGTTATGTTATGTTGTTATTAGAGGTTAGGGTTAGCTAAGTGACTAATGGGCTGTGACTTGACGTATAGGTTAGACACGGGACCTGTCAGCTGAGTGAGTGTTGGTTGCGGTGTCATCTTGTGGAGGCGGCGTTAATTTAAACGGTATTAAGGCACCATCTCGCGGATGTGGCGTTCATTTAAACGGTGCGTTGCGGGCTGCGGCATGCGTAGGTAGTTGGCGCCATCTTCTGACGGCTGCGACTGATTTTGAAACGTTGGTTGGATATAAATGTCGTAGGGTTTTGTAATACGTATCGAATAAAGAGGGTGTGATAGAACTTCACTTTGCTATTTGGTACAAAATGTTTGGGAAATATATAAAAAATTAAAATACTACCGTTGAGAATACCACGAATATTCGTTGGAACAGGGAAGCTACAAATAGAAAAGTTAGAAATGGTAGGACGGTTGAAGCAAGGACTTTACAAATGCTAGAAACGGTCGGATGGTGGGCAGAGGGCCGTTAGAAATGCTAGAAATGGTAGGATGGCTGGAATAGGGCCGTTAGAAATGGTAGAAACATCATAACAGGAACAAGGTTGCTAGGAACGACGTAACAGAAAGTAAGAAATGGCATAAAGTTGAATGGTTGGAACAGGAATGATGGAAAAAGCATAAAGTTGGATGTTTGGATAGCAAGAAGTCGGATGGTAGGAACAGGAATGATAGAACCAATAATGTTAGAAATATGATAGCAGTAATGCTAGGAACGGTAGGATAGTTGGAACAGGGACGTTACAAATGCTAGAAATGGTAGGATGGCTGGAATAGGGATGTTAAAATTGTTAGAAATGTTAGGATGGCGGGAACAGGTATGCCTGAAATGGGATAATGGAGATACTCGAAATAGCGGGAAGTCGAGTGGATGAAACAGGGGCGCTACAAATGCTAGAAATGGTGGGAACTTGGTTGGTTGGTTGGAACAGGGACGTTACAAATATTAAAAATGGTAGAATGGTTGGAACTAGTCCATTACAAATGATAGAAACGGGAGGAAGTTGAAATGGTTGGAAAACGTTTGAAGTGGGTTGACTGAACAGGTATATGTTTGAAATTGGTTGACAGTTGGAACGGTGGAAAGAAGAATGCTAGAAAGTTGGAAATTGGATGGCTGGAACAGGCATCCTAGAGTTGAGATAGGAATGTTGGAGATAGAGGGAAGTAGGATGGTTGGAACAGCCATTGTTGAGTTGGGATGGGAATGCAGGAAACAAGATGGTTGGATTGTGAATGCGAGAACCGAGAATGGGGGTTGTAGCAAAAACCCGCTCGAGAGAAATATTTTGTTGGTTAGACAATACACCTCTCTCTCACCTGTCTTGGCACTATTGTGCCGATAGGCTGCTCAGTTAGTATCCGGTGGCGTGAGTTCGTTGTTCAATTAGCAGAAGGACTATACAAGGGCGCCAGGCCAATGGACACACACAGTTTACAAGAAAAACGACAAAATAACGAAAATTTACAATTTATTCTTTTTTAAAATTAACAGAGTTTCCTATATATTTGTCGGTATCAGAGAACAAAATTAAACAGTCTATATATACATGAATTAGTTAGAGTGAAGTTACAACAAATAATCTATAAATTCATGCCTTACAATACCTTCGGTAGGAATGCCCTTCTGTTGTGGTTGGCCTGCTGTTCACGGTCCTGATCGTGGAGCTATATGCCAACCAGCAGCCGGGGTTCCAATAACTCAGGGCGGCCAGAAGTTGCCACTGTCCTACCAGAGGACAGGTCGAATCAAGGAGTACTGCCAGAGTTCTGCTTCCTTGATTTGAGGCTAGTGGTTACGTATCTGGGCACTCTTAGCCCCGGGTCATGGCATACATGAATAAGTTATTGGCCAATTAGTAATAGCCCTTAGAGTGTAGATACTGAATTTCCCCCCTGACTAGTATAGGCGTATATATGCTCTATAGGATCGGTTCGGCACGTGTATAAGGTGAGGCACCCTACCTTAGTTTTTCCTAACTACTTCACCCTAAATTAACTATTTGAATTCTTCCAAAAATGAATGAAAAATACTTTAACTAATAAAAGTAAATTTGAAACGCTTCAAATTCTAAAAATAGATAACGATAAAACTTAAGGTAAATGCAACTGTTAGTTATAGTATCAAACTAATTTGGATTTAAATAACAAATCAATTATTAATTACAGGTAAAATTTAACGGTAAATCAGATATATAAACAATTACGTTTGAGAGCTAATAATGTATTTAAAGATAACGGTATAAAAAATTTATATTTAAGATCTAATCATGTGCCTTCTAATCCGACAAACCACTTGACGACTGACGAAAGTGAATTTCCGTCAAGATTATGGGAAAAAAGTTAAGAAACGATAAAAATGTTTATTACATCTATATTCATAAATATATAGAAAAATCAGATGTGAAATCTGGTCATATACATCTCCCCCAAGTTAAACAATTAAAATAAAGAAAAATAGGCGTAGCCAAATGCTTTAGCCCAGAACCTGCTTGGCTCTCCTCGGCAAACTCAGAGAAAGGAAAAAAATTACAATGTGAATTATCTAAAACCAAGCAGACAAGTAACCAAATCTGGGCCAATGAATAATAAAAAACTAGCGAGTGAAAAATTAATATATTTACTGGTAAATCTATATATAAACCAAATTCAATAAAATAAAATTATATATGAAATACTGAGCAAAAAAATATAATTTCTGAGCACTCACATGTTTATTCTTAGTCGCAGTCTAACCCAGTTAGGAAGCTTCTCAGGTACTGAAATTTAGGCTCACAGGAGAAGGAGATTTCGTCTAGTGGATCAACTTGTCCTTTCCTGAACCTTGGTGGATATCGTCAATCAAACTCTCCAGATTCACCAATACCTAAAAATGCAAAAAAGAGGGCAGCAATAATTGTTCCTTTTTTTCTTTATTTTGTTTATCACAATAAGTGTGATATTTCTAGCAACTAACGATGGCTTACCCACGCCACGTTGCAGATGCAAAGCAAAAAAGTTACAAAAAACTAATAAACCACGCAGTTAAGCCCCAACGATTTATCGTTGCAATAAAACGCGGTATATCGATATTAAGATGAATATGAAACCAGATTCACCCAAGATTTCTTTCCAAAATTGTTAATAGATACCATAAAATGTGAACTATAGCCGATAAAAAAACTATAAAAAATTTCATTCGGTAAATCAAACTATATCGACAAGCTGAATCTGCTTAATTACAATCAAATATACGGTAATAAGGTAAACGATAAATTAAGCAAATTCTAACTGATAATTTCACGATAAAGATAAAGAATTTTCCCAATAAAAAACTCAGAACGAAATTCGCTTACATGCTGTCCTTATGGCAGTCGGAACTAAAGGGATCAAAATCGCTTCCTTCAACACGCATTTCTCCCACTTGTCCAATGATAGAAGTGAGGAAGGAAATGACATGTTAAATTTCAAATTTTATTGAGCGCGAAAGCACGAATATTAATCAATAGTTGGTCAATACAGGAATTAATACAAGATAATTTCGATAAAAGAACAAAGCAAAATTTTACTAATTAAATCGTAGATAAAATTTTATTAATGACAGTTTCCTTCTTCCCAACAAAATTATATTAATTTAATATTTCCAGTTTTGACGGAAGTTCCATCAAAATAGCACGTGATGTTCGTTCTGTCAACACATTATCGAGCTAAATCAGACGGACAGAGTTGGACTTAGAATATTTTCCAATCGAATTAACTGTTATTTTGCAATTAAAAGCGAAAAAGCGATTGCGTAAGCGACTAAAATAGGAGTATTTACTTACGTGTTTATTTAGTAAGGTAAAGACACTGGTTTATTACGGTAGAACTCAGTTCAGAAAACGATATAATTAGAAAGGTTATTTGAAAAATAAAAAAGGTAATTTATTAGTGCCATAAATATGAGTAAATATCAATGTAACAGGGAGAACAGCAATTCACCCGTTACAGGGTAACGGGATCGCTAGAACAAGCAGACTTGAGAGTAGTCAGCAGCACCTGTTGTCAGATTGTTGGAATGATATAACTAAAGTTGAAATGTTGAGAAAATTGCTAGAAATGATGGGAATTGGATTCGTCTTAGGAGAAAACTTATAGAAGTTTGCATGGAGAGAGTTACTAGTGAACTACAGCTAAAAAGGTGTTATTCAATTCTCAGTTTTGACACCGAGAATTTGTCACTGGAGAACGTTACTAGACACAGACGCAACTGTCACGGACCAAACCGCATCCAAATCAATGCTATCGAAATGATATAGAAAAAAAATTGTCATTTAAGGTTCGTAGTGATGAAGAGCGTCCCGGAATAGGTGGAACCTGATTGACATCAGCAAAGATTACAAATTCATGATAGTAGAATTATTGTAGTTAGATTGTAAGGTTCTGGGAGGTTTTAATATTTCGAATTTTACTTGAAACGCATTATTTCTAAATATAAATGCCTTAGAAATTGGTGCTGATATATCATATTTTATCACAATAGAATAGTATTCTTATTAGAGGTTGATACCCGAAACACCTTCATGATCAACACATAGATCTGCCGTTCTGTATTGAACATATTAATCCAAAAACAGGCAAGCCTCCGAAAACTGCTAGAGAAGTCACTAAATTGATAGCGACTATTCATGATAAACAGCGGTATGTCATTCATTATAGAACGCTGAAGCAAGTTATAACTTATAGAGTAGTCGTAAAGAAGATTCACCGGTTCCTAGAGTTCAAGAAATCTCCATGGCTCAAATCCTATATTGACTTGAACACAAATCTCAGGAAACAGGCAACTAATGATTTCGAGAAGAATTTGTTTAAACTCATGAACAATGCTGTGTTCGGTAAGTAATTAATTAATTTATCACATGGGTATTACATATGTTTCGTTTAGGTAAGACCATGGAGAATGATCGGAAGAGGGTAAAAGTTCACCTCCTTAGGGAATGGAGCGGGGAATATGGAGCTGAAGCACTCATTTAATGAGAATCTGGTAGCGATAGAGATGCGGAATCAGAAAATCTATCTCAACAAACCTTCCTTGATCTAGCCAAAACAACGATTTATGAATTCTATTATGGGTACCTAAAGAAAGTTTGTGAGGGTGATTGCTGTATATTATACCATGATACAGACAGCTTATTTGTGGAGATCAGGAATTATGATATATATGACATCATGAAGAGAGACTGCTTGAATCACTTTGATACATCTGACTATCCTCTGATCAATATTTATAACATTCCGCTGGTTAATAAAAAGGTGCTTGGTTTAATGAAGGATGAAAACAACAGCATTCCTTTAATATATTATATTGGCTTACGATTGAAATTATATGCCTTCAAACTATTTTATAAGGACAGCGAGTTTGCTGAGAGACGACGAAGATGTGTGGAGGGGGGATATGATGCTGCTGAAATTGACGTGATTATTAAAAATTTTGGCATAAGTAAGAAAGCTAAAGGCGTCCAGAAATCTGTTGTGAAAACAAAAAAATTGGTTTTCATGATTATGAGAACCTAATAAAATCATCTAGTTCACTCGATAGTGCAGCAGAAAATTGCATATGATGATAAACGTTATCTGATTCCTGGCACTGTTGAGACTCTAGCTTGGGGCCATTATCCAATAATATAGATTAAGTCTCCTCACATAAGAAATATTAATGTTCATGTAGTCTATCGGTTAAAATAAAAACTATAACGTTTATTATGTTCAACGTCATTGTTCCTGAAGCCTGATAAGTGTTTATATAGGCCTATAGGAGATGTTCCACTATAAAAAAAACAAATGCGCCTTGAGTTCAGCCTCCTGGGTGGTGTGGAAAGAGCTCGCTAAAGTTAGTATTATAAAATTTCATCTTAGTTACACATTAATTGTTTTCTCTTAGGTCGAGTAATTGATTTTCTATATAGCTGAATACGCAACCACTTAACATCCATCATAGTAGCTTTTAACTCCTAGGACATCTGATCAAATGCTTATCAGAAAATCATATGTAAGACATTATTTTCACTTTATTGAAGAGGTCGTGTTTGAGGGGACATTGTTATATTTCCGAAAATTTCTACATGGATAAGGTGTTCCTTTTATCTTCCTTGGTTCGTTTTGATAGCTATTATAAAAACACATGTAAAATGTGAGATAGAAGCCTGATTGCGAAACTTTGAAATGTTTACACAGGACATATGAATTCTTTATAAACATATAAGTTAAACACACTAATGGTTAACAGGTAGTCTGCCGATAAACCAGCCAATGAGGGCATTGTTTATGACGTCATAGAAAAGGGGGGACGCACTCTACGCCGTACGTTGAACAGGAAGCTAGAGAGATAATCTGTATAAGTAATAGGTTATGTCTCGCTCTTTCCCACTAATAAATATATAAGAAGAGATCCGATGGAGTCTCAGAAAAAGGGGGAGGCCCTGTTTAAGGGACTAGCGTTGCCTGATTGCCATATTTCCCTAGATTTCTGAAAAAATGACATTTTATTATATGGTAGTGATGGAGCATTTTATGCAACACTGTCATATTTCCCTAAATCTCTGAAAACGCACACAAGTGATTGTTTCTTTTATCTGCTTTGGTTTGTTATGATAGCTAGTACTCATAATATTAAGGTGCTGTTGTCCAGTTGAAACACTTGAAATCGATGAAAATTAGTATAACAATCAAATTTATTTTAAGAATTTATTTTCAAACAAAGCATACGAACAACATTATATTGTGATCAAATATGTTATGATATATCAGCGCCAAATTCTAAGGCATTTATATTTAGAAATAATGCGTTTCAAGTAAAATAATACAACCTCCTAGAACCTTACAATCTAACTAAAATAATTCTTCCATCATGAATTTGTAATCTACAGGGTAAATTATCATCATTTCTAGCAAATTTCTCAACATTTCAACATTAGTTATATCATTCCAACAATCTGACTACCCTCCAGTCTCTTGTTCCAGCTATCCCATTACCCCCATTCTCAGTTCTCGAATTCACAATCCAACCATCTTGTTCCCTGCATTCCCATTCCAATTCAACAATGGCTGTTCCAACCATACTACTTCCCTCTATCTCGTTTCCAACATTCCTATCTCAACTCTAGGATGCCTGTTCCAGCTCAGATGCTCGGAACGATGACTCCCATGTGAGGGTTCCGGGACCGAAACCCTGCTACAGCCTTATTTCTAATTAATTACCGCGGCCGTCAGACGATGGCGCCAAATACCTACGCGCGCCGCAGCCCACAACACAGCGTTTAAATTAACGCCGCCTCAACAAGATGACACCGCAACCAACACTCACTCAGCCGACAGGTCCCGTGTCTAACCTATGTCAAGTCAGAGCCCAATAGCCTACTTAGGTAACCGTAACCTCTAATAGCAACATAACATAACCTCTAATAGTAGCATAACCTAAATCAAATCAACATCCGGACCTCTAAGCAGCCCGCTTCAAAGCCCTGCAGCCCCCAATAGTTAACCTCTATAACAGCAGCCCTAGTCGGAGCCCCATCGCAGCCTTAGTCAACTGCCTTCAACACGTCACAGCAGCCCTAGTTAGGGGCCCCGCGGTCCTATTCACTTCGTCACTGTCTGAGAACGCGGTCCCCTTGTTCGCAGAACAAATGACACCCTCGATTGAATTTCATCCCCGCCAAATGCCAAAAGGGCCTTAAATATTATGAATACACCTCTGAATATGTCGTTTACACCCTCCCGTTAAGCCAAAATGGCTCTAATTACACCGTTTGTCACCCCTAAACAGCCGGCTCACGTTGGCGATTTCAAGGTCATCATATTTACTGATGTTCTCTTTGCTACTGAATGTTTTATAAAAATTTCTTAAATGACAAAGTCTATTGAACAATTTGAATTGAATTTTTGATTCGAGTATTAGTTATATTTTATATTTTTAAAATTCCTATTACTTTGGAAAATTTTCTCAACTCATGTGGGGGTTTTAAATTACTATAACTACCATATTAAATTATAACATCTTTATTTTTTATATATGCAGACAAATCTTTTGACTCAGATATCTTAAAACATTCTAAAGTTAGTCTTTCTAATGATTTATCTGCCTCAGTTGGAGTTTCCGTATCTTAATAGTGTGTGTAATGTCGTGATCCCGACGAAAACTGTCAAGTTTGTTTTTGGGTATATCTCCTTTAACATATTATTTAACTTTGAACGTGGTCCACAAAGCCTATATCTTTCAGAGAGAGCTTGTCTATGAGTTTATTAAGGAGTCCGAAATCTGTCACCTTAAGATTGGGTCGATAACTATTTGTTTGTAGTCATTTATATACCATTCAGTTCACTTCTTACAATAGTCTATTTTTTGTGCGAATGGTTACATATATATTTCCTGAACGGTAACTTTAAAGTTAGGACTGAACAATCAAGAAGTGTATTATCTATAATCAATTATGATAAACTCTTTCAGCAAAATGTATTCAAAAAAACATGGATTACTGTTACAATTACAACAAGCGCGTTGGTAATTAGTCCAAGTGCGAGCAGTAAGACCAATGCTGTGATTAATTTAATAACAACCCCAATGGTTTGCGTTTTGACACTGTTAATATTTACTAAAAATCACTTTATCAACCGAAGTCGGTTTGCATGAATAAACGAAGAAAGCTTATTATCGTTAAAAGTTGAAATGCAGGTAATGGTATTTTTCTTATCAAGTTTAAATTATTTTTAACTTTTTAGTTCTTTTTATTAACAAGTAATCAACGCTTGTTTTTGAAAAAATTTTTCTTTAACTTTATTTTTAACTTTTTAGTATTTTAATGCTATGGCGTAGTTCGTAGCGCGAAGCAGTGTTTTTCCGTTAAGTAGCCCTTAATACGCTCACAATATATTATTTTGAGAACTTAAAGCTGTATGTATTTTATATTTTAATAACTTTACATATAAAGTAGTCATGCAATTACTGCTTAGTTGTTTGCAACATATCTCATTCTATCGATTTCATTTAATGCGTCATAAGCTTGGCCTGCAGTAAACAATTTGGAACCAAGAAAAATAACAGCATGATCTACATTAGTTCCATGCATTTTGTGTACAGTTGAAGCCCAAGACTAGACAATCGGCAGCATTCTTCTTTCAGCTGTACGGTAATTAAATTTAGCAGGGAACTGAACTGATTTAGGCTGTATGTTGAGAATGCCGTCTTTACCAAAGTCTACACACACCGATGGTATATCAGGTTCGTATAGTTGAGCAGGTTTGTAATATGATCATATAATTTTAGTAATGTGACCTACCGCTACATTCCTTTAGCAACGTCAAAATAAGACCTCAACATGCCTTTAGCACCAATAAAAAATTCTAGTTCGTTTGGAAGACCTCCTGTTTTGTTGGTGTCCGAGTGTATTATATTATTAATATCAACCTGGTCATTTTTTTGTTCCACCAATTAATTGACCTTGAGCTGTAATTTGAACATTTGTGTGTTTTTTACTTCTTAAAATTTTCGAGAACAGTAGAATAGCAAAGGGGTCGCTGGACCACCAACCCCCTATCCTGTCCTATGGGATTTCTGGAGCAGCAAATTGGTCTAGGAAATCCTATGAAAAATCAATGAGAGAGTGGTCCAGAAAGTATATGGCGTTTTCAATGGTTTTCTTGGTCTAGGAATTCGCAGGGTGATTTTGGGGGGCTGGAGGGGGAGGCAGAGAGTGTGTGTCTGTTTTTGGAGTGATGGAATTTGATAGCTGTGACGTGGATATTTGATTTGACTTTATTTAATATATATATATATATATATATATTTTCTGTTAAAGATATGTTTCCTAATTACCATATGTGAACGCCACTGAACAATTCAGCTAAAATCCTAAATCTAAATTTTCCGAATATATTTTCGGACCATCAAGGAGGATCTAGTCAAATAAGGCAACATTAAATTCTTAAATTTTAAACAGATTGTAATTGGATACTCATTAATCTATTTTCAACGCAATCGACAGGCTTCCAAATGAGTAAACAAACTGCACGCGCTTCAGTTTTTAGTCGATTCTATTTAATTTGCATTTCTAAATTTAATATATAATGCATAAACTCTATACACTTATTATTGGTACACATCTAATAACCCGCCTCTGATAAACTTTTTATTCGAATTTTGCACACTGCTTCGGCTAAACTAAATATTTATTTTATAAGAATAGCGTCTAGGTTTAACCGCATATGTTTTAAAACAGATGCTGCAATCTAAAGTAGTAGTCTTTCTGCTTTACCCACAAGATTGTGCATTTTCTTAAGTTTTTTTATTCAATTGAAAAGTAGAAAAAGTATTATATTTTATTGATTTAAAGTGGGGTGTAGTGATGTGTAGTGTTTGTGAAATTGGGACAAAACAGGATTTACTCATTGTCCAATTAAGAAGGTATGTAAATATTTATTACCCGATTTAAAACAAAATAATGAAATGAATGTAATATATTTTTCCTTTCCGTCTTAAAATTAGAACTTATTAGGATGAACCCAAAATTAGGTATATTATTAGAATAGCATTTCTTGTTGAATAATAAAAATTCTATTTTTAGTTATATAAACATGGATAGATATACTTAATTTGGGTATGGTTGATAAATGTTACACTATGACTATGTTTTTTTTATATATTAAAGAAAACAGAGGAATTTATAGTGACCTTTAAAAGGACATAAAAATTATTTTTAATTGATTTCCGAAAACAGTTTTTCAGTAACAATTGTTCCTATTTATCTAAATCAGGTAGAACCTGAATAGAAATGAGTTGATAATGTTACAAATTAATTAGTTTTCCGGTAATACTCGTTTGTTTATGTTATTATTGTTTTATATTAAACAGTTTGTTTTTATTTCATTTTTTCCTGTGCCAAATTAGAAGATTACTCTCATTCTATGACTGCAAGCAGCAATTATACCCAAACTATCTGAGTCAAGAAAACTTTTAAAACTTCCAAGTTGGGATTTTTAAATCTGATTACATAACAAGCAAGATAAGTTTGGTTTTTGTCTGTTTTATTTGTTATTAATATTATATGAAAAGAGCTGGTTTTAAAATTAACCTTTCAACTACTATTGTTTGTTGTGTGTTGTACTGCTAATTGACAAACTAACTAACAAATCTAAATAATTGAATATTTCTTTCTTTATTGGTTTTCTGTGACATGGGATCAATAATTAATATTCAGTATATTATAGTTATAGGTCTTTATTGAAACACCTTTTATTTCATATTTTTTATTAAAATTTCTTATATACATTTTAAAAATATACTTGTTTTATATTACAGTTGAATGGATTTTCTGCATAGGAGGCCATTTCGGAGTCTACTTCACTAGTTAGATTAGCAGGTAGAACAATTTTTCGATGCGATTGACACAGCTTTTGGGAAAATCGGTTTTTATCATGGAATACTTTCCACCATTTTTGTAATGTTTGATCGTCCAGGATACATTTAGAGAAACTTTGCAAATTTGAATGATCCATGGTAAACTTCAAGTACTTTCACACCCCACAGAGAAGTAAATTGGAGGTTTGTTAGCACAGTGATAGCTAAACTGAAGTCAATGCTTCAAATGGTAAGATATATAAATGGACTATTACATTACTTGATATTCACAATTTTGCATTATTTATTAAGTTGTTTAATCCTTCTTATAAATATTTGGGATATTTGTATGAGTTGACTATTTCCTCTTTAGTTGAAATTTTCATTCATAATTTGAAATTCTCATTTCAATTTTTTATTTCTTAAGTAGAATTTGTTTTGGTGATTGAAATTAATTATGTTTGTCAACGTTGTTAATAAAAACTTAATTTTATGTTTGTAGGTGGAACACATGTTGCCTTTAAAACTTGTGCAGAAAAACATGTATTTACGTGATGGGTTTTACCTTCCATCTACTGGAAAACTACATGAAATCTATTGATGAATGGACTCCTTTGTTTGTCTTTGTTACTTACTTGAAATTGGTAAGTTAAAATATAAGATTACTTTTATCAATCCAAATTTTGTTTTTAGATCCAGAATATTGAACTAGATATTTATTTTTAGATCTTTTAATAATATCAATTAAATAAACATCTGGGTGTTTTGTTTTCTGTAATTCATAATCATAAAAAGAACCCTCTATATTTCCACCATGTTTATCACTCAGTAAATAAGTCCGTGGATTAGTATTCTGAATTTTTCTGATAGTAAAAACTTCACTTGACCAATTTCCTTTATATGATTTTTTAAAATTTTCTCTAAATTTGCTTATACGAACTGAGTCATTTAATTTAAATTTAGGTTTCTTGGGATCTACAGATTTGATGTTATTGTAAACATTCTTCAATAAATACTTTTCATGTTTTTTCTTGGTAATTTCTGACGGTTTTAAACCTGTAATTCTGTGTTTACTTTTTTTGTATGTGCTCACAATTTCTGGTAAAATATCCAACCATTTATAGTGTCCTTGTAAACTAAACTGCTTCCAAATTGCAGTATTTAGAGTTTTTATAACCCTTTCTACGATGGAGGCTTTCATAATTGAAAATGTACTATAATGATGTATATTCCATTTTTCCATTAAAGACCTAAAGCATTTGTTCCAGAATTCCGAACCTCATCTGTTTGTAGTAGTTTTGGTTTATATTTTGCTTTACTTATGATGTCCTCAAATGCATTAGTCACTTCCTTTGCTGTTTTATTTTTAATTGGTGTGCACCATACAAATTTTGAGAATGCATTTAGGACTACTAAGATGTATTTATTTCCCTTATTAATTCGTGCAAAGGGAATCATTTCAATCAAATCTGCTTGGTACAAATCATTAAGTCCTTTAAGTATTACCTTGCGTCTTGGAAAATTATGTCTTGCAGGTTTGTGAATTTCATCTACCACATCATTTCTCACCGTCCTATTCATTTTGACTAATGGAACATTGCAGGGCAATTTCAACCCAGAGTTTTTTTGTAATGACAGTAGATTACTTGCTTTAAAATATAATTTGTTTCCTTTTTGTACTTGTTTACCTATATGTTTAACAGGAGCTTCATAAAGGGTAGACTCATTAAACAGAATTGTGGTATCAGAAGGATAAATGTTTATTTGTTCGATTTTACCATCCACCGGAAATTCATAGAAATATTTCTGGTTCTCCAGGAGAAAAATACGTTCACTAGTAATGTTTGATTTAGAAGTGGGTTTTTTTATATTTCCAACAAGAACTGCTTGAATGTTTTCAGGTTCACCACCTAAAATTTTTATAACACATTTACTATATTGTGATGCTGGACATAAGTATAATGAAGTTTTTTTAGTACTGATATCACACTATTTTTTTCATTTTGTAAAAAGTGTCTTCCATATTTGTCGATGGGCATCTTGAAAATAACTGAGTACAAAGTTACTATATACATTATTTTATTACACCACCTTCTTTTAGTTCTTCAATAATAGATTGTATTTCGTTGCCAAGTCCTGTATTTCCAGAAATTTTGGATGCCATTAGAAGTCTGAGTCGGTCAACAATTTCATTAAAATTATCAAAGTACTTATATTCAATGTTTCTGTTGGTGAAATCCATTAAAGGAAGTTCTCTTCCCAGTTTTGACTGACTTCTAGTTATAATTTTGGGAGGTTTGATTATTGGCATAGAACCAGTTCTGGGTCTTGTTTCTAGTTTGGGTTGGATAATAAACATATGTTTGTCTGTAACATCTCGGGGAATGACTCGTTTCTTCGTAATATGTCAACATAATTATTAACATCTGTAGTCACAAATCCTGTAGGATTTTTCTTGAATAGTAATTCATATAACCCAGGAGTTCCTATGTAATTAATGTCTTTTATTTTTAAATCAGGTCCAGCTAATTTATTTCCAGGATTATTGGGATCGGGTGAATCCTTAAAATGAATTTTAGAATCACCTATAGTAAAGTTTTCTGTCAAATAATCATGAGCTACACCCAATATATGATCAAATTCATCTTTAACATCATGAATGCTTTCTCCTATGTAAGTTCTAGGAATTGATGCATACTGTGATAAATAGTCTTCAAGTCCAGCTACAGTTGTTTCATTTAAAACATCAATTAAATTTTGAGGGAATGTTTCATCAATGTACTGATCAATTAATTCCATATCAGGAACGTTAGTCTGAAATGTCTCTTCATCTTCCAGAAATTTTGTTTCGTTTTGTAACATGCTAAAGCTTGGAACAGTTGGCTGAGCTGATGAGTCGGAGAATTGGAGAACATCTTTCAAAGGTTTATCTAGTGTTTCTCTTTTCCTAAATGAAGGTGTTGTTTCAGCAGAAGATAGTTCAGACTTCTCTTTTTTTGAGTAAATTGTTGTCCTTTGTTTTTAGATCTTTCAAAGTTTGATAAAAGTTCTTTGAGTGGTTTAGTAATTGGTTGATATGTCTTTTCCAACTGGCTTTGAGCTTGTTTAATTTCAGATTTTAGTTCTTTGTATTTGTTCTTTATATCTCTTCTAGTTTTTACCAATCTTTTATGAAGTTGGTGATCCATCCTAGAGCAATGATTGCAAACTAGTTGTGTCATCTATGTATTCAGATTTTTAAAGGTTTATGAAATGGTCAAATCCTTTGCGATATCGCCCATCATTTAAGGAACTGTCCTTATCTATAGTCAGAAAATCAAATTTCTTTTCCCAACAGTGCTTGCATATATTTTTAAAATCATCAAATGACATGTCAACACTTATATGATCATCATAAATATGGTTTAAATTTGTCATGTCTTGTTGAAATATGATTAATAAATTAGCATTATCCCTTATAAAGTGTTTGGGTATTGTTTCACAATTGAAAATTACCCTTTGAATTACACATTCCTGGTTATAATTATCGTGGGCCAGGGACAAAACTCAAAGAACGTTTACGAAGAAAAGATCCACGAATAAATCAAGTTGACTTAGGCTGTCAGAAACACGACAAATTCTATTCTGAATTTAAGGACGATAAGGCTAGACGTATAGCTGATAAAGAATTACAAAATACAGCTTTAGAACGAATTAAAGCAAAAGACGCTAGTTTTGGTGAGAAGTTAGCTGCTTTGAGTGTTGCCGGTGCTATGAAAGCTAAATTGTCACTAGGGATGGGGCTAAAGAAAGAGAAAAGAAGGCGAAAGAAACAGAAGAAAAGTCAAACAGGAGCTTTGAAAAATAAAGTTACCCGACCTAAAAGGAAAAGGATAATTCCTGCTGCAAAAAGGGGTGGATGATTTTTACCTTTCCTTCTACCTCTATTAGCTGCAATTGGAGGTCTAGGAGGTGGAATAGCCTCTACCGTAAAAGCAGTCCAGGATTCAAAAGCTAACCAAAAACAATTAGAGGAACAAAAGCGTCATAATCAGGCTATGGAGCAAGCTACAAAAGGAAATGGTATATACTTAAAACCATACAAAGCTTTTGGTTTTTCACAAAATCAAAAAGGCAAAGGAATGTATTTAAAACCTTATTCAAAAAACTTCCAATAAAATTACCTCAAAAAGCATTAACAAATTTTGATATCATTAAGTTAGTTAAAAAACTGCAAATACCAAATTTTCGAGGTGTCTTTATGAAAAATCGTCTACCAAACAAAATCAGTAAAGCTGAATGTGGAATTATTAACCTGGATAATTCTGAGAATGAAGGTACTCATTGGACAGCTTATGTGAAAAAAAACAAACAAATAATTTATTTTGATAGTTATGGTAATCTACGTCCGCCTATAGAAGTAGCTGCATATTTTTTAAGTGATTCTTCTACAAATAAAATAAAATATAATTATGAATCTTTTCAAAAATTTAATTCATATACAGGGTGTAAACGGTTTGAGTGCAAAGATTTTGAAGAACAATACTTCAGGCAAAAACAAATCAAAAAGCTTTATAACATTTTCTAAAATAAACTATAGTTTTGCCAAAAAGGACACATAAAGTTAGAGTTTATGTAGCCCTTGCTACAGTGAATAATACAATAATTTCGATTTCAAAATGTCGGTAAATCTAAATATGTAAATACTCAATAGCTTATACATCTTTAATAGCCACATTAAAAATGAAAATTGATTATTTAAACTCGAAATATGCTTTTATAATTTAGTGTAAGTTTCTCCGAATAGATATGGCAACGTGGCATTTTACTTTAACGACGACTGAGAGTTACGATTGTTTTTTGCGATATCGATTCTTGTAAATAAGAATAGATAAACGGTAAAATGATTTGAATGATATCTATTTCATGTAGACTTCGTAGTTTGCTTTCCATTTAATATATTTTTTAAATAAATAAAATCGGTTGCGATTAGTGTGTAAGTTCGAAAATTAAGAATAGTGCGACAGTATTTATTTGTGATAAATAATGGCCAATTATACAATTAGGGAAAGACATGACATGCTCTTAATTTATGGGGAAAGCAGACGTAATTGCAGAATAGCAAGAATGTTAAACAGGGAAAGGTTTCCAAACAGACGCCTGCCCAATGCTAGGACATTCGTAGCTGTTTCGCAGAGGCTTCTGGAAACAGGTAGTGTAATACCACAAATAAACAATCGCGGACCACAGCGACATAATCGTATCTTAGCTGCTGAGGATCATATACTAGACCTTATCGACATCAACCCATATCGTAACACACGGAGTATTGGAAGTGAGCTGCAAATTTCTCACACTGTTGTTCATAGAACATTACGGGAACAATTGTTCTATCCATACCACATGCAGCGGGTTCAAGGGCTTTCAATTGATGATTTTCAACCAAGACTCACTTTCTGTCGTTGGTTCCTCAGAAAACATCGACAATTTCCTAATTTTGTGAACAATATTTTAACAACAGATGAAGCAAGTTTTAATAGAATGGTATAATAAATTTTCATAATACGCATTCGTGGTCTGAGTTAAATCCGCACGAAATACGCCAGTCAGTATTTCAACACCAATTCTCAGTTAACGTGTGGGCTGGAATAGTTGGTGAATACTTGGTTGGGCCATTTATACTGCCTGCACGTTTGACAGGTGAGAATTACCTTTATTTTTTGAACAACACGCAAGATCTACTGATCTCAATCCTTTAGATTTCTACTTAAGGGGACACATGAAAAGTAAGGTTTACACGACTCCAATTATTGACGAGAATGACCTTAGACAACGCATTTTTGACGCTGCTGACGAAATCCGAAATATTCCAGGAATTTTTTCTCGCATACGTGAAAATTGGTGTCGTGCTTGTGTCGATAGTAATGGTGGGCATTTTGAACATTTGCTGTGAATAATCCGTTGTTTCAACTCAGTTCTATCATTATAATAAATTCGGTAAGTAGGATTACATATTTACTTGTCTAATATAAATAATATTAATTAAATCAGTAATAATGACTCTTCGAATAATTTAACTGGTAAAAAACTACATATACAGATCTCTTGAGTTACATATCATATTTACCCAACTTTGTATAATTGCATAAAAGAAACCGCCAAATACAAATTCTAATTGTAATTATAATAATACCTTGTATTAAAAACGTAAATATTTTCAACAATATATTTTTATTTAATTCTAAGGTCAATATCATCAGTCAATACAAAAACACAGGTGTTTACTTTTTTCTCGGCGTAGTCATTCCTTTATTATTCGCGCTAAGAGTGAATCTGCTTCGAACGCGAGCGACGTTGCCGGATTGACAATAATTTACTTAATATGTTCTAGGGATTTTCCTGGTTATTAAGGCCTACTGACCATAGTGGTATAAGAGTTTTTTGTTTAATTTGGTGTATACTACCTCCACCTAAAATATATGCACTCAAACTATTTACACCCTGTATATGTGGACAGTTAAGTTTAGCATTTTTATATAACCAGTACCATACATGAGATTCTTTCAATTAAAAAAAACTACTGAACAGCAACAATGTCTTTTACATTTACATTAAGTGGAACTTCATTTACTTTAAATTATGACTTTTCTCCACCTATTTATTTGCAAGATGAATTCGATTATGAGATAGGTCTGACAATCTTTGATAGTTACAATTCTATACCGAATATTGACAAAACAAATAATAACTTTGTTTGGAAAAGGCTTTCAAATAATTCAGTGAAGATTCCAAATGATCTTATGAGTTTGAAACTCTAGCAACATATATACAAGACTATATTCGAAGCATAGATGACGAAGCTGTAATTAGAATTTCAACAGACAAAAATACTTCAAAAGTAATTATAAGCAGCAATGGAGAGATAAGCTTTGATGTTGAGAACTCATTGGGTCCAGTTTTAGGTTTCGGTAAAACAATATTGACCGCTAACAATACACATAAATCGATTAACCAAGTAAAAATTTTGAAAGTGAATACAATACTAATTGATTGCAACATTGCATTGGGATCATTTTTAAATGGAAAGCCTGCTCATATTATTCATCGGTTCTTTCCCACGGTACCTTTTGGATATAAAATAGTGGAAACACCATCAAATATTATTTACTTTCCGATCAATGTGAAAACTATATCAAATATTTCAATTCGCATTCTTGATCAAGACGGTAATCTTATAAACTTTCAAGACGAAATAATTACCATAAGACTTCATCTTAGAAAAATAACATTTTTGTTCCCAATCACTCCCACAACAACAACATAAAAAACAACAACTCAAAATTAGAATAAAGCGAAAATATAAAAATCAAGTGAAGCAGACAAGAAAATCCAGTTCTACGCCAGCATCAGAAAAATTAACATCGGAAAATAGGCAATTTCTACAATCCTTAGGATTTGAAGTTCTAGTATAATGGAGTTGATAAATATAACTGGACATCCTTATAATGAAACAACAATAGAGTCTTACGAGTTTCATACTTATATGCCTTATATACCAGGAAATCTTAATTACAATGATGAAATAAGAATACCTATTCAAGAACTTGATGCATTCACAGCACCATGTTACAGTTATCTGTATTTAGAAGGCAAACAGGTTAAAGAAGATGGTTCGGTTTCTACCAAATTGCAATTTGTAAATAATGGAATTTCTTTTCTTTTTCGAGAAATTCGTTACGAATTAAATGGGGTAGTAATTGATTCACTCAGAAATGTTGGAGTTGCCTCTACAATTAAAAATTACCTGCCTTTCAGTGAAAATGAGAGTTCAATGCTGAAAAACGCTGGATGGTTTCCGAAGAGAAAACAAGATGAGAAAGTTTTAGTGGATGAGTTTGGTAATTTCAATGTTTGCATTCCACTAAAATTATTATGTGGATTCATTGAAGATTTTAAGAAATTAATCATTCATATGCGTCAGGAAGTAGTCATTCTTCGAAAAAGTAACGATTTGGATGCAGTGACTTGCGCAGATGAATCAGAAAAGCCAAAAATTATAATAGAGAAGTTATACTGGACGGTACCGCATGTAAAACTAAGCATTCCAGAACAACTGAGAATCAATAATATTGTTGCTAAATGATTAGAACTTCCCATCGCATTTCGTTCTTGGGAACTTATTGAATATCCATCCCTAACGCAGACCACAAGACATACATGGCCTGTAAAATCTACAACCAAAGTAGAAACTCTTAGACATGTCGTGATTGGTTTTCAGCAAAATCGTAAAAGAGATCTAAAGCAGGATATGAGTCAATTTGATCATTGTGACTTAAAAACATACGAATTTTTCTTAATTCAGAAAGGTATCCATATAATGATTTATTTCTAAACTTTAAAAATAATAAATTTGCAGACCTCTATGAGATGTTTGCCAATTTCCAAGAGTCTTACTACAAGAATAAAATTAATTATCCAATTTTCTCCCCTGAAGAATTTAAGAAATTTGCACCAATTATACATATTGATTGCTCTCGCCAGATGAAGTCCATTCAAACAGGATCTGTTGTCATGAGGATTGAATTTGAGATGGATGGGAATGCTCCACCAGATACAACAGCGTATTGTCTCATTTTACATGAAAAACAGTTTACCTATAATCCATTGACAAAAATTGTGAAACAACAATAAAGACGCTTGCGTTGCAGTTCATATTGTTTTCAGTTTGAGACTATTTTTTAATATTTATTGAAGTGAATCAACATACTTATATTCATTGTTTATAGTACTAAAACACCGGTTGTATTAAAAATAAGTGTATGATTTTATTTTTCCCATAATGGTACTTATCATAGATTTCCAAGGGTTCAAAGTGGAAAATAATCGGTTTATTGTAAAAGAATAAGCTGCATTTGATGGAACTAGAGTATGTCATTTTTCATTCCAACCACCCTTTTCATTTAGATATTTATCAAGAGCATACAAAAAGCAAGCCGTTTGGTTAACTAAACATCATCACTGTCTTGATTGGAATGGAGGCTTCATCCCCTTGCACAAATTAAAGGAAATTCTTTTAACACTTGTTACTTCTTTACCAGCGGAAAATGAAGTTTATGTGAAGGGCAAAGGAAAAGCAAATTATTTAATAAGTTTATTTGGAACAACTATTTTTGTAGAATTTAATGAACAACCTGCATTAATTTAGGATACACCTAGATGTTTTTTTCATTTAGAATCTCATTGTTACTGTGCGCTTACAAATGTTTATTATCTGTATGATATTTTATTGAATAAAGGTGTTTAAAAATACTTTTTTATTCTCTAAAGGGAAAGGGGTCATTATAATAAAACAAATTTTAAGTAAAAAATCAGTATGTATCACACCAGAAGCAAATATGCAGTCTGATAATTGAAAAATGAATAGTGATGATGGTATCGATGAACCTAACACTTGTTATTGGAAACAATTTGATGACTGTTATAAGAGATTTTTGGAAGACATTAAGATTGAGGGTCCTTTTATTTTAAACTCTCACTATGCTGTTGATGGTTCACCATTTGAACTTGAATGTGGAATGAGCATGGCTAGAAATTTTGAACCAGCAATAAGAATAGTGAACACTCAAAACAAAACAAATATCTCTTTGAATAATTTTGAATGGAGAGAATTTATTACACAAATTGATCAATTGATACCAACATACTTCAAGTCGTCAGTTGAATATGATCCATCTGAAATTAATATAGAAAGTGATGAAGGAATAAAACTTTTGAAAACAAAATTCATGGGAGTGAAAATTTTGAAAATATTTGATTCTTCAAATACATTTTATTTCAAAGAAGAGGTTATAAACAAAATACTAAAAATTGATGCAACACTAATCTCATTAAAAATTTCTATGTTGCAAAATTTAAATTTTATTCATTATTACACTGCATTTACTGCAGAGGATTGTCAAACCAATTAGATGGACATGTGGACAAACAAACTATTCTCAAAGCACTTGCTAACTGTTTCGATGGAAGTTTAGAATGTTATTCTATGAAAGAATGTTTGATATATTATAGTGATCGAATATTAACTGACACCTTTAATGTTTAAATGAAATAAATCATTTACTGTTTTTAGGATTTTTCTTTTAAACCTAATCAATAAAAAGAAAACAATTAGTAAGTTAATAATTTTATTCAAATACATACTGCAATATTGTCAACAGTTTTTCATACAACTATTTTATATATTTATTTAATTAAAACCGTTTTTAAAAACGGTATTTTTTACAAATTGATAAGATCTATTTACTATTAAACAGTTTAAACAGTTTTAAATACAACACTTATATGTTATACTGATTAACATTTAACAGTTTTACAAACAGCACTTATATGATATAGTGATTAACAATTCTATATAATACCACTTTTATACTTGGAACAAAGATTAGTTATCTTTTGTTTTAGGGATAAGATAATGGCCCCAAGGAAGTGTATTTACAAAATTTTCTAAAATTTATCTTTTTTCATCTTCGGGACTTAAAACAATTTTACATTGTTCTGTAGAATAAACTTGATGAAGTTGTGAAACAATGCTTCGTTGCGTTTCATATTTTAGAGAATTATTTCTTAAACAATTTAGGTTAATCTTAAAATGTAATATTTTGTTTCATAACATAGTATTTGACACCTTTAGTTTTCTTAATACAATTTTTACTTGAACCTGCGTTTGAGACATTAAAATTTAAATCTTGCTCTACTAAATATGCATATTGTTTATATCTAAGCCCTACAAAATCTGTCATAATTCTCCCGTTATTTTCATCTTTCATTATTCCAATAATTTTTCGATTTTAAGGTAGAATGCCATAGGGATTTTTTATATCATATTCACTAGTGTCAAACAAATCGGGATCTTTTTTAATGACCTTTCCGTAAACATCTTCACACTCTATTTCATACAATAAACTGTCTGTGTCTGTGTATAATAAACTGCAAATTCCTGGAAATTTATTCAGTATGTAATTATAATGAAAGTTGTATATCACAGTTTTTGATAAATCTAAAATGCCCATTCCAACATATATTGGTTTATTAAATAGTATATTTGTTTTCTTCAACTCAATGGCTACCAAGTTTTCATCAAGGATGTTTCTGTTATGGAAGTTAGGACTAGCTATTAAGTTTCTGGCACCATACCTGCCAGACCAAGAGTTACTAATTTTGACATTTCTGTGCTTTTTGACGTTTTCCATCGTTTTCCCGTAAATTGAATTATTTAATAATTTAAATGTTTCAATTCCAAATTTATTTTTAGATTCAGAACGAAGTTTAGAATTTAAATCTCTATAAGGTTTAAGCCAACATGACTGATTAAATTTAAAAATTCGGTAAATTTTGGTGAGAATCAAACCATTACATAAATATTGCTTTAAATTTCAGTAATGCAATATATATTTTTTTTATCGTAAAGAGTTGTCATGAGTTTAGGAATGTTTGAGTTTGGTGGAACTCTGTGTTCTGGAGCCCACGGTAGATCTTTTGAAGGTTGTGTAAACTTTCAGGATATTTCAAATCGACTTCTAGTATGTAACCTACAGAAGAATCGTCTTCTATGTTTAAGACATCAAAGTTATCGGTTTCGGTTACCCATTCAAATCCTCCTGTAGGAAGATTTTGTCGCATATCACTTCCATCTAAATTGTTTACATCAAAATATACTAAATATTTGGATGTTTCATCAGATTTGAATTCAGACATATATTTATTGTTAGCCCTAGAATATCTTTTGCTACATTGACTGATTCCACCCCTTACTCCTTTCTCAAAAATAGTAAAATATCAATATCTTGAATGGTTTCAAGTTCACATTTGGTGTATTTCAGCATGCAGTCTGATATCATTTAATTTTGTTCCTGAATCAATAACAGCATTGTTAGTATTGAAGTATTTATACTCAGTAATTAAGCTATCTCTACTGTTTTTTAAAAATTCACCACAGAAAGTGGTATTAACTTTAATAACGTTCAAAGATTTTAGAATTCTCGATATTCTACTTTTAAATAAGAAATAGCAGTCCTCTAAGAATTCAAAAATATCTTTATGTTTTAAATTAATAATTATTCCTGTTCGAAGACGATTAGAATATGATGATTGAATGTCTTCCCATTTTACCCTATTTGATCGTTTCGTTTGACCACCTCCTACATGTGTATTAACTAGCAATTCTTTAAATCGCTTTAAGTGTGGCTTATATTTGTATGAAGTTTTCTTGATAATGCAATACGTACATCAGAATTTTGTAGAGCTTTATTAAGTAAGATTTAGTTTGCTTAATTTTCTTCACTTTTCACGATTTCTGTTAGAAGGATCATTACTCAGAATATTATAAGCTTTTTTAAAAATATCTACGATTTTATCACTGAGATTGGAGATTTCCATTTTTGTCCCAAGTATACAAGAAATGGTAACTTTTAAACATATACAAATGCAAAGATAATGAAACTTTTAGACTTGAAATTTATTTAAGGAAATCTTTTCCTCACATTTTAAACTGTCGACTTGAATGTTTTCATGAGATTTATTTTTATCAGGAACAGATGAATTTTTACTTACAATTTTGATGAATGACGCTTTATCTGAAATTTCTTTTATTCTATATAACTCTGATAAGAAATTACGCGAATTGATTTTTCACAAAAACAGAAAATTATATCACACTCTTGACATTTAACACTCATGACAAAAGCATACAATAAATTTCCAAAAAAAGATAATAAATTTAAAACTTAATCTTCCTTTTTCAGTATTCCTAATTGAGATGTAGTTCTGAAAATAATTTCACGCTCTTTGCATTTGTCCACACAATTCAACTATAAATTAATTTTTACAAAACAAATCTTGATAACACTTTATAAGTTAGTTTTTGTTTTCCACTATTTCAAATTGGGCAGTTTCGTGTTTACCGACTATTTTACTTTCACGAAATATCAAAGAGTACTTATATTTAATGAATTTGGACTCCTTACTGGCTATGTGTTCGGTCATCCTATTAGGAAGAAAAACCACCAGATTGTCTAGTTGACAATTTTCACTCCTATTATGGGAAATGGCTTGTCCTTTTCGAAGTCCTTGAGCTTCTTATAAGGCTTTTGCTCCAGTAATGCGGTTTTGTTCAGTTCTGTAAGATCCATCTAAAATTACAATTTTGTTCCTTTGCACATCAACAAATTTAAATAAATAAAATTGAATTGAGTGTTTTCAAAAAAAACATTGCTCAACATATATTTAAATGAAATTGCTTTAAATAAAAATTGTAAATAATAGTTTCCACGAAAAATAATAGATAACCATTAAGTTTTTAAATCAGAGCTATGCATTTAAAAAAGAATTCTTCAAGCAAAAATAATTAAAAAAGATAATTGTAATTGTTACGTACTTTTTAGGGTTTTGAATCACAACAATACCGGAACTTTTAGAGACCGTTAACAATATTACAGTGTATGTTAATATGTTTTCTTTTCTGTCAATCGTTGTTCGTTCGTTCGACTATGGACGCAGTGAATTGGACAACATCTATTTAAATGAAGACTATGGTTTACGTCACGTCTCCTTATTTGTATGCATCCCAGAATGAGCTGTATTAGCTCGGTTTCCCTAACCAAAAATAGGCATATGCAGCTAGATTTTCTGAATGACGCGTCTTCTCAGCTTACATATTCACAAAAATATCTGGAAGATATGATTCACTATTCACTTGTTACTAGCTCTGAGCTTACCTTATTTGTATGCGTCATGAGATTAATTATATCAGCTCAACTTTCACGTCCAAAAATATGCACTGTTTAATCGGTTGTATGAATGACGCTTTTTCATAAATACACAATGAAAATATGTGAACATTGTTTCATTATATAATTCGCCTTGTTTTATTGTTATATTAAATAATAAAATTTAATATATTTCAGTAAACACCAGATGGTTTACCTTTCAGTATTATGATTGCTTAAAGTTTTAGATAATAAACATATGCCTTTCATATTAAAACTGACTAATTAATTAATTAAAAAATAATGTATAATAATTTGATTTATTTATTAGAAATTACAATTTAACAATTTTTATATTCTTAAGCTCTATTTGGTAATAAGATTAATATTACAACTTAATTTGCTTAATCAGTAATATGGTATCATCAAAATAAAATACATTGCTTCATCAACATTTTCTTGATCTTCCTCGCTAAACGTTGCATCATCTTCCTCACTATCCGACAGTAGTTCTTCATCTTTCAGGGTTTGTTTTTCCGATATTGAAAGAAATGGCATTAGTTCAGCCAAATATCCACGAAGTCCCAGTTCAATTAACTTTTTACAGAACTGATATCTGGTTATTGTGCCCTTGAAACAGCTTTTACATAGTTTTCTGGCTGCTTGGTATTTTGATGCTAATGCATAGCAATTCTCAACACTTTCAAAACGTCCGAGACCGTAAACGGCCTCATGATCTGCATCAAATTCCAAATCAGCGAATTGTGAACACAAAGACTTAAACCCAGTTGTAAAATCAATAATTTCAGGATAAGTTTTGTATGCCATCCACATGTTTACGTCTCACAAATAAAAACAAAGGCCACTGCTACTCAACACGATTTCAAAAACTTCTAAAAAATATTCAGTAACTTCCCTACATTATATATTTCCCACCACGACACATATTTGATTATTAAGGTTTCCAAATACAGCTATGTAACATAATCGTTCAAATATCCACGTCACAGCTATCAAATTCCATCACTCCAAAAACAGACACTCACTCTCTGCCTCCCACTCCAGCCCCCCAAAATCACCCTGCGAATTCCTAGACCACGAAACCATTGAAAACGCCATATACTTTCTGGACCACTAATTTTTCATAGGATTTCCTAGACCAATTTGCTGGTCCAGAAATAGGGGGTTGATGGTCCAGCGACCCCTTTGCTATTCTGCTGTGAACGGCTGCATTATGTTACTTACTTGCTAGTTGGTCGGATAGATACGTAGAGCTTTTTCAATCGAGAACTCTCCAGAACTATTTGAAGTTACTTTCTGCATAAGATCAGAAAAGTGTTCGGTAGTCATTTCACCTACTCTTAAAGCGTTTAATATATTTACGAATTTGTCGCAACCTGGTTGATCAAATACTTGGTTTCCTCGTACCCCTGTTAGAGCGCATACTTTAATGACAGTTTTGGCATGGCAACGGTTGGCTTGATTTTTTAGCAATTAAAAAAAATGTTTTACCAGTTCCCGCATCTCTTGTAACGAAGAATCTTAACTTGTTATCACTTCTTTGATTCTGTTCTAGAAGATTTCTTGTTACAAACCGAAAAACTTCTGCCTGATTAGCATTTATAGCTCGGCAAGAAGTATTGAACTCAAGATCAGCCATACATTGTTAAGGTGCTTCGACATCACCAATTGGCTCATCGTTAGATTGTAGATTTTCTTCGTCGAGAATACGAAATTCGTCAACTTGGTCAAACGCATTTTCAAGCTGTTGGTCTCGTTCTCTAAAAAGTTGCATACGTTCGTTGGTTTGGCGGAATAATTTTTCTTTTGCTAGGAATGATTCCTGAGCTGAGTCATATTCTTCCAGGAACTCACATTCATCACGATACGGCCTATCTTGTAGTAAAAGATTACAATAATATTTCTCGGGGTCTGTTGCAGCTACAAAGTATGGAACTCGTACCACTGCTGGAATATTTCGAACTATAAGTTTAGTATTATCGGTCAGTGTGATGAGTCGTCTTCGGGTAGTCTCCTCTTGAAGCTGATGAGCATCTACGGATTCATCACTGCTAACGTTATTCGTTTTTTTATATATAAGAAGGCTCAAAAATCATAGCGAATTCTAACAAACTCATATTAGCAAAGTCGAATTCTGGGTGGTTATATGGACGTTTCTCGTACCTGTCAAATATATTATTGCAATATCCCGTTGCTTGCCCGCTGTTATCAAATTTTTATATTCGCTATTTGAATTCAGGCTTGTGAGTATTTAAGAAAATACATTTTCTTTAGCTGTCCCGAAGATTCAGATGACACATAATTCACATACATTCGTCACGTTGTATTTGTTGCACTGCCTGGGCTAGGCTTGAATCTAATGCGGTTGGTTCTGATTTAGATAATATACTCGTATATTTTGCAACATAATATGCTATCGCTTCATTTGAGTCACACGGTTGCAAATCAATATTCCCATTCCAAACCTTTAATAATGTTGGATTATAATTATTAATCAATTTATCCTCGTCGCTTTAGAATACAGATTTTACCCCCATTTCGGAGATATTAATCTGAAATTTGATCAATTATACGAGTTTCGTCAGATTCTGGTCCTGGAGAACCGAAGCGGCAAGTACTCACATATGTCAAAAAATAATTTTTTTACATGTGTGAGTATGACTGTGAATTTGATTTTTTATTTAATGATTAAGATCAGTATATTCTAG
This sequence comes from Octodonta nipae, assembly GCA_034190945.1. Classification (NCBI taxonomy): domain Eukaryota; kingdom Metazoa; phylum Arthropoda; class Insecta; order Coleoptera; family Chrysomelidae; genus Octodonta; species Octodonta nipae. The sequence continues at coordinate 108,843,086 of CM067217.1, forward strand.
TGGCAATTGACCGGATACAACCTGGTCAAAGGAACGAATGCCTTCTTCACTTTCAAAAGATCGATGATGTTCGATTTGATATTCAATGCGCCACAAGAAATCTTTCATTTGTCTGCCCAGTAGTTCGTGATTGTGTGTTATAAAACCAGAAAATGCCGGCTTACAATGACTGAATATAATTCAATTAATTCTGTACGTTCATTATATTAAGGCTGGTAGGATCTTCATCTGGTCTCCAGTCAGCAATCAAAAGTGCCTTCCTCATGTCTATCCAGTTCAAATATTTACAGCTGAAGTCAGAAAATACCTCGGTGGTCCAAGACCACTGATTTGTGCTACGAGATCATTTAGTGCTCGTTAGTAAGTAGCAGAACCACTCAAGATTTTTAAATATAAATGAACATCCTCAACCACACCGTTATATTCTTCAATTCTGTTACCATTGGCACCAATGGTAGATTTGATTGGTGTCGTATTGTCCAAATAAGCTTAAAATTGATATTATTAGAGAAAGAAGGCGCTTTTCAGATTGCGATAATCGTAGTGTAACGTCAAGTATAGGCCCAAGTTCCATACTGTTCCAATATGCCTTAGAAGCAGGAACGGATATCTTACTTTTACTTACGTGATTGTACATCGGTATCAATTCATCCCTATTTTCGCGTAACTCTCTTCCTGCAAATATATAAAGTCTGTAATGTAATATTTGCAAAAGATTGCATATTTCTCTGTTTAGTCTCTTTCTGCCGTTCATTCTCTGCTGTTGCAATACGTTCCTCTGCCGTTGGTGTTAACTGACTTGCTTGCCTGCACGTTCTGTTCCTTTCAATTCTGGCCAAGTGTTGTTCTTGTAATTCAATTTTTCTTCTCTCTTGTGTACCTATTCTAACGTTATATATCCTGAGAGCACGTTGTTCAGGTGATCTATCCATTCTCCCTTGTGTATGTATTTTATCGATATCTTGCATATTAGAGCGTTGTTCTAACGATTCGCTTTCCCTATTTTTAGCTACTGCTAAACTACTTATTGCCACGCGTTGTCGCTTGTGGACATCACTTTCATAAACAATGTTCTCCCGTGGCTTCAATTTCGTGTTCTCTAAACGTCTCTTTCTTTGTGCAAAATGGACCAACCCCCCCAGAGATACATTGTAGGGGGCTACCAAGCAAACAAATAAATTACTTAATATCGCGGTAGGTTACTTTTCTAAAGAAGGAATAAAATTTAGTACAGAGAAAAATATAGCACTTTCAATTCGTTTAGAAAGAAAAAAGCTATAAACTATTAATAAAAGTTTATTCAGTATTAATGGCCCAGTAAACCTCAGCTTGGGATAAACTCATTGAGCTATGTGGGCCTTAAATGCAATCGATTAAGCTATGAGATCTTTTTTTTAATTTGACAGTCTTGTTAATGACACCTCAATAACACGGACTACACACGCAGGTACAGCAAACATCAAAGATGCCACGTTTTTCCCCGATCTTAAAAATTTTCACAGTTTCCAGTTTCTTCCTTCCTGCTGCCAACAGAACAAAAATAAATGAGCTTTAGATATTACAAAAAAGCGATGTCCTAGAAAGATGAATGGGCGTAAAGAAGTGTTGATTGCTGTTCAGATAAAGTGTAAAAAACATAATACTACCATTTATTTTTATTTATACTTCTCTTGATTTACATCAGTACAGAGAAGGTGTTTTATGTTATATTCTATTATGTGAAAATATAGTTTTACATAGAACACGTTTGCACAAATAACTCTACATTTAGTCAGAAACATGTGCGCCAATTATAGTGGTATGTGCCTGGGGCCATGAAAACATCATCTACATTTAATCAACACCATTTGTGTAGCATAAATACTTTACAAAACATCAACTTCACTTAATATTTAGGACGATATACATATATATTACTGAAATAGACCCTCAGACAAGGGATTGTGTGAGCCGTAGATAGGTGACATGACAGATAATCTCATAATTTAATCAATTCTTAGCCAAAAAAGAAAAAAGTTAACCGTTCCAGATCCACTAATCGATGATGTCGTTTTAGTTTAGTAAAAGTTATCCTTCATGAAATGTATTTTATTAACATTTCTGAAATGAAGATTGGGGTAATTTATTGATGACTGCTCAGTGTCTTTGTGCTTTATATTCTTTTTTGGTTTGTTATTTGTGATGTTTTGGGTTATTCCAAGATGTTTACTACTATGCATTAAGGATGGATGCTTGAATGAGACCTTGCCAGGGCCTATCTTTGGAGCATTGTGTTATTCATATTTCTTTTTTCCTTATAGTAGAGTGCTTCCCCTACCAATGTTATCAAGGACATTGCTAATCCACATAATGTGGCAATAAAAACTCCACCTAAAAACAATGCAGTGTATATAAATAAGAAATTTAAAACTTCGATATATTTTTTTACTCAATTCAGTAGATAATATAGCATTGCATAAAAGAAATGACATATAATGGATTAATTAATTGAAAATAAACATTATTTTATTTTATCTAATGACTTTTAATAAGAAATATGAGGTATGTCTTATATTTGTTTTCTAAACGTTGTTTGTGGCATATTCTTGATTACTTTTGTTTTTTTGGTCAATAACACCACTATCGAAATAAAACGACGTATATTAAAGGAAAACCAAACGTTTCAAAGTCTATTCTGACTTGGTTGTCAATGGCTTTATATTTATTGATGTGAATTGCAAATTGAAAATTTGATTTATGACATTTAAATTGACATTAGAAAATTTGTTGTTTTTAGATATACAAGTAGCACAAAAAATTCTAAAGATCATGTATTATAGTTAAACAGCTATCAAATTAGAAGAATTTGAAAAAGTTGTCTTTAGAATTTATAAGTGGCGTTCCTAGGTTCGACTTTGTTATAAGATAGCGCTTTCGCCAAAAATGCGATCAAAGAATTCTTCGTATATATATAAAAACAACCGGACTACATTTCCGTCATGGTTAACCCCACTTTTACTGAAATTCTTCTCCCATAAATTTTAAATTTAATAAGTTTGATTATTGTGTATTCAGATCATACTTTGTTTTTAATATCAAACATTTTAAAAATTATAATGATAAATTCACAATACAAATATCTTTTTATACTACATTAAATGGTAACGTACCTAAGCTTTCTAGTATTATTCCTTCATTGTCATCAGTACTGGGACAGTATCCCTTTAATGAATGATTCCAGTACTTAGCTTGTAATCCATCAAAAAATCTTTATGCGTTTTTAAAATTCTATAATAATAGATAAATACATTAGGTCATTACATGGGCGTAGCCAGGTTTTGATCTATATATTTTTTTTATAAAAATATCAAACGTAGCTACCAAAGACGGATTTGTACTTCACTGAACAAAACTTGACATTGATATTGATAGAAATAAGAAATATGTTATCTTTTAATATTTAAATTTTGTTCAATTGTGTATGGACCGTGGCTACGACCATGGGTTATTTATTATACAATAGATTACTTGGTAACTCACACTTTAGTAATGTCATCCCGTAAACGACTTGTTGCACAGCCACGGCATATGGTTTTTCAGCAAAAACATCCCCAACTTCAGTTACATTACAATTTCGGCTAATTTCATATTTTATTTCACTTGAATCGTGAATGAATGCATAAATCTTTGACAGTTCTAAATCCCACTTCGGCATTTAGCACCGGATTTGAATCATTTATTGCAAGTAAAATATGACCATATTGTTCTTTTATTGGATAATCCCACACCCTATATCGTATGTTTTCTGTGGTGGCATTGAGCGTCAATTCTTTCCACATTCTGCAGTATAAATATAATAAATACCAAATTTGTTTTTGAAGCGAGAGAATGAATAAGGATAACTTGAGATTTCATTTCTTTCGGCACCGGCACCACACACACTACCTTGATCATGAAATACCCACAAAGTTCAGTTCACTGTTTAAGAAACAGAGACTAGGTAAAATACATCATGAGTTTCTTCTTTTATAGAATATCATAATATATAGGAAATAAACTAATATAGCATCCAATTAATATAGAAAATCTGCACAAAAGTTGCTTTTCTAATAAAAACAGTTCTGTATTGGCGATATATTGCTACAGACTGACTCGATCTTAAAATGCCCATCCAATTCAGTTCTCTGTGTAAGAAATAGGGACCAGGTAATATATTGTAGCGAAATTTATCTAAGCCGGCCCTGGTTTCATTCCAGTACGACATCGATCGCTTTTAGGACAAAAAAAATGATCTCGAAATGGCTCGGCAGCTGTAGAATTGATAATGGATTGTACGAGAGTTTTCGATGCTGATTTTAAAAGGAGCAGCCCATTCTCGCAGCAGTTAGTTAGAGCCACGAAGAGCTTATGTTGTATTATATTTGTGATATTCGAACCAGCTGTTGATGTAAATAATAGAAAGTGAGAGTAAATATTAGTAGTTTTTTTAAGTTTAATTGAACCACAGAGTATATAACAAATTTGGGGATCAGAATTGCAGGATTAAGTGCAGTTAAAATCGTAATTTGATTTATGGAAACCCGTAGCATGGAAAAACTGGAGAAACTACCAAAAAAAATAATCAAGCAGGTTACGGAGGTACTAGACGAAAAAATAGCCCAGATTCTGGAAAAACGTGACAAAAAAGAAAAACAACATCAGGAAGAAATTTAACAAAGGTTGATGAAAAACGCAAAATAGAATTGGAAAACCACCCACATTTGATGGCAGTTCATCTTGGCCCATGTATAAACGGCAATTTGAGGCCGTGGCTACAGCTAATGGATCATGAAAAATCTACTTCACTGGTAATTTTGTTAAGAGGCCCGGCCCTAGAACTCCTCCAAAGCATTCCAGTCGATGAACAAGACAATTTCGACAAGATCATCGTCATTCTGGACAAGAGATACGACAATCAATCCTTGAGCCAGGTATACCAAGTCCAACTGAGTGGAAAAACGCAAAAATCCGGTGAAAGCCTCCAATAATTAGAAGCAGAGATTAGACGGTTAGTACACTTGTCCTACCCAAACATACCAGAGGAAACCAAATATCAATTGGCCACACAGAGTTTTATAAACGGTATCAGAGATGTGGAAGTACAACGAAATCTAAGACTATGTGGCGTCAAGAAAAGTTACTTCGGGCGTTAGAAGTAGAGGCCGTCATGAACATGTCCAAGCCGAGGGTCCGAGCAGTTTTCTTTAACCAGGAAGAGCCAGAGTTACCATGTCAAGCGCTGCTAGCTGGTCTGAACAAATTATTAGAACGGTCACAAAGAACTGGCACCAGAGGAGCGTGTTAGCTGGCCACCGGGCCCCAAAACACTATACATCCGGGGATTTTGCAGAGATAGCAGCAGCCTAGTCATCAGGGGCTCCATAAATGGCCGAGCAATTACCATTACCATCGACACCGTCGCTGCTGTGTCCATTGCCAAGTCCAGGGTTTTGAGAGCATCAGAAATTCGGCCAGTTACCAACAACATCCAGCTCAGAACAGTCATCGGCGAGTCCATGTCAATACAGGGTGAGGCAGATATAGTACTGCAGATGGGGGACAACAGAATCCGGCATAGGGTCCTGGTAGCGGATATTGAGGACGATTTTATACAGGGTATGGACCTAATCAGCCAGCATGGATTTATGTTCGATCCGAGATATGATGTTCTTCGGTTCCTAAATGAGGAATTTGTATTGACACGGCCCGTCAACAGTTCAGTCACCTCCATAAAAATTGTGGTAAAGTCTTCAGCCAGAATTCCCGGTCGAACGGAACAGATTATTCATAGGCAGCTAGCAAGCAATCCTGGGAGCTGCGTTGGAATGGTGGAGCCCGTACAATCAGCTCATGACTACTTAGTTGGACTGACTATAGTTAAAACCGGACAAGATATATTTATATTCCTGAATTTGTCCAACAACGACATCAATTGCCAATGGTCAAGAGATAGCTTGATTCGAGCCAGTCGAGACCATCATCAATTGCGAAGAAGGGTACCAGACATCGGTGAAGGAGACAGGGCCCAGTAAAGAGTTCCTGCAACAGTTTGCTGACCATTTGAAACATCTGACACCAGAGGAACAGCAGAAAGCCAAGCAATTTTTCACAAAGCACTGACAAATTTTTAACAGTCGAGATGGAACCACCGGTCGCACCAACATCATCCAGCACCGAATAGATACCGGGAAGGCTTAGCCCATCAGAATACCACCTAGGCGACTACCATTGGGGCAACAACAGGCAGTCGAGTCCATGTTACAAAATGGAGTTATTGAGCCATCCATCAGCCCATGGTTCGCTCCCGTCGTTCTAGTTAAAAAGAAGGATGGAACCACCCGATTTTGCGTGGATTACAGAAAGTTGAATGACGTTACCAAGAAAGACAGCTATCCACTATCCCGAATTGATGACACTCTGGCCACACTAGCAGGCTCCCGTTGGTTCTCCAAACTAGACCTAAAGAGTGGATATTGGCACGTTGGTCTACAGGAAAACGACCGAGAGAAGACAGCGTTCTCCACCAATAAAGGGCTGTTTCAGTTCACGGTCATGCCCTTTGGGTTATGTAATGCTCCCGCAACATTCGAGAGGCTAATGGAGTATGTCCTGAGCGGGTTAACATGGAGGACGTGCTTAGTATATCTCGACGACATTCTGGTCATGGGTCAGACATTTGACGACCATCTGAAGAACCTGGGAGAAGTATTCTCCAGAATTAATAACGCCAACTTGAGGCTCTACCCGAAGAAGTGTTCCTTGTTCCAAAAAGAAGTAGAGTTTTTGGGTCACGTCGTTTCCCAGTCAGAAATCCGCACCAACGAGGAGAAGAGAGAAGCCATCCGTAATTGGCCAGTTCCAAGACACAAGCATGAACTCCGAAGCTTCTTGGGGCTCTGTTCCTACTACAGGCGGTTTGTTGAGGAATTTGCCACCATTGCCGCGCCTCTACATCGGCAGACCACTGAGAAAGAGACCTTCCGCTGGAATCAGGATTGCGAGACATCATTCAGACGACTGAAGGCAGCACTATGTTCCAGCCCAATCCTAGCCTTTCCTACACAGTCCGGCAAGTTCATTTTAGACACCGAAGCCACAGCTTTGGGTTCCGTCCTATCCCAGGTGCAAGATGGTGAAGAGAGGGTGATCGAGTACTACAGCCGTGGATTCTCAAAACCGGAAATAAATTATTTCGTCACCAGAAACTTCTTGCAATAATAAGGGCTGTAGACCATTTGCTGCTGGACATGATGACACCTCAAGGATAACTGGCCAGGTGGATGGAGAAATTTCAGCAATACGATTTTAAGGTGGAACTCCGTGCCGGCCGTTTGCACAATAATGCCGATTCCCTTTCAAGAAGACCCTGTAGATCAGAATGCGGACATTGTGTGAAGACGGAACAGCGAGAGGGTATCTCCATCAGACAGATCCGAGTGTAGGCCAATGAAGATTGGACAACGGAACAATGCGTCCAGGACCAAATGGCTGATCCAGACATCGAACCAATCTTGCCGCGATGGGACGAGGTAGCTAGATCTCGGGCGTGCTGAATTCGTTATGGGCCCAATGAAACTCTCTAAGAGTAGAGAATGGAATACTCAAGCGAGTTTGGGAAAGCACTGATGGCCAAGAAACCAAGTCCCAACTGGTAGTTCCTAAGAAAAAGGTCCCAGCCATCCTGTCCGAAGTACATGATGGGATTACTGGGGGCCATCTGGGCATGAACAAAACCCTAGACAAAGTTCGCCAGCGATACTACTGGGTAAATTACTTTGAAAACGTCAGAGCTTGGTGCCGGAAATGTGACACTTGTGCAGCTAGAAAGGGCCCCAAGACCCGGACCAAGGGTAGAATGCAGCAGTACAATGTGGGCGTCCCATTTGAGCATTTGAGAGATTTGCTATCGATACCAAACCAAGAGGCAACCACGGTAGCGACGTTGCTAGTAGAACAACTATTCAGCAGGTTTGGCTTCCCGATGGAACTACATTCAGACCAGGGGCGTAACTTCGAATCGAATGTATTCCAGAAGGTCTGCACGATGTTGGAGATCAGTAAAACGAGAACAACACCATTGCACGCATAGTCAGACGGAATGGTGGAAAGATTCAACAGAACCTTGGAACAACACCTATCCAAGGTCGTCAGCAATAACCAGCGTGATTGGGATGAGCATATTCCCCTATTCCTGTTGACATATTGCTCAGCCGTACATAATAGTCCAGGTCTGACTCCAGCCAGGGTCCTATTCGGAAAAGAGCTGCGATTACCCTGCGATTTGACTTTTGGCTCCCATGAAGAACCTTCCCAAGACTTCAACGATTATGCCGACCAGCTCCGACATAACATGCTGGCAATACACGACAGTGACCGGATGAAGACGCGATACGACCTCAAGGCCAATTCAGTCGGGTTCCAAGAGAGGGACAAAGTCTGGCTGTACAACCCCCAACGGAGCAAGGGTAAATCCCTAAAGTTTACACCCGCCTGGGATGGTCCATACGAGGTGGTCAAGAGGCTTAATGACGTCGTCTACCGGATCCGTCGAAACCCCAGGGCTAAGTTGAAGGTGGTCCATTTAGATTGACTCGCTCCTTACCATGGAGAGCATGTTTCTGACCGGGACGATCAGAATTAGAGGGGGGGGCGGTGTAGCGAAATTTACCTAAGCAGGCCCTGGTTTCATTCCAGTGCGACATCGATCGCTTTTAGGACAAAAGAATTGATCTCGAAATGTCTCGGCTGCTGTAGAATTGATAATGTAATGTAATGATTGTACGAGAGTTTTCGATGCTGATTTTAAAAGGAGCAGCCCATAATCGTAGCAGTTAGTTAGTGCGACGAAGAGCTTATGTTGTATTATATTTGTGATATCCGAATCAGTTGTTGATGTAAATAAAAGTTGCTAGAAAGTGAGAGTAAATATTAGTAGTTTTTTTTTAGTTTAATTGAACCCACCGAGTATATAACAATATTAAGAGTCTCTTCTTTCATAGAAATTCAATAATATATAATACACAATACCTGTACAAAATTTGTTGTTCGTTCTAATAAAAACTTCAATTCTCTCTTTGTGATAAGTCGCATACGTCAGAAATTAAAAATAATACCACTCAAATAGGCAACTTGGCACTTTCATATTATCAACGAATGTAGACTCATAGAAGGATACACACTAAGCAAAACATATCTATTAATAAAAGTTTATGCATTATTAATGGCCCAGTAAACCTCAGGTTGGGATGAACTCATTGAGCTATTTGGGCCTTAAATGCAATCGATTAAGCTATGAGATCTTTTTTTTTGTATTTGGCAGTCTTGTTAATGACACATCAATAACACGGACCACCCACGCAGGTATAGCAAACATCAAACGAGGCCTCGTTTCCCCACTATCTTAAAAATGTTCACAGTTTCCAGTTTCTTCCTCCCTGCTGCCAACAGTACAAAAATAAACGGACATTAGAGTGCAAGCCGTGTTATTTGCGTTTCAGATAAAGTGTAAAAAACATAATACTACCATTTATTTTTATTTATACTTCTGTTGATTTACATCAGTACAGAAAATCTGTATTATTGTATATTCTATTATGTGAAAATAAAGTTTTACATAGAACACGTTTGCACAAATAACTCTACATTTACTCGGGAACATGTGCGCTAATTACAGTGGTATGTGCCTGGGGCCATGAAAACATGTTTATTAAGCCACATCGGACAATTCACATCGCCAAATTCGGAATATATGCATAATTTATTGCTAATTTATTGCTAATTTTTTGCTGCAAAAATTTTTTTTTGCTCGTACCGTTTCCGAGAAACAGTGTCCGATGTGGCTCAAGACTTAAGCCACATCGTACATAGTTATATCTCAGCAACTAAAAGGGATTACAAGTTGCTCTTGGTACTTAATTTTATTGCTTATTAATTGCTCATTTCGAAGCAGACTTGTGGTAGGTCGTGCACTGCAAGAACATAGGTACTATGATATTTGCTTTGAGTGTAATATTTTGATGTGTTTCATCTTGATATTAAACCGAACATTTTTCTGTTGGTCACGTCTCAGGAATACCAGGTATATTTTTTATGTGTGTATTTACATACTTTTTATTTCTCCATTTAGAAAACTTTCACTTTAGTGTAATATTTTCGGACCGTATGTGTACAAGGTTTTCAGATGTATTTATGTTACAAAAACTTCCTTAACTATATAAAATAGATATATTATTTTAGAGACTATTTAGTTCATCTTGACCAGTACTATTACTATGTGCACTGTTATAAGTTACACCCTGTATATATCATTTTATTGCAAACAAATGTGTAATATTATTGTTGCAATTCACCCAGTATTACCCCTCCTATATGCATGCACCACATAATGACCCACATTTTCAGTTGAGTCAGTAGATGTTGGTCTTCCGAATCCTATAAAACTTATTGTTCCTATTAGGGGTAATTCTTCGGAGTTATTATTGGGCAGTTTGATTGTTCAGTTTAAATCCTTCAGTCGTATGGTCTTATTATTTTCTGAATTGTTGAAAACTTGAAACATTACGATGTCCCCTGCAAAATTATGTCATGGTTATAACTTGCAACGTATATTAATAATGTGCACTAGAAAAGCATTTTCTTTATCTCAATCTAAATTTGTGTCATATGGTCAAAAATATTTGCTGGGATAATTACTTCAAAGTTTGTATTAGATTTTTCATATAAAGATTCATTTCCACTCGTTACCGTTTTGGAGAACAATGATTCCTCTGCGGACTCAGGCTCCTGTTTTGCTGGAGTTCCAATATTAAATGCACTTCTCGCGTGATCTTTTATATTATGACTAGTTACAGATACCATTGCATATAAAGATTCTTTTGTTAAAGCACCACAGCACAAAGAAATATCAGCCCAAATCTTATTGGATTTAGAAACAAGTTTGTCTACATTTTTGTCAATAAAAATTCTTTCTACAAAGGCAAAACTTTATCTGAAAACATATGTTTAGACACTTTGGGGGGTCTTCCTCGCCTCATAGTTTATTATTATTTTGACCTTTTATGACAATTGGAAATATAATAAAAGAATATGTTAAGGAAAAATGTCAATGCACTTCTGTACTAATAAATAAATAAGTTTATGTTAACTATTTTGACAAAACTAACACAAAATTACTGTATACCAACAAGAGTTCAGAATTCAGAACGCGAACTGATGTGATGTCAAATAAAATAAAACTGCTCTTATTTGTGACTTTCTAGCTGAACATAGTAAATAATTCCTTTTTTTTCCGCGAATTTAAAAGCGGTCTGAAGACTGTTTACTACAGTGAACCTTAAGACACATATCAAAGAAAGTCGCAATTGACCGACAAAAGAATTTCCCGAAAGTGCACAGAGATAAACGTGAATATCTAAGACTGGGTTCTCATGGCACATAATGGGTTAAAGGGTAATTATTTTATTCAAAATCGTGTATATCCAAGAAAAACGGTATTGGGACACATTTTTCTTTAAATTGAAACACAGCTAGTTTAGATTGAAGGAGAATTAATGAGACTGCGATGTTATTCATATATCTTTTTCTGCCATCAGAACACTATTACAATAAAAACAGATTGTTATGGGATGAATAACTTGAAATCTCTTTTAGTTGCTGATATATAATATGTCCGATGAGGTTTAAGACTTCTACATCTTTCAAAAATTGTATTTATTTTGAATTACTTTTAGACTATACGTTTTATATTTCGTCTATCGTCAATTGATTGATGATTTTATCACAAAAATTGATTTTCGGGGAAAAATGATAAGAATGGATTGTTAAACGTAATTTAATATTTATTTGTTTATTTTGTTTATTACCAAAAAATTATAGTTAGAGACCTACCGTTTAAAAGCAATAATGTCCCACCTATATGTAAAGTTTTCTAAATGAAACTGCCAAACATTATTATAATGTTGAAATATATATTTTTTTATTTGCATTTTTAATTGGTTTGAAGTATTATTGGTTATTATCATATAAATAATTTGGTCAAATGCGACTTACAATGTTATACTACGGAAGTACCATCATTGAGATTTCTCATAATTTAGGTATATAATAATATACTGAGTGTTGATGGATTTAAACACGAGAACATTCACCTAAGAATTTTGTAGTTTAGGCAATGGATGATGCTTTAAATTTCAATCGAAATTATCTGAAAATGCATTGGTTGCTTTGAAAATTCCAAAATTTGGTATGATAAGTATGCAATTGATCTCATGACAGAGCACAAAATAGCTAAAATATGAATTTATGAGGATATCTTTCCAAAATCCTCAATTATATTTACAATATCTGTATCATCTAGAGAGAAGATATGTTTCGACAGTAACTTAACGATAACAAGTTAAGTAAATCAGAGTAAATCGCCTTTGAGAATTTTCTTTAACCGATAATTTTCTAGATTTTTGTCAATTCTTATTCTTTCAGGAAAATTATTATTAATATTAGAATACACAAAAATAATTTTATTTTAATTGAAAACGAACGAAAGAGATTAGTCCAGTGTTGTCATGTTTTCTGCTTCACCAACTTTCTTAAAAATTTTTTTTGTAAACTGGGCCTAAAAGTCAATTCATTTATTAGAAATGGTAGAGATTTTTTAAATGTTTTTGCAGATGAAAAATTTGTAGTGATTTGGCAAATAAATTGTTAAATACGCACTCAAGAGCTTACCTTAGTTGACAACTTTGAAGATTTTTTTCTCACAAAGCAAACATTTTTTGACATATTTTATATTTATATTTGTCATATAAAACTTTTTTATTTATACTACCTACCGAAATATGTAGACAGCATTATGTTCCACCCTGTATAATATATTTAAATGTTTTTTTTTTAATTTTCAGGGCTGCGCATTATATTTGGGGGTGAAAAGGGTTGTTTTAAATATATGCTATAGGCAATTAAATAGCAATAATATACACCTAGAACAACCACCACATCGGCCATTGTTTCTCGGGAGGGGTTAGACAAAAAAATTTGTTGGGTAAGAAATGAGCAACTAATTAGCAATATAATTGGGTACCAAGAGCAACTTGTAATCCCTATTATTTGCTGAGATATAACTATGTCCGATGTGGCTTAAGATTTAAACCACTTCGGACATTGTTTCTCTGGAGGGGTTAGAGCAAAACAAAGTCTTTTGTGGAAGAAATGAGCAATTAATTAGCAATAAAACTGGGTACCAAGAGCAACTTGTAATCCCTACTAGTTGCTGAGATATAACTATGTACACTGTTTCTCGGGAGGGGTTAGAGCAAAAAAGTTCTTTTAGGTAGAAAATGGGTAATTAATTAGCAATAATATTAGGCACAAAAACAACTTGAAATCTCTATTAGTTGCTAAGATATAGCTATATCCGATGTAGCTTAAGTATTAAGCCACATCGGACACTGTTTCTCGGAAACGGTAGGAGCAACAATTTTTTTTAGCAGCAAACAATTAGTAATAATTTATATATATATATATATATATATATATATATATATATATATAATTAAATATGCACATATTCCGAATTTGGCGATGTGAATTATCCGATGTGGCTTAATAGACATAATGAAAACATCATCTAAATTTAATCAACACCGTCTGTGTAGCATAAATATTTTACAAAACATCAACTTCACTTAATATGATTAATAATAGGACGCTACATATATTACTCAAAAAGACCCTCAGACAATGGATTGTGTGAGTCGTAGATAGGTGACATGACAGATAATCTCGTAATTTAATCATTTCTTAGCCAAAAAAAGAAAAAATTAACCGTTCCAGATCCACTAATCGATGAATGTCGTTTTAGTTTAGTAAAAGTTATCCTTCATGAAATGTATTTTATTAACATTTCTGGAATGAAGATTGGGGTAATTTATTGATGACTGCTCAGTGTCTTTGTGCTTTGTATTCTTTTTTGGTTTGTTAATTGTGATGTTCTGGGTTATTCCAAGATGTTTACTACTATGCATTAAGGATGGATGCTTGAATGAGACCTTGCCTGGGCCTATCTTTGGAGCATTCTGTTTTATGTTATTCATATTTCTTTTTTTCTTATAGTAGAGTACTTCCCCTACCAATGTTATCAAGGACAATGCTAATCCAAATAATGTGGCAATAAAAACTCCACCTAAAAACAATGCAGTATATATAAATAAGAGATTTAAAACTTCGATATATTTTTTTACTCAGTTCAGTAAATAATATAACATTGCTTAAATGAAATTACATATAATGGATTAATTAATAATAAACATTATTATATTTTATCTAATGACTTTTAATAAGAAATATGAGTTATGTCTTATATGTTTAAAAATACTTAATAAATAAATCTAACAAATAACATATACATACTAAAAATAAATTATATGAAATTAAAAGGCGGATAATGAATTATTCATAGAAAGTAATGGATTGAACGAATAACTTGTTTCTGTGATAAAATTCCTGCCCCATTTGAATCGTGAGTTCATAATATTGATCAATAATATCCTCAATTATTATTTTTAGTTAACATTGCATTAGAAAAGTAATGCAATTTTATTGAATCATGTGCTAATTGCATGAGTGTCCCATATATGTTGTTATGGTTTTCTGTTTTTTTATTTATTTATTAAGTGGAACTTATATTGCTTAGGTTGCCATACGTATACAGGGTGTTTTAAGGTAAAATATTTAAGGGGTGATTATGAGGTTCATTAAATGTAAAAAAACGGCATTATGAAATTTGGTACACGTTTTTTATGCATAATGCGTTAAACGAAAGAAAATCAAGAGATCAAATTTGCTCAGAAATGATTTTAAATTTCAAAAATAATATTTATTGTAAGACAGCGCAGTGATGTACCACTTTTTCACTAAAAATATTTAATGAAAGCCATAATAAAATTCTAATACACAGGGTTGCTGTATGTACGTTATTACACTCCAGGGGCTGTGGGAAATTTATATGAATCGTGCAATTTTTCAAAAAAAATTTAATTCGCTAAGCGCTTTCGACTTCTGTGAGAGTCATCTTCAGAGCCTAGTTTAAAGCTATAGTGAGTTCACAACATAAAATGTCCGATTTTAAAAAATAAAGAGAATGATCTGAATACGCAATGATCAAACTTATTCAATTTAAAATTTATGGGAAAAGAATTTCAGTAAAAGTGGGTTAACCGGACCACATTTCCGTCATGGTTAACCCCACTATTACTGAAATTCTTTTCCCATAAATTTTAAATTGAATAAGTTTGATCATTGTGTATTCAGATCATACTCTTTACTTTGTTTTTTAAAACGAACATTTTAAAAATTATAATGATAAATTCACAATACTAATATCATTTTATACTACATTTAATGGTAACGTACCTAAGCTTTCTAGTGTAATTCCTTCATTGTCATCAGTACTGGGACAGTATCCCTTTAATGAATGATTCCAATACTTAGCTTGTAATCCATCAAAAAATCGATCTTTTTGCAATTTTAAAATTCTGTAATAATAGATAAATACATTAGGTCATTACATGTGCGTAGCCCGGTTTTGATCTATATATTTTTTTTATAAAAATATCAAACGTAGCTACCAAAGACGGATTTATATTTCACTGAACAAAATTTGACATTGATATTGATAGAAATAAGAAATATGTTATCTTTTAATATTTAAATTTTGTTCAATTGTGTATGGACCGTGGCTACGCCCATGGGTTATTATACAATAGATTACTTGGTAACTCACACTTTACTAATGTCATCCTGTAAACTACTTCCTTGTTGCACAGCCACGGCATATGGTTTTTCAGCAAAAACATCCCCAACTTCAGTTAAATTACAATTTCGGCTAATTTCATATTTTATTTCACTTGAATCGTGAATGAATGCATAATCGGCGTTTAGATGTTCGTTGACAGTTCTAAATCCCTCCTTCGCATTTAGTACCGGATTTGAATCATTTATTGCAAGTAAAATATGACCATATTGTTCTTTTATTGGATAATCCCACACCCTATATCTGATGTCTTCTGTGGTGGCATTGAGCGTCAATTCTTTCCACATTCTGCAGTATAAATATAATAAATACCAAATTTGTTTTTGAAGTGAGAGAATGAATAAGGTTAACTTGAGATTTCATTTGTTCCGGCACCGGCATCACACACTACCTTGATCTTGAAATACCACACAGTTCAGTTCACTGTTTAAGAAACAGAGACTAGGTAAAATACATTATGAGTTTCTTCTTTTATAGAATATCAATAATATATAGGAAATAAACAAATATAACATCCAATTAATATAGAAAACCTGCACAAAATTTGCTTTCCTAATAAAAACTCCAGTTCTCTCTTGGCGATATATTGCTACAGACTGACTCAGTTCTCTGTGTAAGAAATAGGGACCAGGTAATATATTAAGAGTCTCTTCTTTCATATAAAATCAATAATGTACAATACCTGCACAAAATTTGCTGTTCGTTCTAATAAAAACTCCAATTCTCTCTTTGTGATAAGTCGCATACGTCAGAAACTAAAAATAATACCACGCAAATAGGCAACTTGGCACTTTCATATTATCAACGAATATAGACTCATAGAAGGATACACATTAAGCAAAACATGTCCTTTGTTTACATCGTTTTGTTATCGTAATAAACACACTACTCAATAGGGCCTGGTGTATTATATACATCCGGAGCTTTTAAATTTATCAAAGACAAGTGGTCTAGAGTTTAAGGCGCACGGCTTCGAATCAACGTTTTCGGGTTCGAAACCGAGAACAATTATACATTTTTTAATATTATGTCATTATTAATTAATTTAATGTACTATTTTCAATTGACATAAAATGAGTAAAACTCATTTTCATATTACATTACATTTCTTTGACATCTTGTCTTCAAATACTTATTCAGATGAACAACACTATTACAATTACAATCATTTGCTCAATATATAAACTTATATTTCTTTGCAGATATATTTAATTTAAGAATTAAATTAGGATTAATACTTGACACATAACAAAATAGTGACAATTATTTTAACTCACCTGATATTTATATCCATTACTAAGAGAAACAAAAATAAAGAAAAATAGAGACAGTGAGATAACGAGAAAAGGGAAGTATATTTCGTAAGAAGCTTTCTAGTTTGTACTTTTCTGTCTTTTGAGGAATAACACAATTGTTATAATGTCTGTATATTTCAAATACTCCAAACGTTACAATGGCTATAAAAATTAACACAACTGAATAAAGAAATTAAAATTTAGACCGTTCGTAATAACAAATTTAGAATTCACAATTTCACATTAAATTTGGACTCTTGACAATAAAACTGACGTAACTAAGAGAATTTACTGCTAAAGAATTTTAAAGATCTTGTGAAAAAACAAACTTCTTTCAAATTGGAAGAATTTGAAAGAGTTAACTCAGAAGTTCATGTGGCTCTCCTCGGTAAGATAGTGTATTCGCAAAAAATGAGACCAACTAAATTCTGATGTTCCAGAGATCCCATTGAAGGCACAAGGGAAAACGTAGGAAAAACCTTATGAACTATCTCGATACAGGATTATTCAAAAGGACATTACCAATATTAATTTCATCATTGATTATTGGTTACCAGGAACGTATGAATTCAACAGTTTTTCTTTATATAATTTTTGTGTTTGAATTTTATCTCCAATATAAACTTTGTTATATTCGCAAGGAATATTATGAATGTAATTTTTTATTTGGTTTAGTTTTTGATATAATTGATTTCAGTGTAGGTATTTCTTGTTTTGAATGGGTATCAGAATTGTTTGGAGCCTCTTGCTGTAGAATGTTGCTGATTGTTTTGTGTTTAGTTTTATTTCTTTTGTCATGATTTCTTAAAGATACCTAATTTTTAACAAATAGTAAATTTTATACAAATGTTTTTGCTTCATTAAATTTACTGATATCAGAACACTTAATTTTTGCTCTACCATAAATCTCAGATATTTTAATAACAAAAACACAATCGTCATTTGACACAGAAGTCTACAGAAAACCGACTCACACTAACATATATCTCAATTTTAACTGTAATTATCCAAATACCGTAAAATAGCCATCATTAAATCTTTATATGATAGAGCAAAAACCAACAGTTCTGATATCAATAAATATAATGAAGAAAAACATTTATAAAAATGTACCATATGCTAACAATAATCTTAAAAAGTTCATCAATGAAGAGTTAGATAAAATTGAACACAAAACAATGACTAACATTCAACACCAAGCTGCTCCAAACAATATTAATACCCTTGATAAGCACATTACAACAACCATACCATACTTATAGGGTTTTTCAGAAAGACTGAAAAGAGTAGACAAGAGATTTAATATTAAAACAATATTCAAAACAAGAAGTACACTGAAACAATTATATCAAAAACTAAACCAAAAACCTAATGCAAAACTCAAAAATTGCATTTATAAAAAAATGTAACAAATTTTATATTGGAGAATCCTCTAGACTTATAAATTTTCGAATAAATGAACATCAAAATTATATAAAAAGCATATGAAGCAACAAGATGTTCGATGTTCGAAACTTTGGACTTTGTTGAAGAATCGTTGTCATCAGCAAGTCGACATGGAAAATTGTTACCAAATTCCCTATGAGCAGCATTCTGTGGACCTAGTGATTGTGGAAAGACCAACGCATCGTTATCGCTCCTATTCAATGAAAACGGCCTACGATTCGAGAACGTCTACGTCTATTCCAAGTCGCTCTACCAACCAAAGTACCAGCTCCTACAAGACGTTCTCAAGCAGGTTAAAGGTGTATCATCATATTTTCCCTTTAAGGACAACGAAGAAGTAATTGATCCGAGTGAGGCACGCGAATGTTCAGTATTGATTTTCGATGATGTGAATCGTGATAAACAAAATAATATTCAGAATTTATTTTCAATGGAAAGGCACCGGAATATCGATTCGATGTATTTATGTCAAACATAGAGCAAAATACCTAAGCAACTGATTTGAGACAATTGCAAGGTGATTGTCATATTCAAACAAGATGAGGTAAATTTAAAGCACGTCTTTGACGAGCACGTGTCTTCCGACATGAACTATGATGAATTTAAGGCAATGTGTTCCGAATGTTGGCAAAATCGTTTTCGATTTATTACAATAGTTAAGGACTTCAACTTGAATGATGGTCGCTACCGTAACGGATTCGATAAATATATAAGCGTGCAATTAATGCGAATGCTGTTAGTTGATAAAAATGTCCTCATTGAGCAGCAACATTGCTGCCACTGCTCGAAAGAAATTTCTTAGTTTGAAGCTGGGAAAGTCGGAAAATGATGAAACATTGAACAAGCTCTTTGGACCGGTAGTGACACCACTACAGTAAATAGCTTCAACAACGACAAAAGTTCTCACCAAGATACCAACACAGGCCATTAAACGTGAAGTAATTAAACAAGAAGTGCAGGAGCCGCCACCAGTCAAAAAACACGAGCTGGAAGAGACACAAGATCTCGATGAGGAACAGATCGATGAAACTAGTATGCACACCAATGATGATGATGATGATGATGAGGTGGAAAACGAAACCTTTTACGAGGATCCCGGTAATCTCTCTAAAGAAGTAATAGAGGACTACATGGATCAGTATTCTCTAGTTGCACACAAGTATCTTGAAGACTATATTAGCAAAAGCGATGACATTGACAATAAATATGGACCTATATATATGACGTTGAAGTTTCGAATGGTTTCTTGGGCAACAATTCAGTCGTAGTACATGTCACATTATCGTTGATGGGTTACAGTTTCGAGGTACTCCAGAGTTATATAACTCATATTTTTCAAGTCACCTGATTACGCTCTCGATGATTTAGAAGCATACCGAAAAGTGTTGGTAATCAAATCAGCACACAAGAATGCAGCAGGTGGTTTGAAAGCATTAAGCCTATGTAAATATACTGAAATTATAAAGCCAATGTTTCCTCCTTTGACAAAGAATCAACGTTTTGCTGGAACCGGTATGAAGTTAACTTATAACTTAATAACAAGCCAATGGAGTACGTCTACTGGGATGATCCCAATAAACTGATTGAACGGCTGAAACTACTGATTGCATCCAAGGAGGCGGGCAACACTTCGCATGACAACGAAATAATTGCCATTTTAAATGAACTTAAAGAAGCTGATATTATACAGATAAATATATGTTTCTATAGAAAAATGTTTGTTTAAATTTTAGCAAAGGTATCAGTTACACGATGACGCTTAACAAATTTTGGTAGGTCCCATCAGTCAATATTCTCACATAACCTAGCTTGTATGAAAGTGCTGTTTTCCTTTACCACAGAGGGAAATATCGACGCTGAAAAACTGACAATTACCAATGTCGAAGTACCGGCAAAAGCCATGGATGCCGCCAGCAAGCAGTACGTCGATAAGGAACTAGTTAACGGACTGCAACAACTACCTAGTGATTTTCAAATAGTCTTGAACAACTACATTGGTGAAGTTCAGCAAACCTTTTCTGTGTTTAAGCAAAACCAAAAGGTTAGCGATGAACACATGTCGAAAACCGAACAAGTTATGGAAACCCAACTACAAAATATATCTATTCTCATTTCAAAATGCAATACAATAGAAGCTCAATTGAAATTTGTCAGCAAAAACTCTAAGGAAACTATTGTCAAATTTGAAGTCACGTTTAATGACAACCGTATATCTCAGCAAAAACGTATAAATGATCTGGAACTTTCTATGAAACAAGGTGTTGATGCAGCAGAAGTATTATATATTGTTCAAAAAGATAAGGCTAGAGATCTTTCTGACCTAACTGAACTTAAAGACAAGATTACTAAAGTACTGCCTGACCTATACCGAGATATGCAAAAACTACATGATGATATTGCAAATCAAATGTTGCAACAAAATCAAAAACATGAAGCAGTCGCTGATGATATTGCTAAGATTAAGTTACATCACTAACACGTTGTCTACTTCCTTTAGTCGTCATTTGCAAGCTACGTAGCAATGTCATGTCAAATTTAATGGTCAAAATGATGCAAACTTTGGTCAATAATAACATGACTTTGCCTACTTTTAGTCAATACACATTATAGCTCTTATAGCGAAACATTCCAAAGGAAAAGTACAAGTAGTTAAGGAACTGCATAGACCTGTGAGACGAAAGTTTCCTCGCCGACGTGTAATAATCAAGGGTTTCGATGATTCCTGGCAGTCTGACCTCTCACAAATAGATTTCTATACAGAAATATAACTAACCCTGTTACGTACCTCTTGGAAGGTATGTCTGGTACACCAATTCAAAGGGGTTTCTATGAAGAAGAGTTACAAATGGCCGTCTATCCTGATATGTATCTAGTCGAGAAAATTTTGCAACAAAAAGAAAAACAGGTTAAAGTTCGCTTGCTCGGATTTAATCAGGCTCATGATTCGTGGATTGACGCTAGCAACAAGCTATAGATCTTCTTGAAGTAGGAAAAAAATCGGGAGTAGGGATAAATCTATAAAACCGTGAAATATCCCAAACCAGATTTCAGTTTTGATCAAAAGTGTGCAGTGGAATCAGATGAAGGGTATATTAGTGACTGGACTGTATACTCTGATAGAACTGTGGCATTTTCACCCAGTATTCGCGATCGCAGCAGCACCAACAGCAGTTTCGATGTTGAATTTGATAGGACATGGGATAACGGGTACTGCAGTGGTGAATTTAGTACCGACTACAGTGCCGACTTGGATCGTGTCTTACAGATGTACGAGAATGCAGCCAATAAGGAAAAGTACTACTTATTGCACTCAAGACTGCCCATGTTGAATTCCCAGTGCGAGGTCCAGTGTGCGCTCAGCCCCGCTAAATCCTATTCCCCGGTGGTTATCTTGCACAAAACATCCACCGTGGGATGTTCGCCTTAGAATGGGGGGACGTCATATGTTACCTAGAGTTAATGAAACGAAACTTTTTCAAGAGCAACTCACAATCCGACTTTACAGAACCTGTAGCTTGCGGCGACTTTTTGCACTTGTACCAAGCGCGGTATGTAGACGTGAAGCAAATCATGCTTATGAAACATATATCGATAATGTACCTAGACTATAGTGACGTTTGTGGGCTTTCAGAAATAGACCCTATAATTTTAAGTAAAGTGATTTGTTTAGAAAAATTAAATTGTTTTAAATTTTATCACGATATATTGGATGAAATTTCTACATTATTTCTTGCGTAAGTTACCTATTGAGAAAATAATAAGAGCATTTTGTTTAGACGATACTTCACAGTTATGTATTGCATTAAAAGAGCAGTTGGGTTATTATAAAGATGTCATCTTACACGATTTAGAACTTAGAAAAATTAAATACAGGTATAAATTAAATTTTTTGTTGATTTCATCAGTTGAGAATATGGAGAGTCGTGAGTACTATCACTCATATGAAAATCGATTACTTACCTTTGATGGCAATCTGACTTTCCAGCTGAAACGCTAGCCCGAGTAGGCTTTATTTACAAATAGCCCAGGTTAGTTACAAAATACGTGACAAAATTAATAGTAGAACAAATACGACATCATCTTGTTCTAATGATAAAACATGGCTAATTGACATAAAATTCAACATTTTTTATTGATGCGTTTTTGTTTTATAACAAATAGACCGCGAAAAATCGGTAACAATTTAGTTTTTTACCAATTACACAAAATACACCTAGGAAACCGTGTTTGCTACTATGAGCAATTTTAAAGAGAAATGAAAAACCTACAAAATAAGCTAATATGTTAATTAGTTTCTTAGATAATACCCAAAATTCCAAAAAATAAATAATCCCTATATATTTTATAACTAAAATATTCTTATTAACTGAAGCGATAGATCTTTTCATACCTAATTCATGTTATAAAAATAAATACTGTAGCCTAAGTAGTTTTGGCAAAATTTCAATCAATCCTATGGAAGGCATATCTTTTTGAAAAGTCATATTACCTCACTGGATGATCCTATCATTATGAATAAACCACGGTTGGAAAGTAGAAGAGTTGATCTCGAGACCCTTCATCTTACTTTTTCAAAATTTAAAGTATAAATACATATTGAAAATATTTGGCTATTCCGTATTGATTGATGTTGGTTTTGTTCTACTATTAATTTTGTCACCAAAAGGTCTTTTTCTCCGTAAATGACCTGAGCTACAACGCAATGGAATAAGTGATGTTGTCGTTGCATGCCCTTTGTGCCAAACTGAAGGATACAACTGGCAACCTGGTGGCGATCCAATGGCCACCATATTGTAGTTTTTTCGGTCTGGATGACACGTATAGCATAAATAGACCGGTCATTTACCAAAACAAAGAAACACTTGAAAGTCGACTTGCAACGTACCCCGACTGGCCTATTTCTCTAAGACAAACACCAGAGGAGCTCACCAATGCTGCATTTTTCTATACGGGATATGGTGACAGGATAAAATGCTACTATTGTGGGATAGAACTGAAGAATCTCTTACCTTACGACAACATTGAAGAGTTTCATGCAAAAGCGTTCGATAATTGTTTATTGCTTAAAAATAACCACCCAAACCTCACTGACTCTAACACTTGTAAAATTTGCCTCACTAATGGCATGTCAATTGTTTTTCTACCATGTAGACAGTTGGCTAGATTCTTTGATTTCTTACTTTCTTACCCACCCACCCCCAAATGAACAACTATTGCAAAGTGAATGAGTGATGTTTCCCGTAGCTTCCTGCAGAAAAGTGTAATGGGGTAGTACCTATACAAAGCATTTTAAATTCCTGTCTCTTTTCGAGGAGCAGAGAAACTTGCTTGAATGAAAGGTAAAAGTAAAAAAACACATATCTCGGAAAACCACATACTTGAGTGAATTACTTCGTATGATAATAGTATATTCATTCTGCGATGAGGTCGATAGACCGTTAAATTTGGACCACAATACTTGGCAAGGTTTGAACTGACCAATGAGAGTGATGACTGATGACGTCACAACCTCGTGAGTGGGGGGCTGTACACATAAAGCCTTGCTTGCCAGATTGTCATATATTTCCCTAGATATCGGAAAACACACATATAACTTCTTATGGCATGGATGATAAAAATCCACAGATCTAGGAAAAACACACTGGAACGACTTGGTTTGGATGTTCAGAGGGTAAGGTAGTTGATGGAAATAACTGGGACGGTGTTGCGAAATTTGAAGCAAACACATTGAATTATTCAATATATATGTGTACTGTATGAAACAGATGAACTGACAGTTTTTTATGCATATCTGCTAGTGAGCATTTTCATTCACATTGTACAAAGTACGGTATCTCTGTTTATACTGGTATGTTTTTATAGCCATATGTCATTCTGATTATAGAGTCAATTTTGGATATTTATTCGTTCTAGTTTTCATTATTGTTTTTTTGTAAATATATTAAATTTCACTACTGTTTTCTTGTAGATATTAGAATTTCACAATTTAAATACTTTAGAGAATATTTCATTTTTTGATCAATATTTTTTTGTATACCATATTTTTCAATTATTTATTAAACTTTCTTTTTGAATTGAGCACAAGCGAAAGTATTGAACACAATTTTTTTGAAGGAACGTAGGTATCGATGATATAGCTGGTGTGAAATAATATCACAACCTCATACTGTTTGTTAGATTTTAGGTATGTTCAATTACAGGTTTATTAACTAACTCGCTTTAATAAAAATAAATGTTGTTGTTTTAATATCTTACCCACACCCATAAACGTTCCCAATGAAGAGCAGCAGCCTAGCAATTGTGAGCAGGCCAAGGTAGGTTTAGTATTGAATTTGGAGTATATTGAGTTTATAAATACCGGCCTTTTGTATACAGAAACCGCTTTGCTTATCTACTTGTTCCCGTGTTTTACTTCAGGGTGCACTGGGTGGTTGTTAGAAATAAGCTTAATTGAGAAAAAAAAAGCATTTATATTCCTTTAGAGATTTTGGTAGTCTATAAAGTAAGAAAGAACATGGTTGGCACGACGAAAAATAATGAACTGTTGCGAAACGCATTGCTGGTGATATTTTCATTTTTGGCATTAATTCTGTTTTTTATATATTAAGATTTTTGGTATATTTGAGAATGTTAGAGGAACTGAGTAGTTTCTTGATAAAATGTTCGACATTAGATCACTTTCAGTGTCGCGCTGGTTCAGGCTCCAGCAGACACGAAAAAAAAGTTCAGAACATGCGCTTTGATCGAGAGACTTCCGGTCGGAGAACCAACGCTCTAGGACAATGAGTTAATAGGTACCGATCATATGGGTGAGTTAGGTTGATATGTAGTTGAATGGGGTCGCAAAGCGCAAAGGTGTCATCGATAGGAACTTATTGTGGATGAGAGTTCTCTCTCTGTGATCTGTGAAACGAAATATATATCACCACATATCTATCAACATTGTGGCATGCAATTTTCAAGTTATAACATTCCAAGGGATCACATCCAAGTGCCATAAGGAGGATCGGTAAAATTTCTACAATACTTCAACATGTTTCATCTGCAATTGCCAAATATCGTACGTTGAGGCACATTCTCAAAAGTAACACTTGCAGATAATTATTGGCAGATAAAAATACTATCCTTTGTTTGTCATTGTAAACTTTTAAAAATAATTCTCGCTGGTATGATTATCTCATTGTTTGTCACAGCAAATCACATATGTTGAAGAATATTTGATTCTAACAAAAGTTCGGGTATTGAATGCATTTAGGCAAAGGAACATAGTAGGTGGGTTCAACATAACAAGATGCTTAGTCCAGACTTTACTTAAACATATGGTGACAACATGTAAAGCCGTAATTAAACTCAAGAATAATGATCCCTTTATAATACTCTGATGTAACAAGATTTTGAGTTAAAGACTGAAACTGAAAAACTTCTGCGTGTTGTCTCAGGAGATTGATTCGTTCGTAGGTATATTATAATTGGAAAACTGTTTAGCGCTTGTTTGCAATGTATGAATGCCTGGGAGTACGGAGAAGGGACAGGGGGCAGCTGCCCGCCCCTTGACCTGAAAAATCTGCCGTGAGCTATTAAAGCGTCGGATAAAATTGCTGATGTGACCCCCTGGACAAAAAAATTTCTGATTTGTCCCTATCTCTATGACAATTTTTTTCCGATTTGCCCCTCCCTAAACCAAAAGCTGGACACGCCCATGTATGTACGTATGAATATCACGTACATGATCTTAATGATAGATTTCTGGGTGACAGTTGAAACAGCTGATAGGTGTAATTTAATGAAATGCCATAAGAAGGTAACTGCTACAGAATGGGAGATTTGCAGTCAAAGGTTTGGTGCATCTACCGTCCGGGAGTTGCATTGAATCACATAATTGTCCGTGATAATGTATAATTATCACATACATGCCACTAAAATGATATAAATGTAATATAATTTCGTGAGACAGTTAAAATGGTAGATATTTGGGTTCTAAATGATACGGTAGAAATGATCTAAACCATCTAAATTTTTAATTATATCTACATTTCTTTATAAAACAAAGGTTATCGAATACTACAGCTGTGGATTTTCCAAAGAAGAAAAAAATTATTGCCTTACCGTCAAGAAACAACCAGCTACTGCAGCACCTTTTCAAAGTTGTCAAGCAAATCCCGATTGAGACGCTAATATATATGATCTATCTATCAGCAATTCATGATAGTACAGAACTGAAACCAGTCAGCGAGTTGGGGAAGCTACCATGCCATTTGACTTTCAGTATATGGGAACTAAGGAGGTCAATGATTATGCGGACAGACAATTTACTATTATGTGCTTGTTGTCCACCTACCTACTCTTAGGTGGTGCTTACTATTGATGAAGTCTGCTGGTTTCCATGAAGGGGACAAAGTCGGCGTAGACAACCCTTACAGATATGATAAATATTACGAGGCTACATAAATCTTTAAAAGAATTTGACAACTTAATTGCCAACGCAGATAAATTGTTTCCAATTATCTAGCCGTTGTATACGCTTGATGGCAAGTATTGTACATTTTCAACAATTTCAGGTGACACTCATATATTGATTGCCTGGTAAACTATTTGTTTTTGTTTAAACAGGAACACTGTTGCGTTCCCGCAATTTGTTTAGTCTATTGTTTAAATTTGATTGAATTACTTCATTGATTTTTAAACTTCTGCACCTTTTCCAAAACCTTCCGTCGCGATAATGCTAATTTTAAGTGTTTTTTGCGTGTAAAATAAAGACAGTATTCCTGATTCGTGTATTGACTTCCAAGTTATTGGACGCTTTTTTGATTCCGTCTTAAGACGGCCGCTTTTTGTTGTTATTGTGTTACGATTTCACGAGTTATAGTTCCGGTAGTAACAACCGCTAAACCGCTTTTATTTTGTTTCTTTTGTGTTAACAAAAGCGCATCATTTGTTGTTAAACCCGCATTTTTGTTTGCTCAATCAATGAACATTACGTCGCTATTTTTTGTGTAACGTATTGTCCAGACGAAGCTCTAAAATCAGTTCCTGCTGTTGCGGGGCTAGCCTCTGAAGAAAGAAGAACCAAGAAAACACCGCCTGCAGAGCTTCGACGTAAAAGGTCAATGATTAACTTTTATTTGGTGATTTAATTTACACGTTCCGCTAAAGGTCCTTTGTTAATTACATACTTGCATTGAACCAGCATTGAACTAAAATCGCAACATCTAATTCATACATTTTTTTGGATATTATATGTAATGTGCCATCGAATACATTACAAACACTGAGGAACAAAATTTGAGTAGGTATTGAAATGAGATAATAATTTTTGAGTTGAATCACGGTTAGAGGTGTTGTTCAAGAAAAATCTAGACTGAGCATCTCAGTGGCGCTGATCCCATCTCCTACATTATCTCGACGGCATGCATTCAATACCAAAAATACATGTAATTTCCCATAAGGGATTCTAAGGTTCAATTTGCAGAAAATTTACCAAGATGACCTTGAAATCGCCAACGTGAGCGGGGTGAGAAACGGCGTAATTAGTGTCATTTCGACTTAACGTGGTGGTGTAAACGGTATATTTAGGGGTGTGTTCACTATATTTAAGGCCTTTTTGGCAATTGACGACGGTGAAATTCGATCGAGGGTGTCATTTGTTCTGCAAACAAGGGGGCCGCGTTCTCGGACCGTGGTAGACCGCGGGGGCCCCAATGCTGCTATGACGGATGGGGGCCGCGTAGAGGTTAGGATGCTGATGACAGGCTGTGATGTAATGGTGGTTATGTACTATTGGGTAGGGCTGTTGTGACGCGCTGAAGATAGATGGGGGCCGCGTTATGGGGCGTATGGCAAAGAACGATGGCACGGAACGTTGGAATGGGGGGTTGACGTATGGCACGGAACATTGACAGCTGACAGGTACCCAATAGAGTCTGAGGTACGAAACACGAGTGACAGCTGACATATTGTACTAAGACGGGTTAGGACGTAATAGATAAGCAGTAACCCCGTGCTCAGCCATACCAAGCTCTCATTGGTCAATAGTCGCCATTCAATCGCCCCAAAATTCAATGCTGTACAAATTAATTTATATATTTATATTACAAAAAACCAACGCAGTGATGAGGAATCGAATCCCAGTCCATCGGCTTCCTACGTAAGCACTTAGCATATGTGCCAACAAGACCACTGCATTTGAATATTCTAATAGTTGATAGTATGTAGTTTAAGATGCGTAGCAATAATATCAGTCACAGGCAACGTAGAGATAGCTGTTGGGTGGAGACACGACGTCCTTGCTGAAAATTCGCTACAAGTCCGATAACCGGCTAAACGTACCAGTTCGCTCCTTCTGTTGGCGAGCGGGCAAAGTTCAAAACATCCCGTGTGTAGAAGACTGTACAGCTGCGGTTGGTAGCGAGACGCTCCCTCTTTTGGCGAGCGGACAAAGGTCAAAACAGCGTGAGTATAGAAGACTGTCGCCACACAGCCATGGTTGGCAGAAATGCGTATGTTGGATACGGGAAAAAAGTATTTGGTGTATATATATATCAAACATCAGTCAGTGTGTTGGGATACAATAAGATCAGAGGCCAGAGTCTACCAATAGAGAGAGATGTATGAAGGTAGGTCGCTTTTTCCGCGCAGCCTGTGTAGAAGATGGGAGGTGTACACTTAATGGGAGGGTATCGCTAGGTTAGCCCACCCTCATACAAGCCAGACAAGGATAGCCTAAGCTAAACAAGGATAGACAAACATCTAACAAAGAATAAAAAATTAAAACTACTGACAAACGATAAGCTGGAAATGGGAGTGCTTAAACGGGAATGCTAGAAACGGAATATCGGGAAACGGAATATTGGGAACGGAAATGGTGGAAGTGGCATGGCGGGAAAAGGAATGCTGGATGTTGTATGTATGCGCAATCATATTGTGCGAGTGTTAGTCATGTGCGATGATGTTGTGTGAGTGTTAGACATGCACGGTGAAGGTGTATGGATGATAAGCATGCGCATTGATGTTGTTTGGATATCAGGCATGCGCAGTGATGTTTTATGAGTGATAGACATGCACAATGATGTTGTATGGATATTAGGCATGCGCAATGATGTTGTATGAGTGTTAGTCATGCGCAATGATGTTGTGGGAGCGTTGGGCATGCACAGTGTTGTTATGTGAATGTTAGACATGAGCAGTAATGTTGCGTCAGTGTTAGACATGCGCAGTAATGTTGTATGGATGATGGATATGCGCAGGGAAGTTGTATGGCTGATAGACATTCGCAATGATGTTGTGTGAGCGTTAGACATGTGCAGTAATGTTGTAGCGTGCTAGACATGCGCAGTGATGTTGAATGAGTGTTAGACATGCGCAATGATGTTGTATGAGCGTTAGACATGCGCAATGTTGTTGTATGAGTCTTAAACATGTGCAATGATGTTGTATGTATGTTAGACATGCGCAGTGATGTTCCATCAGTGTTAGATATACGCAGTGAAGTTGTATGGATGTTAAACATGCGCAATGATGTTGTGGGAGTGATAGACATCCGCGGTGATGTTGTATGAGTGTTTGACATGCGTTGTGTATTGTATGTTGCGTGAGTTTGCTTTACATAATTTGTCAACAACACCCCAGCTGTTACTTTTTGTCCTTACCATTGAACGCTGTGATTTCATACAAATTACGTCTCTCTCAATAATGGTTTTCAGAGATGTATGGATTTTTCTCATTTACGCAATAAGAAGTTATAAATATGTTTGTTCTTGCAGCTTAGAGAAATATATGAGAATCTGACGTTACGGCCCTATGAAGAGCCCTATGTCACAAGCTGATGTACCTGTCTATAGAAATATAGGAGACCTGATCCAAGCATTAAGCATACAAAGTTTGAAACCAAAATTCTGAAATATACCAACATTTCAATGTTACCTATCTGAGGTTCAACGTTACCGCTATAGGAATCAAGCTCCGCAATTGTTGTCTGTGACGTCATAGAAAAGTTAAAGGGTCTGCATACGAGCAGCCCTCCGCTTCCGTGTTTGTGATGTCATCAGTCCTCACTCTCACTGGTCATTTCAAACCATTGTGAAGTAAATGATTTGATTCAAATTTGATGCTCCAACAGTCTTATGGTGCGATGAAAATACCATACAAATCAATTCACCCAAATATGTGGCTTTCCATGATCTAGGGAGCTGTCTCGTCATTGGTATATATGGAACATACGGGGTAATTTGCACGTTTACCCTTCATTCAAACAAGTTTTTCTGTACCTGTATAAAAAACAGTAAATTGAAAAGAGCTGCCTATAGGATTTTGAATGACCAGAACGAGATACGAGGAATTAAAGGATAGGTCCAAACGGTAGGATTCTATTGTCCGTTGATAATATAATCAAATGGGGGTATTGAAAGGAGCGGGATAATGGGAATGGACTAAACTATGTTGGACGATGTTAATTACAAGGGATAGCAGATATATGGGTGACAATGGTAGGACAAGGACGTGAAAGAAAGTGTAGGACAACAGGAATTCAAGGAACAATCCCAATGGTTGGATTTCATTGGTTGTTGGTTATTGGACTAACAGGTTTAATGGTAAGAATAATAATCCAAGAATTCAAGGAATGGTTCTAAAGGCTGGAATGAAAATTGGAAAGCTAAATGACAATTTACGGGATACTAGTTACTCAAGGAACTGTCCTATTGGCTGGATTATGTTACTTGTTTGTAATCAAGTGGGGTATTGGAAGGTTGAGTGAAAAGAATGGGATAATAAAAATGGAATGAATGGTCTTAGCGAATGGGGTATGTTGGATGATGTTGATTACGAGGAATAGTAGAAAGGTCGATGATAATGACAGGAGCGGGAAATTCAAAAGAATGATCCTAATGGTTGGATTTCGTTGGTCGGTAGTTATCATGTGGGAGATTCGAAGGTTGAATAATAATAAGAACGATCCTAATGGTTGGATTTCGTTGGTTATCACGTCTGACTTAAGAAGGTGGAATGCAAAGAATGGGATAGAAAGAGAGGAATGAACGGTCCTAACGGTTTGATTCAGTTGACCATTGATTATCACGTGGAGGTTGGAATGTTGACTCATAAGAACGGTATACAGGGAATTCAAGGATCGATGCAAACGGTTGGATTCCGTTGTTTGTTGGTACTAACGTTAGAATCTAGAAGGTTGAATGACAAGAATGGCCCAAAGCGTTCGATTTCTTTGCCTGTTGGTAATCACGTGGGAGTTTGAAAGGTTAAACGACAAGACTGTTGTAGCAGGAAATCACGGAACGGTCCTAATGCTTGTATTTTGTTGGCTGGTGTCGATTACGATGGGCACTATAATAGTTGATGGTTATGGTAGGAGCTTGGATGTGAAAGCAGGTATAGGACTTCATGATTGTAAAGAATGGTCCTAATGGTTGAATTTCGTTGGTAGGTAGTTATCATATGGGAGATTGGAAGGTTGAATGATAAGAACGATAGTAATGGTTGGAATTCGTTGGTTATTACGGAGGAGTCTAGGAGGTTGAATGATAAGAATTGGATGCCAGGAATTCAATATTGTTACGAAATTTACCCAAAGCCGACCTTGTGTCATTTCAGTACGACAACAAACGCTTTAAGATAAAAAATACGATTCTCGAAAAGACTCGGCAGCGGAAGGAACGATGATGATTTCTACTGGAGAATTCGACGCTGGGGTTATAAAAGAAGCACACCACGATCGCCGGGGAGTGATACCGCGACGACTAGCGTATATGGGATTGTTATTGTATTTAAATCAGCTGTTTGAATGTAAATAAAGTTCTAGAAAAGTGAAAGTGCATATTAGTTTAATAATTTTAAATTGAACCCACGGACTATATTGCAATTTGGTGTCAGTAGTGAAGGATTAAGTGCAGTTGAAAGCGTAATTTGATTTATGGAAACCCGAAGTATGGAAAAAACCGACGAAACTACCAGAAAAATTATCAAACAGGTTACGGAGGGACTAGACGAAAAAATTGCACAGATTCTAGAAAAACGTGACAAGAAGGAAAACAACATCAAGAAGAAATTCAACAAAGGTTAGTAAAATCTTTTGATGAAGAACGTAAAATAGAATTAGAAAATCTTGTCACTACCATGGAAGAAAAACAACATAATTTAATTGAACGATTATTCTCGAAATTGAATGAACAGAGACAAATTGATTTTAAAATATCTGAAAAAAAACGAGAAAATGATTTTAAAATATTTGAACAAAAACAAGATCAAATTGAATTAAAACGACAAAATGAATTTAAAATAACTGAAGAAAAAAGACAAATGCAATTTGAACAACTAATGCAAATAGTATCACAAGTTAACGAAACAGTTAATGAAAGAATGCAAATAGTAGAATCAGATATAAAAGAGATAAACGACGACAAAAAGATCCTAAAAAATAATCTGGAGGCCCTTGAAACCAAAGTAGATGACATCGATTACATACAGGGCCAGGTGAAATTTGAAATCAGTGCCATTCAAAACAAGGTAGAAACAGAAATCAAAAAAATGCAACAGGACTTACAGCGAGGAAAATACCAGAACACCGTGAGTACCAAAGGTTACTTTAGTTAACCACCCACATTCGACGGCAGTTCATCTTGGCCCATGTATAAACGGCAATTTGAGGCCGTGGCTACAGCTAATGGATCATGAAAAATCTACTTCACTGGTAATTTTGTTAAGAGGCCCGGCCCTAGAACTCCTCCAAAGCATTCCAGTAGATGAACAAGACAATTTCGACAAGATCATCGTCATTCTGGACAAGAGATACGACAATCAATCCTTGAGCCAGGTATAC
This sequence comes from Octodonta nipae, assembly GCA_034190945.1. Lineage (NCBI taxonomy): Eukaryota > Metazoa > Arthropoda > Insecta > Coleoptera > Chrysomelidae > Octodonta > Octodonta nipae. Next base: position 108,876,477 of record CM067217.1, read on the forward strand.
CAAGTCCAACTGAGTGGAAAAACGCAAAAATCCGGTGAAAGCCTCCAATAATTAGAATTCGGCCAGTTACCAATAACATCCAGCTCAGAACAGTCACCGGCGAGTCCATGTCAATACAGGGTGAGGCAGATGTCGTGCTACAGATAGGGGACAACATGATCCGGCATAGGGTCCTGGTAGCGAATATTGAGGACGATTTTATACTGGGAATGGACCTAATTAGCCAGCATGGATTTATGTTCGACCCGAGATATGATGTTCTTCGGTTCCTGAATGAGGAATTTGTATTGACACGGCCCGTCAACACATCAGTCACGCCCATAAAAATTGTGGCAAAGTCTTCAGCTAGAATTCCCGGTCGAACGGAACAAATTATTCATGGGCAGCTAGACAGCAATCCTGGGAGCTGCGTTGGAATGGTGGAGCCCGTACACTCAGCTCATGACTACTTGGTTGGACGGGCTATAGTTAAAACCGGACGAGATATACCAGAGTCCTGAATTTGTCCAACAACGACATTAGAATTGCCAATGGTCAAGAGATGGCTTGTTTCGAGCCAGTAGAGACCATCATCAATTGCGAAGAAGAGTACCAGACGTCGGTGTATGAGACAGGGCCCGATAAAGAGTTCCTACAACAGTTTGCTGACCACTTGACACACTTGACACCAGAGAACCAGAAGAAAGTCAAGCAATTTATCACAAAACACTGGCAAATTTTTAATAGTAAAAATGGAACTACCGGTCGCACCAACATCATCCAGCATCGAATAGATACCGGAAAGGCTCAACCCATCAGAATACCACATAGACGACTACCATTGGGGCAACAACAGGCAGTCGAGGAAAACATCGAGTCCATGTTACAAAATGGAGTTATTGAGCCATCGTCCATGGTCTGCTCCCGTCGTGCTAGTTAAAAAGAAAGATGGAACCACCCGATTTTGCGTGGATTACAGAAAGCTGAATGATGTCACGAAGAAAGACAGCTATCCACTACCCCGAATCGATGACACTTTGACCACACTAGCAGGCTCCCGTTGGTTTTCCACATTAGACCTAAAAAGTGGATATTGGCAGGTTGGTCTGCACGCAAACGACTGAGAGAAGACAGCGTTCTCCACCAGTAAAGGGCTGTTTCAGTTCACAGTCATGCCCTTTGGGTTATGTAATGCACCCGCTACATTTGAGAGGCTAATGGAGTATGTACTGAGCGGGTTAACATGGAGGTCGTGCTTAGTATACCTCGACGACATTCTAGTCATGGGCCAGACATTCGACGACCATCTGAAGAACCTGGGGAAGTATTCTCCAGAATTAATAACGCCAACCTGAGACTCAATCCGAAGAAGTGTTCCTTGTTTCAAAAAGAAGTAGAGTTTTTGGGCCACGTAGTCTCCGAGTCAGGAATCCGCACAAACGAAGACAAGATAGAAGCCATCCGTGATTGGCAGTTCCAAGAGACAAACATGAACTCCGAAGCTTCGTGGGCCTCTGTTCAAACTACCGGCGTTTTGTTGAGGGATTTGCCACCATCGCCGCCCCTCTACATCGGCAGACCACTGATAAAGAGACCTTCCATTGGAATCAGGATTGCGAAACATCATTCAGGCGACTGAAGGCAGCACTATGTTCCAGCCCAATCCTAGCCTTTCCTACACAGTCCGGCAAGTTCATCTTAGACACCGACGCCAGCAACACAGGTTTGGGGGCCGTCCTATCCCAGGTGCAAGATGGTGAAGAGAGGGTGATCAAGTACTACAGCCGTGGATTCTCGAAGCCAGAAAGAAATTATTGCGTCACCAGAAAAGAACTTCTTGCAATAATAAGGGCTGTAGACCATTTCCACAAATACCTGTATGGTCGCCATTTCTTAATCCGAACAGATCATGCCGCACTCAAATGGCTGCTAGACATGAAGACACCGGAAGGACAACTGGCCAGATGGATGGAGAAATTACAGCAATACGACTTCAAGGTGGAACACCGTGCCGGCCGGTTGCACAATAATGCCGATGCCCTATCCAGAAGACCCTGTAGAGCGGAATGCAGAATGCAAGCATTGTCTGAAGACGGAACAGCGAGAGGGTATCTCCATCAGGCAGATCCGAGTGCAGGCCAATGAAGACTGGACAACGGAACAGTGCATCCAGGACCAAATGGCTGATCCAGACATCGAACCAATCTTGTCACTCAAAATGAGAGGGGCACCCAGGCCATGATGGGACGAGGTAGCCTGCTGAAATCGTTATGGGCTCAATGGGACTCTAAGAGTAGACAATGGAATGCTCAAGCGAGTTTGGGAAAGCGCTGATGGACGAGAAACCAAGTCCCAACTGGTAGTTCCGAAGAAACAGATACCAGCCATCCTGACCGAAGTACATGATGGAATTACCGGAGGCCACCTGGGCATGAATAAAACCCTAGATAAAGTTCGTCAGCGGTACTACTGGGTGAATTACTTCGAAGACGTCAGAGCTTGGTGCCGCAAATGTGCCACCTGTGCCGCCACTAAGGGCCCGAAGACCCGGATCAAGGGCAGAATGAGAGGGGGAACAAATACATTCTGGTCGCAATGGATTACTTCAGCAAATGGCCTGAGGCATATGCGATACCCAACCAAGAGGCAACCACGGTAGCGACGGTGCTAGTAGAACAACTATTCAGCAGGTTTGGCGTCCCGATGGAATTACATTCAGACCAGGGGCGTAACTTCGAACCGAATGTATTCCAGAAGGTCTGCACGATGTTGGGGATCAGGAAAACGAGAACAACACCATTACACCCACAGTCAGACGGAATGGTGGAAAGATTCAACAGGACCTTGGAACAACACCTATCCAAGGATGTCAGCAATAACCAGCGTGATTGGGATGAGCATATTCCCCCATTCCTGTTGTCATATCGCTCTGCTGTACATAATAGTACAGGCCTGACCCCAGCCAGGGTCCTATTCGGAAAGGAGCTGCGATTACCATGCGACTTGGCATTTGGGTCCCCCGAAGAACCTCCCCAAGACATCGAAGATTATGCCGACCAGCTCCGACATAACATGCTGGCAATACACGAATTAGCCCGAACGCATTATATTGAATTCCTGGTATCCAATTTTTATCATTCGACCTTCTAGACTCCTCCGTGTTAACCAACGAATTCCAATCATTAGTATCGTTCTTATCATTCAACCTTTCCAATCTCCCATATGATAACTATCGACCAACGAAATCCAACCATTAGAACCATTCTTTGCAATCCTGATGTCCTATACCTGCTTTCACATCCAAACTCTTACCTTAACCATCCACTATTCTACTGCCTCTCGTAATCGAAACCAACCAACAAAATACAAGCATTAGGACTGTTCCTTGAATTCCGGCTACTGCAGTCTTGTCGTTTAACCTTTCAGACTTCCACGTGATTACCAACAAGCAACGAAATCGAACGCTTTGGGCAATTCTTGTCATTCATCCTTCTAGATTCTCACGTTAGTGCCAACAAACAACGGAATCCAACCGTTAGAATCAATCCTTGAATTCCTTGTATACCGTTCTTATGAGTCAACATTCCAACCATCGCACCATAAGAATGTTGGAGCATCAAATTTGAATCAAACTTTTTACTTGACAATGGTTTGAAATGACCCGTGAGAGTGAGGACTGATGACGTCACAAACACGAAAGTGGAGGGCTGCTCGTATGCAGGCTCTTTCACTTTTCTATGACGTCACAGACAACAATTGCGGAGCTTGATACCTATAGCGATAATGTTGATCAGATAGGTAACATTGAAATGTTGGTATATTTCAAAATTTTGGTTTCATACTTTGTATTCTTAATGCTTGGATAAGGTTTCCTATATTTCTATAGACAGGTACATCAGCTTGTAACAACATAAGCTCTGTACGTAGAGCCGTAACGTCAGATTCTCATATATTTCCCTAAGCTGCAAGAACAAACATATTTATAACTTCTTATTGCGTAGATGAGAAAAATCCATACATCCCGGAAAACCATTATTGAGAGAGACGTGATTTGTATGAAATCACAGCGTTCCATGGTTGAGACAAAAAGTAACAGCTGGGGTGTTGTTGACAAATTATGTAAAGCAAACTAAGGCAACATACAATACACAATGCATGTCAAACACTCATACAACATCACAGCGCATGTCTGTCACTCCCACAACATCATTGCGCATGTTTAACATCCATACAACTTCACTGCGCATGTCTAACACTCATGGAACACCACTACGCATGTCTAACATACATATAAAATCATTGCACATGTCTAAGGCTCATAGAACATCAATGCGCATGTCTAACGCTCATACAACATCATTGCGCATGTCTCACACTCATACAACATCACTGCGCATGTCTAGCATCCATACAACATTACTGCACATTTCTAACGCTCACACATCATTGCGCATGTCAATCAGCCGTACAACTTCCCTGCGCATGTCCATCATCCACACAACATCACTGCGCATGTCTAACACTCACGCAACACCACAGCTAATGTTTAACAGTCACATAACATCACTGCGCATGCCTAACGCTCACACAACATCATTGCGCATGACTAACACTCATACAACTTCATTACGCATGCCTAATATCCATACAACATCATTGCGCATATCTAACACTCATACATCTTTGCGCATGCCTAATATCCATACAACATCACTGCGCATGCCTATCATCCATACAACTTCACCGTGCATGTCTAACACTCACACAACATCATCGCACATGTCTAACACCCGCACAATATGACTGCGCATGTCTAACATACATACAACATCCAGCATTCCTTTTCCCGCCATGCCACTTCCATCATTCCCATTCCCAATATTCCGTTTCCCGATATTCCGTTTCTAGCATTCCCGTTTAAGCACTCCCATTTCCAGCTTATCGTTTGTCAGTAGTTTTAATTTTTTATTCTTTGTTACCTGTTTGTCTATCCTTGTTTAACATAGGCTATCCTTGCCTGGCTTGTATGAGGGTGGGCTAACCTAGCGATATCCTCCCATTAAGTGTACACAGACATCTTCTACACAGGATGCGCGGATAAAGCGACCTGCCTTCATACATCTCTCTCTATTGGTAGACTCTGGCCTTTGATCTTATTGTATCTCAACACACTGACTGATGTTTGATATATATACACCAAATACTGTATTCCCGTTTCCAGCATACCAACTCCTCGAATTCCTGTATCTAATTTCCCAAATTGCCGCATCTAATTTCCAGCATTCCCGTTTCTATTATCCCAAATTTCCACATCTAATTTCAGAATCAATTATCCTATATCTATTTTTAAACATTTCATAAACAAATATTGTGAACACACCCTGTATTTTTTTACATTCTGTTTATGGGATATATTTTCCGAGACACCCTGTATCTTTTTATCACTATATGTATATACAGGGTGTCCCAAAAGTCCCGGAACGGCATTTTATCTCGGCGGGAACGCATTTTAGAGAAAAATGTTTCAAACAAAACTTATAGGATTCGTCCCTGGCTATCGAATTGTGACCTTGAATTTGACCTTGACCTTCAAGGTCATTTCAAGGTCAAGTCGATTTTTTTCAAATGGGACAACATATTTCTGACCTCGGAAATGGAAAGATCGGAAAAGTTTACGTTGAAATATGTCCTTGACCATTTTTAAAACTTGACCTCTGGTGGTCAGTAAGGGTGTCCCAGAAGTCCCGGAACGGCATTTTATCTTTGCGGGAACGCATTTTAGAGGAAAATGTTTCAAACAAAACTTATAGGATTCGTCACTGGCTATCGAATTGTTACCTTGAATTTGACCTTGACCATGATCTTCAAGGTCATTTCACGGTCAAGTCGATTTTTTCAAATGGGACAACATATTTCTGACCTCGGAAATGGAAAGATCGGACAATTTTACGTTCAAATATGTCCTTGACCATTTTTAAAACTTGACCTCTGGTGGTCAGTAAAGGTCAAGTCGTAAACCCATACTTGACGAGCTACGCAACGAAGTTGTTCTTTACCTTGACTTGTCCTTTACTGACAACCAGAGGTCTTGTTTTAAAAATGGTCAAGGACATATTTGAACGTAAAATTTTCCGATCTTTCTATTTCCGAGGTCAGAAATATGTTGTCCCATTTGAAAAAATCGACTTGACCTTGAAGGTGTTCCCGCCGAGATAAAATGCCGTTCCGGGACTTTTGGGACACCCTGTATATATATATAATGTTTTTGAACGCCATCTATCGACACGTACATTGTTTAATACGCATCTCTGTCAACCATGGCTGTGTGACGGCAGTCTTCTACACTCACGTTATTTTGACCTTTGTCCGCTCGCCAAAAGAGGAAGCGTCTCGCTACCAACCGCAGCTGTGCAGTCTTCTACACACACGATGTTTTGAACTTTGCACGCTCGCTGACAGAAGGAGCGAACTGGTTCGTTTAGCCAGCTATCGGACTTGTAGTCGATCTGCGAGTTTTCAGCAAGGACGTCGTGTCTCCACCCAACAGCTATCTCTACGTTGCCTGTGACTGATATTATTACTACGCGTCTTAAACGGGTTTTTATCTACTATCAACTTTTAGAATATTCAAATGCAGTGGTCTTGTTGGCACATATGCTAAGTGCTTACGCAGGAAACCATGGACTGGGGTTCGATTCCCCATCACTGCGTCGGTTTTTTGTAATATAAATATATAAATTAATTGGTACAGCATTGAATTTTGGCGCGATTGAACAGATCACGTGGTGACTATTGACCAATGAGAGCTTGGTATGGCTGAGCACGTGGTAACTGCTTATCTATTACGTCATAACCCGTCTGTAGTACAATACGTCAGTTGTCACTCGTTTTCCGTATCTCAGACTCCATGGCCTACCTGTCAGCTGTCAATGTTCCGTGCCATCGATCTATGCCATACGTCAACGTCCCATGCCAACGTTCCGTGCCATCGTTCTATGCCATACGCCCCATAACGCGGCCCCCATCCATCTTCAGCGCGTCACAGCAGCCCTACCCAATAGTACATGACCTCCATTACATACATACAGCCTGTCATCAGCATCCTAACCTCTACGCGGCCCCATCCGTCTTAGCAGCATTGGGGCCCTCATCGGAGCCCTAGTCAACTGTCTTCAATTCGTCACAGCAGCCGGGGCCCCCGCGGTCGACCACCGTCCGAGAACGCGGCCCCCTTGTTCGCAGAACAAATGACACCCTCGATCGAATTTCACCCCCGTCAATTGCCAAAAGGGTGAACACACCCCTAAACATACCGTTTACACCCCCACGTTAAGCCAAAATGACGCTCACTTTGGCGATTTCAAGGTCATCTTGGTAAATTTTCTGCAAATTGAACCTTAGAATCTCTTATGGGAAATTACATGTATGTTTGGTCGCTTTTGGCCTAAACCGCCTATAGCTTATTTACTAATGAGAACCATACGTAAGTGTTTTTATCAGAAAATAACTATTTGCAACTACTACGTTCGAAAATTTGTCACAATGAGCGATAACTACACATTTCGGCACATTATTGACACTCTTGTGTTTATGCTTACATGTTTAAAATATATCATCGTTTTCCAACACCGCGGCGCGCTGATAATAAACCTCCTAACCAAACTTATGATATGGGTGACTGCCACCCACAGGATGACCCCTACGTCTGATACGTGCATTCTCTACAACCTCATTAAATCATCTTCATCATGAATCACTCGTATAATCCCTTTAGCACTCCCACCGTAGGCCCGCGCTCAAATCCCACTCCACCGAATTCATTTTTCGAGGCTGCGGGAACTTGAGCCTGAGTGACCTTGAAAATGTTCTAGAATTGGCGTTTTTGCACTACAATGTCATTTTTGTTCATCTACTGTTACACTCTTTGGGAAAACCTCTTTTATTGAGACCCATAGAGACAAGACTAAAGTCGGGGAATAAATAGCTTATTCAACAAAAAAATAAATCATCTAATAAGCGAAAATATTCTATATTTAACACACAAATAAATTCGACCAATTGAGACTATCAGTAGATAAGCTATGCCGGTACGCGCCCAAAATCCTATGCATTTTCTTATGGAAGTCGCGAAAGTACTACACTGAACAAAATTCACCACCCACCACTTCCACTTCGGTGGTGTGACGTCCTAAGCCTAAGCCTTGGAGTGCTGTTATTGACCATTCAATGGAGGCGTGACTTATGATCTCACATCTGCAAAGTGGGAATGGTGGACCAATGAAAGCGCTTCAAGGCATGCATTATGACGTCACACCAGCGAAGTGGAACTGGTGGGGGGTAAATTTGGTTCAGTTTCCTGGTTTCGGGACTTCCATAAAAAATGCTTGGGATTTTAGATTCGTACCTGTATAACTCATCTACCATCCTTCTTTTTTGAAATAGGTAAAAATTCTTAATTAGTCCATATGGTAGAATTTGGATATACAATTTTCAATGATAGCAAATTTAAATGTGTTGTGACTATAGTTGTTATAAATGGGCGCACAATGAATTATGTTCAGATTCACCTCTCTGAATAAAAAAGAAATCCTATAAATATTATCGAAAATGATAAACATTGACATAATTTACCTGTAAAGTGTATCTTCTGCGTTCTTCATGTTTATAAAATATCTATGCGTTTCTGAATCTTTCACTACTGTGTAGTTGATACGTGATTGTCTTGCTAATTGTTCCAGTGATTGAACAGGAGCCTGCAGTTAAAAATTATACGAATAAAAATGGCACATATTAAATACTTTAAGAGTAAGGATAGCTGTTAACTGGTAGTTTAAACAAGTTATTGGTTTTATACACAAGATATAACTTACTATATAGTTATTTATTTTTTACTAAAGTGAAAGTGTGATGATTTTTAAAATCAGGAAGATAATATTTACAGTACTTAAATAAAGAAAAAATGAGGATAAAGCCTTTCGATCTGGATAATACCCTGTATTTAATTAAAACTGGCATTACTGGGAATTATAAAATAACATTTCACCATATTGCATAGATTTTACCACAGGTATCACTTAGTTATTTCTTAAGATGGCCACTGAGTATTTCGAATCCATACATCTTGACAAGTGACAGCTTGATAACTTTAAAATTTTCCACAAAGCATTAGATAGTCACTGAATCAGAGCATTTCTTTCTAATCATATCAGTCTTAAATTTATAAAAAAACATTTTTGGTTCACATAGTAGAAGAAGCTCCGATAAGAATAAAATTTATCCAACAGTTTCTCGCTATTATATTTCAACAACTTATACTTATTAATTTATTTACATAAATTTTTTATAAAGATTGCATATGTATTGTGTGTGAGTTTTATTCATCAGTTATTCTATAAAACACAGAAAAATGCAATGGATTGCAAAATAAATAAACATATTAATAATAAAAGGCACTTGTTGAAATGAAGCTCTTTTTGAGCAAGTTTATACTTGAAATGCATGGTAAATAAGAGCTAGGCAGAACAAGTGTACGACTTCGATTGTCATGACACTTTTGCTATAGTACAGTGATGGCGAACCTATGACACACTTGTCAGTGCAGACAATCAAGCTCATTTTTGGTAACATGCATCTTCAAAGATAAAAAAAAATAGAATTCAAATATTTGTCTGTCATAATGGCCAGAGCTGGTTATTGATAATAACATTATTACTTTGGTTAATAATAGTTAATAGTTTAATTCTGAAACCAGATGTGCATGTACAACTTATAAAAATTATAAATCTGACAATTTTTTAGACTTTACTTTTGTGATGTGTGACACGCCACAAAAATTGTGTTCATTTTTCTAAATTTTGACACACCCAACTCAAAAATTTCGCCATCACTGCTATAGTACGTTATACCCATGTACATAGGGCAATGCAGTTATATCCCTTACATCCCTGTTTGGTAATTTACAAACATATGTTTGAGTTACGTATATTATTGACAAAGAATAAATTGTGATGTTGAGATTATACTGAGGAGGTCAGGTAAGTAGCAATGTTTAAGTGATAATAGGTGGAAGATTTTTTAAACTTAAATTTTAGTATCACCTTTTATTGACAAAAGTGTTCCAATTTCGAAAAGATTGTTGAGGAGGTCTTGCCTTATTTTCCTTGTTCATTGGGGTTTTTTCTTCTCAGATTTTTTCCTGCAACAGATAAGCATTTGAAAATTGTATATGGAGAATTATAGTAAGGCAATTTCGTCAAGTTGCTTGGATTACTAGCAGTCCGTACAGAAATTCTTCCTCACAGTTAATTTGAGAGAAAGAGATGTCCACAAAATGATCAACCAATATTCCTGTATATAAATAGTGTTTTGTATTGTGTTATTTTTATCTATGTTTGAAGACGTTTTAACTCCGACTCTGGAGTCGTTGTCAATCGTTTTGTATTGTGTTTCGATGTTTTTTTCTAAAAAAAATTCAGTTTGGTATTTAATGATAATTTATCGTTTGAGAATCACTTGATACTGAGGGTATCTTTTTTTTGATAGGATAGACTGGGATAAAATAAAGATCTTGTTAAAAGAAAAAACAAAACTTAAAGAAGCCAGCTGTATGATGATAAATAACACGGAAATTGGGGCACCTTCAATCGACCTCCATTTGGGCTTGACAGACCTATTGCTAGAAGAGCAAAAAACGGTAACCCCAGTATAAAGTGCCAAACGATTATTATAAATTGACATTGTCAGATTTTTTGACAAACAAGAAAATCAACAGCAAAGCGAAATTTTTTTTAGAAAAAAACCTCGAAATACAATTGGGAACGGACATGGAGGCGTGGCTTAAAAAACATGGCGGAAAATAGGTTACACTTTTAAATGTTTAATCCATGTGATAATAGGATAAGTTAATAAACTGTTTTTAAATATCTCAGATATCTTAACTTGGACGGGTAATAATCCGAAACAAAAAAATATTCGCGATGCGCAACGTATTTTATCTGCGGGTCATTTAATTAGATGTGGGGTTAATAGTGAAAAAAGCAATGAAAATGTGACTGTCGTTACCGCGCTTTGTATACAAACGTCACATATGAAAGAAAAGCCACATGAAATAAAAGCAAATATAGCGAAAAGTGGAAAAATTATTTCAGTTCTTGTCGGGGTTCTTGTCGGGGTTGTGAAGGAGAAAAGTGCAAACATGTAGTAGCAACATTATTTCATTGTTACCGGTGGGTTAAAAGTTTCTAACCTCTAAGATTTGTAATATCCATCACAGGTGTAATTAATTTTTAATAATTGTTAACTTTATAATTTATTATTTGTTTATTTATTTCAGTAAAGGTGACGATTTAGAGAAATTGATTTACTCAATTTTTAATTTTTAGGTTAAACTTTAAAAACTTACCTAGTAATATATAATCGGATTTTTTAAAATGTAGAGAGCAAATTTTTATTCGAGGAGTAACTTTATTTATTTTTATAACTTTTTCCACGCTTTCAATTTATCAACTTTCTCCAAATTACCAAAAAAATTTCTAATAACACTGTACGCTCACCAGCCTTTGGAAACTTATGAAAAATTAAATTCAGATTTTTCTGAGCTTTACTCTTACTGCACAACATACTCTATTTTTTGATTTCTCACGTTCTGGAAAAACTTCATTCCATTTTTACTTTATTTATCACTAATTTATTATAAATAAATTACTGCTAATATAAACAGCATGTATATTTACTAAAAAGTGTAAGCTATTAATAGTTTGTTTTTTTACCATCAGACTGCGTGCCTCAATTTGTCAGTTCCCAATACAAAGCGACTGACAACGATTCGAGAGTTTAAAAGTCTTCAAACACAGATAAGTATAACAATATACAAAACACTATTTATATACAGGAATATTGTTGTTGATCATTTTGTAGACTCTCAGAATAACTGAGGAAGAATTTATGTACGGACAACCAGTAATCAGGGCAATTTTACGAAATTGCATTACTTTGTTCTCCATTGTCTTCTAAATTAATTTGTTCTCCATATGCAATTTTCAAATATTTATCTGTTGCAGGAAAAATCAGAAGAGAGAAAACCCTAATGAACAGGCAAAATAGAAGTGTATCCATAAAATTAAATCATGCAGTACTTACTGTTCACATATTATATAAGTTTGGTTTAATTAAAATATGTTCCTTACTTTTCCAGAGGTTAAAATTAACAATGTTTTATTATGCTGAACTATTTCTATTCTATATAATATATATGGATATATTTTGTTTTAATAGTCAATCAAACAAAAAAAAAATAATTCATAATAAATTGTTTACTTATTCAAATGTCAAAAAATATAAGAATTTCTATTAAATTACCAATTAAACTTTGTTATTTATTTCATTGTGCCTCTTATTTAATAAAGAATATATAGCTAAAGGAATTTTGTTCTGACCTATTGTCCCACAATACCTCTCGTTCCTTTCTTTATTGTCAAGAAACTGCCTTTGTCGTATATATTTCTACGAAAGTCTAATCGGATGTTGCTAAAGATGGCGTAGATTTTAAATGTTACACCTGTGAGATGTAATGTGCTCATCTGACATTTTAATTTGTAATTTTTTAATAGAATTATTTATTTTATTATAATAAATAATTTGTACCTGCATGCGTTCTACAGTCAAGAATGCAGCTAAGTTCGCAGTGAATGTGGCTAGCATAAGTACAACAAACAACCAGTAAGCTGCTACTAAAGTTCTGCCTGAGAGTGCCTTTGGAGCTTCACCACCACCTTGTGGAGTAAATGATGTTAAAGCAAACCAAAAACTTTCCTTAAGTGTAAATTCTCTAAAAAAAAAATAATAACATCGTAAAGTATATTCACAGATATGCAACACTTAGTTATAGTGAATTAAGATAAAAACGCAGATAATTAATTAACTTTACTAAATTAATGTTAATAATAAGTTGAACTTCTTCTCTTCAGCATGAATCCAAGCTCTATAGTATTGCATCCAAGTGAACCGGAACTCCGATGTTTCTGGGAATGAGACAGATTAGACGTTATAGAATGGCATCATAATTATTTATCATGCGGTCAATCAAATTCTTAAGTTGTTTCAAAAGTGATCGAATTAATCATTTAAGCTCAGCAGAAATATTTTTGTACCGTAAAAAAACTCAGCAAGCAAAGAAAATCATCATTCTAGCCCGGCAAAAAAAAAATTTACCACTATAATAAACCGCAATAACAAAGAAGGGAATTTCTTCTTTTTCCATATTAGAATGCTTACAATGAATATATATAGTGAATCTGAACTAGAAATATTAAGTAAACTTAGTTAATATGAACCATAGTACTGAAGTATCAATGTCTAATAGAAAATAAACTTGAAATGAATGTTTAATAAGTTAACTACACCATAATTAACATATTCTTTTCTCATTTGTTTTCATGCATGTTACTTTTTGTCTTCTAAACGTTGTTTGTGGCATATTCTTGATAACTTATATGTTTCTTTGGGGAATAACACCACTATAGAAATAAAACTATTGACAACGAAGTCAACGAACCATTGACAACGAAGTCAGAATAGACTTTGAAACGTTTGGTATTCCTGCAATATACGTAGTTTTATTTCTATTGTGGTGTTATTCCCCAAAGAAACATATAAGTTATCATGTTACTTTTTGTTATTTGGGACCAAGTTATAATTACTATTCCCCTAATATTGTAGTCTTTCGTATATTAGGGACGTTTTTTTGATCTTTTCACACTTCTGTACTATTGAGTTTTTGTTTACCTATTTTCCCATTCTGATGAGCTCAGTCTTTCGACCTAGCAATGAACACAGAAGGGCCGGTGTCGAAGATCCTGATGACTCCGTGGGTTTGAATGTGCCCATGACGATTAAACTGCTGCTATCTCTGCAAAATCCTCGGATAGATACTGTCCGGAAGGCTAGGGGAGGAATAATCATTATTCGCACCCTTATGTTGTCTGACAGGAGTTTTCGTGGTTGGTGAAGTTGTTATGTTGGCTCCGCTGATTGGTGATCATTTAGGTAGTTTCACGTTGCAGTCATGCTAAAAATGCCCTGTACGACTACAATGGTGACATACCCCTTTGAGTCCTCTTTTTTGTATCAGCTTAAGTATTTTGTTTACTCCGGTCACCACACCATGGTACGTCTTAACTTCTTAACTGAAGAAAACTGCCTTTATGATACTAGCGGAATGAAAAGTTCCAAATCCACAATCTTTGAATATTTTTATTATTTACAAATAGTTTCGAGGTCTACAAGGTCTACAACTTACACCCCATTATCAAGTTGACGAGTTACAAAATAGTCAAATAAAACCAAACATATAGTAAACATTGTGTGAATAGTTTCATACAACACTAACAAAGTAAGATATTGTCAAATATACGTTAAAACTAAAATATTAAATGACTGAAGTTATTAAAGACTAGAACAAGTTTATAATTAAAATATGTTCTTAGAAGGTTATGTATGACAAGACAGCATGCATTCAAATAATTCAAAATTAAGAATAAAAAAATAAAAAGCAAAGATATAAACTAATGGAAATGTTTGTTAAAATTCGGATAAATACTGACCTCTCTGTTTTAATATTGAAAAATTGCTTAAACAGTTTTATACATTTACTTAGATAGTATTTAATCATTATGCCTCTCTTACGAGTCTTGATTACGGGAGATGTATATTTGCCAGTAGTCTGGTGTTCTCAAAGTCTATTCGGTGTAACGTTGTGGTAGCGATAAGGCCTCACAGTCTAAACGCTCGCAATGAAATCCAGAACTTATTGAATTGTTGGAAAATTATATTAAACACCGTACCGGCCCGGACCCGTCCTATAAGAACTCAACCGGAAATAACCAACCGGCAAGCGATAGGCTTGACCACTGAGCGCCAAGGGCCTATCACACGCAGCCGTTCACGATGCCAACCGATAGGCGCCGAGCCGCGACTATATAACAGCGCGCTCGCTTCTGAAAATCTTAGTATTCGAGTAACTAGAAGCGAAAGCAGAAGGTTACGAGAATTATGCGAACCGACCTGAAGAGGGCAGATGTGACTCTGCCGAAACGGCGTAATTTTACCATCGATCCCGGCAGGGATCAGTTATCAACTACGCGGTTGAATTCCCGGAAACCACCGAACACATTTAGTGCCCGCGAAAACATAAAAACAAATATAGTGAATCTCTACGGGGAGAATACTTTTCATTTGTGTAAAACATTTGAGAAATTACGCGCGAAAAGAAGCAAACTTTTTTGCGATTTACATTTTTTTACAAGAATGCCGCGATGAAGGAGTTATTCCGAAAAACATGACGGTAAAGTTCTGGAAGAACAACCGAAAAACACAGAATATCTTATGGAAAGCTAGTTGTGCCCTACTTAGGGAAGCCATACGTGATGTCAGAAGAGATTTGGATTTTCTTAATACTAAACTCTTGGATATCCACCTACAGGTAAGCAATACACTCCACCCGATAATATGTGATAAATTCGATGAGATTAGCGAATTGAGGGCCGAAATGAATGCAGAATTGACAACAATGCAACAACAGACAAAATTTAACAAATTGAAGCTCCAACAGAATCCCAAAAACGAATTTTTCTCGGAAAACAACGGTCACAGTCTAACCTCAGGGCAATTGGAAACGAATTAAACTGTTTATAACGTATCTTCGGTCCAATTGAAGTCTACCTCGATTGGCGTGTTGGCTAAAGGATTCAATTACGCTATTCCTCCTTCTCACATACCAACAGAGAGCATAATATGTGGCGTGAAAACAGCAGTTTCAAAATTATATGAGAACACCGCTGAAATAATTCGACAAGATGTGTCACATGTTCTAAGAAAGTCTAAACAACATAAAAAGGAACCTATCTATAAATGAAAATGAGGCCTTGAAACAACTTCGCCTCAACAAGGACATTGTCATTCTTCCTGCTGATAAAGGAAATGCGACTGTAATTTTAAATACAGCGGATTATTTAAACAAAATACAAACATTGCTACAAGATCTAGCATATAAACAAATTACTACTGACCCAACAACTTATCTGGAAAAACAACCAAGGCCAAAATCCAAGCAAGTAGGATTGACAAAAATCTCCAACTGCAACTCATTCCGCGTGAAAAGTCGTCGAGATGTCCGAAATTCTAAGGGTTGCCAAAAGTACATAAAGAAGGTGCACCTTTGACACCAATAGTAAGCTGAATTGGTCCACAACACAACAGCTAACCAAATACCTAGCCCAACCACTTCAACCGTTTGAATTGTCCGTTCTTTAATCCGTTATTAATCGCAATAAGTAAGACTGAGACGGAAATCCAGCTGAATAGTAGGTTGCATAAATTTTCATTTTGCCTCAATATATGAGATTCAGTTTGTATTCAGTTCAATGATATCAGAGTCAGGTATGTGACTGAACCTATCAGCCGCTGATGATATTATAGGCCGCAGTAGAAATGTTATAATTTAAGTAAACAAAATCTCAAGAGTGTTTAGTGCTGCAGATTTAGTGAAAACAGCAATTTCATTAGAAGTAGAAATCTATTCTTAGAGTTCTTGAAGTAAAATAAAATTTAATATAGAAATCTAAAAGAAATTATGCTTTTTACGACTGCGTTTGCATGTGAAGCCATTTTTCCGATTCAAGATAGTATCTGGAACTATGTCTTTTCTAAGAAGAAGGAACTATTCTAGGGTCTACTGAATTAATTTAAGAAAAAAAAAATTCACATTTTTGTTCAACTCCGTTTGAGTGTGAAGACAATGATTTTCCGATTCAAGATGAGATAGTGTCTAAAACTCTGACTTTTCTAGGTAAAATAGAATGCACCAGAAGTACGAACTAGAAAGTTTAAAATAAATTAAGTTTTTTAAAATTCCGTTTGCGTGTGATGCTAATTTTTCCGATTCAAGATGAGATAGTACCTGGAACTGTGACTTTGTAACAAAAGGAAATGCGCCAAAAATGAGATCTAGTCCAGGGTCTACTAAAGGAATTTTGAAAAATTTAAATAAATCACACTTTTATAACTCCTTCGGCAAAGTTGTAAAAAAGGTACTATTTGTGGAGCATTTAAATTAACTTGGAGAAGTCAGAATTCAAGAAACTAACCCAACATGAGTCTAAAAAAATTGACTTCAACGCAGTTGTGAAAAATGAACTTTATTTTAAGTTTTCGAAAACTACATAAACTGGATAATAACAATTTGAGTCCAGTCCCCAATATGTAATTTCGAAATAATTGTTAAAGAGCTCTCTAACAGATAAATATGTTAAAATTCTAGCAGAAACAGACTGTAGTAGGAGCAACTTCAAAAAGCTATTTGACAGGAAATCATCTCACAGATGTTCTAAAAATTTGAACGCTACAAGAAATAACAAATATATACAGTAATTGACTATGACTCCAGACTTGTAGTTGAAACGTCTTCACAACAGATACGCTATACAGGGCTTTCATTTGAAGAGTACCACTCTAAATATGTTTAAAAGAATAAGACAAAAAACACATTAATTTATATTAACAGGGGACACATTTTACACGTATCAGTCACCCTGCAGTTTCAACCCCTAAGCGGGGGTGAATATCACATCTACAAGTTTAAATACAAAGGGGTGTCATGTGATACCTCATTTTTGCACATTTTTTGATTTGATCATTTTTTACAGAGTCCGAGGTCAGATTTGCAAAATTCAAAATGGCACAACCAAGATGGCGAATGAAAATGTAAAAAATCAGCCGTTTTTCACCAAACTTCTTATAAGGGGTTTTTTGGGTTAGCTGATCACGAATCTGATAGACAAAATTTAAGATGGAGATCCAATATGGACGATGAAAATAACCCACGAGACGAACATTTCGCCCGCCATCTTGAATTTTGTAAGTTCCGGGCTCATAATTAGAGACCTCAAAAGCCCAATTTTGGCGTATATCGGTTGATTTTAAAAATTTCATCTGCCATCTTGGATCGGCCTTTTTGAATTTTGCAAAACTGATCTCGGATTCGTGATCAGATACCCTAAAAACCACCCTAAACTAATTTTAGTGTAATTGGCAATTATTTTCAAAAATTTGACTTTTTACTGTCTCTAGGTCATTTCTCTGTAAATAATTTGGTCAAGTGCGAGTTGGACGCACAAACTAGATTTGATACAATGTAGGTGAATTAAAGTATATCTTTTTCTAATAATCGAGTTTCAGATAAGCAGGGAATGAGTGCATTTTCTTATATTTAAACTAATATCTTTTAAAGGAAGCTTTTTAAATTTATAAAAAATATAAACTTTTATTTTCCACACATAGACTTTTTATTTTAACTGCTACGTGATTCGCTTGATTTTTATAAAAATATGTATTTATGTATTTAAATAAATTTAAATAAAAATATGTATTTATGTATTTAATTTTCTGGCTCCCAAAATTAACTTTAGAATCATTAGAGTTTTATTTTACTAATAGACAAATTATTTAAAAAAATACAAATAAAATATATTTGTTATTGTTTTGTGAACAATTAATTTAAAAAATATAAAAAAAATATATATATATATATCTGTATTCCTCATAATGAGCTCTTTCATTTGATGTATTGCAGAAACAATTTTAGTTTTATATTTTCCGTTTAATTCTGTAAGTTGCACCCCCTAAATGAATAGCAGAGGTTTCGCCTTATTTTTCCGGTAAAATTTAGGTGAAATCATATATCTCTATTTTTTTTTCAAAATTGTACGGCTTATAGTTTCAGAGATAAGATATTTAAAGATTATTTTAAAAATATGAAAAAATATATATTTAAGTTTTCGCCATAATGAGCCCTTTCATTTTATACATTACATGATGTGTTAGAAACAATTTTAATTTTATATTTTCCATTTAAATCTGTTTGCCCCCCAAAATTAATAGTGGAGGTTTCGCCATATTTTTTAGATTCCGGCCACCCCCAAAAGTACCTCTAAAACAAAAATTTCTTTATTTACGATATGTAATCCTGATCGAGTCACCAAACTATATACTCATACCAAATTTCAACATCTTCCGTCCAGTAGTGTAAGAAAAAATTGCTGTGATGTGAAAGAGGAAGAAATTTAGAGTGATATTATATGCGTATCCGTTTATTGTGTATAGGGAAACCTAAAAATAATCCGATTTTAGAAAATGATGTGTCAACAGATTGGCAAAAAAGAGCCATTTAAAAGAGATGACACACGATAGCCCTTTGTATTTAAACTTGGAGAAGTGAGATTCACCCCCGCTTAGGGGTTAAAACTGCAGGGTGACCGAGACGTGTAAAATGTGTCCCCACGTAAATATAAATTAACGTGTTCTTTTGTATATTTCTTTTAAAGATATTTTAAAATTTATTTTGGGTGGCTAGTTTTGAAATCAAAGAAGACTGTTGATCATATTATTATTATTAGTTTTCGTTCTCTCAGAACATGTGTGAGTTTAATTTCCCATAAAGGTCAACCAGTAATCCGCATAATTTTTGGTAATTGTCCCTCTACACTTTGTTTCCCTCACAAATTTCAACTAATTATCAGTTACAGAAAAGAAGTGAAGAGAAGGAAAACTTAAGAAACAGACATAGTAGTAAAGAATATATGCGTTTAAGAATAACAAATAATATTGTATAACAAGAAAAGCATTTTCGTGGAAACCAGAGTGAGTGATAAGTAATGTGCAGAAGTTCAAGGCCATAATTTGCATACGGTTCAAATTACCATCATTTAGGTTAGGTTATGTTACATTCAAATTGGTCTCATCGCAGCTACTTATCTAGTAGTTTATTCCCAGGTTAAGCAAAAAAAAAACGGAAATATGAGTTAGCCGGAAAATACTATTGGTAGTTCATTTTTCTAATAGATTTAATAATTATTTAATAATTATGAATATCTTGTATAAACTTAGTAGTGTAGATTTAGACGTCTCAGAAAAAAACAATGCTCCACTGATTATAGTAGTTTATGATAGTAGTTTCTGTACTCATTGCAAACGAATGTTTTAATTCAGACCCAGTCTATTGCGAAAAGTTTTTTTTTCTTTTACTTTGAATACTTCAACCTCTTGATTTGTAAGAATTTTTTTATCAATGATGAACTCTTTGAAATATATGTGCTGTCAAATCTATTCTGATGTGTACGAGTTAATTTCTATCTATTCTTACAGATAATTTATATTATACAGTCCCATTCAGAAGGTTTAGCAAGATTTTGCGTTTGGTTGCAAGTTAACATTTCAATACTCTTTGGGCTCAAGATATGCAACATTTAATCTGACTACAATAAGATTACTTTTACCTAAAATAAAAATGGCTTATATTTAAAGGTTCTGATCAAAAATATGAAGAAACCCGTACCTACTATTTATAAGGTTCATTTATTCCTAATAACATGGTTTTATTAAATAATTTATATTTAAAAAAGAACCGATTTCAGCTGACTTAAAATAAAAACGTTTAGAAATCGTGTGCAATCAATCACTATTTTCAGACATCTTCTTGTTTATTTGATTTAAGGTAGGTACATTTCAATTGAAAATATTAGCGTATTCCAATCTCTCTCTAATTTTTATCCTTTGTCTATATTTTCCAAATATATTTTAATTTTTTATTTGTTTTATTATTTGGACTACTTTCTATAAATGTAACAAATTCACTCTATATTTCATCCACACTGTATATGTATCTGTGTACTGGTCACCCTATATAACATATTGGTCTATCATTTTCTGAATCACCCTGTACAAGTATAGTTCAACTTAACACAATATTACAACGGTCCTGATATCTTTAAAACCACCCTGTATAAGTATAAACCCTCTCCACACTTTTGACTCTTTCTATTTTTCTGTTTAAATTATTATATATGCCAATGATTTTATTTCACCCCATATGTCTAGTATTATATTTATGCAACTGCTCATGGTCTACTCTATATAACAGACTTTTTTAACTACATTTTATGACTGTAATTTTACTCTACCATTTATTTCAACCACCCGGTATATGCATTGACTTTACCCAAAATATATTTTATTTCTGCAAAAAGTTTCCAAATCGCTGCCTCTGTATATGAGTACGTAAAAACTTTATTATTGTTCCAGTTACCAAGTGATATGGAAAATTATATTCGATATCTTGTGATGGGATCAGTTTTACAAGTACGTATGAAATCAGGGTATATTCCCACAAGATGTGAATGCCAACCGGACAGAAGAAAACGAGCTTCTAATACTACAGAACGACCATTTGCTATAAACAACAGCCGAAAATATTAATTGAAGATATTGAAAAAGGTTTAGCAGATGAAAGGACACCTACAAAATCTTTAAAAACCACCTGCAGTTCATAGAAAGTTCAGGTATATCCCCAATTCTTTTTTCACATTATTGTCAATAAGTTACTACTTGTTTGGTTCAAGGAAAAATATTTCCCATTTATGTGTTATGTTATTCCTCTTAATAATGTTAACATAATTTAAGTGTGTGCTTAGCTTTAGCAGAAAATTATAGGTAGTGATGATATAAAACCATTTGTGTGTACAATATAGTCTGTTGCAAAATATAGTACAACCATTATACCTATATAATAATATGTACTTGCTAATGGTTTATTTTTTTTTATTTTTAGTTGTGCACAAATTAGAAGGACCTACTACCTACCCAAAATTGGCTGACAAATCTGTACAAGTACATATAATACCCAAATTTAGAAGTAAAGCAGTCCAGACTGAAAGTAATGTAGTAAGCCTAATGACATCACCTATGAAACCTTATGTTCTTCTGTTTCTACTTCTCCATTAAAAATTGAAAGTTGTAGTACAACAAAATCAAGGACATCAAGCCTATTTAATAAAAGAAACTTGGAAGATAAATCTGACAATGATAATTCATCTGTAACTCAACAGAAACCACTTCAGACTCCAGTGAATTATCTGAAGAGGCATAGGAAGAAGAGGCATCAGACATTCTGAAATACACATTACTGAAAATTATGAGAAACCCATGTTGTTAAATAGGTCTTCCTAAAAGCTGTTGCTTTTTATTGGATTTAATTGAAGAACATACTAAAATGCCTATTAATCATATATTGCTTTGTTTTTAAAATAATTTGGTCAAGTGCGAGTTGGGCTCGCATACTTAGGGTTCCGTACCACCTTCGAATATTCCAGTTTCAGACAAGCAGGGAATGAGTGCATTTTCTTATACTTACCCTTATATCTTTTACAGGAAGCGTTTTAAATTTATAAAAAATATACACTTTGATTTTCCAAAAATAGACTTTTTATTTTATCTGCTTTAGGATTCGCTTGATTTTTATCACAATAAATATGTATTAAATGTTCTAATTTGGCCCCCAAAAAGTAACATTAGAGTTTTATTTTACTAATAAACTTTCAGAAATGCCTTTTATAATCTACTGTCTGAGTTTTGAGGCTGTGTAGATTGTAGAAAAACGGCAAAATAGGTCAAAGTTTAAATTATAAATTATTAAATTTGTTATTCAAATTATTTAAATATATAAATAAAATATATTTTTCAAATTTTCAATAGTGTAGTTTCTAAAGTGGGAATTAAGTCGATGTTTAATATTTTTAATATCTCTTATACAAATGATTTAACCGTTTATCTAATATATTACATAATTTGTCCCTAAAATTACTATGGAGGTTTTCTAGTAAATTATTTTCCATTTAATTCTATTATTTGGAGACCAAATAATAGAATTAGGGATTTTTTTTTCATATTTTTCCTATAAATAAAAAAAAATGAGGTCTTAGAGTTTGGGGAATAACGGGGAGAATGGGTAATTCTTTTAAAATATTTTGTTAATATATTTTAAAATATTCATTTTAAAAAATTAAAAAAATATATTTGTACCTATTCGTCATAATGAGCCCTGGGATTTGATATATTACATGACCCGTTAGAAACATTTATAATTTTTTATTTTCCATTTAATTCTATAATTTGCCCCCCAAAATGAATATTAGGGGTTTCTTCTTATTTTTCCAGTAAAGTTCAGGTGAGGGGCTATACTTCCAGTTTTCCAAATTTTTTCAGCTTATGGTTTCGGAGATAAGGGGGGGAATGGGTAAAATTTTTTATATTTTTGTTAATATCTTTTAATTAATTTATTTTATAAATATGGAAAAAATATATTTGTTTTCTTCATCATGAGCCCTTTTATTTGATATATAACATGCTGGGTTATAAACAATTTTATTTTTATATTTTCCATTTAATTCTATAATTTGGCCCCCCAAAAAAATATTAGGGTTTTTTTCTTATTTTTCCAGTAAAGTTCAGGTGAGGGGCTATACCTCCATTTTTTTTCAAAATTTTCCAGCTTATGGTTTCGGAGATAAGGGGGGGGGGAATGGGTAAATTTTTTTATATTTTTGTTAATATCTTTTAATTTATTTATTTTAAAATTTTGAAAAAAATATATTTGTTTTCGTCATAATGAGCCCTTTCTTTTGATATATAACATGATGGGTTAGAAACAATTGTAATTTTAACTTTTCATTTAATTCTATAATTTGCCCCCCCCCCAAAATAAATATTAGGGGTTTCTCCTTAACTTTCCAGTAAAGTTCAGGTGAGGGGCTATATCTCCATTTTTTTCAAAATTTTCCAGCTTATGGTTTCGGAGATAAAGGGGGGGGAATGGGTAAATTTTTTTATATTTTTGTTAATATCTTTTAATTTATTTATTTTAAAATTTTGAAAAAAATATATTTGTTTTCGTCGTAATGAGCCCTCTCATTTGATATATAACATGATGGGTTAGAAACAATTTTAATTTTATATTTTCCGTTTAATTCTGTAATTGGCCCCCCAAAATTAAAACTAGCGGTTTCTCCTTATTTTTCCAGTAAACTTCAGGTCAGAACCTATAAATCTATTTTTTTTCAAAACTTTACGTTTTATAGTTTCGGAGATAAGGGAAGGGGGGGGGTAATGTGTAAATTTTGGTATATTTTTGTTAATATCTTTTTAAATAATTTTTTTTAAATGTGAAAAAAATATATTTGTGTTCCTCAGAATGAGACCTTTCATTTGATATATTACATGATGCGTTTGAAAGTTTTTTTATTTTTAAATTTTTATTTAATTCTATAATTTGCCCCGCAAAATTAATATTAATGGTTTCTCTTTAATTTTCCTGTAAAGTTCGGGCAACGCTCTACATTTCCTATTTTTTTCAAAATTTTAGGCTTAGTAGTTTCGGAGATCAGGGGGGGGACAGTCGATTTTTTTATATTTTTGTTAATATCTTTAAATTTATTTATTTTAAAATTTTGAAAAAAATATATTTGTTTTCGTCGTAATGAGCCCTCTCATTTGATATATAACATGATGGGTTAGAAACAATTTTAATTTTATATTTTCCGTTTAATTCTGTAATTGGCCCCCCAAAATTAAAAGTAAAGGTTTCTCCTTATTTTTCCAGTAAACCTCAGGTCAGAACCTATAAATCTATTTTTTTTTCAAAACTTTACGTTTTATAGTTTCGGAGATAAGGGGGGGGGGTAAATTTTGGTATATTTTCGTTAATATCTTTTTAAATATATTTTTTTTATGAAAAAAATATATTTGTGTTCCTCAGAATGAGACCTTTCATTTGATATATTACATGATGCGTTTGAAATTTTTTTTTATTTTTAAATTTTTATTTAATTCTATTATTAAAAAATTAAAATTAATTGTTTCTCCCTAATTTTCCTGTAAAGTTCTATATTTCCTATTTTTTTTAAAATTTTAGGCTCAGTAGTTTCGGAGATCAGGGGGGGAACGGTCTTTTTTTTAGTTCCCCCCCCAGAAGTACCCCTAAAATCAAAATTTTTTCTTTTACGATATGTACTCCTGATCGGGTCAGCAAACTATACATTGATACCAAATTTCAACCTTTTCCGACCAGTAGTTTAGGAGAAAATGGCTGTGATGTGACAGAGGCAGAAATCCTGAGTGATATTATAAGGGTATCCGTATATTGTATATACGGAACCCTAAAAATAAGATTACATTGTCCCTTTAAATAGAATGCTGAAGATTTGTAATTTATTTTTTCATTAGAGAAATATTTAAGAAAACACACATTGCCCATGGCTTTCAGACACAAATTTCATCATGTAAGTTGTATAATAGACTGCTTGGAAATTGAAATTCAAAAGCTTCCAAAAAATGTCAATCAAGCTCTATCATGGTCTGATAACAAAAAAAGCTAACACTATCAAATATCTAGTATCCTGTACACCAAATGGTTTAGTGAATTATATTTCACCAGGCTAAGGAGGAATAACAACTGATACATCTTTAGTTGAATCATGTGATTTTAACAAGTGTTTACAGCCTGGTATGTGTGTAATGGCAGAGGTTTCAAACATGTTGAACAATACTTACGTATGGAAGGTGTAGAACTTGTATGACCCCCCAAGTGTTATCACTGGTGCCAAGTTGTCTAAAAGTGAAGTAAAAGAAACCAAGCAGATAGATAGTTTCAGGATTCATGTTGAAAGGGTCATTAGACATATACGAGAGTTTAATATGTTAAAGCCCCATGTATGTCTAAACATAAATTTTTCAAAAGTACTTGTTGGATTATTTTGTCTATTCATGGGTTTTCTCTCCTCCAAATTTTTTCCTGTAACAGATAAGTATTTAAAAATTGTATATGTAGAACTTTGTTCTACATATAAAATGACCTCCTCAACAATCTTTTCGAAAGTACTTGATGGAGTTATGATAATTGCAGGTGCACTTATAAATTTACAAGACTCACTTATTAAATAAAACTACAAAATTACAATCTGTTCATTTTATTTACATAAATATTACAATGTACTTTGGTACAACACTGGATAAACTTTTTCTTTCCACAGACTGGCTATGCCCAAATAAAAACACCTAAACAATCTGTAAAGTGAGTAAACAACCAACAGTGAGGAAGTGTAAACAAATGGATTAAAACTCAGGCGCCTCCTGACGAGCGGATAATTTTGGAAAGTGGGTGAAAAACCGTAAGTTCCTTACAGTTTTAAAATACGTAATTACCTTGTGGCAACATGGCGAGCGGTGAAATATATTCTTTAATCTTTTGACAAATGTATTGAACAAAATCGATAATGAGAATAAAATTGACATCCTAAATGGAGACTACAATACAAATTTCAATAACAATTGTCAAAAACTATGTGATTTTCTAGATATAACTCAAAGTTTAGGATATATAAGTACAATCAATGAAAATACAAGAATTAACACTTGTATAGATAATATTTTTATATGTGAAAACATAACTAATTACAGTTCTTTTGTATTTGACTATGGTCTGTCAGATCATAGTGCAGTTGGCATTCAATTTCAAATGCCAATAATAAATGCCAATAAATTCTGTAGTATATGAATGCAGCTTATACAAACCTGTAACCCAAAAAAGGTTAAATGCATTTTATTTATCGTTAAATGCAGCAGATTTTAGTTTTATTGATGAAATGTGCAAGTTTATTTATGTATTATCAGAGGCGGCTAATGTATGTTTTCCATTAAAAAGACAAAAACATAGAACGTATAGTATTACTCCGGTACCGTGGTTTAACGATGACCTAAAAAGGTCCCGCGAGCTTGTTAACTTTTTTCTTGAGGTTAGCAAAAAGTCACCGACAGTCGCAAATAAAAAAATGTATCACGAATGTAAGAAAAAATACAGACGTGAAATAATATTAGCAAAACAAAAAGCGAATTCTAAATATATCGAGAATGCCATAGATAATCCAAAGAAATTATGGAATGTTATTAAAAAATGTAAGAAAATTAACCCAATGGAAAGTACAAATTATAGTTTGATACCTGATGATTTCAAAACATATTTTAAGAATGTTCCTGACCAAATTGTGAAAAATATGGCCAGGGGTACAACTAGTTATTGCGATTTGCCAAGCAAGAATAAAAATGTTACCCAGTTTGAATTCAATGAACTAAGTATCGTTGAAGTGAGAGATGCAATTATAAAAATGAAAAATAAAAATGCATGTGACATATATGGTTTAAATGCTTTTATGATAAAAAAATCGTGAATATAATAAATATTCCAACTATTTAATATGAGTCTTAACGAGGAAATTTTCCCAGATATTTTAAAAATTATATCTATACCTAAAAAGGGGAATAAC
The DNA here is from genome assembly GCA_034190945.1 of Octodonta nipae. Classification (NCBI taxonomy): domain Eukaryota; kingdom Metazoa; phylum Arthropoda; class Insecta; order Coleoptera; family Chrysomelidae; genus Octodonta; species Octodonta nipae. Next base: position 108,903,659 of record CM067217.1, read on the forward strand.
AAAGCTGTTGATAATCGCAGACCCATTGCCATAGTTTCAATAATCGGAAAAATTATTGAATCTTGTTTGAATAAACAAATGATGAGTCATCTTGAAAACAATAGTTTGCTTCATCAGAAACAATATGGTTTTAGGGCAAATAAATCTACTTCATTCGCAATCGTAGTCTTAACAAATAATATTTGTAAAAGTCTAGAAAATGGTGTCTTCAATGGAACTCTATTATGTGACCTACAAAAGACCTTTGACTGCGTCTCTTCGCCAATACTCTTACATAAGCTAGAGTATTACGGTTTCGGACCAAGTAGTGTAAATATAATTAAAAACTATCTGGAGAAACGTTCTAACATAATAAATAAATAACAACAACAATAAAACGTCGGAGCCCTATCGGAGCCCTATGAAATGTCCTACGGCCCTATCGGAGCCCTATGAAATGTCCTACGGGGTACCCCAAGGTTCGGTGCTTGGCCCTACCCTAGTCTTGGTATACATAAACGATATAAAGATAGAGGTACCAGACGTTGAACTATATCTGTTCGCTGATGACACAGCCGTTACCATAAAATGGATAGAAGATCTTTCTTTAAAATTAGATGAAATTCAAACTAAAATTAAAACGTGGTTTGATGCAAATAAGTTAAACCTCAACGAAGCCAAAACCGAAAAATTCTATTTCACATTAAAAAAATAGATGATACATGTCAACGTAATGTAAAATTTCTTGGTGTAAATCTAGACCAGAAACTTTTGTGGCATTCCCATATTTCGGCTGGTCTTTCCAAAATATATATATTTTAAGAAACATTGCGATTAACAAGATTCAAGGGTTACCCTAATGGCTTTCACATAATGACGCGCCTACATTCCCCTGCAGAAGAGGCTCTTCAGAGAAAGAACAGCTCGTGAGGTCTCGGACAAGGGAAGATGCCGTCAGGCTTTTACTTCAACAACGTATACCCTAATTTATATTCTGAATCAATATTAACTGTAAAAAACTTAAACTTATATACCACGCAAGATTCTCTACATAATTACAAGACGAGAAATCGTGAAAATGTCAAACCATATTACAATCGGTCCAAAATTTTAACCTAACCTAACCTTACCAGTAAAGCAACTCAAATAAGCCGTAGCCAATTATTTTGAATTAAATTTTGACAAAAATTGTTAGTCATATATTGTTATTATTATTAATTTGTCTTTCGTATATTATAATGTATTTGCTTTTTACACTTTTTTTGTTATATATGTGTATGTATGTGTGTTTATATATGTATATATTTTATTAGTTGACGAATGTAAAACTTTTGTATCTCACATGAATAAACATATCTTTATCTTTATCTTTATCTTATACAAAAGTAAACCTTTTGTAGCCCTTCCAAATACATTTGTATCTGCATCTCTATATTAAACTTTTCTGTAGGCTTGCTATTTTTAACAAGATTTTGATATGTCTTAGCCCTAGTGGGACACTTCAATAATACTATCAGGTGATCCTGCTATCATTGGGTAGGTACTGTTTAGACAACATGAGCCCACACGTCTTAATTTTCTTGCCAAGTATAATGCTGACAGTTTTTCTCACTTCATTTTCTAATATTCTACCACGTTTCATGGCAGGTGTCTCTGGAATACTCCCTCCCATTATCAGTGCTATAAGAGTTCCATCATTCATTTTACACCGACTAAACTCATAAGCTCTAGATGCTGTGATTCTGCCATATCGCACTTCAAACCAAAGATGGTTTTGATGATGTTCTCTAGTCTCGACCTCTATTTTAGTAATAAACTTCAGTAGAGAGGATTAACTTTTCCAAAAATCTTGTGCAGGAATTTTCCTTATATTTTAGCACAAGTTGGTGCTTTGATAAACTACTAAGTACTATTACAAATATAACTAGACTGATATTTTAATAGTTCACTTATCAAGTTTTCTTTTTCTTCCCATGTCCAAGAACTTATCAAGAACACTACTATTTGATGGTAAGCTAGGTCTACCATTTGACATTTCCTTCGCTGTCATACTCTTGAGGCTAGTTCCAACCCTGGATAGTTTGAATTTCTTCCACAAACACGCTAAAGCTGTACAGGGTGGTTCTTTCATGCCTTCTGTGGAACCAGATAAGGAATGCTATTGAGTGCTTGCAGCCTCCTTTAGAAGCGAGACAATCCAGACATTGTAAAACTTCATCTCCTTCGTCCTCTACTACTGAGAAAGTGTATAACTTTGCATGTACTTATGTTCTGGGTAAATTTTAGCGTTCACTATACAAATGTTTCCATAGCGCTTAAGCTGTACATAGCTCACAGCGTCATCACCATATGATGGTTGTAAAGATCTTTTATTATATATTAAAAGGTTGTATATACCTAACCACGTAATGCGGATAAAATCCGTATTTTTGTAGAAATCTGAATTCTACATTGTGTCTTAGTTATTAAATATAGGTAATACTTACATTGAAGTTTTAACATTTCGACATTCGACTGAACAAAAGTCATTGTTGGATGCAAAAAACCTCCCAACATTAACAAGTCGATTCTTGGCAAATTGCACTATTTGCCTTGATAAATCCCTGTTCCATATAAGTTATAACACTTATTTTTCGTATTTTTTGGTAGCACAAAACTGTTTTTCTTACTACGAAACGTCGGATATTTGGCGCAAGTAATAACGAAATCGCCAAAAGAATACAAGTTTGAAATATATACAAAATATCAAAATAATGTTTGTGAAAGCGTGACGTCACGCGCATCTGATTGGCGTTGAACATAATATGGCGGATTGCTTTATTTTGTATTTTTGTCTTCACTAAATTAAATATAATCCCACTTATAATCTAAAGATAAGTGATTTTTTAGAATCTCTCTAACCTACATTATTAAAATAAATTACAATTTTAATGAGTTTTTTGTTACTGTCATCATGCGTATTCAAATATCCTAACCTTATATAACAAATTTTTGATACACCTTGAAATGTAATAATTTTACCCTACCCTGATTTTAAAGACAACTACTTATGCTCCAAACTATATAACTGTTTTAAACCCCCCTGTATAACTGCAATTTTACTCCACCTTATATTTCAACCATCCTGTTTATTCAACTGCTTCTGACAATTTTTAAAGCCGTCCGTCCAATAACGATTGTATAACTATAGTTTTGCTCCACTCTTATTTCAACCACCTTGTATATGCAGCTATTTATGTGCCACCCAATACAATATTTTTAGAACCACCCTGTATAACTAATTCAATTCCAACTTATATTTCAACCATCATTGTATGCAACCGCTTATGTACCACCTAATATAACGTGCACTCACGCATACACCTACAACCCTATTCCACACAGAAGAGATCGCCTGAATAACAAATTTTCGTTTTAATTAGCTAATGGAATATTTTTTGCAATTTCACGCCACTGTAACTTAACTTCGTATTTAAAATAAATTGACTTAAAAGCATCAAAATGAACATCATTACAAACACCCTGTTCGACATACTTTCATGGCATATCTTGACATTTAAACTAGATATTTATGATAAAAATTTGACATCTACCATGATGTTTTTGTGCATATATTTTACGGATTTACAGAAAAATGGTATGTTTTACGTTATAGAAAAATGTACGGAATCAAGGTGGAACATATCTTTGTACAATACAATTTATAATATTCAAATTGCGTGAGCAGTTTTAGAGAAAACAGTGAAGATTCATTGAAAATCGCAGAAATCTAGTCCTTTATTTACTTTTTTTTTATTTTCTAGAAAACCGCCAATCTCATGTTATAGACCTTTCTGTAAAGTTCTTTAATATAATGTAGTTTAAATCATCAAAATTGTCCAAGCCATTTTTGAATAATCGCTCGTCATACATAAAAAAAGTTGTAGACGAATTGATAACCTCCTCCTTTTTGTAAGTCAGTTAAATAAATTGTTTGGTGACAACATGCACTTACATTGCCAGCCTTAACTAACAAACATCACATTACCAAACAAAATATAATAATTGTAAAATGTCAAAAGGCCGAACGCATCGAGCAAACTCAAGGGTATAAAGCGTTAGTGTTGCCTGATAAAAACTATCTGTCGGGCCACGATTGACACCCCATAGGCATATCGTGGCAACGTTGCCGGGGCTCGGTTAAACATTGAAAAATATTTTATATACAGAAGGCCTCGCATGTGTGTTATTGACGAATGGACTCGAATGTACATGACATATAAAAATATTTTATTTTTGTTAATATCTTACCCCTCAAAAGGGATTACAATAAAACGTTTTAAAAATACTCCAAAACAACAAAATATGTTATTTGAAAACTATCCCTTCATGTGGGCCTCTGGTGGCCTGCTGAATATATCGGGCATCGGATATATATGTTAATAGATCTGTCCTAAGACAGGTATCAACGTAACATTCTCCAAAGATCCTGGGCACCTTGTTTTATTTTATCGTAAGTCCGACCTTTCATGATGTCAGTGAGCATTCCATTCTTTGGTCTCTCTCTACTTTTAATACCTCAAATTTCCCCTTCCATTATTCTCGTTGAGTACAATATCTCCTTAAAATGTGCCAGATGCAGTTAGATTTCATTATTCTTATAGTTATTATTATTGATCGATCTTCCTTTACTCATCTCAAGACCTCTTCTATTATTATATTATCTGACCATTTGATGTTTTCCATTCTTGTTCCTTGTTTTAAAACTCTCAGGATATTTTTCATCTTTTTTTCTTAATGTTCATGCCCATGTCTCAGCTTCATGGGAATTTTTCGTGCTGTTAATAGGTCCTTTACTTTTACAAATGATATTTTGCCCATGGCTATTCTGCTTGTGATCTCTTCAGTGTAAATTCCAGTTGAATTTATTAGTCCTCCCAAATATTTAAATTTATTTATTTCTTCCAGTTGTTGTCCTTCCAGCATAATCGTTACATCTTCTATAGCTCTCCCGCTCGCCTTACGGTTGCTTTTCTAATATTTGTCTTCATACCATATTTCTTACCGGTTTCGCTTATTTTCCAGACCACATTTTGTAATTCGTTCCCTGTTTCTGCAAGGACTGATTGGTCATCAGCATACTTAATATTTTCCACTGTTTCATTGCCTACGGTAATCGCAGCAGTGTCTTTTAATCCTTCATTTACCATTTTTTCAGCATTCCAATTGAATAGTGCCGTGGACATACAACAACCTTGTCTCACTTCTCGTCTTATGATTATTTCTTTGGTTCTTATTTATTTTCTAACATTACCACTACTTTTTGTCTTTTGTAAAGCTCTATTTTCAAAACGCGTTCTCCTAGTCAATTAAACACACTTGCTCTTCTTCATCAGTCTCTCTGCAAACATTCCTACACGCCCCTATAGCATCTCGACTTCCTCTTTCTTTTATAAATTCAAACTGATCTTCTCATAGGTTTTCTTCAATTTTATTTTCAGTTCTTTTCAACAGTATCATTGTTATTACTTTGGTGAGATGACAGATAAATCTGGTAGTTCTATAATCTTTGCATTGAGTTGCTTTTGCTTTGTTGGGTCAGGGAACTACAATCGTGTTTAAAAGATCGTCAGGGCATATTCCCGAACCATAGATTTTGTTAAGGTTCGTGATTCTAGAGATGGCACAAGGTCCTAATATCTTAAGTGCTTCAGACGGAATGTTATCACTAACCACTGCTGTCGGTGTCGATATTTGTTCCGCGGTAAGTGTTTGTAATTTTGATGCTGTTCTTAAAGTTTTTGTTAAAAAGAAGTCAATCTGATACCTTTTTGAGTCTCCCAGGTTTTTCCACGTATACAGCCGTCGTTCGTGTTGTTTGAATAGGTATTCGAAATACAAAAGCCATGTTGTTCATAATATTCCACCAACTTATCGCCTCTTTTGTTTCTTATGTCGTATCCAAAATTTCCAACTCTGCCATTTTCACTTCCTTGTTCAACTACACTATTAAAATCTCCCATTATATTTGTCATAATTTCTCCTTTTCCACTGTTCTCAAAAATGTTTATATACGTCTTCTACATCTGTATCAGCTCCGTTGGACGTGGGCATAGAAACTTGAATTATTAGAGTGTCGACTGGTTCAGATGTTATTTTCATTGCAATTACTCTATCAGTTTTCGGTATTATTTTTGTGATAAATTTATCCCATTCTTGTTTAAAAAGAATCATTCTGTATTTTCCAGCAATTATTTCTCGTTGGTCTTTCGATCTTACTTCTGCTTATTTATTTGTAGACGCGAGATGTAAACACCGACATCTAGGATTTTCGGGGAAACTAGCACACTGTGGTTCCGAATCTGGAGCCGTTCCGTGTAAACGGTAGGAAGGTTGAAGCAGGGACGTTAGAAATGTTGCACAATGTTTCGATAGTTGGAAATGTAATGATGGCAATAAAGAGCCGTAATATTACTTTTTTCTAAGACAGGTACTTAAAGCGTTTTTTTCTAACAACAACACCGGTACATAAAACTTTTTCTAAGACAGGTACTCAAAGCTTTTTTTCTAACAACAACACCGGTACATAAAACTTTTTTCTAAGACAGGTACTCAAAACTTTAGCATCAATCGGATAAGCTTTTTCTAAGAGAAAACAAGAAAATCCAGTCGTTTGCTGCGTTTTTCAAATGTTTCTACTAATGAATTGTTGATATGAAAATAAAATGTACAAAGTACTGTATAAAATCTTATTCTAGAAACAATTGAACCTAAATTAGGCCGATCCGTTAAACAGATGTTTACCAAAGAACGCTGTCTTGAAGGAGGAAAGCTTAAAAATGTTTACTTATATATCTCAAATTATGTTTAACAAGAGGTCAGAGATGCACCTAGTGTTATTTCCAGAAGTACTTTGTAGCAAACAACGTCCTTTCTCAAAACGAAAATAACAAAACCATGGTCTCATCAAAAGTTTCTCTTGAAAAAAAAATACCTCTCAACAAACAAGGTAATTTGACATTTGGCGCATATGAAACATATGAACAATTTGCTTGATTTATGAAATACTAAAAATATTTCATAAAGTTAAATATTGTAATATACTTCGTGGGTCCACTTAAAATTTAAAAACTAATATTCACTCTAATTTTCTAGAAACTTTTATGTACATCAAATATACACAACAGCTGATTCGAATATCACAAATATAATACAACAAGAGCTCTTCGCCGCACTAACTCACTCCTGCGATGATGGGCTGCTCCTTTTAAAATCAGCATTGAAAACTCTCGTACAGTCCATTATCAATTCTACAGTTGCTGAGCTATTTCGAGATTAATTTTTTTGTCCTAACAGCGATCGATGTCGAGCGATAAATTCCGTTACACCGCCCCCCTTTAATTCTGATCGTCCCGGTCAGAAACATCTCTTCATGGTAGGGAGCGAGTTGATCTAAATGGATCACCTTCAACTTAGCCCTGGGGTTTCGACGGATCCGGTAGACAACGTTATTAAGCCTCTTGGCTACATCGTATTGTTACGGAATTTACCCAAAGCCGACCCTGTTTATTACATTACCAAACAAAATATAATAATTGTAAAATGTCAAAAGGCCGAACGCATCGAGCAAACTCAAGGGTATAAAGCGTTAGTGTTGCCTGATAAAAACTATCTGTCGGGCCACGATTGACACCCCATAGGCATATCGTGGCAACGTTGCCGGGGCTCGGTTAAACATTGAAAAATATTTTATATACAGAAGGCCTCGCATGTGTGTTATTGACGAATGGACTCGAATGTACATGACATATAAAAATATTTTATTTTTGTTAATATCTTACCCCTCAAAAGGGATTACAATAAAACGTTTTAAAAATACTCCAAAACAACAAAATATGTTATTTGAAAACTATCCCTTCATGTGGGCCTCTGGTGGCCTGCTGAATATATCGGGCATCGGATATATATGTTAATAGATCTGTCCTAAGACAGGTATCAACGTAACATTCTCCAAAGATCCTGGGCACCTTGTTTTATTTTATCGTAAGTCCGACCTTTCATGATGTCAGTGAGCATTCCATTCTTTGGTCTCTCTCTACTTTTAATACCTCAAATTTCCCCTTCCATTATTCTCGTTGAGTATTGTTACGGAATTTACCCAAAGCCGACCCTGTTTCACTCAGTACGACAACAAACGCTTTGAGATAAAAAAAAACGGTTCTCGAAAAGACTCGGCAGCGGAAGGAGTGATGACGATTTTTACTGGAGAATTCGACGCTGGTATTAAAGGAAGCACGCCACGATCGCAGTTCAGTTATACCGCGACGACTAGCGTATATGGGATTGTTAGTGTATTTGAATCAGCTATTTGAATGTAAATAAAGTTCTAGAAAAGTGAAAGTGCATATTAGTTTAATAATTTTAAATTGAACCCACGGACTTTATAACATTTGGTGATCAGAAGTAAAGGATTAAGTGCAGTGAAAATTGATTTATGGAAACTCGTAGTATGGAAAAGATAGACGAAAAAATTGCACAGATTCTAGAAAAACGTGACAAGAAGGAGAAACAACATCAAGAAGAAATTCAACAAAGGTTAGTGAAATCTTTTGATGATAAACTTAAAATAGAATTAGAAAATCATGTTTCTACAATGAAAAGCGAACAACAAAATCTTGTCACTGCCATGGAAGAAAAACAACAAAATTTAATGGAAGGATTATTCTCAAAATTTGTAGAAACACAAGATCAAACTGAATTAAAACGACAAAATGAATTTAAGACATTTGAACAAAAACAAGATCAAATTGAATTAAATCGACACGAAACTGAACAGAAAAGACAACTGCAATTCGAACAATTAATGCAAATAGTAGGACAAGTTAATGAAACAGTTAATGAAAGAAAGCAAATAGTTGAGTCAGATATAAAAGAGATAAATGATGACATTAAGACCATAAAAAATACCGTGGATACTCTTGAAACAAAAGTAGATGATCTCGATTCCATCCAAAGTCAGGTAAAATTTGAAATCAGTTCAATTCAAGACACAGTTCAAGATCAAATCAGTTCCATCAAGCAAACAGTACACAGTGAAGTACAAGATAAAATCAGGGCCATCCAAAATAATCTAGAAACAGAAATTTAAAAAATGCAACAGGACTTACAGCGAAGAAAATACCAGAACACCGTGAGTACCAAAGGTTCCTTTAGTAAACTACCAACATTCGACGGCAGTTCATCTTGGCCCATGTATAAACAGCAATTTCAGGCCGTGACTACAGCTAATGGATGGGATAATCATGAAAAATCCACGTCTCTTGTAATTTCCTTAAGAGGTCCGGCTCTAGAACCCCTCCAGAGCATTCTAGTCGATGAACAAGTCAATTTCGACAAGATCATCGGCATCCTAGACAAACGTTACGACAATCAATCCTTGAGCCAGGTATACCAAGTTCAACTGAGTGGAAAAACCCAAAAATCCGGTGAAAACCTCCAAGAATTCGAAGCAGAAATTAGACGGTTAGTTCACTTGTCCTACCCAGACCTGCCAGAGGAAACGAAAGACCAGTGGGCCACACAGAGTTTCATAAACGGCATCAGAGATGTGGAAGTACAACGAAATCTAAGACTAAGTGGCGTCAAGAAAAGTAATGAAGCTCTACTTCGGGCTTTGGAAGTAGAGGCCGTCATGAACATGTCCAAGCCGAGGGTCCGAGCAGTATCCTTCAACCAGGAAGAGTCAGAGTCACCAATTCAAGCACTGCTGGCTGGTCTGAACAAAATATTAGAACGGTCACAAAGAACTGGCACCAGAGGGGCATGTTACCGCTGCGGACGGACAGGACACTTCCAACATGACTGCCGAGTAAGGCTACCGGAAAGATCACCAACCAGGGGTAGCCAACAAACCGACCTTACCAACCAGGGAAACTCCAACCAGTCAGCATAAAGGGGCGAATGCTGACTCACCATCCACCAGCCCCCAGGACAGTATCCATCCGGGGATTTTGCCGAGATAGCGGCAGCCTAGTCATCAGAGGCACCATCAACGGGCGAGCAGTTACAATCACCATCGATACCGGCGCCGCTGTGTCTATTGCCAAGTCCAGGGTTTTGAGAGCATCAGAAATTCGGCCAGTTACCAATAACATCCAGCTCAGAACAGTCACCGGCGAGTCCATGTCAATACAGGGTGAGGCAGATGTCGTGCTACAGATAGGGGACAACATGATCCGGCATAGGCTCCTGGTAGCGAATATTGAGGACGATTTTATACTGGGAATGGACCTAATTAGCCAGCATGGATTTATGTTCGACCCGAGATATGATGTTCTTCGGTTCCTGAATGAGGAATTTGTATTGACACGGCCCGTCAACACATCAGTCACGCCCATAAAAATTGTGGCAAAGTCTTCAGCTAGAATTCCCGGTCGAACGGAACAGATTATTCATGGGCAGCTAGACAGCAATCCTGGGAGCTGCGTTGCAATGTTGGAGCCCGTACATTCAGCTCATGACTACTTGGTTGGACGGGCTATAGTTAAAACCGGACGAGATATACCAATCAGAGTCCTGAATTTGTCCAACAACGACATCAGAATTACCAATGGTCAAGAGAGCCAGTAGACACCATCATCAATTGCGAAGAAGAGTACCAGACGTCGGTGAAGGAGACAGGGCCTGATAAAGAGTTACTACAACAGTTTGCTGACCACTTGACACACTTGACACCACAGAACCAGAAGAAAGCCAAGCAATTTATCACAAAACACTGGCAAATTTTTAACAGTAAAAATGGAACCACCGGTCGCACCAACATCATCCAGCATCGAATAGATACCGGAAAGGCTCAACCCATCAGAATACCACCTAGACGACTACCATTGGGGCAACAACAGCCAGTCGAGGAAAACATCGAGTCCATGTTACAAAATGGAGTTATTGAGCCATCCATCAGTCCATGGTCTGCTCCCGTCGTGCTAGTTAAAAAGAAAGATGGAACCACCCGATTTTGCGTGGATTACAGAAAGCTGAATGATGTCACGAAGAAAGACAGCTATCCACTACCACGAATCGATGACACTTTGACCACACTAGCAGGCTCCCGTTGGTTCTCCACACTAGACCTAAAAAGTGGATATTGGCAGGTTGGTCTGCACGCAAACGACAGAGAGAAGACAGCGTTCTCCACCAGTAAAGGGCTGTTTCAGTTCACGGTCATGCCCTTTGGGTTAGACAAGATAGAAGCGATCCGTGATTGGCCAGTCCCGAGGGACAAGCATGAACTCCGAAGCTTCTTGGGCCTCTGTTCATACTACCGGCGTTTTGTTGAGGGATTTGCCACCATTGCCGCTCCTCTACATCGGCAGACCACAGAGAAGGAGACGTTCCGTTGGAATCAGGATTGCGAAACATCATTCAGACGACTGAAGGCAGAACTATGTTCCAGCCCAATCCTAGCCTTTCCTACACAGTCCGGCAAGTTCATCTTAGACACCGACGCCAGTAACACAGGTTTGGGGGCCATCCTATCCCAGGTGCAAGATGGTGAAGAGAGGGATTTTCGAAGCCAAAAAGAAATTATTGCGTCACCAGAAAAGAACTTCTTGCAATAATAAGGGCTGTAGACCATTTCCACAAATACCTGTATGGTCGCCATTTCTTAATCCGAACAGATCATGCCGCACTCAAATGACTGCTGGACATGAAGACACCGGAAGGACAACTGGCCAGATGGATGGAGAAATTACAGCAATACGACTTCAAGGTGGAACACCGTGCCGGCCGGTTGCACAATAATGCCGATGCCCTATCCAGAAGACCCTGTAGAGCGGAATGCAAGCATTGTCTGAAGACGGAACAACGAGAGGGTATCTCCATCAGGCAGATCCGAGTGCAGGCCAATGAAGACTGGACAACGGAACAGTGCATCCAGGACCAAATGGCTGATACAGACATCGAACCAATCTTGTCAGTCAAAATGAGAGGGGCACCCAGGACACGATGGGACGAGGTAGCTAGATACTCCGGCGTGCTTAAATAGTTATGGGCTCAATGGGACTCTCTAAGAGCAAACAATGGAATGCTCAAGCGAGTTTGGGAAAGCGCTGATGAACGAGAAACCAAGTCCCAACTGGTAGTTCCGAAGAAAAAGATACCAGCCATCCTGACCGAAGTACATGATGGAATTACCGGAGGCCACCGGTATAAAACCCTATACAAAGTTCGTCAGCGGTACTACTGGGTGAATTACTTCGAAGACGTCAGAGCTTGGTGCCGCAAATGTGCCACCTGTGTCGCCAGTAAGGGCTCGAAGACACGGACCAAGGGCAGAATGCAGCAGTACAATGTGGGCGTCCGATTTGAGAGAATTGCCATCGATGTCGCCGGTCCGTTTCCCGAGACTGAGAGGGGGAACAAATACATTCTGGTCGCTTTAGCAAATGGCCTGAGGCATATGCGATACCCAACCAAGAAGCAACCACGGTAGCGACGGTGCTAGTAGAACAACTATTCAGCAGGTTTGGCGTCCCGATGGAATCTGAATGTAATTGATTGATTGATTGTAATTCAGACCAGGGGCGTAACTTCGAATCGAATGTATTCCAGAAGGTCTGCACGATGTTGGGGATCAGGAAAACGAGAACAAAACCATTACAGCCACAGTCAGGCGGAATGGTGGAAAGATGCAACAGGACCTTGGAACAACACCTATCCAAGTTCGTCAGCAATAACCAGCGTGATTGGGATGAGCATATTACCCTATTCCTGTTGTCATATCGCTCTGCTGTACATAATAGTACAGGCCCGACCCCAGCCAGGGTCCTATTCGGAAAGGAGCTGCGATTACCATGCGACTTGGCATTTGGCTCCCCCGAAGAACCTCCCCAAGACATCGACGATGATGCCGACCAGCTCCGACATAACATGCTGGCAATACACGAATTAGCCCGAACGCAGATGTTGGCCACCAGTGACCGGATGAAGACGCGATACGACCTCAAGGCCAATTCAGCCGGGTTCCAGGAGAGGGACAAAGTCTGGCTGTACAACCCCCAACGGAGTAAGGGTAAATCCCCAAAGCTTACACCCGCCTGGGATGGTCCATACGAGGTAGTCAAGAGGCTTAATGACGTCGTCTACCGGATCTGTCGAAACCTCAAGGCTAAATTGAAGGTGGTTCATTTAAATCGACTCGCTCCTTACCATGGAGGGGATGTTTCTGATCGGGACGATCAGAATTGAAGGGGGGCAGTATTACGGAATTTACCCAAAGCCGACCCTGTTTCACTCAGTACGACAACAAACGCTTTGAGATAAAAAAACGGTTCTCGAAAAGACTCGGCAGCGGAAGGAGTGATGACGATTTTTACTGGAGAATTCGACGCTGGTATTAAAGGAAGCACGCCACGATCGCAGTTCAGTTATACCGCGACGACTAGCGTATATGGGATTGTTATCGTATTTAAATCAGCTGTTTGAATGTAAATAAAGTTCTAGAAAATTGAAAGTGCATATTAGTTTAATAATTTTAAATTGAACCCACGGACTTTATAACAGTATGGACCATCCCAGGCGGGTGTAAGCTTTAGAGATTTGCCCTTGCTCCGTTAGGGGTGTACAGCCAGACTTTGTCTCTTTCTTGGAACCCGACTGACTTGGCCTTGTGGTTGTATAGCGTCTTCATCCGGTCACTGGTGGCCAATATCTGCGTTCGGGCTAATTCGTGTATTGCCAGCATGTTATGTCGGAGCTGGTCGACATAATCGTTGATGTCTTGGGAAGGTTCTTCGGGGGAGCCAAAAACCAAATCGCAGGGTAATCGCAGCTCTTTTCCGAATAGGGTCCTGGCTGGAGTCAGGTCTGTACTATTATGTACGGCTGAGCGATATGCCAACATGAATAGGGGAATATGCTCATCCCAATCAAGCTGGTTATTGCTGACGACCTTGGATAGGTGTTGTTCCAAGGTCATGTTGAATCTTTCCACCATTCCATCTGACTGTAGGTGCAATGGTATTGTTCTCGTTTTCCTGATCCCCAACATCGTGCAGACCTTCTGGAATACATTCGATTCGAAGTTACGCCCCTGGTCTGAATGTAGTTCCATCGGGACGCCAAACCTGCTAAATAGTTGTTCTACTAGCACCGTCACTACCGTGTTTGTCTCTTGATTGGGTATCGCATATGCCTCAGGACATTTGCTGAAGTAATCCATTGAGACCAGAATGTATTTGTTCCCCCTCTCAAACTTGGGAAACGGATCGGCGACATCGATGGCAATTCTCTGAAATGGGACGCCCATTGTACTTCTGCATTTTGCCATCGGTCCGGGTCTTCGAGCCCTTACTGGCTGCACAGGTGTCACATTTTCGGCACCAAACTCTAACGTCTTCAAAGTAATTTACCCAGTAGTATCGCTGGCAAACTTTGTTTAGGGTTTTGTTCATGCCCAGATGGCCCCCGGTAATCCCATCATGTACTTCGGTCAGGATGGCTGGTACCTTTTTCTTAGGAAGTAGCAGTTGGGACTTGGTTTCTCGGCCATCAGTGTTTTCCCAAACTGGCTTGAGCATTCCATTCTCTACTCTTAGAGAGTCCCATTGCGCCTATAACGATTTCAGCACGCTCGAATATCTAGCTACCTCGTCCCATCGTGGCTTGGGTGCCCCTCTCGTTTTGAGTGACAAGATTGGTTCGATGTCTGGATCAGCCATTTGGTCCTGGGTGCACTGTTCCGTTGTCCAGTCTTTATTGGCCTGCACTCGGATCTGTCTGATGGAGATACCCTCTCGCTGTTCCATCTTGCATGCTTGCATTCCGCTCTACAGGGTCTTCTGGATAGGACATCGGCATTATTGTGCAAACGGCCGGCACGGTGTTCCACCTTGAAATCGTATTGGTGTAGTTTCTCCATCCACCTGGCCAGTTGTCCTTCCGGTGTCTTCATGTCCAGCAGCCATTTAAGGGCGGCATAATCTGTTCGGATTAAGAAATGACGACCATAGAGGTATTTGTGGAAATAATCTACAGCCCTTATTATTGCAAGAAGTTCTTTTTTGGTGACGCAATAATTTCTTTCCGGTTTCGAGAGTCCACGGCTGTAGTACTCGATCAACCTCTCTTCACTATCTGTGTTGCTGGCTTCGGTGTCTATAATGAACTTGCCGGACTGTATAGGAAAGGCTAGGATTGGGCTGGAACATAGTGCTGCCTTCAGTCGTCTGAATGATGTTTCGCAATCCTGATTCCAATGGAAGGTCTCTTTCACAGTGGTATGCCGATTTAGAGGCGCGGCAATGGTGGCAAATCCTTCAACAGATCGCCTGTAGTAGGAACAGAGGCCCAAGAAGTTCATGCTTGTTTCTGACTCGGAACAAGGAACCCTTCTTTAGGTTGAGTCTCAGGTTCGCGTTATTAATTCTGGAGAATACTTCGCCCAGGTTCTTCAGATGGTCGTTGAATGTCTGACCCATGACCAGAATGTCGTCGAGGTATGCTAAGCACGTCCTCCATGCTAACCCGCTCAGTACGTACTCTATTAGCCTCTCGAATGTTGCGGGAGCATTACATAACCCAAAGGGCATGACCGTGAACTGAAACAGCCCTATACTTGTGGAGAACGCTGTCTTCTGTCTGTCGTTTTTGTGTAGACCAACCTGCCAATATCCACTCTTTAGGTCTAGTATGGAGAACCAACGGGAGCCTGCTAGTTTAGTCAGAGTGTGATCAATTCGGGGTAGTGGATAGCTGTCGTTCTTGGCGACGTCATTCAGCTTTCTGTAATCCACGCAAAGTCGGGTAGTTCCATCCTTCTTTTTAACTACCACGACGGGACCATGGGCTGATGTATGGCTCAATAACTCCATTTTGTAGCATGGACTCGATGTTTTCCTCGACTGCCTTTTGTTGCCCCAATGGTAGTCGCCTAGGTGGTATTCTGATGGGTTGAGCCTTTCTGGTATCTATTCGGTGCTGGATGATGTTGGTG
The DNA here is from genome assembly GCA_034190945.1 of Octodonta nipae. Lineage (NCBI taxonomy): Eukaryota > Metazoa > Arthropoda > Insecta > Coleoptera > Chrysomelidae > Octodonta > Octodonta nipae. The sequence goes on from CM067217.1 coordinate 108,919,611, forward strand.
CGACCGGTGGTTCCATCTTCACTGTTAAAAATTTGCCAATGCTTTGTGATATATTGTTTGGCTTTCTTCTGTTCCTCTGGTGTCAGGTGTGTCAAATGGTCAGCAAACTGTTGTAGGAACTCTTTGCTGGGCCCTGTCTCCTTCACCAATGTCTGGTACCCTTTTTTACAATTGATGATGGTCTCGACTGGCTCGAAACAATCTATTTCTTGACCATTGGCAATTCTGATGTCGTTGTTGGACAAGTTAAGGACTCTAATTGGTATTTCTCGTCCGGTTTTAACTATAGCCCGTCCAACTAAGTAGTCATTAGCTGAGTGTACAGGCTCCACCATTCCAACGCAGCTCCTAGGATTGCTGTCTAGCTGCCCATGAATAATCTGTTCCGTTCGACTGGGATTTCTGGCTGGAGATTTTGCTACAATTTTTATGGAGGTCGATGAGCTGTTAACGGGCCTTGTCAATGCAAATTCCTCATTTAGGAACCGAAGATCATCATATCTCGGGTCGAACATAAATCCATGCTGGCTAATTACGTCCATACCTAGTACAAAATCGTCCTCAATATTCGCTACCAAGACTCTATGCGGGATCATGTTCTCCCCTATCTGTAGCACGACATCTGCCTCACCCTGTATTGACATGGACTCGCCGGTGATTGTTCTGAGCTAGATGTTATTGGTAACTGGCCGAATTTCTGATGTTCTTAAGACCCTGGACTTGGCAATGGACACAGCGGCGCCGGTATCGACGGTGAAGGTAACTGCTCGCCCGTTGATGGTGCCTCTGATGACTAGGCTGCTGCTATCTCTGCAAAATCCCCGGATGGATACTGTCCTGGAGGCTGGTGGAGGGTTAGTCAGCAGTCGCCCCCTTATGCTGACTGATTGGAGTTTCCCTGGTTGGTGAGGTTGTTGTTTTGGCTACTTCTGGTTGGTGATCGTTCAGGTAGCCTCACTCTGTCCGTTCACATCGGTAACATGCCCCCCCTGGGCTAGTTCTTTGTGACTGTTCTAGTAGTTTGTTCATGTTCATGACTGCCTCTACTTCCAAGGCCCAAAGTAAAGCTTCATTACTTTTCTTGACGCCCTTCAGTCGTAAATTTCTTTGCACTTCCACATCTCTGATGCCGTTTATGAAACTCTGTGTGGCCAACTGGTCTTTCGTTTCTTCTGGCAGGTTTGGGTAGGACAAGTGTACTAACTGTCTAATCTCTACTTCGAATTCTTGGAGACTTTCACCGGATTTTTGCGTATTTCCAGTGACTTGGACTTGATATACCTGGCTCAAGGATTGATTGTCGTATCTTTTGTCCAGAACGGCGATGATTTTGTCGAAATTGCCTTGTTCTTCGACTGGAATGCTTTGGAGGAGTTCTAAGGCCGGAACTCTTAAGGAAATTACAAGAGACGTAGATTTTTCTTGGTTATCCCATCCATTAGCTGTAGTCACGGCTTCAAATTGCCGTTTATACATGGGTCAAGATGAGCTGCCATCAAATGTGGGTGGTTTGCTAATGGAACCTTTGGTACTCACGGTGTGCTGGTATTTTCCTCGCTGTAAGTCCTGTTGCATTTTTTTGATTTTGTTTCTACCTTGTTTGGATGGCACTGATTTCATCTTGTACTTCACTTACTTCACTTTGTACCGTGTTTTTAAAGGAACTGATTTAAAATTTTACCTGGCTCTGGATGGAATCGATGTCATCTAGTTTGATTTCAAGAGTCGCCACATTACTTTTTAGGATCTTTCTTCGTTTATTTCTTTTATGTCTGATTCCACTATTTGCATTCTTTCATGAACTGTTTCATTAACTTGCGATAATATTTGCATTAGTTGTTCAAATTGCAGTTGTCTTTTTTCCTCAGTTACTTTAAGTTCATTTCGTCTATGTTCATCTAATAATTTAAATTCATTTTGTCTCTTCAATTCAGTTTGATCTTGTTTTTCTACAAATTTCGAGAATACCCCTCAATTAAATTTTGTTATTCACTTTTCATTGTGGAAACTAGATTTTGTGGTTTTTCCTCTATGGCAGTGACAAGATTTTCTAATTCTATTTTACGTTTTTCATCAAAAGATTTCACTAACCTTTGTTGAATTTTTTCTTGATGTTGTTTCTCCTTCTTGTCACGTATTTCCAGGATCTGAGTAATTTTTTCATCTAGTCCATCCGTAATCTGTTTGAATATTTTTTTGTAGTCTCATCCATTTTTAACCAACTTCCAAAAAGGAGGAAGTTATCAATTCGTCGCGTATTTTTTCGCTTTTTATTGTATGTATGTTACCTGATTTCTTCTCCTTTGGTGCACCTTTTTGAAAGAATATGGTCTTGCTTAATAGAGTATATATCCGGATTGGTGAAACTTCAAATTTTGGAAAAGAATTCTATTGGTAAAGTGATAAAATTTGTGAATGAACACATGCGTGCATTGAAATCGACCAATATCCCTAATATGTTAGTCGATTTTTCGATAATTCCTTATGGATGTGTATAGTTTTTTAACGTTTAATCTATTAAGTAAGATCCTTAGGTGATCTCATATATTTTTCTGCGACGTGCAACTTGCAGTTTTGCAGAAAATCGCCGAAAATTCCAAAATTCTTATCAAAAATTTCATTGAAATGACATAACGGATATTTCCTCATAAATATTTTTAATTCCAACGTAATAGTGCGGTAATTTTAGACACTGGAAGTTTTAATTGCGAATTTGAAAATTTTCTATGTACATCTCAAGCATATAGGTAGTAAAGCATAGTATTTTCGGCTTCTTAAATCAATTAGTACCAAGCTCGTTTTGTTTGTATACCAGGCAAATGCCTATGTAAATGCAAATTTTTCAATTTTGCGAAGACAATGCTTTTGGTTGCCACATTCTCCCGGCCTAATAGAAAATTCAGTGACAACACATGTCAAACTTTAAACTGCTACTTGGTACGTTTATAGACAGGGTGTTTAGTTATAGCAAACAAGATCACAAAGTAAAGTGATAGAATACGTTGCATTTATATGAAGATTGAAATATAGGATGGACTAGAATGATAATGGTCCGTAGGCAGCCGTATATACAGGAAGGTTGGAATATAGGGTGGACTGGACGTTTGGTGGCATAAAAATGTTAAAAAAATGTGAAATTAAAATTATATAGAGTGATTAAAAAACTGTTATATTATGTGGACATAAGCAAATCATATACAGGATTGTTTGTTATATATGCTGCAGTTGAATTGTATTTATACAGTGTGATTAAAAAATTATTTCTTTTATAGCCCATAAGAAGTTGCATAAAGTGTGGAGATGAATTAATGTTACACAGGACGATAATATAAAATGTAAAAAATGAACTAATTTATGGGCTAGCCCACAAGGAGTTATATACTATGGTTGAAATATAGGACGGATTTGACTCCGTAAATATGGGATGGATTCTACTATAGAAGGCTGCTAACAAATTTATGCTTGTCCGTGGGCAGTCGTATGTACAGGATGGTTGGTACATAGGTTGGAGTGGAATTATCTATAGTTATACAGGGTTGTCAAAAAAAGTTGAAAAAAGTTACATGGCGTAGTCCATAAGGCATAAATATATTTTGGGCTTAATAAGTCAACGCGTACTAGTACATTTGTTCGTAAAGATTTACCTATCAATTTAAATGGGAAAGTATCATTGTGTAATGTTGAGCCTTTCTATGTTACCTGGTTCTGTCTATTAAGGTTATACATACAAAATAAAAAATAAAGAATGAAAACTACCTGAATTCAAAAATACTAAAAAGTTGAAAATAAAACATTTTAAAAAAAATATAACCGACTTCTACCTATAACTAAAAAGCTAAAAATAATTATAACAAGATACAACTCTAACAAATAGATAACACATTCAATGTTGTTAGGTACCTACCCAGGAAGTAAAAAATGTAAACATTAAAAGGTGCTCATTCTGTACAAATTAGTTACCTACCAATCTAGTATATTTTTGAAGTCGGTGCCAAGCAACAATCAAGTTTGATGAATTAGTAGATAAGTACGCAATGAAGGATTTTAGATTTGCTTGGCACCCCCTACTGGATTATGCTACATTCAAGACGCACACCCTATTCGTCATCGATTGCTCCCGACGTGAGGACACCATGAAATCCTCAACTGTAGATATTCGCCTGGACATTGAAAGCCAGACGGGATTTCCCGATAAGACCCGAGCCTTCTGCATAATTATTCACGATTGCCTAATGGAATTTCTCCCACTCAGCGCAATTGTTCGAAGCTTATATTAAATCACCCACTTGTTTAGATTATCAGTTTCGGTTCAGCTTTTCAACGGTTCACCATGGAAATTGCAATTGTCGACATTCAAGGCTTCGAAATCGAGGGAAGATTTGTTCCCAAGCCATTGATTATCAAGACAAGTAAACGTACTGGTGTGTTTTTGTTTAAACCACCCAAACCGTTTAACTATCTATCAAGAGCAGACAAAAGGCAAGTACGATATTTGGAAGAACGGCTACATGGACTCCACTACTCTGATTTGAATATTATGAAAGATATTTTGAGAATTTTCCTAACCAAATGCACGCATATATATGTACGAGGCCATCAGAAATACGACTTTTTATTTACCAAATTATTTGAAGAGATGAAAATTCACAATTTGAGAAAACTGCTTAACCAAGATAGAAAATCACACTATCACCTAATCAATCTGGAAAACTTCAAAGGCACTGTTGAGCTGGAACCTTCTGACTCTCCATGCAGTTTTCACTGCCGCTGCAATGACCCAGTACGATGTGCAAAAGAAAATGTTGATGTAGTTTATTATTGGCTTCTGAATAGAGTTTTACATAAATAAAACATTGTTTACAACTACGTGTTTTAATAATTCATTCTTTTTCTTATTTATTTCATAATTAATTTAAGTAATAATATTGCAATTGTAGAGAGTGTTACACAAATAAGAATTAACACTTTGTGGAGCTCCTCTTGTATGTTGATGTTGATGTTCGATAATAAAGTTTTTTCATCTTGGCAAGATGCTGCTGAAATTCAATCAGTGTCACCTTCAGTGTCATCAGAAAATATCGGCTTCAGTTTGAAATATTTTGTTGTGTTTGACAGGCGAGCAAAATATGTAGGCAGCCGTCCATCGTTTAACCCATCTCGAGCCATTAATGTATAGTCGGAGCAGTTTAAACATTTCCTTGAAGTGCATACAGCCAGGTCCTTGGTTCCAAAAAAGGTATATTAACATACAAGACATTTTTCAAAATTAATGTGAATACTATAAAGCTTGATTTAAGTAAAGTCATTTTTATCGATCTGCATTCAACAGTAGTTGTTGAGACACTATGGTCATCTTGAACCTCGTTCGTTACTTTATTCTAAAAATTATTAACAGGCTACTAGAAACCATAACATCAAATTTTTGATTTAAATTCATGATTAAAAATTTTTCTACAACCACAAAATCAGAGATTCGAAGGAGTTGTCGTTCTTGCGCAGGCAGGCGCTCGCTTCAATCCGACGAAAACAATAGACTCGAAGGAGTGGACGTTCTCGCGCGTACAGGCGCTTGCTTCAATCCGACTAGAGTTGTCGCGCCACCGACTTGCGCGGACAATTTTTTACAGACAACAAAATACCATATCCCCCCATCCAGCCCCTCATCCCGACAACGCCCAAAAACACGCGCCCGCGCAACGGGTATATACTATACCTTTTCAAATAAACATTTCTCGATTAACTCGCCTGACACATGACTTTGTAATCAGACAAGCCGCGTTCGATACCCGGCCAAGTATTTAGCTTTTTTTCTTTCTAAACCACCACAACCAACAACAGATGGCGTGCACCCCTGCGACACACGCAACCCATAATACAATGGCTTTCATTTATTAACAACAGATGGCGCGCACCTATGCGACACACGCACCCCGCAACACCCAATCTCTTCTTCTTCTTATCCAAACATGAACTACCAAGAGCTCGGCAGCAGTTCCCGGCGAGAACTCGATTACTGGTTACCTTTATGCCCCACTTCCAGTCCAGAACTCTCTTTGCTTATCTACTAGTGGGTAGAAGTGAGTTATGATCTCGCTTTGCAAGATCTCGAATTATAAAGTGGCTATTATACCCAGAGAGGTTGTGGAACACAACAGGAATAAAAAAGGATTCTTGATATGCCAAATTGCAGGCGTTATGTGAGTAGTCACGAAATGCACCATTTTGGTGATTGTGATAACGGACTATTTTATTTGAGGGCAGGAATGGTTTTTCACATATATGGCAATTTGTGGAAGCATCTTTAAGGCTAACATCCACACTCATTGGAACAACATCAACTAATTTGGATTGAATAAGTGCTGCCATCTCATCAGAAAACCAAACCATACAATCCACTCCAGTGAAGTTAGTAGAGTATGATAAACTATTATCAATAGAAACACTTGAAGTAGTAACCTGCACTAATAGCTCGATGTTTTTGGTACTTGGAAATTTTAGCTGAAGAAGCAACTTTATCATAAAATGGTTCTAGAATAGACTCGAAGTCTGCATAAATGATGACAGCAGCTCTTTCCTTATACGTATAATTTTTAAATTCAATGAATTTATATTTAGGAAAGCTGTTTTACAATTATTTTTATCCTTACAATACTCAGTATGCAATTCCAATTTTTCTAGACTACTGAAGTAACACAAATATCTGTCGCATATAAATTTTTCAGGTCTATGTTTATTTAACTGAGATGAAATTAGTCTAGAAAGATTAACACATCATATGAAATGTTTTCCACAAACGGTGGTGGTGCATCGAAATGATTAGTTTTAGGAAAATACTGATTCTGAATAATTAATAAATTTACATGTTGATTTAGTTTATTTTCTGTTAAGTGGATTCGAATTGTTTGGAAAAACTCATTTTCTTTAAATTTTTAGAATTTACCAACTCTAAGATGCATACATTAATAGAAATACTGTTTAGTTTTTCTAACTTTGAAATCTGACTAATTTCCATGGGAAATTCTAAACTTGAAATGTTAAATACAGTTTCAGGATTAGGATAAGATGATATTCTATTAGTATTTTTCTCAACTGGATACAATGCTGCAACTACAGCATATAGAAAACATTTATTATCAAAATTATGAAGATTGATGCAAGCACGTTTTTTTTTTAATTTATTCCGGCAACTGAATCAAAGACCTGCCACCATTGCTAATTTCTATTTTATTTATATTAATTTCTAATTATTTAATCCCCAACTGCTACCTTGCTCTCTAAATTCAGACAGTTTATTAAAAACTTTATACTTTACGTTAATTGCAAACCATTACTTTAGATTTGTTCCAACATCAATAATTTCGTGTTTACTTATAAAATATTTATTTTCTAAAGTTTCATAAAATCATCCTCTTTTATGAACTCTCCCCAAAAAGTAGTGTTTACTTTAATGATTGGCATATTCTTTTTGCTTTAATTTCGAAAAGTTGATATGCATCTACAAAAAAGGTTGAAATATTCTTATGGGATTTGTTAATAATGACACCTGTCCTTACTCTATTTTTATAACATGAAATAACATCTTCCCAACAAACTCTATCTCAAATATTTTGTCTATTAGAAATTTTACCACCATATTTGAATAAATTTTGCTTTAGAAACAATTGAAACCTTTTCAAATGACCGATATTGGTTTGAATTTTACATAAAGTACCTACCATAGATAAATCAGTATTCCGCATAGCATGCTTAAAAAGTCTCATATGTATATTAGTATGTTGTAACCATTTTGAAATTTCTCTTGTTGAACATGTTTTTTTAAGACGTTGAATTTCAAACTTCTTAAACTTCTGATGATATCATCACTGAGACTAGCAACATAATCATAATTCTTTTTTAAAAGGATACGTAGATAACCTCCTTTCAAATATTGAAAAAAAAACTTCTAAATTTCACTTCTGAAATTATTATATAAATTAAAATTGCTTATCACTTAAAACCATAACCGTATATGTTTAATATTATAAAATACAATAGACTAAAATAATTACGCTATATAAAAAACTTAAATTTATTGTTTTAAATTATTCAGCTATTTCAAATAAAGTCCTGGGTTGAAATCCTGGGATGATTTGCTATCCTTTGAAAACCATGAAATAATTGTCACTGCAAAATTGCTCAATGTGCTGTTTGAAGCTGGTCAGCACTCGTCTTCGAAGGCTTTTTCCTCCAGTTCCAAGGATGGTTTCTCCGTACTTTGTCTTCACCAACTTGGCAGAGACGATTGGATATTAACGGCCTGCTTCTTGGTTCCGCACACATACTATTAGTTTATTGGCAACTGGGGAGAAAGAGACGGAGTTAATGGCTTTAAGGAAACTCATCTAAAATAAAGCACAAACTATTTATTATATTATTTTGAAAATGAAAGAATTAAAATCTAATTAATTTCGGTAAGTTAATTAATCTAAAAATAAGGAATAATACCTTAGTCTAGTATTAATAATTATAATGGTGGATGTGCTGGTTATCAAGACGTATAGTGAACCCCAATTATTAGATGGCTTCAGGATACCAAATATTTTTATCGAAACTACATGTACATTAAAAAAATTTCAGTTCGATACAACTATTAGAAATAGTATATTGCCTTAATTTCAGTAAGGAAACTCAACTAAACTTAAAAACATAAGGTCGACGTATTAAAAAGTAATTTTAAAGAAGAAAAAAAAGCTTATCGAATAAAAGTAAAACGAAAAATAAAATGGTGAATGCGTTGGTTTTATATATCCGGTGAGCTTTATGATACCAAATAATTCAGAAAAATTTTAATAAATAATTAAAAAATTTACTTACATGATTAGATATGCACACACCACTAAAAACTGTAGAAAAAAATAAATGTTGTCGAATGACTTTCAATGTCTGAGTCAACTGACTGTAATGAGAGACTACCAATCGCGTCTGAGCTTTTATATCATCACAGTTCTCTCCTACTTCAAGTTCAACGACGCTTATGAACTTGTGCTTACAGGTTTCTTGGTAGGATTTTTACATTACAAGTTTCTCGTCGCAATACCACACAGACGAGCATATATGAACTTTTCTTGAGATTCAAATAATAGGCTTGGTATGTTAATTAATGTTTATAAAAAACATGCGGTCGTGGGATTAGAAACCTTATTATTTCTAAAATATTTTAATTTATTTGATGATGTATTAACAAGATTTTGTTCAACAATAAGTTGCTCAGGTAAAGAGAGGTTTGAGCATGGTATATTAAATTGATCTAACGTTAGTCTATTCGTTTCTTGTAGAGACTGGGTAAATTCATTGAATGCATAATACCGATCTTCCACTAAAAAATAAAGTAAACCATTGGTATAACGAAACGCACTTCTTATATTAGATGGGATGCCACTAAACTGTTTTTCTATATATCCATATGACATTCATCCACAAATAAGTTTTCCTTTAGAAAGAAATATTTTTTTCCTGAATATGTGCTTACAGCAGAGATAATTTCTTTTACAGGAAAGGCAAGTTTTAGATCTGTAATATTTATACTTCTGGTTAATTTATAACTAAACTCTATAGTATAAAACATTCACCTTCTATCAGCAATTCAAAAGAATTTCCCCTCAAGGACGCTGATAAATTGAAATTATTTCAGAGACGTTGGATGGTAAAAAGTAAAGAAATATTCGTAAAAAAATACCCTTTGAAGTCATGTTTTTCGTGTATATATCCATTATCCATAATCTCTCTTTATGTATAATATACATATTAGTGCGTAATATTAAAAACTGCAAATCGTTAGGCTCAAGTTCACATAAGTTCAATATTTCAGCGTTTTGTGTCTTAGTTGCTATGGTTTTGGGAAGATTTGTCGTTGTTGTTGTTGTGGGTTGTCGGGGTAGATGGGAGAATCGTTGTTGTAGAAGTCATTTTTCTTATTACTCCCTTGTTGAGGTTGTTCTATATGTTTTGTTTCCTAGCTTTGGACCATACAAATACTGAATTGCTTGAATATCATCATCAGTCAATTCAGAATTCACCAGGGATACATCAATGCTGAAGACACTGAGGAATGTTTTACCCCTAAAACGTTGTCAAAACCTAAATACCACACCTCGCTACTACTACTAAATGAATCTCTCGACCTTGATTGTTGTTAGGTTGGTATGCATGTCCAAAAATGCCATCCTTCGTCAAAATGGAATCCACTTTTCCCATTTTGACAGGTTCGATAATTTGAGTATCCAAACTGCCCATCAGACATAGAGATTACAATATCAGGATTGATAATTGTTTGAATAAATTGTAACTTTGTAACATTTTGCCAAAGTTCGAAGGCTCTTTGCCCAACATTATTCCTTTCTGACCCATTTCAAGGTGATTATTGTCCATTTTTCCTGCGATATGCTAAAGCTAATTGGAAAATCGTTCCCCGAAAAGAGGTTTACTCATTACTTCTAAATTTTCTTCGTTTGCCGTACAATACACAGTTAAATTGTATTTTGCTTGAAAATTAATTAATGATTCTTCCAAGTTTGACTATTTTCAGTTTCCGATAAAAATCCGTATTTTTTTAAATATTCTCCACGTCCACTTTAGCCGACCCCCAATGTAGGAAAATACTGAATATTAAGAATATTATGTTTGTGCAGTCCATCGTCAGTTTTAGAGAGCAATATACTATTTTTATTTGAGAGAACAACACGTCTGTATTGGTCAACTTACAACTTTAAATTAGTACAATTGCCCTCAAATATCAACTTTGAATACATTAAAATGTGCGGGGAATTTCATTATTTATAACTTCCATATATTGAATTCAAAGATATTCTATGTAAATATTCACTCCTTTGCTATTCCACAAATCTCTTCAGAAACGAACTTTATCAGTATCGTCTGGTATTTTTCCCCTATAAAAGCTTGGGTGGCGGTAACCTTCACATATTTACCGAGTGGTTAATAAACTCAGTTATACATGTCAATGACATCATATGGCATTTCAAAACCTACCCACCTAACACAAGTACTTCTCTAATTTATTAACAACTTTTTATTACATGACATAACACAAAACTGAAATATTTCTTCGCTTTCTCATTAGATAAGAAACGATGCATTGGAATTGTTAAAAATTTCATATACATAAAATCAGCTTTTTTTCCTCCACCTAGAATTTATACTTTTGTATTTCTTGAAATGCAGTCAACTAAGGCACACCAGTCTTCACGGATTCAACTCGTTGTCAATCAACTCACACTCCAACGACTTCGTATAACATTTCAACAACCCACACACATCTTCCAATTGGAATTATTAATAAAATCATTTAGATAAAACCAGTCTCAGCTTGTTTTTCCCATCTTTAAGCAATCACGGTATATTTTTTACAGTTTTCTGAATGTCGTCGACTAACCCAGGCTAGGGTTCACGGATTCATCTCGCGGTCAATAAACTCACACACACACACACACTCACACACACACCAATGACACAATAATACAGCATTCCTACAACCCACACACCGAACATCCCATTTTCGATCAAACAGAATATAATTACTTGAAACCGACAATGACGCCGATCGCAGCCACCAGCACTGCCTTCACCCACCCCCACATTCCTAATTAACCACCCCTCGTACATGCCAACGAAAAACCACCCCCTTAAAATAGTGGATGAGTAGAAGCGGCCTATGACATCTACACCAATATATTCAATAGAAGCAACAATTTAATTTTTTTTAAGTACTTATTCTATGTAATATTAAAATGGGTTTTACTCATTTTATGTCAATTGAAAATAATACATAAAATTAATTAATAACGGCATAATATTTAAAAAAAGTATAATTGTTCTTGGTTTCGCACCCGATTACTTTGGATTCGAAACCGTGCGTGCGCCTTAGACTCTAGACCATTTGTCTTCCATGGATATAAAAGCTCCGGATGTATATAATACACCAGTCCCTCTATTGAGTATTTTGTTTATTACGATAACAAAACGATGTAAACAAAGGACATGTTTTGTTTAATGTGTATCCTTCTATGAGTCTATATTCGTTGATAATATGAAAGTTCAATGCTAACTTGCTTTTTTGTGTGGTATTATTTTTAATTTCTGACGTATGGGACTTATCACAAAGAGAGAATTGGAGTGTTTATTAGAACGAAAAGCAAATTTTGTGCAGTTATTCTATATTACTTGGATGTTATATTGGTTTATTTCCTATTTATTATTGATTTTCTATAAAATTATTATTCAGAAGTCTTATTGCAAAATGTTTACTTGATAATATGAAGCTAGTCAATACTGCAGTTTAATGGTGTTCTTTCTGATGTCTGACGTACCTATGTAAAGTCTCTGATTTAATGTATCGCAAAAAGAGAATTGGAGTTTTTATTAGAACGAGCAGCAAATTTTGTGCAGGTATTGTATATTAGTTTATTTTCTATAAATTACTGATTTTCTGTGGAAGAAGGGAGTCGTAATATATTATCTCGTCCCTGTTTCTTACACAGAGAACTGAATTGGATGGGCATTTCAAGATTGAGCCGCTGTGTAGTGTTGTTCGGTCGGGTACGATTGGGTATGGTCGAAACAAATGAAATTTAAAGTTATGCAAATCATTTCCTTGCTTATCTATTTTCATATGTGTAGGTGTGGGCTTCCGTTAAGAAGCTTTTGCTTCAATAAGGACGATCAAGCGGTCGACATGGAAAACAGAAAGTAAAAACCAGGGCAAGTGACTCCTCATCGTCCAGTGAGACTGAAGGCGAACAGTTCCGACAGAAAAACCCAATGGTAAAAAGAGGGAATATACCGACGCCAATACACCTACAAAGAAGACAGACACCGCTACACATACAAAGACCGACGCCCCCACAGTGACAGAATCCGAGAGGGAGAAAAGACAAAGAATTCCACCTATTATCATACGTGAAAAACAGAAGTGGACTGAAGTGAATAGGCTCATAAAAGAACAGAAGATAAACATACCAAAAGCAACCAACACACAGAATAGCGTAAGGATGTACCTAAACACAGAAGAGTATTTCCGAAGCACCACAAGACTCCCAAAGGCAAATAAGACACCGTACCACACGTACGCGCTGGAAGAAGAGAAGACGGCTAGATGGTGGCAAATGGTATTCCCGAGTTCATCACAGAAGAAGACATAAAGAAGGAATTACAGGAGAAGAACACCTAATCCATGAAAGTCACCAATATGATCAGAACAACTAGGACAGAGAAGGGAGCAACAAAAAAGACACCGATGGCCATGGTTATCTTACAACTAGAGAAGACAACTGAAAATAAAAAGTTTTTCTTTTACCGGACATCGAAAACTGCAAAATCAAGGTGGAGACACAAAGACCAAGGGCATGGCATGGGCATCCTTATAATAAATAATCTTGATGCAAATTTTTAATTTTAAGCAGACACATATTTATATTTCTTGGATAATATGCATTTATGTAATAAATTTTAGCAAAATAGAATACTTAAACTTCATTTAGCCACACATGATAATGACTTTCCATTTGTATGTGTTTCAACAAAAGATCAAAAAATATATATCTAAGGTAATTTGGCTTGTCATTAATTAGTATTTAATAATAAAAATGTCTTAACAGGAATCTGAATTGAAAACATAAAAATTGCGTTGTCAACTAATTGAAGAATACCTTTTTTTTCTATTATTAACGATTATTATTTTGTATCAGCGTTTCATTTCTATATAATAATAAAATATAAAATGTACTGAAAGTGTAAACAAAGGAACCTACTATTATTTACTTATGTTTTAAAAAATCAGTGAATAGAGAAGGCAAATTTCCGTTTTTTATTCAAATAAATTTAAAATAAGTAGGTATGTCTTTTGCATATTACAAATTATTGCTCCATCATTATCATCAGTGTCTATCTAAATGGAGTGTAGGTCCATTTTCCTAAATTTATTACATAAATCCATATTATGCTAGAAATATAAATATGTGTCTGCTTAAAATTAAAAATTTGCATCAAGATTATTTATTATAAGGATGTAGTTATACATGTACTACCCCTTAGCAATTTGTCGAATGGACTCGTCCACAAAAATTATAGAGAATGGCCAAATATTGTCAGCATTTATATGTATTTATACTTTAAATTTTGAAAAAGTGAGATGAAAGGTCTCGAGATCAACTCTTCTACTTTCCATCGGTGGTTTCTTCATAATGATAGGGTCATCCGGTGAGGTAATATTGCCTTTCAAAAAAATATGTCTTCCATAGGATTGAGGAAAATTTTGCACAAACCACCGGGGCTACAGTATTTATTTTTAGAATATGAATTGGGTATGAGAAGGTCTACCCTTTCAGTTAATAAGAATATTTCAGCTATAAATTAAAAAATATATATAAGCGATTATTTTTTTTTGAATTTCGGGTAAAGATATCATTATCTAAGCAACCAATTAACAAAATTGAGCGTATAGTAGCTCATTTTGTAGGTTTTTCAGTTCGCTTCACCATTGCCCATAGTAGCAAACACGGTTCCATAGGTAAAAAACTAAATTGTTACCGATATTTTGAGGGTTTTTTGTAAAAAATAACAAAAACGCATCGATAAAAAATGTTGAATTTTATGTCAATTAGTCATGTTTTATCATTAGAATACATTAATGTTGGATTTGTTCTACTATTAACTTTGTCTCCAAAAGGGCTTTTTCTCCGTAAATGACCTGAGCTAAGCCGACTTCCAAAAAGGAGAAGGTTACCAATTCGCAACTTTTTTATGTATGACCAGCGATTATTCAAAAACTGCTTGGGCAATTTTGATGATTTAAACTGCATTATATTAAGGAACATTACAGAAAGGTACAATATAATTGTCTATAACATGAGTTACAGTTACAGTTTTCCAGAAAATCAGAAAAAAAGTATTTTTTTCTGATTTTTCTCTATAACGGCTTAAACAATTTGAATATTGTAAATTGTATTCTACAAAGTTATGGTCCAGCTTGATTCCGTATATTTTTCTATAACGTAAAACATACCATTTTTCTGAAAATCGGAAAAGTGGGTGCATGAAAATTGTTAACATCGATGTAAATGTTAAATTTTCATCATAAATATCTAGTTTAAATGTCAAGTATATCGTAGAGGTTGTATGTAATGGTTTTCATTTTGATTCATTTGAAGTCAGTTTTTTTAGAGACGAAGTTAAGTTACATGTCTTACAGTTGCGTGAAATGGCAGAAAATATTTCAATAGTTTATCGAAACGAAAATTTGTCAAGCCGGCAACCTCTTCAATATGGGATATGGTTGTAGGTGTATACGTCGTGCATGTGACATTAGGTGGTACATAAGCAGTTGTATACATAGTATGGTTGAAATATAAGGTGGAATTGAATTAGTTAGTGGAGTAAAATTATTGTTATTCAGGGTGTAAATTTATAATATAAGCATAAGCAGTTAGGAAAATATTCAATAGAATTGCACCTTAAATCAAATGAAAGATAAGAGATGGCTGAAAATAGTGATTGATTGCTCACTGTTTCTAAACGGTTTTTATTTTAAGTCAGCTGAAGTCGGTTCTTTTTTAAACATAAATTATATTATTTTCTTGCCAATTTATGACCACGAATTTATGTTTTCGTACTATTTGACATTTGGTACACATTTTCTATTAATATGAACTAAAGAACAGTATGTTTTCACAAACCGACACGAACTACGTTAGTTAATACCTCAGGATATATTCTATATTAACTAAGTTACAAGAGTTTCAAATTTTACCAAAATTATTTATTAATAATGACAATATTGAAACAAAGAAAAAAAAACGAGTCGAATGTTGTCATTGCATATCTTCAAAAACATTTAATTCAATATTATTAATAGGGAGGTTTCATGAAGAAATGCCATTAAGTATCTCAATCAAACAGCTGGTTCGTTTAAACATTATCATTTTATTACTAAGTGTATAGATAAGGCTGAAAATTAACACGAAAGGAAAATAATAACGTATTTCAAGCTTTAACAATGATTTATCAGAACATATCACCTGGCAATTTATCTTTTAAATAATTAATTCGGCATAAAACGTCAGTCCACCATGTATAAACCTACAGGCTACAAAACTCACTTTTTGAATTCTCCCTTCAGAAATATGGTCATTATAATATAAAAAAACAAAAGAGCAATCTTTAATATAATGGGGAAGAGACCTATAAGCGAATGAATACATTAGGATATGCAGCTGCGGATTTACCGATTACAACCACTGCATAAACTAAGGTCTAGTTATTCTAAGATCAACACGGTTACTAAATTGAATTTGATCCAAATGGAAGAAGCCCGTGACATCCACAATATAGCCAGACACTCGAAATCGAAATCAAAACAGACCTTAAGCAGTTTCAAGGAGACAAAACGCATAAGGCGAACGATTAACCATGATGTATCTGTTTGTTGTTCACAAACCGACACTACGTAAATTAGTTACTACTGCACGAAAGGACCATACAACTGGTCCAATACTATCTAGATATAAACAAATGCCTACAGAAGGGCGAAGTACGAGCAATGATAACAATGACTTATACCTAACAAGATTAAGTATTGATATGGATAAAGTTGATGTACATCAAGAACCCACAAGAACCTAACATGTCTTTTATCAGACTGTAAATTCCAGGTTATGTAACCCCGGTATCTGAACCTGTTTTGAATGTAAAAATCGATGTTCGCAAGCCTGTAACCGACAGGGGTGATCAAACTGGCTTTCGAAATATAGTCAAACACAATGAAATAATGCCCAAAACGGTCCTTTTAGTTCGAAGTTCTGTTTCCAAGATACATCAAGAGGCATAAGAATATTGCTGGAGAATTGCTCAAGAGGACGCAGAACAAGATGGAATATTTTCACCTGGTTAAGGTGATTTACGAAATATATGCTGTCAGGAAGACGAACGTACTTCCAGATCAAATAAATATAGAGCGAATACTTGCAAAACATATCCGGCATGACAATAAAAAGAGAACAGTTGTTAAAGACCTTTGATGTAAGATGTAGGGGCCAATATATAAGCACATATGGCATCTTGAGGCTACTACTACTACTAGATATAAATAATTATATAGACATTAATACATAAATAATATGTGTACGTATAAGACGAATGGTTAACGATGATGTATCGGCTTTGTTTTCCACAAACCGACACGACCTAAATTATTTACGACAGCATGTAAGGACCAACTGGATCAATACCAATTAACAAATGCTAACAATGAATTATATCTAACAAGATGCAGTATAAAAAGAAATAAAAATAAAAACATTAAAGTTCTTCTTGTTGTTTTCGTGCCAATTAATTACTAAAAATGTATGTTTTCGTACTATTTGACATCATGTACAAATTTTCTATTAAGGTGAACTAAAAACAGGCTTTTCACAAACCGACATGAACTAACTTAGTTAATATCCCATACTATATTGCATATTAACTAAGTTACAAAAATTAATTATTAATAACGATAATATTGAAACATAAAAAGAAAAAAAAACGAGTCGAATGTTGCCATTGAACATGGTGTATCTCAACGACACAGCTGGTTCGTTTAAACCTTATCTTTTTGTAAGTATATGTATATATAAGGCTAAAATTAAACACAAAATATAAAATATTATTTCAAGCTTTAACTAACAATGATTTATCAGAACATATCATCTGACAATTATTTTTTAAATAATTATTAATTCAACATAAAACGCCAGTTCATCAACCGGATCTCGGAAACCTCGCAATGCCAAATTATTAAACAAACAATCTTTCAATGCATGTCCAGCTTTTTTCATAAACGGCTCTAAACATTTTAATGAAATATTTGGCAAATGGCAAATTTTTACCGCATTGTTGCTAAATTTATACTCTAAAACATCTACTGGAATTTTATTCTTTTATTTTTTGACAGTCTAACGAGAGTTTTTGACGACGATAAATGAATTAAAATTGATATAGATCATATCGGGAAAAACTAATTACATATAGCAAATGGATACGTAACTTGGGAATTTTCGAATTAAAATGTAAGTTGGCCGAGACAGCTCGGTAACCTTGCAATAGTTATATATGTGGTGTATAGACCTACCGGCTATGAAACTCCATTTTTGATTTGTGCCTTCAGAAATACGGATATTATAATATGTAAAATACTTTTAGGTATTTATAAAAAATTTAAATTTGGTACGGTTTGCCAATAGTAAAAATAAAAATAAACGTCTGCTTCAAAACAAATAACTTTATTAGCACTTATACCCAACTACTTAAACTACCCTTAAGAATGTATTGCGCACATAAGCATCTGCGAAAGATATCCCTTACAATAGGATGCGACGTTGTCACGCCAAGCACACGTTAACAGGGTTTATATACTTTCTTTTATAGGTATTAATTAATAGAATTTTAACTCACTACAAACATCAACAAAATAAAGTTAATTCATCGTTAAAATTAAAATCCAAAACACATACAAATATAAAAAAAGAGAAGAATACTAAATATTATAAACCTATATTTTACTCTAATGGCAATGGACATATTTTAGAAAAACTGCGCTTTAAAAGTCCAGATTGAGTTCTTATAATTGCCAGTCGCGCTACTTTGTCTTTTCCCGGAAACACTTCCACCACTTTCCCCATTTTCCATTTAATCGGGGGCGCATTGTCATCTTTCACTAAAACTAATGCACCAACGGTCAAACTATTATAGTTCTGCTTCCATTTCGTTCTCTCTTGAAGCTCCGAAGCTCCCCAACATATTCCGCTTTAAGTGCTGCAAGTGTTGATACAGTAATAAAATCGATTGGTTGGTAAACTCTTTAGATCGGCATTCAACCAGAAATTAAACTGCCGTCCAATGAGTAGATGTCCAGGCGTTAGTGGCTTGAGATCCTCAGGGTCAGAGGATAAAGGTGAGAGGAGACATGAATTCATTATTGCCTCTGCTTCGGATAACAGTATATAAAAATGCTCGAAAGTTAGTGGAGTATTGCTAACTACTCGCTTTAGATGAACTTTCATACTTTTAATGCCTGTCTCCCACAGGCCACCAAAGTGAGGCGAATTAGGTGGTATAAAATGACATTCTATCTCTTCTCACAAATATTTGAAGTTAATTCATTTTCATTTTCATTTAAAAATCGACTTAACTCTTTCAACTCGGAATATGCTGACACGAAATTACTACCGTAATCTGAGAAAATCTACGTAATGACAATATTAAAGGTTCTCTACTGAGAACAGTTACTAACTTTAAGTAAACTGCCTTTGTTAAAAAACAAATAAAAAGACAAATATAGGATTTGGAAATTTTTACACCTCGACCAGTTCGATTCTTTAGCAAGAAAGGATCTGCATAATCCTCGCCTAAAATATCAAACGGGTGAATAGGAGTTAAGCGTTGTTCAGGTAAGTCGGCCATAATAGGTTTCAGCATTCTGGGATTATATGTAAAATATTTTAAACATTTATCCACAATTTGTTTGGATAATGACCGTCCTCCCAGGGGCCAATATGATTCTCGTATGGAAGCCAATAAATCTTGTGGTCCACAGTGATATAGTTTTATGTGTTCATGAATAAAAATTAGTTTAGTGAGATGGTGGCGTGCAGATAAAATTAACGAGTGTTTCTTTTCAAAGCTAAATTTTGTATTTGACAATCTGCCACCAGCTCTTAAAAACCCAAAGTCATCAATAAGTGTTTTTAAATTAAAAGTTTTTGATGAATGCTTTATTTTATGAGCCTTTATTTGTTCAAACTCCGTGGCAAAACAATTTTCTTGTACATGAATTAGCAATATTTTAAAAGAATGATCAATTTCAGTCTTCATTAATGGGCCATACTTGCGCTCACTTGGCCTTTAGAACAATTGTCTATAAGTCTACGCATGAACGCGGTTATTCTTTTTAATTTTACCAAATCCGAAAACCTCTCGAAAATATAATTACAATTTTCTTCTGCCACTGAATTAACTGCACATTGAATTTTAGTTTTACGCAAATCAGGTAAGTTATTTTTTTGTCCAGGAAATTTTGTCCTTTCATTTTCGGGCAAATTTAAAAATTGAGGTCCATACCACCACATATTTAAGTTCTTAATTTCGGAACATTTTACCCCCCTAGATAAATAGTCAGCTGGGTTAAATTCACTTGGAACATGACTCCATGTGTTATGCTGAGCAATTTCCTGAATTTCCGAAACTCGATTACTAACAAAGGTTTTTAATTTGTTTGTAACTGTCTTCAATCAACCTAAAACAATTGTAGAATCTGTCCAAAATACTTTTTTTTCTAAATTTAACCTTAGTGCACAGGAAACCTTTTTTGCAAGTCTTGAAGTTACTAGGGCCCCACAAAGTTCCAAACGTGGCAATGTGACCGTTTGTAAAGGCGCCACTTTTGAGTTGGATGCTAAAAGACGTACACTTATTTCACCATTTTCGCTTATAGATTTGAGATACATACAAGCTTCATATGCCTTTTCGGAACTATCCGAAAAACAATGCATTTCAATAACCTTTGCATTCTCACAAACTACACGACGCTCTATTCTGAGCTCATTCAATAACTTCATCCCATGAGAGTTTTTCTAACCCGAGACTCAGGAGAAGAATTTTAATTACAATTGCACATGGACTAATAAGTCTCAACGGATCAAAAATTTTAGAGCTTTCAGATAAGATTGACCGTTTTGTAATTATCTTTAAACATTAATTTCACTTTAAACATTAATTTATCATAAATAGGATTCCAAATCAGGCCGAGTATCTTTTTTGCATCTTTTTCATCAAATTCAACAATTTTAGATAAAGGATCATTGTTAGGAATGTCATCTAGAATGCTAGGATTATTTGAATAAAACTTGCGCAAAAGAAAACAACCATGTTTGAGGGTTTCAAAAACTAACTCACATATTCGTTTTGCGTTTTTAACAGTGTCGGCTCCTGTAAGCAAATCATCCACATAAAAATCCTTTTTAATAACGTCCGCTATGTCGGGATAAGTATTTTCAATATGCAAAGATGCAAAAGTAGTGCCATACGTCACTGTATTTAATTTGTAACAATTTAAAGGGTCTTCTGGATTAAATCGCTGTAAAATGCATTGCAAAAGCTTATCTTCTGGGGAAACCCATGTTGTCTAAATCGGATTGTAGATCCAGCCATCTGAATAATATTTAGAGAAAACCCTGTGCAACTTGGCAGTGAAGCATCAAAGACGACACGAAGATGGGTCGTGATGGCATCTTCACGATATACACCATGATGACCCATAAAATAATCGCCTGAAAAAGTGGTATCTAGAACTTTTGTTATATGTCCCAAGTTAATATATTCCTGTATAAAGTAATGATATAATTTCTTATAATTATGATTGAAACAAATTTTACGTTCAAGATTTAAAAAACGTCTTTTAGCTTGTTCAAAGGAACTACCTAATTTTGTACTGTCCATTTTTAAAGGTAACTTAACCACAAATGACCCATCTTTGTTTCGCTTTGTATTATTTATAAAATGTTGCTCACAGGGCAACTCCTCATCTGATAACCTTTTATCTGCAACACTCAAAACAATTTATTATTAATTTGCTGATTAATATTATCGTTTTTGGTATTAATAAAACAACAGATTACAAACCCCGAATTATTTGCCTTACCTACAGGACCAGTCACTATCCAACCAAACCTTGTGCTTTGTAAAATCGGTAGTTTAGACCCTAAACAGATGTTTTCCTCGCATAACAACCCCCATAAATAATCCAAATCAATTAACATGTCAACTTCCTGCCGTTCAAAAAATGCTGGGTCAGCTAAGTTACAGTTAGCGGGAACTTTTAAATGGCTGACATTTATGGGTGAGATTGGCAAAGTTCCCGTTATTTTTGGAATAATGAAACAAGAAACTTTTACAGAAAAAATATTTGACTTGGAAAATAATTTAGTGTTACATTTATAATTAACAGTTGAATAAGATATAATAATGTTTACTCCATTAAGAGAAACATTAATTTTTTCTTTAAATAATTGAAGCTTCTCGCAGGCACGCTCAGTAATAAAACTCGACTGAGAACTACTGTCTATAATTACAGGAATGGTGTATTTATCATTGAAACGGTCCAAAATATAAACCTGAGCTGTCGATAATGAAACATCACTAATCTCACAATTAGCGGAATTATTAATTACTTCCTTTACATTAACTAATGAGGAAGAACTTTCGATGCAAATATTTGACTCCTGTTGTTTAATACAAATTTCTTGGGACTTTACTTTATCAATATTCAATAAAACATTGTGCTTCTTGTGACATTTTTTACAGGTTGGTTCGACAACTCTTATTAAAATGACTAGGTTTTAAACAATTTAAACATAATTTTAACGAGCAATTTTTTTCACCTCGCTTTTCAACAGGTATATTCAAAAAAGAAGGGCATGACTTAATATAACGCCGACCCTTGGAAAATACACATTATAAATTATCATCAATCGCAATTAAACCTTTGAAACGACTACTAATTTGTTTATCATTGCGACTCTGTTCCAAATTATCAAGGAGTTCTGCTTTAGAAGACAAAAATAACTTAACATCTTCTAAAGAGGGATTACTTTTAGATTTAGATTTATATGACTCCCATTCCCTAGCAGTACTTTTATTTTGTGCCTAATAAATAAACAATGGTTACATCCCAAGATATTGTGGGCAGATCTATTTTTAATGTGGTTATGAATTAACAATTTATCATTATTATAACGCTTTCCCAATAATGCCCATGCAATATTATAATTATCAGAAGAAAATTCTATACTTGAAATTAATTGAATAGGCTCATTACGTACAGAAGCTCTCTGATAAAGAAAGCGCTGAATGTCAGATAATGATTCATTTTTATGAATCAGAGCCTCAAAAATGTCTAGCCAATTTTGCAATGATCCATCAAATATAGGCAAATTTATATCTGGAGTTAATAAGAACAGAATTTTGTAAAGTTTTTGATGACATCATTATCAATTTTGTTGTCATCCACGTATTTTTTTGCTAAAGAAATCACTGAATAGTAAATATTTTCAAACTCACTCCTTTCAGAATATTCGGTTTCTAACTCATTTAGTTCACATGTTGTCTCAATGTTATCTTGGATACCGACAATTTTTTGTAATAAATTAACTTCAATATTATTTATTCGAGTTTCTAACTCTAATATTAATTGATGAGATACATTTGAGTTTTTTTTTAATTATCGTCTACATACTTTGAAAAATTTGTTAAACTTGCTTTTACAGAACCTCTTTGCCTTTTAAGTATGTACATTTTTTTGCTTAAATTTTAGCAATACACCACAAATACTTTAATAATTTTATAAAGGAGCACAATAAAAATGATTTACCCAATGAGACAACAATGAAATTCACAATGGAAAGTAATATGTTTGGAAAAAAATAGGACACACACACACTACACACCCATGCGCGAGCCCAGGACAAGACCTCCCCTTCAGAAAATTTGTTGTCTAGTTGGGATAGCTTGGCTTCGGGTTGGTTCCGTTGCTTTACCTTATTGGTACTACAACTGTCTTATTTGTTTCGTTGCTCATTCTTTGCTACGATATATAGCTAATTGTACCCTTCTGTGGGCGTGCACGTTGTAGGTTGGTTTCCCCCCCGGGCCCCCCTTGTTGTCTCCTGAAAAAAAAGAACTTTATATACTTAATTTTTTACTTACCTGTCTTCTATCTCTGGGCTTCCTCGTCCTTTTCCTCTTCGCTAAGGCAGAGCTGGTTCTTAGGCCCTTTGTATCTGACAATAAATCGGGGGTTATAGTCGATTAGTTGTAGGTGAAGGTTTGGGTGCTGTTCCAGTTTGGCGTAAGCCTCTCTGGCCCTCCTCTTCATTTCTGCAAGCACTGGTTGGTGTCGTAAATCGTTGAAAATCACCGTGTTACGAACGAATCAGGGTGCGTCGACTGCGAGGCGTAGGCATAGGATCTCCTGCCTTTGGATGGCCTGCCTGTTGCTCTTGCTGGTGTGTCCCCATACTATTGAAGCGTACGTCAGCATTGGCAAGATGACTGCCGTTGACGGTCAGGTTTCCTCTCGGAACGATCGTGCGGCTTCTCCCGTTGACGAACAGAGCTTGGGTTTTGTACTGTTCATGGCTATCTTCCACACCATCACTATTCCGCTAAATTGTCAGTGGCTTGCTGCAGCCGCCTCAAAGCTGACTCAAATCTGAAAGATTGACATCATATGGCGGGGTCGTCGGCGAACTGGGCAATTATAGCGTCGGCTGGTCTTGGAATGTCTGCAGTGTAAATTGAAAATAGCACAGGGACAGGACTGCTCCTTGGGGAACCCCTGCCTCGGTGGTCCGGTATCTGAAGTGCTCTTGGCCTACTCATACTCTTACTATTTGATGTCTCAAAAAGGAGTCCACTATCTGGATGATGTTAGTGGGAAATCTTAATTGGGCCATCTTGACTAATAGTCCGTCGTGCCATACTCGGTCGAAGGCTTTTGCTACATCGGGGAAGATGAAGGCAGTTCTTCGATTTCGGTTGAGTCCGTCTGCAGCGTATTCTACTAGGCGTAGAACTTGGTGTTCGGTGGCGTGTCGATGTCTGAATCCAAGCTGCTGGTCTGGAATCACCTTCAGATCGTCTATGGTCTCTTGGAGTCGATTCGAGAAGATCCTGTCTGCTACTTTACTCATGGCTGGTAGTAGACTAACAGGGCGATAGTTTTGGGGAAAAGTACCGTCCTTATTGGACTTTGGCAGCATGATAATGTCGGCATACTTCCATCTCTTCGGGTAGTATCTGCGTTGTAGTATTGCATTGATGATGTTTGTCAAGGAAACGACAGCCTTCCTGGTGAACCCTTTGACTATCCTGTTGGATATACGGTCACGTCCAGGTGCTTTTCGTTGCTTGAGTCGTCTGATCTGGTCCGGTACCTCTTCCGAGGTCGTGGTCCTGATCGGTGCGATGTCCTCTTGGTTTCTGCTGCTTTTGGCTTGCCTCTCGACTCGGAGTTCGTGATCGTCGTAGTCATTGTCGTGTTGGTTTAGTCTACACACTCTCTCAAGGTTTTCAGCTAATGCTTCTGCCTTTTCACGGTCTGAGTAGACGATATCCTGCTCGCCCTGAAGTGGAGGTACTGGACGCCTGAACGTTCTCAGGATTTTTTGCAGATTCCAGAGCCTGGTTTCGGCGGGTCTAGTTGCCCTAGGTACCCATTCCATCGGTCATTGTAAATCGTTTTTAGAGCTTCAGTAATTGCTCGATTCAATGCGTTGGCCCTACGCTTGTCGTCCGGTTGCCTTGTCCTTTGTTCTTGTCTTCTCGCTTTGTTTTTCTCTAGGAATACCTCTCTGATGTCATCTGGAAGGTTGACGTACTTCTTGTCTCTGTGTTTTCGAATGCTACGAGTACTGGCTTCCAGAGCTGCATCGATTCCATCCTCTAGGAGTTGAAGCGCCGCTTCGATCTCTTCCCTACTTTCGATCACAGGGATTGGTCTCAGTGTGCGGTCCAGGTTCCTTCGGAGTAGGTCCCAATTCACCTTCTGCGATGTCCAGGACATCCGATCGATTGTTTATGTCGTGAGGGTAGTGTGTATGTGAGATTGGCTTTATGACTGTTATGTCCCTGGTATCCGCATAGGCCACTAGCCTTGCGCCATTTCCGTTTGTGGTCCTGCTGTTCCACTGAGGTAATTTGCAGTTCATGTCACCAATGAGGATTGTATGTTGACGATCTGGCAGTAGACCGTCGAAATCAGTATTCGAAAATCCAGGATTCGAAGGAATGTATACTGAAAAAATAGTGACACTTTGGTTATTAGTCATACTTACCTGAATGCCTGTTGCTTCAGTCTATGCAAGGTTGTCCGGGGTCAGGATTCTGTGATGTGTTGTTGTCTTCCCCCTCCTCTGGCATTCCTGTCGTTCCTGTAAGTGGTGTATCTCTCGATGTTGAAACGCTTGCCTTCTGATAGCTTTGTTTCCTGGAGTGCTACGACATCTATGTTACTTCAGGTGATAAAGTCACCCAGTTCGTGTAGCCGGGTTCTCGCTCCTTGTATATTCCTTGAAGCAATCTTCAGGGAAGCTGCTCTCGCTCTATTAGTCATCGAGATGAACTAATTGGGCGTTGACCTCGTTGAGCCTTTGTAAAGCCTGTTGTTTGACTTAACCGAGTACTGCAATCTCGCGTCTGGTGGCGTTGACATCCAACTTCTGGTTGGGTGCTGTTTTGGCCTTGGTTTTCTATGGTTTCTAGGTAGGTGGTGCGGTCGGCTTTCTTGCTGCTGCTGGCGGCAAACTAGGGAACTTCGCCGCTCCGTTGACCTTTTTTTTTGAAGGTGGAAATCCATTATGGACAATTTGAGCTTAGAGTCTATCACTCAAATTAGTGTGGGACTCACACCCACTAAAACCACCTTGTTGTTTCTGCAGTTTATGAAGGTGGTGGTACTGTTATTTCTAACTTGCGTCACCACCTTACTGCCTTTCTTTCATCACACAATTCTGTTTAAATCTTCTTTCTCCTTTTCCTCTATAATTTCCCTTATCCATTTGTATATAATTTCCTTGTTCTCTTTACTTTCTATCATTAGTTTTATCACGTTAGATGGTGTTATCCTTTCACCAATCGTTGTTTCTGTTCTTGTTTTATTCCTTGCATATCTTTCGCAGTCAAAAACCACGTGCTCCATTGTCTCCTCAATTAGGCACATATCACAGTTACTCTCCCTCATTTTCCCTATCATTTTCAGGTATGCTTTGACACTACCATGCCCCGACAAAAATTGTGTCATAAAGTAATCTGTACTTCTATATTTGCTGCTCGCCCATTGTGTTAGGTATGGTATTAGTTTCTTTGTCCATTCCGCTTTTCCCGTTAGCACGTCCCATTCTTTTTGCCATTCTTTTAGCGTATTATTCCTGTTTTCTCTGTATTTTTTATTTTCGTAATTTTCTCTAAGTTCTTCTACCGTCAGATGGATCGGAGGAATACCGGCTATAACTGCCGTTGCCTCATACGAGATCGTTCTATATCCGCTTATTACCCGCAGCAGCGCCTGTCTTTGAATTTTTAACATCAAGTTCTTATATCTTTTTATCTTCATACCTCTGTGCCATGTTGGTGCCCCGTACAAAAGTGTTGATTGTACCACTCCATAAAGCAGTCGTCTCTTTGCATGTGATGGTCTCTTTATGTTTTTCATAATTTTTCCAAGTTTTGCTAACTTATCATCACCCGCTTTGCTTACTGCATTTACAATATGTGTCCCGTATGTACCCTGGTGATCGATAAATATACCGAGATACTTTACGCTCTTTTGTGGTGTTATATTTCTATTTTTATCTTTTATCTTATTTTCTGCATTTTTGTACCTTTGAGTAGCACCGCCTCGCTCTTTTCCGGTGCACATTTCAACTTTGCCTCTTTCATCCAGTCTCCTATTATTCTTATTGCCTCATTTGCTTTTTCAACCAGTCTGTCAGTGTTTGGCCCTTCCACATATAGTGCCGCTCGGTTGACCTGGGAAGCGTAGGACGTTCCCGGTTTCACAGATCCTGTGACCGCGGGTGATTTCCCGCAGGTTTTGTTGACCTAGGTGCCTCCTTGCATCCTCTGTAGCTGGCTGCATGGGCTTCCTGGCAGTTTGCACACTTGGGTGGCTCAGTCTCTTTGATTGGGCAGTCTGATGCCCTGTGTGGTCCAGAGCATTTGACGCATCTCGCATCTTGGGGGCAGGCCCCTTGTTCGTGCCCAAATCTCTCGGTGAGGTCTTCTGGCGCTGCTTTTCTATGGTTACGAAGGTGTACAGTATTGTCTTCAGTTCCATGATGCTGTTCTCAGTTTCTGGTAATTTTACCAGAAACAGAGGCGGCTGATGGTTCTTCTTTCGTTGGGAGTAAATGGCGAACACCCCATACGGGTTGAATCCTTTAATCTTCAGGTATTCTTCTATTTCCTCGGTGGTGCTCAAGGTGTTTAAACCTCTAATCACCACACGGATGTCCTTCGACGGGAAGTTGAACGAATTTCCACTTCTTTCCCTGTAAAAAGGAGACTGTCTCGCGATATTCCTCCGCGAACACACAATTTTTTCTTATCTGATTGCCCCTGCAGCTGGCCGTGAAGCCAGTGTTTGCGGCAACCATCGTCTCTCTCACCTGTTTCCAGTGTTCAGGAAAATAAGAGGATTACTCACTCAAAACTTGCCTTCTTCCACAATCTACCTCTGCAAAAGCCGTTGATGAACCAAACAAACTTGACCTGGGCTGCTTCTCGACTCAAATTCCCATAAATTGATACTTTTGGCCGCCGTGCCTTACTACAGGCACATATTACAATTTTACCAATTTTCCAACTTATTACTTTTATTAATTTGGCTTATTCGACTCGAAGGACCATGTAAAATACTTTCAGGTATTTATTAAAAAAATGAATTTGGTACGTATTGCCAATAGTAAAAATTAAAATAAAGGTCTGCTTCAAAACAACTTAACTTTATTAAGACTACCTACCTAACTACTTGAACTACCCTTAAGAATTTTAGAACCTTCTTAGTTCTCCTCTCATGCATTGCGCACATATGCATCTGCGAGAGATATCGCTTACAATAGGATGCGACGTTGTCACGCCAAGCACACTTTAACAGGGTTTATATACTTTCTTTTATGGGTATTAATTGATACAATTTTAACTCACTACAAACATGAACAAAATATAGTTAATTCATCGTTAAAATTAAAATACAAAACATAATATAAAAAAACGAAAGAGCAATGTTTAGTATAATGGGGAAGAGATTCTATGAGCGAATGAATACACAAGGATTATTCGACACAAAATTTTAATGTAGGATTTCTCATTTTTAAAATTGCAACTTCAGAAATATAATACTTGTTATACTTATGTTAATGTAATTTTAAAGACTGAAAGATAATTTCAGGTGCTATATATCAAATTGAGTCATTTAACATTAAATACTCTCTTCGAGGTGTCATTGCTTTGTACGCAAGACAATATATATTATATATAAATATATTGTTTCTGGTCGGTAACGTTCATCAGTTGCGCTTCCCACAATTGAATGTCCTCTCGAACACTTCTTAATGCATTTGATGCATTTCGTTAAATTTGAAGAAGCGAGATGTAAGACCGACATCTAGGATTTTCAAGAGAATCAGTAAAAAGAGGTTCCCAATCTGGAGCCGTTCCGTGTAATTGCTGTTCTCCCTTAACTCCTAGGACAGAATGTCACGATAAAATTTTCAGGTTACTGACACCTCGAAGAGAGTATTCAAATTTCTCTGACAGGTGAAGTAACCTGAAAATTTTATCGTGACATTCTGTCCTAGAAGTTAAGGGAGAACAGCAATTACACGGAACGGCTCCAGATTGGGAACCTCTGTGTACTGATTCTCTTGAAAATCCTAGATGTCGGTCTTACATCTCGCGTCTTCAAATTTAACGAAATGCATCAAATGCACAAAGAAGTGTTCCAGAGGACATTCAATTGTGGGAAGCGCAACTGATGAAGGTTCTCGACCAGAAACAATATATATTATATTTATATATAATATATATTGTCTTGCGTACAAAAGAATGACACCTCGAAGAGAGTATTCAATATCTCTGACAGGTGAAGTAACCTGAAAATTTTATCGTGACATTCTGTCCTAGGAGTTAAGGGAGAACAGCAATTACACGGAACGGCTCCAGATTCGGAACCTGTCTTAGAACATTTACTTTCTAGAGATAGCCTGCAGTGCAAAAATGTCGTGGTAAGACTAAGGATAGAGAGGGCAATAGAGAGGGCAAGAGGCTATTTCACTCGGTTGGGAACTGCTTCCAATAAAGCATGTTGTTCATTGGCTGCGTCGACCAACCATCCACCCACTGAGTGAAATAGCCTCTTACTGTCTCTATTGCCCTCTCTTTCTAACGTTGCCACGATTTCATGCTTGACAGGCTATATCTAGATCGTAAATGATCTAAGGGAACCTCTGTGTACTGATTCTCTTGAAAATCCTAGATGTCGGTCTTACATCTCGCGTCTTCAAATCATTTAATATTATTTGTCTTAAAAGAGATAATTGTAAATGCATTTCCAAACAAACAGAAACTGGGAATGGGAAATATTGACATTTGCATAATCTATCCGAGGCTGTAACTGGGCATACATTTTGCTGATATTTGTATAAATTACCTATCGCAATAATCTATGTAATCCTTTTAATCTGTTAATATATAAGTGCAGGCTAAATCATCTTTGTTAGTATGGTAATAATTAGGGTTTATAGACCTCTTACAAATTTCTTATAAATGCTGTGTAAAATTTAAAAATATTCAGTTTATTATATTATATTAAGATCTGAATTTACCACAATGTTTTATAAGTTATGTATGTGACTTTGCTGAAGAAGCTTTGGAAAATTAAGCAGTTCATCGCTAAATAAGGGACAACCAAGTTATTCCATATGAGATTAGAGAATATTTCCAATAACTGGGGAAGAAAACGTGTCAAAGCGAACTGAGAGTACTACCTAGTTGTTTACAAACCTTGTCGGAAATAAATTCGAACCAGAACCAACTTCCACAAAGTCTTAAAAGAAAGAGAAATTTTAAAACTCAAATCAGCTCAGACTTAGGTTGTCTACAATATTCCCCCCACACAGTAATAACGAAGCGAATGCGGAGTTACCAAGAACTAGTCCCAAAATTATTATTTTATTATATGTAATCATACCACCACCTCGACAATGTCAACAAGCATCTATCAACCATATAGCAACAGCAGAAAATATGCAGTAAAAAATTAGTTACTACTGCACGTAAGGACCATACAACTGGTCCAATACTATCTACACATAAAGAAATATCTACAGAAGGACGAAATACGAACAATGATAATAATAAGTATACCTAACAAGATGCAGTATTGATATGGAAAAAGTTGATGTACATCAAGAAGCCACAAGAACCGGACATGTTTTTTATCGGATTGTAAATTCCTGGTTGTGCAACCCCGGTGTCTGAACCTGTTTTGAAGGTAAACATAGATATACGCAACTGGTTTTCGAAAGATAGTCAAACACAATGAAATAATGCCTAAAACAATCCCTTTAGTTTCTCGTGCTCACTTCACTGTTTCTAAGATATTTCTAGAGAATTGTTCAATAGGACGCAGAACGATGACGGAATATTTGCACCTAGTTAAGGTGTATGAAATATATGCTGTCAGGAAGACGAACGTACTTCCACATCAAATAAATATACGAATACTTGCAAAACATATATCTGGCATGACAAAAAAAACAGTTGTTGAAGACCTTTGTTATAAGATGTAGGGGCCAATATATAAGCAAGTGTGCCATCTTGAGACTACTGGTACTAGATTTAAAGAATTGTATGGACCATAATATATAATTAATTTTTTACGTTATTTGCGAAATGTAATTATATAATTCATGAATAAGAATTCAACTATTCCTACTATTTGGCATCATGTTTTTCAAATGTAATTAGTATTAAATTGAATTAAAAAACAAGGAATTCACATCTGCGATCATATTAAAATATTTGAATAAAACTATAAAAAAAAATAAAAACATTAAAGTTCATTTTGTTGTATTCTTGCCAATTTAGGAGTAAGAAAGTATGTTTTGGTACTATCCCACATAGCAGAATATATTGAAGAAATATCACTAGTATATCACAATATCTTTGCAATATATTGCAATATTGGCGGTAAACTGATGATATTGCAGAAATTTTACATGATGATATATAAATATGTAATATTTATTCAATATTGCAGTAATATGTACTAATTAACATTTTTATTTGATATTATGATATATTTCTGTAATATCGTAGGAATATTGCTAAATAATATATTTATTCCCAATATTACAGTAATATCCCAACAATATTAGAGTTTGAATCGGTTTTAATTAGAAATACGCAATATTGAAGCAATGTCGCTGTACAATAATATACAAATATATTACAATATAATTTCTCTTCTCTATAATACAACAATCTTACAAAAAATAATAATATAATAATAATAATAATAATCTCACTGAATGAAGCCAACTGTTCGATACAAACAGACCCTATTCCAATCAGAAGGGGTATATTCCAGGGAGACTCTCTTAGCCCGCTGTGGTTCTGCCTTGCCATGAACCCACTCTCAAACAAACTGAACTCAACTAATTTTGGGTTCAGTCTCAAACACAACAACGTACAAGCATTAAAGATAAACCATTTGTTATACATGGACGACTTAAAGTTGATGGCAGCTACAAAACAACAGCTGCATGATATGCTTAAAATAGTAGAAGGGTTCTCTAGTGACATCCATATTTAGGGGAAAATTCACTAAACCCCAGATATCCTAGATATCAAAAGGGTTTAGCTCTGTGGGAGCCCTTGCCAGGTTTTCAGGCCAGTGGTTGGAGTCGTGGCGGCAGTTTCCCATGAATTTTCTGACCGTCCGGGCTGTCCCTAACAAGACTGCTTTTTGCATTTATTTGTACAGATGTTCGTCCAGACCGAGGTATTTTAAATTGTCTAATAGATGTTTTGGGACTAGTCCTGTTGTTGACATAACAATTGGTACAGTTCGTGTGTTGTTCATGTTCCACTGAGTCTTTATTTGAAATTTCAAATCTCTATATTTGGTTATTTTCTCAGCCTGCTTGATATTGATATTATTGTTGTTGGGAATTGCTATGTCAATTAAAGTTGTTTTCCGAGAAACTTTATCTACCAAAACTATATCTGGTCTATTGTGAGCAACAGACCGATCGGTCAGTATCGTGCGGTCCCAGTACAGCTTGTAGTTGTTATTTTCTAAAACAGATTCTGGTTTATATTTATAGTATGGTAATCTTACCGACTGTGATAATTCATGTTTCAGTGCTAGTTCCTGGTGAAGTATTTTTGCCACAGTATTGTGTCGTTCTTTGTATTCAGTTGCAGCGAACGCTTGACAACCTCCTGTGATATGCTGGATAGATTCAGATGTTTGGCAACCGTACCTGCATCTATCGTTGTTAATGGAAGGGTCTTTAACGATGTACTTTAGGTAGTTCTTAGTTGGAATTACTTGACCTTGGATTGCCAATATAAAGCCTTCCGTTTCAGGGAACATATGACCAGAGATCAACCAGTAGTTCGACGCTGCACTGTCGACATAATCTTGGTTGATGTCGTTTATATGTCTTCCATGAAGGGGCTTCTCTTTCCATTTCAGCAGTTTCTGATCTGTGGTCTGGTGGTGTAATTGGACATGTTGTTGTGTCAGTCGCAGTGGTGTTGAGTCATCAACCTGGCACATGACTCTATGTAGATCAGAAAATTCTGCGAGTTTCTGGAAATGACTACGCAAAATAGAAATTTGTTGATCTAATAGTTTACTTAGATCTGTCAATCCTCTTCCTCCTTCATACCGTGGCAAAGTTGTACGTTCGACAGAGCTCTTTGGATGGTGATTTTGAGCTTTTGTTAGTAAAACTCGAACTTTTCGTTGTAATTGTTCAATGTCAGTCTTGCACCAATTAACTATACCGAAAGAGTAACTGAGCACTGAACACGCATAGGTGTTAATAGCCTGAAACAGATTTTTACTGTTTAGTTTGGTTTTCAACAGTCGTCTTACCCTTCTATAAAACTCTGCTGTTAGGTCCTTTTTCATAGTCATGTGATCAATACGTTGAGCCTGCTTTATTCCAAGGTATTTATAAGTATGACCTTCCCCCATAGATTCAATTGAGGTGCCATCTCCCATTTCGAAGTGGCCCTGCTGTATTTTGCCTTTAACTATATTAATAATTCGGCATTTGTCTAGGCCAAATTTCATATGGATGTCACTAGAGAACCCTTCTACTATTTTAAGCATATCATGCAGCTGTTGTTTTGTAGCTGCCATCAACTTTAAGTCGTCCATGTATAAGAAATGGTTTATCTTTAATGCTTGTACGTTGTTGTGTTTGAGACTGAACCCAAAATTAGTTGAGTTCAGTTTGTTTGAGAGAGGGTTCATGGTAAGGCAGAACCACAGCGGGCTAAGAGAGTCTCCCTGGAATATACCCCTTCTGATTGGAATAGGGTCTGTTTGTATCGAACAGTTGGCTTCATTCAGTGAGATTATTATTATTATTATATTATTATTTTTTGTAAGATTGTTGTATTATAGAGAAGAGAAATTATATTGTAATATATTTGTATATTATTGTACAGCGACATTGCTTCAATATTGCGTATTTCTAATTAAAACCGATTCAAACTCTAATATTGTTGGGATATTACTGTAATATTGGGAATAAATATATTATTTAGCAATATTCCTACGATATTACAGAAATATATCATAATATCAAATAAAAATGTTAATTAGTACATATTACTGCAATATTGAATAAATATTACATATTTATATATCATCATGTAAAATTTCTGCAATATCATCAGTTTACCGCCAATATTGCAATATATTGCAAAGATATTGTGATATACTAGTGATATTTCTTCAATATATTCTGCTATGTGGGATAGTACCAAAACATACTTTCTTACTCCTAAATTGGCAAGAATACAACAAAATGAACTTTAATATTTTTATTTTTTTTATAGTTTTATTCAAATATTTTAATATCGCAGATGTGAATTCCTTGTTTTTTAATTCAATTTAATACTAATTACATTTGAAAAACATGATGCCAAATAGTAGGAATAGTTGAATTCTTATTCATGAATTATATAATTACATTTCGCAAATAACGTAAAAAATTAATTATATATTATGGTCCATACAATTCTTTAAATCTAGTACCAGTAGTCTCAAGATGGCACACTTGCTTATATATTGGCCCCTACATCTTATAACAAAGGTCTTTAACAACTGTTTTTTTTGTCATGCCAGATATATGTTTTGCAAGTATTCGTATATTTATTTGATGTGGAAGTACGTTCGTCTTCCTGACAGCATATATTTCATACACCTTAACTAGGTGCAAATATTCCGTCATCGTTCTGCGTCCTATTGAACAATTCTCTAGAAATATCTTAGAAACAGTGAAGTGAGCACGAGAAACTAAAGGGATTGTTTTAGGCATTATTTCATTGTGTTTGACTATCTTTCGAAAACCAGTTGCGTATATCTATGTTTACCTTCAAAACAGGTTCAGACACCGGGGTTGCACAACCAGGAATTTACAATCCGATAAAAAACATGTCCGGTTCTTGTGGCTTCTTGATGTACATCAACTTTTTCCATATCAATACTGCATCTTGTTAGGTATACTTATTATTTACAATTATCTCTTTTAAGACAAATAATATTAAATGATTTGAAGATCCCTTAGATCATTTACGATCTAGATATAGCCTGTCAAGCATGAAATCGTGGCAACGTTAGAAAGAGAGGGCAATAGAGACAGTAAGAGGCTATTTCACTCAGTGGGTGGATGGTTGGTCGACGCAGCCAATGAACAACATGCTTTATTGGAAGCAGTTCCCAACCGAGTGAAATAGCCTCTTGCCCTCTCTATTGCCCTCTCTATCCTTAGTCTTACCACGACATTTTTGCACTGCAGGCTATCTCTAGAAAGTAAATGTTCTAAGACAGGTTCCGAATCTGGAGCCGTTCCGTGTAATTGCTGTTCTCCCTTAACTCCTAGGACAGAATGTCACGATAAAATTTTCAGGTTACTTCACCTGTCAGAGATATTGAATACTCTCTTAGAGGTGTCATTCTTTTGTACGCAAGACAATATATATTATATATAAATATAATATATATTGTTTCTGGTCGAGAACCTTCATCAGTTGCGCTTCCCACAATTGAATGTCCTCTGGAACACTTCTTTATGCATTTGATGCATTTCGTTAAATTTGAAGACGCGAGATGTAAGACCGACATCTAGGATTTTCAAGAGAATCAGTACACAGAGGTTCCCAATCTGGAGCCGTTCCGTGTAATTGCTGTTCTCCCTTAACTTCTAGGACAGAATGTCACGATAAAATTTTCAGGTTACTTCACCTGTCAGAGATATTGAATACTCTCTTCGAGGTGTCATTCCTTTGTAACCTGAACAGCACAACTTTTATTTCGTGAGAATCATAAATCAAATACAGTCCTAGGTGAGTTAAGGTTTTAGAAAAGAACATTGAAACTTTTCAGTATGCAGTGCACAACGGAAAATCGTATTGCTCTACAGATTGGGAATGTTTATGACAACCTTTTTATTTCATATGTGGCAAATGAAGTAGAACTACCACATTTGGAGCACACATGAACCAAACCAAACTTCTTTACAAATCAAGCAAACTGTTATCAAAGTATCCTGAATTCTATATATACAGAAACTGGAGCGGAGATGGGCTAAATTGAGAGAAGTGGCCTACCATTTCTGATGTAAAAAGTCAACGGACTAGATATTTGGACGGAAATTCGATTTAGTCAAATCAACCTCTAGCTCCTATTTTATAGGAAAAAACTGTAAATGTTTCGTTTGCGTGACAGCTCTCGTTTTCGAGATGTTCTTCGAACCATTCCATGTAGATGTTGGCAATGGTTGGTGATTACGGGGAAACCATAGGCAATCTATCTTCTTGCATGAAGAACCGGTCCTTCTCCTGAAAGTAGCAGTTCTTGAGGCAGCAACATCCAAGCAAATCCATGATTGAGTCTATTGGCAGCTCCGTCCTCTCCATCAGGATTTCGTCTTCAGTAAGTTTCTTTCTCACTATGTTGAGAGATTCGTCTAGTGGTACGTTCGTGAAAAGGTTTTCAATGTCGAAACTTACTAAGCGATGTTCTGGCCCAAGTTCCATGGATCCGATGATTTGGACAAAGTGCTTTGAGTCCTTGACGTGCGATGATGTTTTGCCCTCCAAAGGTTGGATGATTTGTAGAAGGAATTTCGATAGTGCTGCTGTTGGTGAGTTGCGCGAACTTGTAATCGGTCTGAGAGGCACTCCAGCCCTGTGTATCTTGGGTAGTCCGTAAAGATGTGGTGGTTTGCTGTGGTGTGGCGTCAATTTTCTCCTTGTCTCGGGTAGAATGTATTCAGCATGATCTCTGAGAGTGTTGTAAGTTCTATTTTGGATGTTGGATCTGTAGGCAGTGGCTTGTATTTTCCCTTCGACAGTATTTCGTCGATTTTTCTTGTTGTAATCCGTTCTGTCCATCAGGATGGTGGCATTTCCTTTGTCAGCTGGTAGAATGATGATAGATTTGTCGTCCTTTAGTCTTTTTATGATTCTCCTTTCGGATTCGTTGATGTTTTGTTTGATGTGTTTTGTTTTCTCAATTGCGGTTCTGACTTTCCATCGGAATTCCTCCAGTTCTGGTGTCTCTTTGTTGCTGACTCCACTGAACTGATGATATCTAGTACTGGCATCTTTTTTTGGAGCTACAGCGTAGTTTAGCCCCTTAGAAAGCAATATTTCCTCGACTGCTGTGAGAACTCTGGATGACAAGTTCACCACTGTTTTCCTGTTGGTCGTATCCTTCGGCAACTGCTTCCTGGTAAGTTTGTTAAGTTTCTCAGTGTGCACCTTTTGGCCGATTCGTCTGATGTTGTCACAGTGTTTTTGAATCGAAGCAAAAATCGGCATATGGTCCTCCTCGTGTGTGCATCTTCTGATTTCTTGAAACTTTCTTCTGGGTCCTGCAGGAGCTGAGATTTCTTCCAACGATGATGGTTGATTTCTGACTTCACTAAAGGATGGCTGGCTTTGTCAAGTATCTTCTGTGCTTCTTTCCCTGGGATTGGCGACTTCAGTTTGAAACCACCAGGATTAAGGAACACCGCACAGCTACTCAAAGGGCAGAGGTAACGAAGTCTGGGCTAGCGAATCACGCATGGACCAAACATCATAATATCAACTGGGACCAGGCTAGAGCAATTCACAAGGAAGAGCATTGGTACAAAACAAAATTCATAGAGACAGCATATATAGTCTCGAACGAAAATATAATTAGCGAGCCCAGCGTCCAAATTAAAAATATTTGGAGAGCTCTTCTTCGGCCTTTGCCGCTACGCATCACCGGCAACCAACCTCCAGGTACGACGACGCTGATTGGACCAGATAAGACCCAATGACCATGACCGGCGACGCATGACCGGTTAAGGGTATAATATAAATACGAGGGATACTCTGAATTTCCTACCATTCACCTGATGACAATAGGAAACTTCGAGGAATACCGCTTGGAAGTTAAATAACATTTCATAAAGTGTTGCAAAATTCTTTTGATCAAAATTGAGATTTAAATTATCATGTGGGTAAACTTCAGAATTTAAATACAATTTTATATTTGTGATGTTACAATAGTTATGTACGCTACTGACCAGGCTAAGGCAAACGCTGATTTATCAGATCTGGTTACACAACGCAATTCTTTGAAATAATATTTTTGCATTGTTCTTTTTAAAGTAGTCTGACATTAGAATTTGTAGTGATAGTTTCAAATAAAGTAATTTTGTTTTGTGTTTTTTTAAAAACTCTTTAGTTAATTGAAAACACATAACTGGCGCATGACAGTAGGATGCTCGACGATTTCGTTACTGAAAATCGTGAATTTTAATTCTTCATCGAGGACGATCCGAAAAGAGAAATCGAAAATTTTGACCGAGACTCATTATTGAAAATCGGCTCAAGAAAAGTGAATATTTGTTCAGAGACTTTCAACATCATTTTGGGTCAAGAAAAGAAGAAAGAAATGAGAACCGCACTGTAAGTTACTCATTGTTTCCTTTACCTCTACATTTTAATTTTCCTTTATGTCAGACTCCCCAATTTCGACTAATCAATCGATCGATCTTAGTTCAGAAATTGAGTTAGATTCAAGTGGTTCATTTAGGACTTTAGAATTAAATTCAGTTAGGATAAGAGATTTGCAAAGAGAATTAGTTTCGATCATGTCTAACCCAACAATTTCGACAGTTCACAGAACTATTCCTAATTTTGACATTAAATTGCTACAGATTATACCTGAATTTGACGGTAATCCTTGTAGATTACATAGATTTATTTCTACTGCAACCGATTTATTGAATACATATTATGACGTAAATCCAAATAATGTCAATTGTGCTCAAAATAGATTACTTATTAACGGTATATTTCCAAGTTAACCGGTCCCGCTGAGGAAGTTCTATCTATGTATGGTAATGAAAATTGGGATGTTGTAAAAAATTTATTGATAACTCATTTTGGTGATCAAAGAAATGAGAGTAGTTTACTTTCAGACCTTAGTGCTTTAAGACAAAATAATAATGAAAATTCATTACAGTTTTATGCTCGAGTAGTGTCAATTTTAAATTTGTTACATAATTATGTCAATCTTCATGAAAATGTGAAAGAAGTTATAGAAAGTAAAAAGCTTTTGTTCAATTCTCATGCTCTGCATACATTATTAGTGGGATTAAAAGAGCCACAAAGCTCTATGATTCGTGCAATGAAACCAATTAATTTAGTTGAAGCTCAACAGTATATAATTGAGGATAATTACATTAAATATTTAAAATCGGGGAATCTTACAAAACCACTTCCGGAACCAAATATTCCAAATTTTAACGCAAGAAGCAATTTCCCACCATTTGCAAATACTTTTATGAGACCGCCTATGCATTTTTCACCTCAAGCACAATTTCCTAGAGGTCCAGTTAATATTCAACCACGGCAAATTATGCCACCCCAAAATTTTTTCAGTAATGCTCAAGTATTTGGTCCACCCCGTAATGTTTGGAGAAATCCACCTCCTAGTACTTCGAAACCAGCTCCAATGAGTGGGGTTTCACATTTTAGAAATTCAAACATTAATAAAATTTACCCTCAAAGGTCTACCAACTATTTTCAGAGAGATCCTAAACAAAAATTAAATTATATTGTTGAAGAAGTTCATAACGTAGAGCACCAAAATTATGACGAACAGTATGAGCATAATAATCCTTATTATGACTACCCTTACTATGACTACCCTTATAATGATCACCCAGAATCTGATGATTTACCCCAAACTACTGAAATTTTAGAAGAAACTGAAAAACAAGAAAATTTTCAGGAAAACCAGCCTAGATCCCGACAAGACGTAATAGAATTAAATTCAATTTATGATAAAAAGGAACTCCCTTATATTCAAATAAAAGATCCACCCCTTAAGCTCTTGATTGATACTGGAGCTACAAAATCTTTCTTGAATCCTTCTATTGTTGAAAAATATTTTCCAGACATTTTTAAAGAACCTTTCATTATAACGTCTGTGTTTCAAACATCTCAACGTGATTTTTGTGCACGTATTCCAGCTTTTAAGGAATTTAATCACAAATTTTCGCTAAAATTTCATTTATTTAAATTTCATGACTATTTTGACGGCTTGATAGGCCTAGATCTATTAAAACAACTATCTGCAAAATTAGATTTTACATCTTCTGTTCTTATTACTCCTTCAAAAAATAAAATTCATTATTATGAATCCAAGAAGAAAATGTTATTTTTTGTAGACATTGAACCAAATACAGGTGTTAAAATTAAAATTCCAGTTTGCAAAACTTCAGGCGAAATTTTAGTGCCACCTACGAAAATTAATAATTGTAAAATACATGAAACCCTTAGAACTGCGAAAAATGGATACGCTTGGGTAGAAGTAAAAAACCCAAATGACTTTAATTGTCAAATCAAACTATATGACCCTTTACAAACTGAACATTTTAATCGTTCAAATTTTGACTTATGTAATATGAACACAGACCAAAGTCCTGTTGAAAAACATGACATTTCACAACTTATTAGAACTTCACACATGAATGACGAGGAAAGATATCACATCTTAAAACTTTGTCAATCTTATTCAGACATCTTTCACTATGAAGGTCAGCAACTTACATTCACAAATCAAATTAAACATCATATTAGAACAAAAGATGAAGTCCCCGTTTACTCTAAACAATATCGCTACCCTTACATGTACAAAGCGGAAGTACAAAGACGCTTAATCAAAGCATTATACAACACAGTAATTCACCTTGGTCGTCACCCATCTGGGTCGTGCCAAAGAAAGCAGATGCTAGCGGCAAGAAAAAAATTCGAATTGTAGTTGACTTTCGCAAGGTAAATGAAAAAACGATCGATGATAGATATCCTATCCCGAACATCAGTGACATGCTGGATAAATTGGGAAGATGCCAGTACTTTACAACTCTGGATCTGGCTAGCGGATTCCATCAGATCGAAATGGCCCCAGAAGATATTCCAAAAACGGCATTCAGTGTTGACAACGGACACTATGAATATCTACGTATGCCGTTTGGCTTAAAAAACCGCCTGCCACCTTCCAGCGCGTCATGGATAATGTCTTCAGAGGACTTCAAAATTCATGTTGCTTAATATTTATGGATGATGTTATAATATATGGTTCATCACTCCAAGAACATATGACAAATTTGAAAAGGGTATTCCAGCGACTCCGCGAAACAAATTTCAAAATACAACTGGACAAATCGGAATTCCTTCAAAGAGAAGTAGCATTTTTGGGACATCTGGTAACAGCGGAGGGAGTAAAACCAAATCCCGAAAAGGTGAAAGCTATCATGAACTATCCGATTCCTAAAACAACATGGGAAATTAAAGCTTTCTTAGGACTCTTAGGGTACTATCGAAAGTTTATTCGAGATTTTGCAAAAATTACTAGACCATTTATTTTATGTTTGAAAAAAGGCGCAGTAATAAAACATGACGAAAATTTTATTAAATCATTTAATTACTGCAAACAGCTTCTAACAAACGAACCCATCTTACAATACCCTGACTTTGAAAAACCATTTATATTAACAACAGACGCTAGTGACTTTGCCATCGGCGCGGTTTTGTCTCAAGGGACAGTAGGTTCGGATAAACCCATAGCTTATGCATCAAGAACTTTGAATGATTCAGAAAGAAATTACAGTACAATAGAAAAGGAACTACTGGCGATAGTTTGGGCACCAAAGAAATTTAGAAATTATTTATGGTCTAACAAGTTCAAGGTCATTTGTGATCACAAACCTTTACAGTGGCTCATGTCACTTAAAGAGCCAAACTCTCGACTAATACGATGGAAACTTAAACTTGACTTAACTATACTATAGAATATAAACGGGGTAAAGCAAATACTAATGGGGATGCTTTATCGCGCATTGAAATACACCCTAATGAAACTCAAAATCAATCCACTTCCAAACAACAAACAGAAAATCAACAAAGTGCTCTTTTACGGTATATCCAAGAGTTTAATGCTAATTTAGAAAAGGAAACCGACAACTTCTCGACAACAAATAATGTTGGAGATAACGAAAACGAGGACGAAACTACGGACAGTGGAGAAACGTTAACGGGTGAAGAACAAGATGAAGAAACTGACACTGCCGAAGAAATAATGGAAGCAAACCCTGATGGGGATAATACTGCAACTGATACAGTGCATACAAACGAAGAGGAACCTATACAGGGTATAAATCCAACCGAATCCTCCATAAATGTTTTTAAAAATCAAATATTCATAAAAAATTCATCACAACCTAGAAAACCCACTAGGAGATGCCTATGGGAAGCCAACAAGAAATTTATGGACTATTTACATAGTTGATAAAGACTTAACACCCATAATTTCCTTTTTCAAAGACTACGGACAACAAAATAATACTTCGAAAACAACAATGACAATGACCTATATATAAAACTCAGTAATCTTATGAGAGAAACCTTCAAAAACTATGCTTTTAATCTCGTGAAATGTAACATTCAATTAGAAAATGTTATAGAGAAAGAGCGGCAAAGGGAACTTTTAGAATACAATCATGTCACAAAAACTAATCACAGAGGTATAATAGAAACAATACAACAAATTCGAAAAAAATACTATTGGCCAAAGATTGCAAATGATGTTAGACAATTCATTAATAGATGTGATAATTGTCAACAATCCAAGTATGATAGGAATCCTCCAATACTCAAATTACAATTGACACCAACTCCAAAAAAGCCCTTTGAAATTATACATATAGATGTATTTCAGGCTAATAACCAAAAATTTTTAACAATTCTGGATAAATTCTCTAGATATGGACAAGCCTTTCCACTTATAAGTGCCAATGCTCTTTCAATTGTCCAAAGTTTCATAACATTCATGTCATTTCACGGCTTACCACAATGTATTGTTGCAGACAGCGGCACAGAGTTTAAAAACTCCTTATTATCTGATTTCGCCAAACTTCATAAAATTGAACTTCACTATACAACTTCCAAAAATTCCAATAGTAATGCCCCTGTTGAGCGTTTTCACTCAACATTGTTGGAACACCTTAGGGCCTTAAAACTAGAAAATCCTCAAACCGATATTTTAACATTAATGCCCTATGCAATTTTCGGGTATAATCATTCCGTTCATTCGGTGACAAATCAGAAACCGATAGATATTATTAACGGCCACTTAGATGCAAAGGACCCGTTTGACATC
Organism: Octodonta nipae; assembly: GCA_034190945.1. NCBI lineage: Eukaryota > Metazoa > Arthropoda > Insecta > Coleoptera > Chrysomelidae > Octodonta > Octodonta nipae. Next base: position 108,963,202 of record CM067217.1, read on the forward strand.
AATTTAAATCATGAAGTTATTAATAATTACATCAAGCAACATAAGCGTATTCTATTTAATAAAATATATGAAGCTAGCCAAACTACCAAAGAGAAAATTATAAAAAGGGAAAATCAAAATCGGGAAGACCCGGTCCCTTACGCAAAAAATCTAATCGCTTATAGAAAAGATGCAAAATCGCGAAACAATAAATTAAAACCTCCATATATAAAAGAAACCGTAAAAGTAGATGAAGGTATAAAACTTAGAACAGATAGGAATATATATCACAAAAATATATTTAAAAAACCTCACGAGAATTTAAATTTGTTGCAGAATGATCATCACCCTAGCGGCGACGACCCTTCAGTCCAACATTAAAATTACAGAACTCAAAAATAATCCAGGAATCCTTCCTTTCGAATTAGGTCCTGCAAAAATTAAGATCGCAACTCATACCTATCTACATTTTATAGAATTAAGTCCAATAAAAGCTGAATTTGAATCCCTAAACCAAAAGTACCAAATAATAAAAAATCATCTTGAGAAACACCAATTAAATGAAGTTTACGAATTTTCTTTACAAACTATTCAACAGCATATTGAATATCAACTTCAATCTTTAAGTGAAAAACTCCTATCAATAATCCCTTTCTTTAATCGCCATAACCGCGGATTAATAAATGCAATAGGGGGAATTATAAAAGCAATATCTGGGAATCTAGATCAAGAAGATGCAAAGCGGTACGATGAGGCAATAGAAATATTGAAAAATAACCAAAGCGAAATTATAAAATCTGTCAATCAACAAATTTCATTAACACAGGCAATTTTGGAATCAAATAATAAAACCCTTTCATTGATTATTCATAACCAAAAAATCATAAAACAAAACATTGAAAATTTTCAAAAAAATACCTCTTATTTCTTTGAGACAATGTATACTTTAACAGAAATTAAATATAATTTAGATACCATTTCATCAATCATAGCAGAGATAGAAACTTCAATTTCTTTCGCAAAACTTGGAATATTACATCATAGTATAATATCTATTAATGAACTAAATTCAATTTGCGAAACCCTTCTGAAACATCACACACTAAATCAATTAGTGTTTCCAAATTCTAACGATTTATTTAAACATTATGATATCATTTCAATAGAAGCTTATTTTTCGAAAGATAGGTTAGCTTATTTTTCGAAAGATAGGTTAGTCTTCGCTCTACATGTACCTCTTGTACACACAGAATCATTTATCCACTATCACCTTTATTCTATTCCTACCTATAATTCAACTACCATAATTCCGAAAAACACCTTCCTAACAATGAGTAGCAATTGGTACCAATACGACATCAAAGCTTGCCGATTTTTGAAACCTACATATTTATGTGAAAATAATCACTTAGCCATACACAAGAAGATTGCATTTTCTCGATCCTTCAACTTAAAGGCAACAACCCAAGCTGCAACATGATTCCAGTAACGATGAACAAATCCTTAGTTGAGGAAGTTCATGGTACTTATCTCATTGAAGTACCATACCGCTGCAGTATTTCAACCCCTGATGTAACTTTTACCAATGAAAAGGGAGAAGTAAAACAAAAACCATTACTTCTGCCTGGAATCAAAATCAAGAATATTATAGAACACAAGGAAATTATTTTGGATGACATTTCATTAGATCAGCTTCATGATCTTCAAATAAAAAGTAGAGCAGTTCGACCTTTAGTAAACAATCCCTGGAGTAATAGTCATCACCCATGGACAATTCCATTATACCTCATAGTATTCCTGGGGTTAACAGTTTGTCTCATACGTCGATATGTAAGAAGACGGACAGCTACCAACACCACTGATGATGAAGACAATCAAGGCCAACCACCGTCAACCCCTCAAGTTTTGTTCTTCCAGCCCAAAACTTCAGCTTAGTGAGGGAGGAGTTATGTACGCTACTGACCAGGCTAAGGCAAACGCTGATTTATCAGATCTGGTTACACGACGCAATTCTTTGAAATAATATTTTTGCATTGTTCTTTTTTAAGTAGTCTGACATTAGAATTTGTAGTGATAGTTTCAAATAAAGTAATTTTGTTTTGTGTTTTTTTTAAAACTCTTTAGTTAATTGAAAACACATAACTCAATGATCAAATTCTGATACAATAACAAAACGAGGTTTTTCCAGTTGACTTGTCGTTTTCACTGTCCATGTATGTTTTTGACTTTGTTGTAAAAGTGGATACTCTAACAATTCCCAGCTACGAAATCCGATAGGCAAATCTTTTCCACGTTCAATATATTGGAAAAAATGGATTTTGTGAGCATCAGATAATGACACATGAGGTACTTTCCAAACAACTTTATTTAGGTGAACTTTTGCTTTTTCTGTAGTTACAGAACTAACTGCAGCGTTGGTGTCTGCATTGGCACGTACCAAAATTAAAATTTGGCTTGCTTGAAATCACTAGGCGACGAAAATCATCACAAAAGCCAAGCAGTAATTTTAGAGGAATGTATACTGCAAAAATTTCCGTTGGCATCACACATATTTGGAATCCTGCGTTATACCATCGAATTATTTCGTTTTTGGAATATGATAGATAGGTCTTAATCGTTGATGTGATTAGAGGATTTCTGGTTCGATTGACTACTGCTCCACAAAGTTCATAACGAATTTCTTCAAAGAGGAATGCAAAACCATTATTAATGAATCTTAATGTTGGTCTGTACTTATTTTCTGAGTTTAAAAGTTTTCCTTCCAGGTACAGAGTCTTGAGTTTCTATTGGGATTATTATCTTATCACTATTGAAAAATGTAGTATTTACATGAGGTGTGTAGGAATGATTTTCATTATTGGTTATCGCATTATCCACAAGCACATTATCAGCCACTCGTAGTATGTTAAGCGTCATTGTTTTGTTTAAACACAAACCGGAACAAACAGAAAAGTTTTTTAAGTCTTACACTTATATTTAATTTTATGCTGCAAATGAATGCTTTGAATTGTCCTCTCTCTATAGTTTTCTTTTTTTCTTCTTATTTTTTTCTATTTTATGTTTAGCCCTTGTTAAGTGCCGTACCTTGAATCTCAATAATACTAAAATTGCTTATTGATAGGTGTTAACTGTTTCACCTGTTGCTTGATACTCACGTTTTTATAGATTGGATGTATATATTGTATAGGTTGTTCCTGATGTGATAAATAATTAGATGGACCATGATATATATGAAAACCATGTCAATTAAGTCGTTTTAAATGCAATCTTATCGTAACAACTTCACTTTTAAAATTAACCAAATTTTTGTCTGTTATTTTAATAATAATCTCATTTATATAGCTTGTATTGATTGGTAGATAAATGAGGTTGGTGTGGTTTTCAACAATTTTGTAACCAGGCGGAACATTTGGGTAAAACATTTGTATTACATGAACTGGCATATCATTATTGAAAGAATTCTGAATTAAATTGCATTCAATGCAAATAGCATTTACTTTTGAAATGCTGATTGGATAATCTGAATAGGGTCATTTTTAGGTTTTAATTTTCTATTTTTAAATCCTAATAAAGGATTTTTGAAAATCAATTTCTTTGTTATATTTTATTTTACATTTAAATGTGCTATGATTAGCTCTCACTATTAATACAGGTTTTTCTGTTTTTTTTTCTTATTATTATCTTTTCCCACAGGTTTCACATTCTTCTCTACAGATTGTGATGATAATGCAGGTGGTACAGCTGTCTCCTTTTGTTGTTCTTCATGATCAGCTAGCAAAATGTGAGGCGTTTTTTCAATATCCTATATTTCATAGGTACCTACAGGTAATTCTAATTTCAAACCGCTAATATAAAACTTGTTGTTGGTTTCATCGATATTTGAGATGGTATTAAAGGTCATAAAATCAATTAACCCCATGACACACGTACCATCATCTTCTAGAATAATTGGTGCGTAAATCTTTTTCTGAGAATAGAAGCACGTTAACAGAACGTAAATGTATATGCAGACATCTTAATCTGTCAAAGGTTACCAAATAACTAAAACTATTTGTATGTTTTATTAAATATATTCACTTAACTATTTTTTACTATTTACAATTTTCAACTAAATTAATATTAAGTAGTTATTAACAAGTTTCAACTCGCATTAATACTAATGTCTCCTTTCGGCACCTGGTAAAATATGAGACCCTTTGAATTCCATAATCTGTACATATACCAGACTTGTAAACTTGAAAACTTGCACCACAATCATCATATTTAAAAGTTAGTGTTATACCTCTTCTATTGTTTGCCATTTTTTTCTAAGTATCTCTTGAAGAGCATCTTGTATTTAGTAATTTTCTTTGCATGGGTGTTCCACAATATAGACAATAAACAGTAGAGTTAGAGCTACGTTTTTCAGTGATTATTCTATTACTTCCACACTTGTAACACCAGTAGTCCATAAGAACCATACACTGATAATGTCCATCGGTAGGAACAGGCCTTTATGGAAATATGAATGTATATTTTTCAAAGGATTTCAAAGTAATGAGGCAAATTTGATTTGCTTACACCTTTTATTGAGATAAAAAATATAAATAATAATAATAATAAGCTTTATTCCAGAAGACTTCAAAAATATAGCATTGGAACGGTCAGGTGCATACCATACAGTTAACTACGTACTAATACATGTAATTCCAACAATACCAACAGAGCACTAAAATTTTATAAAAAAACTAGCTTAATTCAGGAATTTACAAACGAAAGCAATAACGATATCAGTAATATAATGATACCTATCTGCTAATCTGCTAATAGATGAGACAAAGTACTTATGATTATGAGTTCGACGAACTTAATATAAATGTAGTAATGAATTCAATAACTGCACATTCAATTACAAAACTTAAAAAATAATTACATTAAGTATGTTAAATTATATTTAATTGCTTTTGCTGAACAATAAATATTCCTCTACACTATAGAATGAATTTTCCAACAGAAAGTTTAATAGGTTTTTCCTAAATATGCCAATGTTATCCATACTTTCTATTTGAGGGCTTAGACTGTTATAAAGCTTGACTGCCATGTAGTTTGGCGAATTTTCATATGTAGAGGTTCTGTGCCTTGGAACAGATAACATGGACTGATGCCGTGTATTATGCTCATGATATTGAGCATTTGACGTGAATATTTTAATGTTTAATTTTACATACATAAGTATTTCAAATATATATATGCATGGTACTGTTAACAATTTTAGAGATTTAAAAAAATTTCTACATGACTGATTACGCTTAATTCCTGCAATGTGACGTACGGCTTTCTTCTGCAAAACGAATATTCGGTTCACTGTAGTAGAACACCCCCAAAATATTATTCCATAGCGCAATCTAGAAACTAGATGTGAGTGATAGAAAGACAGAAGTGTGAACTTATCACATATAGGTTTTAGTCTATAAAGAATAAAACATAAGGAAGCGATTGTTTTGCAGAGATAGTCCATATGGATATTCCAACTTAGCCCACCATCAATATATACCCCTAAAAATTTAGTGAATGATACCTGAGATATAGATTTTCCCCCAACGCGAAGTAAATAACATAGATTGCTGCTATAATGCCTAGGAGTAAAATTAATAAACACTGTTTTCGAACTATTAAGAATCAATCTGTTCTTCGTGAACCATTCGTCAAAAGTATAAATGCTTTTTTGCATTTCGATTAATCCATGATTTAGATTCTTATTACAACACAAGTATGTGTTATCATCTGCATACATCGTTAGATAATTTTTGTCAACACCAGCAATTTCGGGGAGATCATTCACATATATTAAGAAAAGAAGAGGTCCCAGAATTGATCCCTGAGGAACTCCAAGAGATATATCCTTTTTTTGAGAGTAAGTACCGTCGATGTATACTAGTTGTTTTCTGTTGGAAAGATAGGATCTAATCCAGTCATTTATTTTCCCTCGCATACCGATTCTGTCGAGCTTTCTCATGAGGATCTTATAGTTTATCAGATCGAACGCTTTACTGAGATCTATGAAAAGGGCTATACATTTTTCCTCGTTATCTAAAGCTTTATACGATTTTTCTATCAATTGACAAATTCCTGATTGGGTGCTTTTATTTTTCCGAAAACCATGTTGACAGTTGCTCAAGATGTTATACTTATTTAAAAATGATATCATACTGTTATCTATTGTTTTCCCTAGAACCTTTGACACTGCACTTAACAAGGAGATTGGACGATAATTTTCCACACACTGATGGTCACCTTTTTTATATAAAGGTATTACCTTAGCTAGTTTAAAAATCTCTGGAAAATAGGAATTCTGTATTGACAAGTTAATTAAGTGAGCTAGTGGTAAGGCAATATATTTTCCAACCGATTTAAGTATATTAGAAGAAATTTCATCAATTCCAGTTGAATTAGAAGGCTTTAAATACATTATAATGTTGTAGATACTTGACTGGCATGCTGGAAAGATGAACATCGACTTTTTTATAGAATTTGTCATGTAGTCTATATCTCCGTAGTTTCCCGACACAACATTGGTACTTTCACTTATTCTGTTAGGTGTTGCTGCAAAGTGGCTGTTGAAGTAGTCGCAAATTTCATTTGTATTTGTTACCAATTTTCCCCCAATCTCCAGAGAACCAATACCTTGATTTTTGGCCATTACTGACGAATTTATTATTTTCCACGCAGCCTTAGATTTATTGGCAGAGCGCGCAAGAAAATTGTCATTAAACAGCCTCTTTGCAGCGGTGATAACTTGGCTATACACTTTTTTATACTTCTTATAGTGTTCTGAAGTTATCAGTCCTTCGTGCTTCCACATATAATGAAGATCTTTCAGGTTTCTTGCTGATATCCGTATTCCTTGAGTTACCCATGCATTCGGTTGTTGAACTAATCTCACTTTCTTCATAGGGAATGCGACATCTATATAATATCGTAGAGTAGATATAAAAGCTGTAAATCCACTTTCTACATCCTGACATTGTAAAATATCAGTCCATAAGTATCAGTACATAAGTGTCCACAATTCAAACTGTTATAGTTCTGAAATTTATTATAGTTATATACAAAACTTCAAATGGAGGCCTAAGGTTTCCAAAGCTATCAAAATAGGTTACTATTGAATCGCTTTTCTTATATGCTGTCCAATGAGTTCCAGGACCAATTGTAGAATCTAAGTTGATGATTTAGGTAAATTGTCTCTCATGAGCACTCCTCGGAAATTTGGATTTTTATTATTTTTCCAAATTTTTGCATATTTATCTATATCAATATTTGTTAGCGGACGTTGTGGTAGTTTTTTGTAGGGTGTAAAAACAGACCGAAGCCTTTTTTGTAAGGACGTAAGTATAGTCTTAGCATCATTTATTACCTTTGCAACAGCTGATCCTCCGGCAGCGATCGATCCCAAAGCAGAAAGTCCTGCAAAAATGGGAATGAGGGGTAAAATACCACCCTTCTTAGGTACTTGAATGATACGAGGTGGAGTAGACTTGATATGTTTCTTAATTTATTTAGCAGATTTCAATGCAACTTTTATGGCAGCACCTAAAGTACGAGGTTTATATTTAAGCACACATTTACTTATAGCTTTTGTAAACCCTAGAAATTTTCTGCTCGGTTTTTTCTTTAACTCCCTTTTTCTTAACTTTTTTGTTTTACACCTTGATTTCGTTTTAACCATACTTCTCTCTTGGTTTTAGTACGTTTTATATGAATGTTCAGTAAATACTGATAAAATTTAACAAACTATTTGTTATACTAATTGATTCTGTTTACTTTTGCCAGTGGTGTAGTGTCATGTTCAAAACCATCATCACTATCATCTAGTTTTCTTTTTCGATTTTGTTGATTGGCGAAGATAAATCAAGTTTTAACTTTTTAGGAATTGTTTCTTCATTATTAAGTTGTAATTTTCTTTTACTCACTCGAAATTTACGAGTTTGAGGTGATATTAGACGACGTTTTATATTTTCAGAATTATAAATGTCATCATCACTGGTATCCCTTTTACGTTTTCGGTTATATTCAATTTCCATATTCATATCAATTTCTTGAAGTTCATTAACAGGTTTTTCTTTTTTGTTTATTTTTTTTATTTGAACCTTTGGTTTTCTTCTTGTCCTGTGATGGTATTTTTAATAGATTGCACATCATTACTATTCAAAATTGTTATGCCGTCTTGTATATTCTTGAGAGTAGTTTCACTCTTAAGTTTAGTTTTTTCCATTAATTTTATACATTTTCGAATCGGATGTTTATTAGTACCTAGGTCTTTTCAAGCTCATACCTAATTTCACTTTAGTTTTCTTTGCATCTGCAATTTCGTGAGCTGCTATTCGTTCACCTAGAGATGCGTCTTGAGAATGAAATCTCTGAAGAGCTTCTTCAGCTAATATCTTATCTGCCTTATGAAGTAACTTTGTACCACTTTCACTTTCATAAAATTTATCATGTTTTAAACACCTAGCATCTAGTGGATTTGTTGGTAGACTTCCTTTCAATAGACCTTGTTTGAGTTTTGTTCCAGGCCTACAATAATTATAACCTGGTATACGCATTTCAAACGGTAAATTATTTATAGTTGAATTTAATAAACCTTGACTCGAATATAACTTCATGATGTTATTTCATTAACTATCAACGTAAAACTAACATATATTATTCGTTATGTGAATATTTATCTTTTATAGTAATGTGTCTAAGAATGAGGGTGGTAAAAAAACTTCTTTAGCTATTGAAAATGATAATTTCAACAGTATACCTCTAAATAAAAAGCATAGTCCATTGTTTCCATCAACTGTGAGGTGTATTCTGGTGGGACCAAGCTATTGCGGTAAAACCAATATTATGGTTAATCTAATTGAACATTTGAACGGACTGAAATTTGAGAATGTTTATGTTTATTCAAAGTCCTTGTATCAACCGAAATATATTTATCTGAAGAAGTTACTAAGCCAATACAAGGCATCGGTTATTACCCGTTCAACGCTAGCGAAAATTTTCTACATCCTTCAGAAGCAAAAAAAATTTAATCTTTATATTTGATGATGTGGCTTGTCACAATCAAGATGGCATACGTCAATATTTCTCTACGGGAAGGCACAGTCTAGTGGACTCTTTTTACCTGTCTCAAACGTATGCCAAGATTCCAAAACTTCTCATTCAAGACAACGCAAATTTTTTGGTTCTTTTCAAAAAAGATGATTTAAATTTGAAACATGTTTATAATGATCATATTGGTAGTGATATGTCGTGTGAACAGTTTAATAAAAGCTTATGTGCCATGTGTTGGTATAGACCATATGGATTTTTATGTATCTCTAAAGACAGCAACATCAATGAGGGACGTTACAGAAGAGGTTTTGATCACTATATATGTTTTAAATAAGACAATTAATTTTATTATAATCATTAACATCATAAGTGTAAGATATATCAGGAACTGATTGAAAAAGATCAATAGCGGATAATAGCAGATAAAATTGGATCAAAAGCGGATCGAAAGCGGATTGAAAGCGGATCAAATGCTCATGACAATCAGATATTAACTGTATAATTATCAACATGAATCTATCAGAGAAGGAACTAAAAAAACGTCTTGTACAGAAACGTAGAATTGTAAAAAAAAATTACAGTTTCTCAAACATGGTGAAATTGTTAAGAAAAAGTTATTTTCTCCTATAACAAAACATCTAAAGGACATTGAAAGTAAACTCAGTCACAAGGAAAATAAAATGGATGGAGCTAGTAAGATGGAAGAAGGAGAAACTTTTTTTAAAACTGAGGATCCTAGTCATGTTGATGAGAAAAAAGAAAAAATCCAACAACGTATTTGCTGGTTGATGAAAATAATCATGACATTTTAGGTGGTTTCTATGAACAATGAACAACAATTGTTAAAAGTTAAATATCCCAATGCATTTCTAATTGAACGGATCTTGAAACGAATAAACCTAATAAAATTTTCGTAAAGTGGTTAGGTTTTGATGATAAACATAACAGTTGGATACAGACAGATGACCTTGAAAACTGATATAAAAGGATAACATTTTTAACACTTTCTTTAAAGTTTCGTTGTGGTTCGACTTAATCAGTTCAATTAATTAAGTTTTTATGTAGTAATAATGGTCATCGTGGATCTGCAGTATGTCCAATATGGAAATATAAATATTTTTTTATGTAAGGAGATTGCAATTATCAATGTTGAAAATGGATGGTATTCACACAACTTTGTGACATTGCCCATCAGCTTGCACCATTTCACTGATACTATTCAACAACCTATGTTGTTAACACAAGCTAGACTACTTTATTGGTTCTGAAAATACCACGGTACTGGTAAAGGGAGTGGAGAAAAAACGCTGGCTAGAAAAATTGATTTTAAACAAGGTTGTGGATTTATCTAAAGAAAAGTTTTCAAATATTAAGAAACATTATTAAAGTCTAACCATTGTAAACAGCACTTGTATAAGAATGATCTAAATTGTGCTGTAGAAAATGTAAATTTGTTAAGAAATTGGTATATGTATTGTAGAAAATAAAACTCCTAGAAATATATATATGTTTAATTTTTTTATAATTACTTAAATTAGTAAGTAAGTATAACTAATTATCTATAAAAAATCTTGTCCCTGTTGAAATATGTGAGACTCTTGGAATACGTCTTGTTCTATTTCCTTCAAGTTGAAACACTTTAACTTTTTAGCAGCTGAAGGTCCACTTGTTTTATTTTCTTCTCCTTCATCTTCCTCTAAATTAAAATTGTACCTTTTACAGCCTTTTCAAATAGAGCTATTTCCTCTTCATTCTCAACATTCATTCTAATATATTTATTTTAGAGGAAGATTGTCAAATTTATGTCTTAACGTAACTTCTTTTGCAGAATATGATAAGGATATTAGCACTATATTTTTTAAATTTTTAATTCCTTCACACCATAACTATAAATAAAAACAAGAAATAAAATAAATAACAATTCAACAAAAAAATAACTATTCACAAAAATACTGCATATAGCATTTTCAAAGGAAAATTCATTTCATCTTTTGTTGAAATTAAAAGGGTACTTGGAATTGTTGTCATTTTTGATCTAGTAAGTAGAGTTGAAAATATAACCGATGAATTAATGTTTTGAACTAACATTCCATATTATTCAACTTGCTTTTATATTAAAGACTAAAATAAAAAATAAAACATGCTCAGGAAACTTGAATTTCTACCAATCATCTACATTTAACATATTTTCCATTTGTATATAAAAATTCTTATTTGTATTATATTATACTTAATATTTTATTCAAACCATTCTAAATATAGAATTGCTAGCATAATTCTCATGGGTGGAGTTACATCTTTACAAAAAAAATATTATATTATTGCAACCATTTTGTATATAAAATCCTACACTTTCAGATAGAAACCAAATATTATATGGGAGGAGCTTTAATTTGTTTATTGAAGCTTACAAATAGAAAACCACTTTTAATAACCTATGTAGGAGGAGTAGTAATTTGTTTATTAATGCAAACAAATAGAAAACTACATTTGCTGATCAATTGTGATAAACAATTTACGTCAGCAATATGGAAACATTAATTTTACATTGCTTATATATATATAAAAAATGATGATCGACGCCAGTAAGTCGTTAAAAATGCAATTAACATAAACATAAGACGCCACTCTGTAAAAATCGTTATATCTCAAAAATGATGTTTTTGTTAACCTTTGGGATTAATCAAAATGATGTTTGTTACATTAATTAAATGTATTAGTTTCCATGAATAACGTATGCACTTTATTTATCTGCTAGTAATTCACTGTATTGCAATAGTATTTGAGAAGATGTTGTACTGTACCATTTGTTTTAATGTAAATAATTTACAAAGTGGCTTTCAAAGTAGAAATTTTTATTGTTTTAATTGCCAGCGTATCACATTCCATGAGGGTGATGATGACCACACAGAAGCTAAACAATAAAGAGGGACCGATAAAAAAATATTTAAAATTGGAAGTTAATTTAACTTTTGGTAAATATTATTATTTGCAATTAAAAAAATAAATTAAGGCTCAAAAAATTGAAACCTTCTAAATATGTTAGAAGCTTAGTTTGGCAAGATACAGAGTCATGTTTTAAAAATAGAGTAAAATCAGGAATTATTGTCAATTTTACAATAAAGAAACCACGTGAATTCCTTAAAAAAGCTTTAAAAAGTTTTTCAGCAAAAATTAAAAGGAATTAAAGAAGTCTTTGTTAAAAGTTAATTGTATATTTTATGCAAACTTTATAAAAACAGCTAACGAATAAACGAATATTAAACATTTTTCAAACAAAAATTAAATTATAGACGTTAATACTAACTTAAAAAAGTGGCTTATGGAAAATGTGGAAAATAAGATTTTACGTAAATTGGAAAATTTCAAGAACGTGATCCTGGATGAGCTTTGTATGAAATATTGCATTTAAAAGTAAATATAAATCACTATATACCAATTAACGTTGGTATGTTAACTTTTGTTGACGTACCAGCATTTATTAAAAAAATAAATGCAGTTTTAAATATAAAAAATAATGATGAGTATTGTTTTTTGTGGTCAATTGTTGCAGCATTACATCCATGTGATGCTAACAAGAACCCATGTAGAATCAGTTCATATCAGCATTTTAGTAGGGTTTTAAAATATGATAATACTCAATTTCCTATATCTTTGAAAGACATCCCTAAATTTGAAAAAAAATAAATTGTCTATTACCTTATTTATGGTTAATAAAAAGAGTAGAGTTCCTGTGAGTTTAAGCAAAAATAATTATTCACCTCGCATAAATTTACTCATGTTATCAACTTTCGATCATTCTATTAATTAAATTCAGATTACGGTAATGAAAATAATTCAGAAAAAACAAGAATTTGCCATTTTGCTATTATAAAAGACTTATCCAAACTCTTAAACAGACAAATGGGAAATTTTTCTCACAAAAAATGGTTGTGTGAAAGATGTTTAAATCATTTTAAAATAAAGGAAAATTTAGATAAACATTTCATAGCATACCTTTTTATGTAAAATGTGCCTATAATGATTCACTTTCTTAATTCTATCAATTTACTGGTAGGGATTGTGGTATAATGGTTTGTTAAAAAACTTTAAGAAATTGCATATAAACTTGATAATATTTTTAACAATCCCTTACCAATGAAACCACTATCAGCTCAACAACGTAGCTTTTATGATAATTCAGAACATTTTCATATTTGTTGTAAAAAATTGAAGATGCTGACATTAAAGTTCATGATTACTCTCACCTTTCAGGTGAATTTAGAGGGGCTGCCCATAATTCCTGCCTTATTAAGTATAAGCATGATTATAACGTTCCTGTATTTTTTCAGAATTTATCAGCATATGACAGTCATTTCTTTCTAAAAGCGTTAGGTACTGTTATTAATGGAACTGTCAGTTTACTGCCAATTAATAAAGAACGTAACATTTCCTTTACCAAACAAATTGTCAATACCAAAATTTCCTTTAGATTCATTTCGATTAATGGCCAGTAAGTTAAGTGACTTAGCATCATATTTAGAACCTAGTCAAAAGTTGATGACCCTAAAATACTGTTATACTGATCATGAATTTAATTTGCTTCAACGTAAGGGTGTTTTTCCTTATGATTATATTGATCTACCAGATATAAAATGTTTTGATAACAAATTAGAAGAAACTAGTATCTCTAGAGATGATTATAATCATCCGAAAAATGTTTGGGAAAAGTTTAATATTAGGAACATACAAGAATATTCTAAATTGTATCTGAAAACGGATGTATTGTTGTTAGCTGATATATTCGAGAATTTTAGAAAGACTTGTCTAAAAACTTATAATGGAAAAGCTGTGGAACCTTTGGTGTGTCACAAATGTAAAAACACAGTTTTGCACCCTAACACCAAACCTTTATTTTAAACAGTCAACGCAATTTCAACAACTCTAAGTTGTCATCATCAAAGAGTAAACCAAACTAAATCGAAATTACAATTTTCTCTAATTTATACCTACCACTAAATTATTACTTAAGTAATTAGTACAAAGGGTAAATCCTAAGTACCTGAATTCTAAATAACAGATTTCAAAGATAAGGCAGATTTTATATAATGCAATTATGTAAATTAGGATAATCCTTAATTACCTACCAACTTTTACCCTACATTATTAAGTAATGACATTTTTAATAGTTATTTTATGGATTCTTAGAAAGTAAACTATAGAATGAACTGTATGGAATAGGACCAATATCTGAATTTATTAGTTTATTATTTTTATAAGTTAGTTAGTACAGTTAGTGTCGAACCTTCGAAGGGTATAGAAGTGTCTCTGCTCGGTAAACCCTTGTAAAAATTAAAATCAGATATCATCCGTAAAAATCTGTTTAAACCGATTTTGAAAGAAATAAGTACTGTTTAGTGCGGCTAGTAAAATCTCGGTTGTTCGGTTGTAAGTTATCGTAAATCGAACGACGCAATAAAGTAATCAATACCGCCACATCTGTGTAGATCTTTTACCGAAGTGAATTATATACTTGAGTGCCGTACTAAAAAGTGTAGTTTTTACAGTGGGTACCTAATAAAGCAATTTATAGGTACTATAAAGAGTTAAGACTCTCAAGAACTATCCGCCACAAACAAGGAATTTTATTAATTTTACTATTTTATTCATTTTATTAATTTCCGTAAATATATATAATATGCCACGACTTACTTGCAAATGTTGTTCTAAAGCTTACGAAGGCCACCTTTTGGTCTCATGCTGCGTTTGTAGGGATTCCTATAAACATTCCTGTGTTGAAATAACTCTCAACGAAGCACGGATAATTAATGGAAATAAAGGATGCAATTGGACTTGTGTAACCTGCAGATCTATAGGTACAGATCTAAATGAATTAAAAAGCCTTATTATCCAACTTCAAAAGGACATACAATAATTAAAAACGGAAAAATCTAAGAAAGAAAATGCTCCTGATTTTGAAGAAATACTCTCTGAAATTTCGGAAAGGCAAAAACGCCGGAACAATGTAATGTGTTTCAACGTTCCGGAACCAAACCAATCTAAGTCATCGGCAGAGCAAGCTGCATATGATAAGGAAGTTGTTTCGAATATATTGACAACAATATCTCCTGAACTGGCTAATACAGAGCTCAAAATATTTAGGCTAGGAGTGTTTAACAAAAGTAAAAAGAGACCAATTAAAGTTGTAGTCGAAAACCAAAATGCAGCTAACAAAATCCTAAAAAATACCAAGAGACTTGAATGCAGTGAAACTCATAAAAACATTAAAATATCATCGGATAAAACAAAAAGGCAAATAGAAAATTATAGAAAAGTCAAACAAGAATTAACTAATAGACAAAATTCTGGCGACAACAACTGCCGTATAAAATATTTCAACAATGTTCCTAAAGTCGTCTCTTTAAACTAAACCCGCCCAACAGTTATTCCAGCGACAATATTAAAATCTACTACCAAAATGTCAGGGGTCTCAATAGCAAGATCGATGAATTCTCGGCAAATGTGAGTGACTGTGAGTATAATATCATAGGTCTTAGCGAAACGTGGTTAACATGTGAGGTAAACTCATATGAATTATTTCCCATTAACTTTGAGGTTTTCCGCAGTGACCGCAAATTTGACCAAATGAAATGTAAACGGGGAGGAGGTGTTTTGCTTGCTGTAGATAATAGTGTTACTTGTGATATTGTTGATACTTCTCAATTTGTTGAAAATTTTCCAGAAATTGACTTACTAGTTTGCAAATGTTCCTTATTAGCTAAATTGTTTTATTTAGCAGTAGTCTATATTCCACCGACCTTGCCTCTAGATGAATTTGAGAATTTTTTAGAATGCCTTGAGAGGTGGGAAATAGTAAACTCTGCTAGGTTTATCATAATGGGTGATTTTAACTACAAACTTTGTCAAAAATAGTGTAAATGACCCGAAAACACGTTCAATTAATAACTTATTATCGTTTCTACAAGCAAAACAATTTAATAACAGTTTCAATAAGTATGGTAAGTTGTTAGACTTAATCATTTCTAATATAGATTGTACAGTAAACCGTGAATGTATTACTCTTGTAAATGAAGATGCTTATCATCCTTCATTGAGTATTGAAACTAATGGGTTATTTTTAAAACAAACTAATTTTAACAGTAATGTAAGTACAAAAAACTACAACTTCAAACGTGCCAACTACTTGACGATGTACCATGAGTTTAATAATGTAAATTGGGATTTTCTGGAAAATTCTTCAAACTGTGACGATGCTTTGCAAAAGTTTTATGATAAGTTTTATGAAATCCTTGATATACATGTCCCTTTATATAAAAATTTCAAACTTACTTATCCCACTTGGTATACAAGTGAAATCATAAAACTTATTAAACACAAAGCAAGGGTACATAAGAAGCTGAAGCAAAGTAGTAATAATACTAGTTATACGGAATTTAGTAAATTAAGACAATTAATTAAAAGCAAAATAAAAGAAGCATATACAGTGTACTTGGATAACATACAAACTAGTTTAACAGATAACCCTACATACTTCTGGTCATTTGTAAATAAGAAAAACAAGTCTTCTAGAATTCCAGGAAATATGTCATACAATAATAAAGCACTAAACAATCCTCAGTCAATTTTAAATGCATTCCGGGCATATTTTGAAAGTGTATTCTCCCCTCCCAAAATTCAAAACGATCCTGTAGATATAAATTTAAATATTCATTCTAATACTTTGTCAGTTATTAGCTGCGAATTTATTACTGAAACAGAAATTCTAATTGCAGGTAACAAATTAAAAAACAAGTTCACTTCTGGTACCGATAAAATACCATCCTTTCTAATAAAAGATTGTTTGCGGGTCTTACTACGTCCGTTACAAATTATTTTCAACTTGATCCTAAAGACATCCGTATTTCCGGATACCTGGAAAGTAGCTAAAGTTTGTCCTATTTACAAGGCTCAAGATCAGAAAGAAGTCACTAATTATAGACCTATATGTATACTGAACAATTTTGCCAAAGTTTTCGAGACCGTGCTTTATCGTCGGATATACCAATCAGTTAAGAATATATTATCTACTCAACAGCATGGATTTATGAATTCTAGATCAACAGTTAGCAACTTAGCTATATTTAGTCAATATCTTTGTAAAAAATTAGATAATAGAGGACAGGTGGACGTAGTCTATACGGACTTCTCGAAAGCTTTTGACAAAGTGAGTCATTCCAGACTTCTACGTAAATTAAATTGTTTGGGTTTCAGTGATAACTATCTGGGACTTATAAGATCTTACTTGGATCAACGTAAACAATATGTATTTTACAATGGTTATTGTTCAGACGTTTATCTTGCAACAAGTGGAGTTCCCCAAGGATCAAACTTAGGACCACTATTATTTTTATTATTCATAAACAATTTATGCAATGTTTTAGAATGTAACAAATTACTGTTTGCCGATGATTTAAAAATATATATGTCGATCTCTTCCCCAGAGGACTGCATTAAATTACAAAAGCAGATTGATATGTTGCAAGACTGGTGTCTGAAGAATCAACTGTATTTGAATATATCTAAATGTAAGATAGTAACGTATTGTCGTAAGAATAAACCGGTGAAACATCCATACTCAATTAACTATATTGTACTAGAGCGCACGAATACAATCAAAGATCTAGGAGTCCATTTTGACAATCAACTTAAGTTTAATGATCATATTAATATCACCGTTAATTCTGCTTATCGTACTTATGGTTTTATATATAGAAACTGTAGAAATTTTGACAACCCTTCGGCACTATCTGCCTTATACATTAGCCTAGTAAGGTCAAAATTGGAGTACGGAGGCATCATTTGGAACCCAATATACACACAATATGCAGATGGTATTGAGAAAGTGCAGAAAAAGTTCTTAAAATTCCTAAACTTTAAAGTAACTGGACACTATCCACCAAGAGGAAGCAACTATCTGAACTTGCTTCATAGGTTTGGCTTTGTCTTGTTGGCTAATCGTAGATGTCAAGCATCAGTTACATTTCTACATAAATTGTTGAAAGGTAATGTGGATTGTCCACAACTACTATCTCAAATTAATATTTTAGTCCCTAGATTGAATTCGAGACGAAGTGATACATTTTTATGTAAAACACCTAAAACCAATATATTATTAAAATCACCTTTGAATTTAATGTGCAGAAATGCAAACAAGATATCCAATATTTGTGACATTTTTACATGCAACGTACATGATTTGAGAAAGGCTTGTCGTATTACATTTAATTAATATCTCATATTAAGAAAAAAGTTCTTTCACTAATTTTACATTTTGAGTCAGGCAGATATTTCTTAGTATGTTATTATCATCATTATCTTACTCTTATTAAATTATTATCATCATTATTTTACTCTTATTAAATTACTGCAACCAGAAAATATTATTGTTTTTTATCTTGTTTATACTTATTGTTATTAGGTCTGTTTATTATTACGACACTACTGTCATCATAATTATATTATTATCTATTTTAGTATGTATGTTTTTTATATTTTTATTTTAATTTAACTTTTCTATATTGTTAATATTTTTCTATTCGTATTTTAAATTAAGATTTATTTATTTTTCTTCTTTAATTTACTATTTTATTGTAGAATTATTTCATTGTAAAATTGCTCTGTAAATGGGAAACTGTTGGGCAATAAACGCTATTATTATTATTATTATTATTATTAAAAATCATTATGCTTTCGTAAGCGTGGACTTCCCTATAATTATTTACTTGTTAAACTAATTTTAAAGAAGATTTCTAATAAACTACGTAGCTTATTAGAAATTGAGAGTTATTCATTGTATAAAAAAATAACACATAAATTAACTGAGAATGATTTTAAATAATGGATGGAGTTTCAAAGAAGAATGTTTGCCATGATTAATGCAAAACATAAAAATAAAATGAGAAAGCTTAAGAAGAAACTTAAACAATTATGTTCAATGAATAAACAGCAAGCAAGGGCAAAAGTAACTCCGACAACTCCGTCTATTGTTGAAAACCATTCATCTCAATCCTTTAGTAACGAGGAATTAGAATTATGAACAAACGGTTTAAAATTTGGCATTCCTGAAGATGAAAAAACTCTTGAAGATGTTGTGGCGAGTGTTGAAAGTTCAATTCAATAGTTACCAGACAATTCTAAAGGTTTAGTCCGTCAACAGGTTCGAAATCATTTAACAAAAAAACTATCATCTAGTAATAAACACACGAAAAAGAACACACAAAAGAAAGGTATTAAACGATTGAGAAACATGGACGTTTTTTACTTAAAAGCCGATAAAGGCAACAAAGTAGTGATCCTCGAGAAATCTAATTATTTTGATAGAAGTAATAACCTGATTACGAAAAGTCCGTATTCAAAATTAATTAGAAAGCCTTTATCAAAGATGACATCAGAAGTAAACAATGTCCTTAACGTATGCAAATTTTTTGTAAGTCCTGAGCTGAAACGAAGACTACATGTTTCTAATCCAACGATCCTGAAATTATATGGCCTTCCAAAAATTCACAAACCGGAAAAAACGGTACGTCCTATTGTTTCAGCCATTGACGCCCATCTTATAAATTAGCGAAGTGATTAACTAAACGATTCGAAAGTTTACCTTGTCCGCAGCAAAACTTTAGCGTAAAGAATTCTTTAGAGTGTATTCAATCTATACAAAACGTTTCGCTGCAACCTGGAGAAATTTTGGTATCGTTTGATGTTAGTTCTTTATTTCCTAGTGTACCCATGCCACAAACTGTGAAGTACCTGGAGAACTTACCGCGTGAAAACTCTTTTTGTGAGGCAGAAATTAATGAGTTAATTTCCCTCACAAAATTAAGTATGAGCCAAAATTGTTTTCAGTTTGGAGGTTGCTGTTATGTTGTTCATGGGCAGGTTCGACGTTGAAGCAAAAAATGACTCCCAGTATTTTCCTAGGGTATGGATACAGTACGTGGATGACATATTTGCTATATGTAATACTAATGAGTCCAATGTTAACGATTTTGTTATGTATCTTAACAATAGGTTTGCTTCTATTAAATTTACATATGAACAGAAACAAAAGGGTACTCTACCATTTTTAGATGTATTAGTTTTAAGAAATAGTAATAAGTTTGATGTATATAGGAAGGATACTAGCACATATAGATATTTACCTAATACGTCTTTTCACTGTCAACAACATAAAATGGCGGGGATTAATTTCCTTGTACATCGGTTGTTGACATTCCCTCTCACTAAAGAGAGGTTTGAAAATGAAACGGAAACTATTAGAGAAATAGCTGCATGTAATGGTTATCCAACAGATATTATAGATAAATTAATTAGGAATAAATGGCTTCGGTTACGAATGAATGAAGTGTCAACTTTTCGAAATTAGTCACAAGAACAAAAGTTTGTCTCGTTCCGTACAGTCGTTATACTAGGGGATTTAAGAAAGTTTCTAAAGAATTTGATATGAAGGCGGTGTATAGAAAAACCACAACACTTCAGAAATTGTTGGGCAATCCTAAAGATAAACTTGCTGATTTCGAGATGTCCGGTATTTATGAAATCAAATGTAATGATTGTGATTTAAAATATTAAGGACAGACACCCAGATTTATCAGTACCCGTTTCAAGGAGCATATTGCCCATTTGATTGATAGTATGTCTGATAAGAGTCATTGTTGTAGCGGATTTTCACTCCTTTGCCAAAGTAGTCGGGTAATTCTCGAGGTGGTTTCAAACATCCAAAGCTATCAAAGTACTGAACGGTGTTTCCATTTCGCACATAAGCTACCCAATGCGTACCTTGACCAGTGCTGGTATCCAAATTAAATTTGGCAGACTCCTATGTTTGTGAATGTTTAGATAGGGCGTCTCGCATAAATACCCCTCTAAAGTGGTCAATTGTTTGACATATTGCTCAAGCTCGTGATTGTAGAGTGCTCGATTGGGTAGCTTTATTGGGAGTTTTTTTATTCTTTCGGTAAAGACCGTAGCCGTTGGGGGACTTTTTGAGGAAAAGACCGCTCCCCTTCTTGCTGGTCTCTTCCATGACTTGATTATGGCGCTTCTTGCGAGCATTCTTTGCATCTATCACGGCTTTGGCTACTCCACTGGCCCCGCCGGAAAGAGGGTTAAGTGCTGACAACCTTGCAAATAGGGGTATTAGAAGGAGAAAACCACCAATTTTCGACTCAAAAGGAATCACTCCAGGTACACGGATTCTATTCCGACCGCCTGCCGTCTTAATGGCTGCTCGGGCTGCTCTCAAGGCCAACAGCGAGGATTTACGTACATCACCTCCGGATCCGGTAATAGCTCTCTTGATTGGTAGAACCACATTTTGTCGAAAAGATTTTTTTCCACATCGTTTTTTCATTCCAAGTCCCATTTTGCTTTTAGTCTTCATGCCTGTAGTTATAAACCAAGAAGCTGCTTATTCCCCAAGTGAAACATCCTTTGTCTTGAATCACCCCCAGGCTCGATTTTCCAACTCGTAATTGGCCTTGTGTCCATCCGTCAAAGAGTTGTATTTACTGTAGGCGATATCGTGCGCTCGACAAGCAGCGTCTGTCTTGTTGATTCCCTGTTGATCCTTGGAGAGACGGTCTTGAAGTTTTGTACCGGGTCCTCAAAACTGATAACCAGGTAGATGTAATCCAAGTGGTATTTTTATTGATTGCGCTATTCAGTAAACTACGTTTTTCGGGAGTTAACATGATACTGATTGAAACTGAAATGGACCACTGAATTTAATTAGTATTTGTAATAAAGTGATGCCAGTATAATTGTTATCAAACTCCCTACGGGTAGCAATCTGTGGACGTAGTGGTGGTGGAAAGACCAACGCATCGTTATAGCTCCTATTCAATGAAAACGGCCTACGATTCGAGAACGTCTACATTTATTCCAAGTCACTCTACCAACGAAAGTACCAGCCTCTACAAGACGTTCTCAAGCAGGTTAAGGGTGTATCGTATTTTCCCTTTAAAGACAACGAAGAAGTAATTGATCCGAGTGAGGCACGCGAATATTCAGTATTTTCTATTATGTGAATGGTGATAAGAAAAATAAGATTCAGAATTTCTTTTCGATGGGAAGACACCATAATATCGATTCGATGTATTTTTGTCAAACCTACAGAAAAATACCTAAGCAACAGATTCGAGACAATTGCAACTTGATTGTCATATTCAAATAAGATAAGGTAAATTTAACGCACGTCTTTGACGAGCATGTGTCTCCCGTCATGAACTATGATAAATTTAAGGCAATGTATTCGGAATGTTGGCAAAATCGTTTTGGCTTTATTACAATAGCTAAGGACTTCAACTTGAATGATGGTCGCTACCGTACAGGTCACATTATCCTTGATGGGTTGCATTTTCGAGGCACACCAGGGTTATATCAACTTACATTTTACAAGTTACCTGATTATGCTCCCGATGATTTAGAAACATACAAGAATGCAGCAGGTCGTTTGAAAGCTTCAAGCCTATATAAATATACTGAAATTACAACGCCAATGTTTCCTCATGTGACAAAGAAGCAACATTTTGTTGGAACCGGTATGAACTTACAACAACAAGCCAATGGAGTACGTCTACTGGGATGACCCCAACGGATTGGTTGAACGGCTGAAACTACTAATTGCATCCAAGGAAGCAGGCAACACGTCCCATGACAACGAAATAATTGCCATTATAAATCAACTTAAAGAAGCTAATATCATACGCGATAAATAAATTTTGAAATTGAAAGTGTATATTATTCCTTATCCTATGGCAAACATGTCAGTTTTACGATGACTTTAAACAAGCTTTGGCGTAGTGCCTATCAGCAACTAACGTCATCAGCATTGAAGTACCGACGAAAGCCACCAACAAGCAGTTCGTTGATAAGGAAATAGCAAACAGACTGCAACAACTACGTAGTGATTTTCAAATAGCCTTCAGCAACTACACTGGTGAAGTTCACCAAACCTTATCTGAGTTTAAGCAAAACGAAAAGATTATTATTGTTCGAAAAGATAAGGCTAAAGAGCTTTCTGACCTAACAGAACTTAAAGATTACTAAAGTAGTGCCTGACCTATACCGAGATATGCAAAAACTACATGATGATATTGTAAATCAAATGTTGCAACAAAATCAAAAACTTGAAGCAGTCGCTGATCATATGACTAACATTAAGTTACATTACTAATACGTTGTCAATTTCCTTTAGTCGTTATTCTCTAGCGACATGGCAGGGCCATGTCAAAGGACCAGGCACCTTTCTTATGGAAAAATGGACTTCCGTTAAATTAATTGAAATATCGGCTCAAACAGATTCTATGGCTAGTTTTCGAGATACAGAGTGCTAAACATCGAAAATGCCTCATTTTTGATATCGGATATTGGAGAAAGCGCGATTTGTATATTATAGTAATAGTAATGGAATAGTATTTATTGCCCAACAGATTTTACAATCCAATTATAGAGTAATGTACAAATTCCCTATAATGGTATTCATCTACATAACATTCCAAAACACAAAAATTGTAAAAGTTTAACAAAATAACAGTTACTATTAAAATTAAATATAAATAACAATATAATTAATAATCATAAAATCACAAAAATAAGGACTCTACTACATCATCCTCCATCATAATGGCAACGGGATTAAAACATCCATCCTATATGACAGGAGAGAAAACTTATAAATGTCACCCTAAACAGAAGGTCACGACGGTGATCTGCATAATTTGTGAAAATACTTATCACCTCAGTGATTATAAAACCAAATGTGAAATTATAAGTAGCACTCTGGTTATTTGTCCGGAACATCAGGATATTAAAATATCACTAAATAAGGATATACAACTTAATGAAGACACTCGTACTGTAATTGCGGCTATTAAATTGATGAAGAAGGAGGAGTTTAAAAAAGAAATACTAGCTGAAATAGATTTCAATAATTCAACAATTGAGGGAGAGACTGACGATGAAGAAAAGATTAGTCTACTTCAAAAAGAAATTGCTATGTTAAAACAATTAAATACTGAAATGTCTGATAAAAACATTCTACTTAAAGAATTATACATAAATGAAAAAAAAACAAATACAAAACAGTAATCATAAATTATACTTATATATAGCGTTAAATGATTCTAGCACAATCACAACTAACAAAAAAAATACCAAAAATTATTGTTAAAAAGAGAAATACAGAAAGTAATATCAACCTAAAAAATACAGTAACCAACTGCTTAAAAAAAGATAAAGAAATCCTTACCAAAAACATAACGGTCACTAAAGAAAACAATTTAATTATAAACTGTTTCAATAAACACAGTGTTACAAAGGTTGAAACGTTACTACTTAATGAATAATCGGACTGTCTTACGATTGAAAAGGAGCAGTTACTTAACCCTAAGATAAAAGTTGTTGGTATAGACAGTGATGTTAAGTTTAATCATAATTCATTAGAGTATGACATAAATGAAAGAAATTTCAAAAACTTTGATGTAAAATGCAAAGTTTCTAATATATATATATATATATATATATATATATATATATATATATACAGCAGCAAGTGGCTGTATGAGTGCTATATTAGATGTTCCTGCCATTTTGTACAAATATATCAAAGCTAATAACAACAAGTTATTTGTTGGTTTACAGAGATGTCGAACATATGATATATTAAATGTAACCCTATGTTATAATTGTGGTAGATGGGGGCATAATGGATCAAAGTGCCGAAATTTAACTGTTTGCCTTAAGTGCAGTGGATTACATAAATCAAGAGACTGTAAGAGTAAATTATTAAAATGCATTAATTGTGTATACCATAACACAACCTACAACACAACATACGTAGTTGAACATGTATCAGTAGATAGTGACAATTGCCAAGTACTGAAATCAGTTCCTTTTACAAACACATCAGAAAGCCATACAAGAACCCCGGATTATAAAATGATAACAAGAGGAGGTTCTACAAATAACCACTACTCCACTGTGAAATCACCCACCCATAATGGATAGTGAAGTGGATTTTAATGAACTTACAAAGCAAGAACTCTGTTTCTCGGATTTTCACTCACTAAACAATTATGTACAGAATAGTGACAATCTTATAGTTCATATTAATATCAAAAGACTCACCGCAAATTTCGAAAAACTTGAAATTTTTGTTAAGAGGCTAAAAATTAAACCTTTTGTAATAGTTTGTGCAGAATCCTGGAACCTTGAGTGTTACCAGTTCTCTCAGCTTAAAGGTTATAAGGTATTTTATAATCATGGCTCGATAAACCGAGCTGACGGAGTAGTTATTTAGAATAAGGATAATATTATAGAACACACTTACTTAATATTTTACATTCTAATATTGAAATCTCAGCGATGTACAGAAACTGAATTTGTACATAGCATTAAAGAATTCTTAAAAAACAATACAAACATTAAAAATCATATTATAATAGGAGATTTCAATATTAACATACTAGACCTAGAAGATATAAATATGGAGTTCTTGGGTAGCCTTCTCGAGAAAGGTTTTTTACCAGCATTTCAAACTATCACTAGATTCGGGATCTTGCATAGATAATTTTTATATAAAATCTGATAATATTGATTACAAACCTTTAATACTTTCTATTGTTTATCCAGATCACTATCCACTATTTATATCTATCAACAAGAAATTAACCGAAAACACAAAACATAAGCATATCAATAATATTAATATCAATGAATTGATCAGTGTAGCCAAAACAACCGATTGGCAATCTACTTGTCTACAAGCTCCAAATACATGTACTGAAATGTTGGTAAATAAAATTCAAAAATGCATCGGGATGGCCACACATGAATTTAAAAAGCATAACAAGAAAACCAAATCTAAACCGAGGAATAATTGGATAACTCCTGGTATAATTAAATCTTGTCATACAAAGGAACATCTTTATACAATTTGGAATCTGAATAGAAATAATGAACAACTGAAATTTGAATACAAAAGATATATCAAAGTTCTAAATAAAGTAATATTAGATGCCAAAATAAAAAATGATGCTGATCTCATTCGTAGTAACTCCGGAAATAATAAAAAATTGTGGAAAATTGTTAAAAGTAAATTAGGCAAAACAACTAAAACTAAAATGAAATCGACTTTATATTTAACGATAATAATGAAAAAATTCATAATGCTTTTGACATAGCAAATACGTTCAACAAATATTTTTGTGAAATCGGACACAAGTTGGGCAATAAATTAAATAATAGTACAAAGACAAATAGCTCTAACATAATTAACACGTTACCCAGTGTGAACACTAAATCTATTTTCCTGAGGCCAACGAATGAGGATGAGATAGTGAATATTATCTTGGGTATGAAGGATAAAGCGGGCGGCATTGACAAAATACATACTAGAACACTCAAAACGTTGGTCAATCATATCGCTCATCCTTTGTCTTACATATTCAACTTAAGTATGCAACAAGCAACATGGCCAAAAATACTAAAAGATGCTGAAATAGTGCCAATACACAAATCTCAATATCTCTGATCTCTAACGTAGGTAAAATTTTTGAAAAAATTATTCCCACAAGATTTTTAGATTTTTTTCAGTTACATAAAATTATATCGAAACATCAGTATGGATTTCTGAAAAATATGGGTACCAAAGACGCCCTCAGTTATATCACAAACATAATATATAATAGTTTAGATAAAAATAAACCAACTATAGTAACCTTTTTAGATCTAGCTAAAGCATTTGACACGGTAGACCATTCGCTACTCTTGGATAAACTTTATAGATATGGTATACGAGGCAATGCGCATAAACTAATTCAAAACTACCTTGATAACAGACAACAAAGGATTAAAATCAATGACAAGTTCAGTGATTATAAGGTATTCTGGGCCACTTACTGTTTTTGGTATTTGTGAATGATCTCCTAGACAGTATGGAACATGAAACTATTGTGTCTTATGCCGATGATACTGCCACTATATCTACAGCAAAGACGTGGCCTGAAACAGTGTCTAAAATGAATATATTACTTAAACATATCTCATCGTGGCTTCTAGAAAATAGATTATTTCTTAACATTGAAAAAACGGTGTATATTACTTTTGGTAACTACAGCGACAGTGTGCCTGACTGCTGTGATATTAAAATAAATGACAAACCCGCAAACAGAGTAGATAATGTTAAATACCTTTGAGTAATTATTGATTATAATATGAAATGGACCAAGCACATTGAATATGTCACAAAAAAAAACTAGGTTTTTAACCTTTATTTTTAAGAAACGGTTAAATATCATGGATACTAAAACATTACTTTTATTATACTATGCGTTCTTTCACAGTGTCGCCTGATATGGTATTCTTGCCTGGGGTGGAGCGTACAATAATACTCTTTCACAACTCCAGAATTTACAGAATAGAATCTTAAAAATAATTAGTAAAAAAATTACTTATCTGATAAACGTCCACTAAACATGAAACAACAATTCGCATTTGATGCCCTAGTGTACCATTATCCCACTCTAAAACAAAAATTTTCTAATTCAACGAGCATTACAAGAAATAAGAGTATTATCTTACCAAAAACCTATAAAAAAATTAGTGAGAAGAACAGTACATATGAGGCTACTCTGAGATTTAATGAATTACCAAACGAACTTAAAGTGCTAAATAATAATAATTATGTAATGAAAAATAAAATCAAAAGGTGGATAAAATATAAAGTAGAGTAGGTGATTAATATATAAATAATAAATTATATAGTATGGAATGATCATAATATGACATAGAAACAACATAATCTAAAGAACTCCATTTTTATTCTGATAGGCTGCAAGTTTAAGTTTTAATATTAATGTTAATTTTAAGTGTAATTTTACTGCTTAGATTAAATATAGATTGTACTATATCAGTTCCTAAGTACAGGTGTGTGTCCCTCTTTAGAAATTACATTACTTACATTTTGTATTGTATTGTAATTTTTGGTAATAAATAAATAAATAAAATGAGAAAGGCTTAGAACTAAGTGAAAGAATCATGAAAAATATCACTCATATTTGATATTTTATTAAAGTTATGACCCATAGTATTTAATGGTGAATTCAAAAGTAAATTTGTGCGTGACTTGTAACAGTATAAGGCTATGTTAATCCTCACGTTGTATTGTGACACATAAAATGCAAGAGAGCTAGTAAATCAGGGCAGTCAATTGGCAACGAACCAATTTATAAACTAAGACTGGATTTCTCAACTCTTCTAGAGTGTAGACTGAAAATTGAATCTTGTAAGTAATATGGAGTATTCTATTCCCCTTGTTGGATACATTCCATTCACTTTATACATTAAATATTTTAGGAATTTCTAACACTATGAATATTATACTGTGGGCTCCATACGTTGCAACAGTAGTCAAGCTTTGTACGTATGAAGCTGAAATATAAAGTTTTTAAAGCCCCAACATTTTTGAAGCTCCGACAGTTCCGCATGAAAAAGCCATACATTTTGTAAGCTCCAGTGATCAATGAGTTTATGTGATCCAGAAAATTGAGACTGGAGTCAAAAATTACACAAAAATCTCTAGTGGTGGTATCACGGAGTAACATAGTGTCGTTGACTTTATACGGATATACTAATTGAGTCTTTTTTCTACTAAATGAGACAATTTTACATTTTGCTAAATATTGCATAAAACAATTACTATTATTTTTGATTACAGGGTTTTTCCAATATATGTAACATTCCTTTTTAGAAAATTCATTTTTTTATTGTAAAGTTGAATACATAAGAAGATCTAATTTCACCATTAATCCAATGTTAAAGTAAAGAATTCTTGCACGTGTTCTTATATAATACAGTGTGTAATAAGTAAATATTGCTAGAGTGAGCATCTATTATTTTTTCCATTAATGAGTATATAACCCATGCGTCCTGTAATTTTTATATTAAATTACGCGAATCTACGACCTATTACACTCTATTCAACAGGTATGAATAAACAAATTAAAAAAGTAACTGTACAAATTAAAAAAAAGTTTATACAGGGTTACTTATTAATGAAAAAAATAATATATGCCCACTATAGCAATATTTACGACTCACACTGTATAAACAAGTTCAAGAATTCAATTCTTTAGCATTAAATTAATTGTGCGAGTACATCTTATGGATTCAACATTGTAATCAAAAAATGAGTTTTCTAATAAAACATGTTACATATATTGAAGATACTCTGTAATCAAACATAATTAATAGTAATTATTGTGTTCAATATTTTTGTCAAAAAATGTTAAAATCACGTTTTCTGCAATACCGGGAAATAATACACGTCTTTTATGAGAAATCTGATAAGAAAAAGGAGACATTTGTGATGCTTATCACCATATATATCCCAAAAACGAGTAATACAATTTTAATAATATTTTGCTCAGTTCAACACAGAACATTTGTTAACGTAAAAATGTAATAACATAAACAGTTGACGGAGAAAATTTAGAACTACAAGGTGATGTGAAAACAATTTTTTTAAAATCAGTTTAATATCCTGTAGAGTAAAAAAGATGGATTATATATCTGTTTAAAGTATTATTAAAATTGCAGCAGGGATGGTTCGTAAAGGGTGACTCATTAATAGCAAAAAAATAATGTATGCTCGTTCTAGCTCTATTTATGGCTCACACTGTATATTATATAAAGCACGTCCAAGAATGTATTACTTTAACGATATATTAATTGTGCATTAACATCTTACGTTTTCAACGTAGTAATACAAAAATGATTTTTTCCAAAAATACATGTTATGTATTTTTGAAACACCCTGTAAGCCACTAAAATTTATGGCAGATATTTGGTGAAATATTTATGTCTTATAATGGCCAAATCGCGATTTCTCCAATAACCGGAAATAAAAAAAAAGTTTCTCATGAGAAATCTGATATCAAAAATGAGGCATTTTCGATGTTTAATACTCTGTATCTCGAAAACTAGTCATAAATTTGTTTGAGCCCATAGACTCTTTTTGTCAGAACATCATGTTCTAGAACCTACCAGCATTTCAAATAATTTGACGGAAGTCCATTTTTCCATAAGAAAGGTGCCTGGCCCTTTGCCTACTTTTAGTCAGTATATGAAATGTCGCCTATAGCGAAACATTTCAAAGAAAAAGTACAAGTAGTCAAGGAACTGCATAGACCTGTGAGGCGAAAGTTTCCTCGCCGACGTGTAATAATCAAGGATTTTGATGACTCCTGGCAGTCTGACCTCGCACAAATATATCTCTATGCGAAATCCAATCGTAATTTCAAGTTCTTCCTCGTGGTGATTGATTGCTTTTCATAGTACGTGCGGACGAGGCAGCTGAAAACGAAATCCGGTGAAGAGGTAACTCATGCCTTTGAGAGTATTCTCAAGAAACGGCGGCACCCGAAAAATCTTCAAACCGACCAGGGTAAAGAATACTACAATAATAGCTTTCAGAAACTGATGATCATATGGAATCAACCATTATAGTACATTTAGCGGAATGAAAGCTGTAATAGCTGAACGAGTTATTAGAACGCTGAAAGAACGGCTCTACAAAATCGTCAAGGACTATAACCATCAAAAACATTCCAAGACAAAGATTAGACCTGTGGACATTAATAGGAAAAACGCTCGAGATATTAAAGTATACAATAACTTGAAAACTGCTGAACCAAGAAAAGTGAAAGTCGGAGATGTTGTGCGAATAAGTAA
This sequence comes from Octodonta nipae, assembly GCA_034190945.1. NCBI lineage: Eukaryota > Metazoa > Arthropoda > Insecta > Coleoptera > Chrysomelidae > Octodonta > Octodonta nipae. The sequence continues at coordinate 108,994,027 of CM067217.1, forward strand.
AACCAAACACATCTTTAATAAAGGTTTCCTTCCTAGCTGGAGTATGGAATTGTTTAAAATTACACAGGTAAAACTAACTAATCCAGTTACGTATATTTTGGAAGATATGAACGGAACATCGATTCAAGGGAGCTATTACGAAGAAGAATTGTAAGAGGCAGCCTGTCCTAACGTGTATCTCCTCGAGAAAATTTTGCAACGAAAAGGAAAACAGGTTAAAGTTCGGGGCTTGGGTTTGATTCGAGCCACGACAGTTGGATTGATGCTAAAAACAGACTGTAATTCCAAAATTAACCACAAATATAGGCACATGCTTGCATTGCAAAATGAAAACGTGAAAACATCACTGCAAAGTATTCGAAAAGTTTAAGCCAACATATCACCAAACTAAACATTTACAAAAAGATATCGAATATTATGGTGAAACACAACGAGTGGCTCAAGATTTGAAAGCTTTACATATATGATGATGGTGAGAGGAATAGAGGAGATCTTAGCAACAAGAGACCTACTTTTCCATCATATAATTGAAACCAACCGCAATTAGGTAGTAGAAGGGGTACAACTATAAAATAGTGAAAATTCCCACATATAATCCCAGTCCCAGTTTACCTCGCGAGTGATTTGTGAAAATGAGTAGTATAAGCAGTTTTGAAACCAAGGATAGTGATAGTGGTTATAGTACTGATTCCACTATCAATTAAAGTGCGGACTTGGATAGAGTGTTACTAATGTACCATGAAGCTGCCAAAACGGAAGACTATTACTTGCTGCAATCGAGATTTCCATTACTGAATTCAGAGTATGATGCTCAATGTGCACTCAGTTCTGCAAAATTCTATTGTTCAGTGGTTGTCTTGCTAAAAACACCTGTAGTTGCAGGAACGCCAACGAAAATTGTAATGACTATGTACGAGTGGGAAGATGTCATCATTGAGCTCAAACTAATGAAAACAAACTTTTTTGAAAATACCACAACTCCAGAGTTTGCTGCCCCAGTGACCTGCGGAGATTGTTTGCATTTATCCCAGATCCAGTATGAAGACGTGAAACAAGTGATGGTGATGACAAACGTTTGCGCACTATATTTGGACTATAGTAATGTGTCTAAGTGTTTATTGGGAAATAACACCACACTTTAAAGGAAATTGCTGTATATTCCAAACGTTTCGGGGTCTAGATCAGACCCCGTTGTCAATGGCTAAGAAACTACGGATTAAAAAAGGTACAATTCCAAGATATAAATTTAAATATTTGACAATGTTTATTATTTGACAACGGGGTCTGATCTAGACCCCAAAACGTTTGGAATATACAGCAATTTCCTTTAAAGTGTGGTGTTATTTCCCAATAAATACTTAGGCATTGAAAAAGATGCCACAAGTATCCTTCAGAAAACAAATATAGTAATGTGGTTGAGCGCTTAGCTATTAACCCTATTATAACAAGTAAAATAATTTGTTTGGAGCGCTTAAATATCTGTACTTTTATATTATAATGTATTTGATGCAATTTGTTTATGGTCAAATTTACAAAATCGCTAACCAAATGGAAAATTATTAAGATCATTTTGTTTAGATGACAGTTCTTCATAATCTCCATTATGTATTGCATTAAAAGAACATATTTATTAATATAAAAACATTATTTTACATGATATTGGCATTAGAAAAATTGAATAAATGTATATAATTAAAAATTGTGTTGTTTATTTCATCAGTTCCACACAATGGAGTGTCGAGAATACTTCCTAGTATACGAAAATCGATTACGTACCCTTCAAAACTGGCGGTCGGACTTCCCTTCCTGAAAAGTTAGCCAGAGCAGGTTTCATTTACCGAGAATATGCATTAGAATCCGATGGCAGGTTACATGATGCTGTTAAATGTCCATTTTGTGATATACGTGGTTTCAACTGGGAGGTGGATGTTGACCCCGTTGCCGATCATCTGGATTGGAATCCATATTACCGCTTTTTTGATTTTGATGACACTTACCACATCACCACCCCTATCAGACATAAAACCAAAGTGCCGTTTGAGTGCAGACTTGAGACATTCAAAGACTGGCCTATTGCCATGAAGCAGACACACTCCGAGGATAGGATCATTTGACATTGCTGTGGCTTAGAGCTCAAGAATCTCTTACCTTATGATGATATTACAGAGCTTCACAAAATCAGCTAAATGTTTATTGCTTAGAAACGGCCCCCCAAATCTCCACACTGACTCTAATAATAATACTTGTAAAATTTGCTTAATTAATGAAATGTCAATTGTTTTTATTCCATGTAGACACTTTGCTAGTTGCTGTGATTGTGCTTTAAAAATAGATGATTATTGTATATGTAGACGGATATTTAAAAATATATGTATCCTAAAAATAAAAATGTTAATTTGAACATATTTTGTTTTATTTAAACATATAATACTAGATATGTACAATATAATTGGGAAACAAATAACACATATACTAATGTGACTATTATTCAAATACATAAACCGTTTTATTCTGGGTTGGTAATTTGTTGGGCATCGTTGGAAATCTCCATGACAACGTTTTCATTCAGGATGGATTCTATATTTTTAACCAGGTCAGAATCATACAATGGCTCAAGAGAATGGTGCTGATTTCGCAGTGGGTTGCCTCTAGCGAAGCATTTTAAGTTCCTAAGTCGGAACTTGAGAGCGTTACCTACATCTACAGACTTTGCACCACTCTTTAACTAGTTGAGCGTTAGTATTTTCCTTCAGCATTGTCTTTATAACTGCATGGAAAGACTCTCGCTGCCTGCGTATGAGGTACCATTAGCTCTTACTAAGAGCCAACAGAGTCCTACATCTCTGTTTTTTGTGGTTGATGGACTTTGGAGCTACTCGATGGACTACGTCTTTTCTCAAGCTTTTCACTACCTGAGACTGTATTTTGGTAGAAACCACGTTCAGAACCTCACGATGACGTTCTGATGCCTTAACAGATTCCTCTTCTAGTCGAACTCGATGCAGTTCGGCTTTGGCCCTTGCTTCCCTAGCTCTACGTTCTTTTTCAGCCTTAACTAGTTCCTCATCAGCTAGCATACGATCTCGATCTGCTTCGTTTCTCTCTTATTCGGCTTGTAATCGTTCTTTTTGCATTTGACTCATTTCAGCCTCAGCGGTATTTTTTACTTATAGCATTAGACTTTTAAGTTCGTTTATTTCAGCCTTCAGATGCTCGTTTTGCAGAAATTAGGTCGTTACGTACAGAAAGTTGCTTCAAACGCAAGCGTTTAATTAAATTATAGAGAATGCGAATTTCTGTGACCTTGCTGCTCCGCATCTGCATAAGCAGCATTTCAAAGTCGATGGCGCTCATGCAAATATATTTCTTTTTAACATTGTTTTCATCCTGAATTTCGTTGTACTACATAGGAGGTTGTTGCTTTTTGAGCAAATCCAAAAAGTGTGCTTTTATAGTTCTGTATTCGCCGCTATTAGCCACACCACTGGAGGACGGCATCATTTATGAGAACTTGGTTACTCTCAAAACAATTTAGTTTAGATTAAACTGGTAGCATCATGTAATTGCAACACACTTGAAAAGCTGTTTATTACTGCGTTAATGAACTGATGCAATTGAACTGAAAATTATTTGACATGAAATATACTCCTGCTACGTGATTTATGTGATGGAAACCAATGAGAGTATAGTTTATGACGTCATGGTAAAGTAGTGGGAGGCACTACGTACCGTACGTTGAACAGGAAGCTGGAGAGATAACTAAGTTCGCTGTAGGAGACGTTCTAATAAAAAGTAAATTTCGAGTACTTATCTATTGTCTGTTATGGCACTAAAACAATGTCCTGTATTTCAAATTTTAATTTACATCTTAGAATTGTGCCTTTTTAATCCGTAGTTTCTTAACCATTGACAACGGGGTCTGATATAGACCCCGAAACGTTTGGAATATACAGCAATTTTCTGTAAACTGTGGTGTTATTTCCCAAGAAGCACTTAGACATTGAAGAATATGCCACAAGTATCATTCAGAAAACAACTTTAAAATTTTATTTCAAACAGAGCTACGTATAATATATTATGATATACCAGCACCAATTTCAACGGCATTTATGTTTATTTCCAAAAAAATAATGCGTTTTAAGCCCCATCCGCTACCTTCTTTTGAAAATTCTTCGAGAATTCATAATTGGATCCTTTACGTGATTATCAAACCATTCTTCTAAGTCTGTTCCCCGATCAATAATTTCATTTTTAGTATTGAAATATTTGTAATTCATGATTTCATCCATGTCTGACTTCTTTATAAATTGTCCACAAAAACAAGACTTGAATATGATTGAAGCATCATCCAGAAACATCTAGATATCTTTATGTGATTCGTTAATTATTATCCCTGTTCTAACAAGCTTTTGAAAACATGAAGCAATGAAATCCCATTGAACTCTACCAGATCGTTTATTATTTAAACTCATTGCAATTTTTAACTGCTTCACCAAAGTCCGAAAGAGTTTTAAATAACCAACATTTTTTTGAAATGTTTTTAAAGTTCCCACACAAAAATTTTCATGGCGAATAGCACAATTAAAAAGTCTCATATATTTACTGTCTCTATTTTCCTCTCTCTTTTTAGTCGTACCACGACATTTGTGCACTCACAACCACTCACAGCAAGCCCTACAACACACAGAATCACAGAACACAAAACTCACACTACTGACAACCTAAACATTCAGAACGATCAACGGTCCCCACAAAACAATAATCGGTAATATTAATTGTTAATTTAATAGTTCTGGTACGTCAACAATTTTTGAAAGTGACCCCATTGCTGTTAATCATAGTTGTTAAAATGTTCTTGAGTGTATGACGTCAACATACATAACAAATATTAGATTTTTGTGGATACAAGTATACTTGTATTCAATTTGCTATGGGTCAAAGCTGTCCAGAATGCCGTATTGTGTCTCGTCATGTCTATACCCCGAAAGGTTAATAGTTTACTCTTGGAGGACTTGAATTTTTACAACTTTAGGTTACATATATGTATGAATAAAAAACATGAATCTGTATTAATTTAAAAAGTGTTCATGAAATCACAAATTTTACATATATATCTATGAATAAAAATCATTAATCTGCATTTGCTAATTTACAAAATTCGCAATACTAAAATCTCAAATTTTACGTCTCCTGTGTTAGATATGGAAACTCACAAAACTGACTACACAAACTTTCAAGAACGACCTCTACGAACCAACATAACTCCTGCACACTACTCAGCCGCATTACATAACTTATACACACCACACAGCCCCCATAACATCTCAGTTCATCGAACTAAAAGTCATCGACCATCTAACCTATACACTCGCCATTCAGCCCCCATAGCTTCTCAGAAAGCTATCGACCGATGAACATAACCTCTACACATCACTGAGCCCCATAAGTCCTCAATTCATCAAATTACACGAAGTCAACCACCTAACAACCTAACCATATACCCGACTCTCAGCCCCCATAACATCTCAGAACTCCTTCACACCACTCATCCCCCATTAAATAACCTATACACACCACTCAGCCCCCATAACCTCTCAGTTCATCGAGCTACACCAAGTCACCGAACAATCTAACCTATACACACGCCACTCAGCCCCCATAACTTCTCAGGCAACCATCGACCGATGAACCTCTACACATCACTCAGGCCCCATAAATGCACTTTGTATTTCTCAGAAATTTGATAGGAAGAGCTTTCTCTTTTGTCAGAAAATATTGGCCAATATCCAAACAAAACTTTCCTCACTGGTTCCGAAGGAATTGGACTAGGGCTCGTTATTCTCATTTTTGCAACAATATCTCCTTCCGACCTGCGTTTTCTACTTAGAGGTTAATAGTTTATTTTAAAAATACTTTTTACCACTGGTGATACAAAACCGTATAATGATTGAATACAATTTTCACCTAGTACCTATTCACACGTTATATTTTACTAAATTGGATTTATTCGAATTTCTTGAAGAAATTGAACATTTATGTTTCATGTTTTTCCTATGCATTTTCGTCAGTTGTTTTAATACTATTTTCGGTTTTCACGGGCATATACATTCTTCAAAATTATTCCCGAAATCAGCATTAGAAAGTTCAAAATTTAAACAGGTTCATCACCGATCCAGTTTTCATAGACCTCTAAGTCGTCAATACTTACATCACTCGGATAATTAGCAAACTATTTTTTTGATGATCAGTATGGGGGTCTCGGAAACTAGCGGAGATAGAGCAATGGTTAAATTAGGAAAAATTTGCAGTTTTACTGGCCCAATTTAATAACACTTTCGGATTTTTGTAAAAAGTCATGGCTTACTAGATATTTTGAAAAAACGAAATTCTGTCGATGTAGTCAAATTCCTCTAGCTCCTTTGTTTTTGATTTTATAAAAAAAGTGTATCCCGAATATGATAGTCATCTTGTTTGCGTGAGAGCTCTCGTTTTCGAGATATGACACAAACTTATCTTTTTTTGAATGGAAATCATAGTTGGCTATGACCTCAAAAAATCGGACATTTTTAGAGCTTTTCCACGATATAATACTCGATATAATTATTCATAGAAATAACGGAGTTATGAATGCTTTTCTCTCTTATTTTCACTTTAAACGTAGGTAGCCATGAAAAAGATTGTTTTCACTTTGACGTTTCCTCATTTGAGAGTAATTCCATTAGCAGTGCTGAACTGACAGTCGATATTCACAAGCTTTCGTGATAAACTGAAGAAACGAGAAACGAAGAAAAACTGAATTTGGTGGAATGTTATATCATATGCCATAAAAATTCAGATCGTGCAGCTGAGGAATATTTTCATAGATATTTTAATCGTCGTCAACCTGCTCTATGAACATTTAAGAGGCTTTACGATAGTTTACCTAAATATGGATCTTTACTAAACCACCAAAGGAACGTAATCAAATTAACGAAGCAGCACAAATAAATGTTTTGGCAATGGTAAATCAAAATTCATCTACATCAACTCGTGAGATTGCGGCAGAAGCTGGCACATCTCAACGAACTGTAGTTAAGGTACTGAGAGCGCACAAGTTCCACGCGTACAAGCTTTCAGTTTCTCAAACTTTGCATGCTGGTGACGGTTTTGTACATGGTTTAGATACATGTGCCTTGACAATCCACAGTTTTCATTAAAGGTGTTATGGTCAGATGAAACTAGATTTAGTAACTGCGGTATGTTCAATAGACACAATGAACATATCTGGGCTAAAAAAAACCCTTTCCATGTAGAACAAAGACGACCCCAGATAAAATTTGGTTTTAATGTTTGGTGTGGTATCATAGGGTCTACTATTCTGGGGCCTTTTATCTATGACGAATCACTTGCTACTTGCATTTCTTGCAATACACTTTTCAAGACATGTTGCATAATTTGAATTTGAGAACTCGTTTAGAAATTGAGTGGTTCCAACATGATGGATCACCTGCTCATAACTTCTATTTATGGGGTGCGCTAAAAAAACAAAGTATATAAAAGAAAGTATGAGACAGACCTAAGGGAGGCGGTATTACAAGCAATTGAAGAAATTGATAGGCGGTCTGTGAGGAAAACGGTAATGTCAACCTTAAAAAGATGCAATTTTTGTCTAAATAACAATGGTGGACTTTTCGAACATAAATTGTAACCATTATTATGTACTTTAATTTCTTAAGTTTTTAGTAACTACCTACTTATTTAGTTTTTTCGTTAAATCTGATATACCTAATACAAAATTCCTTCAATGTTTTTTGGAATAGTTATTATTAAATCAATCTATTTCATGGCTAACTACGTTAAAAGTGAAAATAAGAGAGAAAAGCATACATAACTCCGTTATTTTTAGGAATAACTATATCGAGTTATATCGTTGAAAAGCTCTAAAAATGTCCGATTTTTTGAGGTCATAGCCAACTATGGTTTCCATTCAAAAAAAGATAAGTTTGTGTCATATCTCGAAAACGAGAGCTGTCAGGCAAACGAGGACATTCCAGTCATATTCGGGATAAAATTCCCTTCAATATCGATATTTACACTTTTTTTATAAAAACAAAAACAAAGGAGATAGAGGGATTTGACTAAATCGACAGAATTTCGTTTTTTTTTAATATCTAGTAAGACATGACTTTTTACAAAAATCCGAAAGTGTCATTAAATTGGGCCAGTAAAACTGCAAATCTCTCCGAATTTAACCATTGCTCTATCTCCGCTAGTTTCTGAGATCCCCATACTGATCATCAAAAAAAAACACACCCTGTATACAAGAAAATATACTCAAATGTTTACAATGTTGCAACAAAGATACCTATAATCTATCTTCTGATAACAATTTATTTACAGAAATTAGGAGCAAATAATTTTATTAGTGAGTTTCATAGCTTGGACAAACAGTTGACTCAAAGAAATTTTGTTTTCTTATGGAAAAGCTCTTTACATTTCATTTATAAGTATCCGTTGTACTTAGTCTAGCAATACTCATCGGCGGCATGCTGTTTGCGATTGAGGTTAAGGCACTATTGAGACGCCATGTACGAAATACGAATTATATATGCCTCTAATGTTAGTCTGAAGCTGGTAGATAATGTAACTCGTTTCTCGAAGTTTTCTTGGACTTCCATCGTCTTAAAATGATAGATCTCACAGCGTTTCAATAGCTTTTTCGTATTTATACTCTTAATCGGTCATGATCATTGGGTCGCGATTGGTTGTCTGCGATGCATAGAGGCAGTGGCTCAAGAAGAGGTCTCCAAATGTTTTTAATTTGGACGCTGGGCTCGCTTATTATATTCTCATTAGAGATTATTTATGCTGTCTCGATGCATTTTCTTTTAGACCAGCGCTCTTCCTTGTGAATTACCCTTGCCTGATCTCAGTTGATGTTGTGCGTTTCACGCGTGATTAGCTAATCTAGACTTTGTTAGTTCTCCCCTTTGAGTAGCTATTCGGTGCTCCTTAACTCTGGTGTCTAGTGGTCGCTGTGTCTCCAATGTAGAGATTGCCACATTCACATGGTATGCCGTATATACAGTTTTTTGGTACTGCAGGATTATGCGGCTTTGTTTTGGTTATCATGCTCCTCAAGGTGTTGTTGCTCTTGAAAACCATTTGGTTACCATATCCGTGTCTAATACGTCTAAGTTTTTCCGACAAGCCTTTGGTGTATGGTAGTAATACGGTTGCTATCGTGGTTTCCTCTTCCTGCCTTGGTAGTTTCTCCTGTTGTTCAAATGCCTTGTTAATGATGGTTTCCGGATATCCGTTCGTCAGAAGGTCGTCTGTAAGTTTCATGTTTTCTTCTTTGAGAGCCTCTGGTGTGCTGCAAATATGGTTAGAGTTGTAGTGTAAGTATAACCCTGTATGTGTAGCCTTCCAGTATACTGTTGCTTCGATTCCGGTCCTAGTCATTTGGGACTTCACATCAAGAAATGGTAGGCATCCACTCTCTTCCCTCTCCATGGTGAAGCTGATGGATGGTTGTGATCGGTGTAGATGCTCCAGAATTGCCTGTAGTTCTCGCTCCCCATGTTGCCAAATAATCAAGGTGTCGTCTACATACCTTAACCAGAGTTTTGGTTGCTTCTCTTACCCCTTCTGTGTATTATATTCAAACCATTTCATGTAGATGTTGGCAATGGTTGGCGATAACCGGTCCTTCTCTTGAAAGTAGCTAACACCACATCAACTGGGATCAGGCAAGGGTAATTCACAAGGAAGAGCACTGGTATAAAAGAAAATTCATCGAGAATATAATCAGTGAGCCCAGTGTCTAAATTAAAAACGTTTGGAGACCTTTTAGCATTGCCAATTAATCAGTCATTTCAAAATACATTGTTCGACCAAGATTCCTCATAAGAAATCGAAATGTCAGACCAAACAGATAAGTATAACAGAAAATACATCCAAACATATTATACAGGAAATCTAGGTGACAAATCAATAGACCTAGTTTCTCCCAGTTAATCCTGCAAGAGAGATTTTTCTATAAGAAGGCAACTTGTGTACCGGGCAGTTTCTACAAACTGCTCCTAGATACACCTTGATTCTAATTATTTAACTTATCTGTATTTTTCATAAACCATTGTGAGGAGTGAAATCATTTAGAAATTCAAGAATTGTTTGGTTTATAAAATTTTTACTGCATTGTTTCTAAATTTATTCCGCATTTACTAGCATTTTCTTTTTTATTTTTTTTACAGGTTAATGGGAGTTTCTGACAAAGAAAAATGAATTAAAATTGGTAAGATCATTTCGGGAAAAAACATATTCTATAATAAATTACTGGATATTCAAAATATACGTCATACATCTCATTATGAAATTCAGTGTATATAAAGTATTTGAAGCTGCAGTAATTGTATATTAACTAACTATTTAAAATGTAAGTTGGCCGAGACCTTGCAATGCAAAGGTATATGTGTGACGTATAGACCGATAGACTTTGAAACTCATTTTTAGAATTTTCCCTTCAGAAATATGGTTATTATAATTTAAAAAAAAACAAATGATAATATATTGAGGAAAAACGTTCTTTTTAGGTAACTCTGGAAACAACATTTTCTGATGATTGAAATTATTACCTTGTCAGTGCAAACGGTTCACCCTGAGAATGTCGACTCCCGATTACGGCGACGACTTTTTTATAAATAAGTACCACACTAATATCCATCCTGGGCTTGTCGGAACCCACAATACATCATTTCTGATAAATTCCCACGGCAGATATATGATGGCGCAAGTAGTATAGTGCCAAAATTCTCACACTCCCCTCTGTTATTAAGGCACTGATCCATATATTTAATAATAATATCGTGCTAGTGGAGTCTAAAGAAATGCACAGTCATCACTATGCAGAGAAATATATACTCTGTTTGATCTGTGGTTAGTGGTTTCCCATCACATTTACATTCTATCAGCAGAGTCGTAACTCTTGAGCGCATGGGTCAAGTATCAGAAAACGGTAATCGGTTGTCTTTCTTAGTCAGTGTCCCTTCCTCTTACGGGCGATAGTAAAAGTAAAATTGGCCCCTGACGCATGATCAAAAGAAGCGCACCACGCTTTACTTCACGAGGCACGAGCCGTTAACCAATACTGTGCGACCACCCGTGCCCTGGCGAATAAATATCATGACTGGCTGCAATAATTAAAGAAATCCGTATCAAATTTGCAGCGTCCGCCTGGAGCGCACCCGCGATTTTGTCACTTGGAACCTGCAACCACCCTAAATGATAATATACTTTTCTATTCATCTAACGAGTAGAGCCTATAGTACAATTTGCCAATTGAATTCCTGCGAAATAGTGAAACAGGTATACCTTTACTGAAAAGAATCTTATACCAAGTCTCATGGCTAAACCACTTTCCGTTTCTTAAATAGTAAATTTCCTTAAAGTAATGCCCCCCACTTCTCATTAATTATTGGACTTTTCCTGGAATGATGGAATAGCTTTTAGTTATTTAAGAAAAATTGTTTACGTATTAATTTTGGTTTGGTCCGTTCTCAATAATGCACTTTACATATTAAAAAAAAAGTAAAAGCGTAAGCAAGCAAAATAGGTAGATACATCCGCATTAGTCACTTCACAGATTATGTCGAACTCAATGTTAGAATCAATGGAGAGAGGGCGACTCAACTGCTCGAAAAAGGCAATCAAATTGGACTGTGCTGTGCTGTGATCTCAGCCATTCGTGGTGCCCATATGTCCGAAATAATATATAAACACTAATTGCAAAAATTTTCTTTCAAACATTTGCCAGTAAAATTAGCATAACGTTCATATGTATTTCTAAGTTATCTACCTCCGTTTATAGTAAATTATATTACCTAAAATGATAATGGTAAGCTTCCTTATTATTCCTTGCACTATAAGGTGAGTACTTATCCAATAACCATACCATACAACCTGTCGCTACCAAGGCAGCTACTATACTCAACCAAACCTCCAATTTGAGAACTGTCATAAATTTAAATAAGGATGTTTTCCTCACTGGTTTCCTCATTACTGAAACAATAATAATAGAATCAACAATTTTAGATGTTTCTTTTTACATATATTATATATATATATATATATATATATATATATATATATATATATATGTTAGGTGGTTTCCGCGAATTTATCCGCGTAGTTGATAGTTGTCATCGGCGAATCTCAGATGGTTTAGATATTCTCCATCTAGGTTCAGTCCTTTGTGGTCCCAGTTTAATCGTCGAAAGATACTCTCTAATGCCGCTGTGAATAGTTTCGGTGATATTGAGTCACCTTGTCTGACTCCTCTGTTAGTAGGAAATTCAGGGCTGCCTTCGTATATTCTGATTTTGGCTTTGGCTTCCTTGTATATATTAGCCAACGTTTCTATGTATGGCTTGTTCACTCAGGGCGTTGATTACCGGATATATAGTGTCGAACGCTTTTTCGAAGTCAATGAAGGCCAAGGCAAGTGGTATTTAATATTCTCTAGTTCGACTGATAACTTCCCTTATAGTGTGTATGTGATCGAATGTGCTGAAGCCACTACGAAATCCGGCTTGCTCTCAGGGTTGAACGGAATCTAGTGTACTCTGTATTCTGTTTTGTATGATTTTAGTAAATATTTTGTACACTACCGGCAGGAGACTTATCGGTCTGTAGTTCCGAATGTCTTCTTTATTGCCTTTCTTATGGATTAATACTATGAGGGCGCTATTCCATTTTTCTGGGATGTGTCTGGTTCTTAGGCAATTCGTATATATTTTGGCTAGGCGCTTCCATGCTTCTCAACCAGCGTATTTTAGTAGTTCAGCCGTTACTGCGTCGTTACCTGCTGTCTTGCCATTTTTCATTTTCATGACCACTAATTCCACTTCCTCCACGAGTACTTAGTATTTCTTCTTCCGTCAGCTGTATGTCCAAAGATTCGGGGGCTTTGTATAGATCCTTGTAGAATTTCGTGATATGCTCCATTATTTCGTGTCTATCCGTTATTCTGATGTTTTCTTCTGTCAATGCAATTACTTGTCTTTTCCCAATTATCAATGCTTTCTTAGCGTTTTTATAGCTTTTCCGATTTTCAATTGCAGTTTCTACCAATTTTTCGTTGTACTTTTTGATGTCCTCTGCAATTCTCTTTCTTATTGTCTTGCATAATTCACGCTATTCTATCCGTTGGATGTCTGTTGTCCTTTTTAGTTCTCTTCTTTTCTGAAGTAATGCCTTTGTTTCCGAACTAAGCTTTTTGTGTTCCTTTCTTTGTTGGGTTCCGCCTATTTCTTTAGCACAGGTCAGTATTGTGTTCATTAGTTGTGTGTTGTCTTGTTGTTCCCGGAGCTTCTCTTCTATCAGCGTCTGATATTTTTCAGAATTTTCTTTCAGGTTGTTAATGTTTCTGCTATTGGCGGGCGTCTTTCTAGTAAGTTTACATCTCTCTAGTTTCGTATTAAGGACAATTCTTGCTCTGACCAGTCTGTGATCGCTTCCTGTCCTGAATTTATTTAGCGTGGTTACATCTTTGATGGTATTAATCCTGTTTGTCAGGACAAAGTCTATTTCATTTTTAACTGACGCATTTGTACCTTCCCAAGTCCATTTCCTATTAGAATTTTTCTTGAAGAAGGAGTTTGATATATACATGTTCTGATAGTGTGCGAACTGTACTAAGCTCTCACCTCTTTCGTTTCGTTCACCGAACCCGAAGTTCCCCACTGATCCTTCTCGGTCTTGTCTTTTCTCTATTTTCGCGTTGAAGTCGCCAATAATGTATTTGAAATGGCTGTTGTTGGTATCTAAGGCCTCTTTGATTTCGCTGTATAGTTGTTCGACTTCTTCGTCAGAATATTTATATATATATATGTAAGAAACAGATGATAACGGCTGAATTAATATCAACAAAGAATTAATTGGGAGGCAGCCAGTTCACTAGAGGGTGTTAAAAAGAAATATTCTTTATTACCATTTGAAAAGCTTTCAGAATAGGTTTATTCATTCGTCAGTTCAACTAAAATTACACAAAAAATGACAATAAGAATTGGCAAAATTTTTTGAATATAAACTTACGAAATGCGAGGTTTTTATATAGACTATCAATTAGCAGAGGAAAAAAGGCCATACTAATACAAAACTCGTCTTGTTAGTTAAAGTGCACCATTGATGTCATAATAGAATTCTTGTTAGATATATATGATTGACTGACATTAGACTGGTTTGAAGTTAGTCGAGAGAAATATGATTCTACAAAAATCTAACTGAAACGAATTCATAAATAATAATATTAGTTTGATTTCAACTAATGCCAGACCTTATAGAAATATTTTAAAACAAGTGGATTAAGCCATTATAAAAAAAAGTTGACCATAACGAGTGAATTAAGCTTTTATAAAAAAGTATTGGTCATGACTGTTCATTTGATGTATTTGATGTGACCTTTTTTGAAATTTTAGCTTCAATATCCAACAAGTTGCAATATATAACCTTTAGATTTTGTAAATCCATTCTTTTATTTATGTTGTTGACTTGATTATAAATGCACTCCATCTCGAGGAAGTTCCGTTTGAAAAGATTTTTTTCTTAGGCTAATACCGTCGGTAGTGTAACTGTTGTTGATGCAGTGTATTGCAAAAGCACAGCTTTCTTTGCCAAGCCTGATATCACTCTTATGTGAAATTATTCTGATGTTGAGGCTTCTAGATGTTTGCCCAACATAGGTAGCTTAACAGTCTTTGCAATTAATAGAGTACACTACATTTGATTTCTTTTCATTTGGTGTTTTGTCCTTTATTTTAGTAAGTATGTTAGCAACAGTTTTAACTGATCTATAAGCCACTAGCATATTGTTGTTGGTGTTAATAATTTTCGCAATTTCTGGTGAGATTTGTTGAATCTATGGAATTCATACATGTATTTATTAATGTGGTATTATTGGAGTTTATAAGAGTGTTATTACTGTGTATCCATATTTACATCCCGTGGAGAATTAAAGATTAACCTTTTTAGAAAACCAGAAGGGTATGATTTTTCTACGAATAGTTGGTACGGGATATGTAAGTTCTTTTCCCTAAGAGAAGGATGGCTGATTTGACATACCTTTCTTTTCATCCCAATATTGATTTTCATCTTCATGGGATGATTTGAGTGGTAGTTCAGATATCTACCGGAACTAAATGGTAACTGATAATTACCTGAAAATAGACTAGAATAGAAAACCATTGAGTTTCGGTAGATATCTGAACTACCACTCAAATCATCCCATGAAGATGAATATCAATTTGATTATTGGGATGAAAAGAAGGATATGTCAAATTAGCCATCCTTCTCAAAGGGAAGATAACTTACATATCCTGTACCAACTATTCGTAGAAAATTCATACCCTTCTGGTTTTCTAAAAAGGTTAATCTGTAATTCTCCACGGGATGTAAATATGGGTACAACAAAGCAGGTGGCCTTCAGCAATAACACTCTTATAAACCCCAATAATACCACATTAATACATGTATCAATTTCATATATTCAACAAATCCCAACAAAAACTGCAAAAATTATGAACACCAACAACAATATGCTAGTGTCTTATAAATCAGTTAAAACTGGTGCTAACATATTTACTAAAATTAAGGACAAAACACCGAATGAAAATAAATAAAATGTAGTGTACTCTATTAATTGAAAGTCTGTCAAGCTACCTATGTTGAGCAAACATCTAGAAGCGACAACAGCAGAATAGTTTCACGTAAGAGTGATATCAGGCTTGGCAAAGAAAGCTATGTGTGCTCTTGCAATACACTGCATCAACAACAATCACACTACCGATTTTAAAAATGCAACAATATTAGAAGAAGAAAAAATCTTTTCAAACACAGAACTTTCTAGAGATAGTATGTATTAATAACCAAGTCAACAACATAAATAAAAGAACAGATTTACAAAATCTTAATGATATATATTGTTAGTTGTTGGATATTGAAGTTAAAATTTCAAAAAAGGTCATATCAAATACATCAAATGATCAGTCATGACCAATACTTTTTTATAAAAGCTTAATTCACTCGTTTTTAAATATTTCTGTAAGGTCTGACATTATTTGAAATCAAATTGATATTATTATTTATGATTTTGTTTCAGTTAGATTTTTTTCGAATCATATTCCTCTCAGTCTCTCAGTCTAATGTCTGTCATGAAATATCTAACAAGAATTTTATTATAACATCAATGGTGCACTTTAACTAACAAGACGCGTTTTATATTAGTATGCCTTTTTTTGTCTGGTAATTGTTAGTCTGAATAAGAACCTCGCATTTCGTAAGTTTATATTGAAACAATTTTACCAATTCTTAGTCATTTTTTATGTAATTTTAGTTGTTGAAAGTAATAAAGAGTATTTCTTTTTAACACCCTCTAGTGAACTGGCTGCTCCCTAATTAATTCATTGTTTATATATATATATATATATATATATATATATATATATATACAAAATGTGTTGTAGGGGCTGAATATTTAAAAACAGAAACTTCAGTTAATGGGAAAGTAGTCTGGTAAAACCACAGCTTTTAGGAAACTCTTTTAATTCCGAAAGTTTTCGGATATATTTTTCTCCTTCGTCAGTGAGTAAAAAAAAATAAATTATACAATGTACCTTATTATAAGATAACTTACAATAATCGAGGTTATAACATGAATAGATGGTACATCACGTAAAAAATTTGAGGTAATATTGATATAATGTTAATATTGAGACACTCTCATACTTATCAAGTGAGTATGTCAAGTTTTTTTTAATATTTTTATTTTTTTTATTTGTTTTAACTAATTGACAGACAATTCTTGTCACTTGACATACTCACTTACTAAGTATTAACATTATATCAATATTACCTCCATTGTTTTACGTGATGTACCATCTATTCATATTATAACCTCGATTATATATATATATATATATATATATACATATTAAACCTACAAGGTCAGGTAGATACATAAATTACTATTCTTATCAACCATTCAAAAGTAAATACAACCTTTGAAACAAAGAATATGCAAAATTAGTCATCCTACTGTCATACAAGAAAACCTAAAATTACTATACGACATCTTTTTAAATAATTCATATCCTTCTCGGTTAATTAATACAATCCCTTATGATAACAAATTTCCGAGATAGAGAACATCCGATTATAAGTAACACATCCAGAACCAATTATGATAATAACATTAATTTTCATTATGTTTCTATACCATATATTATTAATGTATCATCAAAAAATTAGTAAAATTTTACAGAAAGAATCTTATATCAAAATTATTTATAAATCAATGAAAACTGTTAATTTTCTATTTAGTAAAACAAAAGACTCTATCCCATGGGCGGATGGAAGGGGGGGGGCGATCGCCCCCACCGAGAGTCTCGAAGTTAATACATTTAATATTAAAACGAGGTAATTTTAACTCCAAGAGCCTAGAAGACGGTCACTTCTATGGGTTTAAACCACATAAAGACTACTTTTAAGGTAATAGTCCAAGAAATATTGGTTTAAAATTATATTTTGGTAAATGTAATACAGGATGTTTTATATTTTATCAATGTCATATCATTAATCACTTATACATTTTCATATATTTAATCTTTTCATATATCTATTCTTAATAATTTGTGCCCTTTTATGAATATATATATATATATATATATATATATATATATATATATATATATATATATATGTCTAGTGGTAGACTTTCACGGATGGAACAATATGAAGAAATACTTATTCGTTGTTGCGGTGAACTGAGAGGTGATCTACCTGAGCTGTTTATTTTATATGCCTCCGTCGGAGGTTATATCGCACCTGATTGGTCGGTGTTGACTCCGCCCCCTTTGCTGCCGTGTCGGGTGTCTCACTTGTATTTTGCGTGGCTATTTTGTTTTATTTTGATGTTGACTAATTGTCTTCCATGTGTTAGAAAGGTGCAGGGCGTCATCTCTTTTGTTTGTATGTCCACTTTTCTCGATTTCAATGGCTTCTTGTATTAGTCTGGTTTTGTAATGAGTTGTTTGCCCGATCTGTTTGCAACTATCGAAATTGATTTTATGACGTGATTATTGTCGGTGTTGGAACAGAGCCGATGTTGTCTGTTTATTTTTGGCAGCTAATCTGTGCTCATCTAAACGGGCTGAAATTCTCCTGTTCGTTTGTCCGCCGTATACCTTGTCGCACGTTCCACAAGTTATACTAAATACCCCTTGGTTTTCAAGTTTAACTTTTGGTTTGGGATTTCCTAAACTTGTGCCTATGGTCTGGTGAGGTTTGTATGCTGTCGCTATGTCATGCCTTCGAAGAATTCGGCCAATTCTGTCCGTTGTCCCTTTGATATATGGTAAGCCTGCTTTTGGTTTTTCAGTGAGGTCATCATTTGGTTTTGGCTCAAGGTGTTGTTGTGCTATTGCTATTTTTGATTGTGTTGGTTGTGTATCGGTTTTGTCGTAGAGCGTTAGTTATCCGTTTTTAATTCGTGTGCTTTGTTATTGTCGTCGGTCAGTCGTATGGATCTGGAAACTAGCGTGTTGGAAATTCCCTGTATTTGAGAAGGGTGGTGATGTGATTTGTAGTTTAAGTATCTGTTCGTGTGTGTTGGCTTTCTATATGCGGTGTGGTCGAAATGCCTATTCTGGGGATTTTTTCTTACCAGGACGTCAAGAAAAGGCAGCTGGTTGTTTTCCTCATTTTGTAAATTGAATCTTATGGAAATCTTCTTCTGTCAGAGCCCTTAAATAGGTCATGAAGAGGTTGCCACTGCTGGTGAGATCTCCGTCGGTTTGTTTATATATGCGTAACACTTTTGTACAAATCTATTTCTGATTTAAATATTCATTTGTCTTTTATATATTTTACCATTTTATCGTACAATCCCCATTTACGAAATTATTGTTTTATCATTCTTTTATGAACATCTAATTTTGAAAAATCAACATGAAAAACAATTTTGTACTACACGTTCCGACCACTACAACGTTGAGGAGCGAATAGAAGTTTGTTCTCATTGCCTCAAAATTCAAAACGAATAGTCTATGAATTTAAGATATTTTGGAAGAAGATCCAAATCTTCTAAACATTCTCACCAGCAGGCAATGTACATTCAAAATAAAAAATTACGAATGAAACTTTCTGAAAAACTAAAAATACCGATTCTCTAAAAACTTTTGTTAGAGGTTTATCAGGTAGAATTCAAGATATCGTTAGACTTAGAAACCCTGATAGTATTGAAGTTGCAATAGGACGTTACGTGATTGAAGAAGAAAATTTTATTTTAGCTCAGAAGCAAAGCAAGAAATAATCCGATATTTACAAAATTCTTCCATTAACATTTGTTAACGCTTGTAAATAAATGAAATCTAATAAAAATGAAAATTTTGTAACAAATGTACCATTGAGAATTTACCTGTTTCAAAATTAAAAATTATGAAGAACTTGTAAATCAGGTAGAATTCAAGAACGTTAACTTAGAAACCCCGATAGTATTGAAGTTGCAATAGGTTACGTGATTGAAGAAGAAAATTTTATTTTAGCTCAGAAGCAAAGTAATTATTTACAAAATTCATTTGTTGCAAATAAACCAAATGTACCGTGACCTGTTTCCGTAAATCAAGGAACAAATCAATTACCTTTCACTGGCTTGAGACCGAATTTCATCAGTAACCAAATTCAACATTTTCCGAGACCTAATTTCAATAACTTTCCGAGACCCACTTTTTATCAGTTCACTCCTCCACCAAATTTTAACATGCCAAATTTTAATAACAACAGTCAAATATTCAGGCCTCGTTTTCCAGTAAATGAACATTTGAAGCGAGATGTTTTCAAAACAACTGGTCAAGTTCCAAAAAATAAACCGGAACCGATGCCTACTACTAGTAGAATTGCTATTATACAGCAAAGCCAACGTAGAAACTTTTTCCAACCAACTGGCCCAAGAAATTTTGATATTCAAGAACTTCATAATATGGAAATGTCGAATTAATTCTATACCATCTACGTCAGATTTAGATAACTACGACTATAATACCTTTGGGAACACAAATTATTATCCAAATGATTATCTTGACTATTCCAATGAACTCTCTGAACCAACTGAAACCGACCAAGTTGTAAATCAAAATTATGCAAGGGAAGAAGAAACTATCCCCAAAGAAAATTTTACTCAGGCTCCAACCCAATCAAATCTAACATAATAAATTTAAATCATTTATTAGATGAATTGTCTTATCTTTATATTCCTGAATTAAATGCAAAATTTCTGTTGGATACAGGTAGTTTCCGCACTTTAATTAGTACAAAGCTAGCATATACATTTTCCACGAAAATATCTTGAAAAAAAATTTTCATATCCAAACTTCTCGTGATATTAGTTTTCATGACAAAGTATTAATAATTCCGTTTTTTGAAACTTTTCAGTGTGAAGCTTTTCATAATATTATGTTTTTGACTTTAAAAAATATGATGGTTTAATTGATATGGACCTTCTTCACCAACTTCAAGCCATAGTAGACATTCATAATAAACAGTTAATCACCCCTACTATTCGTATTCCCATATATTATTCGGAAGTTTCAAAAAAATTCTTAAAATTCAACCACAATATAATAGTTCCCCCAAGGACTGAACAAATTGTTAAAATGCCAGTTTGTTATGAAAGTGGATTAGGTATTGTAGAACAAACAGATTTCGGTAAAGACGTTGTAACTCCAGAAGCAGTAGTAAACATCAAAGACTACGATGCCACAACAACCATTCTTAATCCTAATATTAACCCTGTTAAAATTGACATATGTGAATCTTTCAATATTGAGTTAATTAATTCCAATGAAGTCTACTTCACTGATAATATCTTGAACCACCAAAACTTACAAAACAACAGGACAATTTACTTAAAGCCAACTAAAAAAATATAAAACTAGAACATTGTAATAAATATTTAATGAATTTCGAGATATTTTTTATTGCGAAGACATTCCTTTAAGTTTTACAAATGAAATAGCTCATAAAATAAATTTGACTGATGAAACACCTGTATTTACAAAATCTTACCGCTTCCCAGATATTCATAAAAATGAAGCCAAAATTCAAATTAATAAAATATTAGAATAAGGTATTATTAAACACTCTACGTCTCCATGGAGCAGTCCAATTTGGATTGTACCGAAAAAATTAGATAACTCAGGTAGACAAAAATGGCGTATAGTTATTGACTACAGAAAGTTAAATGATAAATACCCACTACCCCAAATTACAGAACTCCTTGACAAGTTAGGTCGCGCCAACTATTTCACTACTTTGGATCTTGCATCCAGTTATAACCAAATTGAAACTGACAAAAACGGTATCCCAAAAATAGCTTTTTCAACCCTTAATGGACATTTTGAATTTATAAGGATGCCTTTCGGACTAAAAAATGCACCCTCGACTTTCCAAACGGTTATGGATAATGTATTACGAGGACTAAATAACCAAATTTGTATAACATACTTAGACGACATTTTAACTTTCAGTACTTCCTTACAAGAGCACATTGTCCAAAAGAAAATATAGTACTACTGAAAAGGAAACCCTGGCAATAGTATGGGCATGTTCTTAATGCTGATGCTCTTTCCCGGATAAATTTAAATATGCACGAAACTGAATCAGTAATTAACAATCCTGGTGACGTAAATTAAACAACTTTAGAGTACTTAAGACAATACGCTTTAAACCCAGACAATTTTCCAGAACCTGAAATAAACTCTTCTGGAAACCCAAATGAACTTAGAACTACTTCAGTTCAACAAAATACTAATCACTCAAGAAGTTCATCTTCTACTAACAGCTCTGATAATGAAACCCCACCCTCGATGTCTTTCGAACATGAAAATGATGGAATCTCTATTCTAGATGAAATTATTAATAATAAATCCAAACAAATTCCCGTATATAGACATAATCTTGATAAATTTTCAATCAAGTATCAAAGTTGTGGAAGAAATAAATTTATTACCGTAAAAACTCCTTTGCAAGATACTGAAATAAATGTTTTCGAATTTTTAAGAGACTATCCTAAACCCAATTCAACATATTACATATATTTTCATGATAGAGATTTTATTTCTATCTTTAGTAGAGTTTATTCTCAAAAATTCGACAGTCGAAGCTTGAGACTTATTATGTGTTCTAAACTGGTAAATACTGTCACTGACATTTGAGAACAACTAAACTTAATTAAAAATCATCATGAAGGAAAAACTAATCACCGTGGATTGACGAGACTTATTCATGTTTAAAAAGAAATTATTATTGGACTAAAATGAAAACAACTATTCAAAAATTTATAAATTCATGTGAAATCCCTATGTACCTCTTATTCTTACAGAAACGCCATCAAAACCTTTCGAACTGGTACATATAGACGTATTTTATTACAACACAAATAACTATTTAACAATTGTTGACTCATTTTCAAAATTCGCCCAAGTTATACCCATTACAGGAAAAACTGCTGTAAATATATGTGACGAACTTATAAAGTACTTTACAAATTTTGGTGTTCCTCAAAAATTAGTGTCAGATAGTGGACGAGAGTTTAATAACGAAACAGTTAAAAAACTTATGAAACTTCACAAAATAACGATTCATTTTACTACCCCAGCTCATCATGAATCAAACAGCATAATTGAGCGATTCCATTTAACCCTTATTGAGCATCTGAGAATACTTCAAGAAACAAATCCTGGTGAAACATATTTGATTAACTATGCGGTGCTAGGTTACAACAATTCGATTCACAGTTCGACTGGATTCACCCCATTTGAACTCGTTTTTGGTCAAACAAATTCAAGATCCCCTGATGAAATATTTATTCCGAAAGAAGCTTATACAAGTTACGTTCAAAATCATAAACAAAAACTTCTACAAGTATACGAAAACGTTCATTATAAGTTAGAAACAGGTAAAAAGAAAGTTTTAGCAAAAACCAATATTAGCGGACAAAAAAGTTCAATTTAAGCTTAATCAAACATTATATAAAAAGAACCCAAAAACTAACCGAAACAAGAAACAACAAATTTCTTGGACCTTATGTCATTGCTAAAATGTTAGAACATAATAAAGTTGAAATTAAAAATCTTAAGAACAAAATAGAAATGATTCATATTAAAGAACTAAGAAAACCCCCTTTATTACAGGATCAAAATGAAAGTCACCCTCCTGAGCATTCTACTAGTAACACTGGTGCAAGCACAGGACATCAAAGTGAAGAAAATTGATGATTCCCCAGGAATTCTTCACTTTAAGTTAGGCACAAATCGTATTATATCAAGCAAACATGTTTTTCTACATGAAGTTGACTTAAAAACTCTTGAAATAAGTGTTAATAATTTACTGAAAAATTACAAAGATTTAAACACAACATTGACTAATAGTAACCTCATGTACAGAATAATATTATTAACGAACTATAATCACTTAGAACCTCTAATTGATGAAATAATGCTTAATTTAAACAATGTTTTTATTAACAAAAATTCAAGAATTAAACGTAGTTTAATTAATTTTGGGGGCACAGTTCAAAAATGGCTTTGGAAAATCTTTAGTGCTGATGATGGTGAACGTTATGATAAAGCAATAACCATATTAAAACAAAATCAACCAAAATTGTTAATCACGTAAATAAACAAATCTCGCTGTCCAAACAACTTATCAGTAAATATTCTAAAGATATTGAAACAATAACCAAAAACCAAAGAAAATTTCTGAATATATAGAATCATATATGCCGTATGTGGAAAATGCAACTGATCAATTTTATCAATATACTTCTTATTTAACTATGATTGATCAAATATTCATTAATGCTCACATAACAATTAAGTTTTTGGATAATCTCGAAAATGCTATAATGTTTGCTAAACTGCATACAATCCACCCAGATATATTATCAACTCAAAATTTACATGAAATTCTTGAGGAACTTAAAAGTCATTATAACAGTAATGAATTATTGAAAATAAACTTACCCTCTTGATATTCGGTGATACAAACTAATTGTTATTTCCAAAAATCAAAAATTATTTTCACAATTGAAGTTCCCATTGCCAACCCAAAACTATTCAATACTTTCAACTATTTCCTATACCCACAAGGGACTTTAAAATAATAATCCCTCCTAAACCATTCCTGGTTCTAGAAGATAATGAATTTCAATATATGCCTCAACCATGTTATAAAATTGAGGGAATTCATATGTGAACAAAAAGAATTAAAATCGGATATTCCAAATGATTGCATTGCCTCTTTAATTCAACACAAAAAGACTCGATGTAAACAAAGTCCAATTGTAGTTCCAAAACTAATATTCAATAAAGTCAACGACCAATTCATCATATTGATTTCCCAAGAAGAAATTAAATTCAAATCAAATTGCCCAGATCATAGCTACCTCATTGTTCAAGGTAATGTCATCCAAGTACCACCTAATTGTACAATCAAATATGGAAACTTCAAATTTGGCACATATCAAGAAAGTTCTTTTGGTAAACCATTAATATTACCGAAACTAATTAATGGATCCACAATAATTGAATTAACACATCATCGCCCCTTAAATATTGACGATATCCCATTAGAAGAAATTCATTCATTAAAAAGAAACATAGAAGCAACACATCAATCATCTATAAGGGATATAGATAACATGAATCAAAATAATTGGTTATTATGGTTTATACTTTATGCAGTCCTAGTAATCTCAACATATTTCCTTATTTCCAAGATAAGAATTGTGAAACAAATATTATTTTCACAATTACCAGTCAGTGTCAAGAAAGACGAAAAATCTGAGCCTTCGGTCCTGTTTGATCCCGAAGTCCAGATTTAGGGGGAAGAGTTACATAATCGAGAATCGCCCTGTGAGCACAAACACCCAGCCAAGCAGCCGACCGCTATATGATGTCATCCGAGGTGATAAATATGATAGAAACTGTAATTGTCAACAAGTCTTATTTTGTCCGTTGATATTGAATGTACGAATTTTATATCTTTGTTTTTAAATCAAATAAATATTTTTTAAAAACAGTTTTCGATTTGATCGGAAGTTTACTAGCTAATCCAGACTTTGTTAGCTCTCCCCTTTGAGTAGCTATGTGATGCTCCTTAAACCTCATATCTTCTAAGGTCTTGAAACCTTTCATCCGCGTCCTTCAGAAGTTGGGATTTCTTCCAACGATGATGATTGATTTCTGACCTCACTAAAGCGTGGCTGGCCTTGTCAAGTATCTTCTATGCTTGTTTCGCTGGGATTGGTGACTTCAGTTTGAAACCATTTGGTAAGATCTTTAGGTCTCTGGCGTAGCCTAGGAACCTGATGTGGCCCTCTTTTCTGGTAATCTTCTTCATGGTCTTCTCGTATCCTCTGAATTTCCCATTGATATCGGTTCCGTATTGGGTCTTCAATGTTGGTCCGAAGCTGGTAGAGAATGTTACTCGTTCCTCGAAGTTTCCTTGGACTTCCATTGTCTTGAAATGATTGATCTCACGACGTTTCAATAGCTTTGGATCTGCTATCGTCAAGTGAATGATGGGAAATTCAGATTATACCTCATATTTTATAGCCTTAACCAGTCATGCTCATTGGGTCGCTTAATCCCCTGTCTCATCCAATCAGCGTGGTCGTAGCTGGGAGGTCCTCCTTGAGGAATCTCTCAGTCTCCACAGGTACATCGCGTTTGACGTAGGAGCCTCAGTGAAGCGCCGATGTCGTGACGGGCTCTTCCGGGTAGGGGTGTGAATGAGGACCTTGTGGTGGATGCGTATGGCATTCTCAGCGGGGACGTTGGGGGGTGTTATGCGGGTCTGGCGGGGGTCCTCAGGCGCGCACAGGCGCTTGGGATGCGGAGTGAGAGGAACGAGAGGAAGTGGGGAGCATGCGTACTGGTAGGATATGTGGAGGCCCGGAAGAAGCTTGTAAAAGTCATCGGAAAGGCCAAGCGTGAGGCTTGGAGGAGTTTGGTGAGTGAGGCGGATGGGGACGTCTGGGGGCAGGGCTATAAGATAGTCACCTTCAAATTGAAAGGCAGGGTGAGTCCATATGAGTTGCATAAGAATGAGAAATTGAGGATCGTTAGGGAACTCTTCCCTAACGTTCAGAATGAAACGGAAGGCTTCACTCGGCAAGAGGACTGCCAGGTGAGGTTTTTCACAGAGAACGAGTTGGAGCAAGCATGTGGAAGGCTGAAAGCGGGTAAAGCACCTGGGCCTGATGGAGTGTTCGTAGAAACGGTGAGGGCGATCATTCGGCACGATTCGGGAGGGATTCTTCAAATCCTGAACGAACTATGGAAGAGACAACGATTTCCTGAAACCTGAAGGAGAGGGAAAACTGTTCTGATCCCGAAAGGTCAAGGGGAAGGGGGCGTTACGAAATACAGACCGATTACCCTATTAGACGTAATCGGCAAAGTATACGAGCATCTTATCAGGGGACGTGTGGAGGAAGCGATTGAGGCGGCTGGAGGTATTTCTGACAACCAGTACGGCTTTCGAAAGGGAAGGTCCACAATACAGGCTGTGAGCAAAATCTTGTAACTGGCTATGGATCCTGGGTACATTTGGGCGGCTGTTATTGGCGTGGATGTTGAGAATGCCTTTAATACGGCCAGATGGGAGAGAATCGTGGAAAGAGCGGAGGAATTGGGAATGGATGCGGGGGTTGTAAATGTCCTGAAGGAATACCTGACAGGCAGAGTGATTGTGGTGGGAGACACCGAGATTGGACTTACGCAGGGGGTTCCTCAGGGTTCGGTCCTTGGGCCAACTTTGTGGAACCTGCTGTATGACCCGATTTTAAGGTTGGCTCTGCCAGAGGGATGCGTCAGCCTGGCCTTTGCAGACGACTTGTCAATCGTCGTGAGGGCCAGGGGTCTGGATGAGATGGTAGCTAAGGGCAACGAGTCTTTGGCTATCATTAGGGAGTGGTTCGATAGGAACCATCTAAGGGTGGCTCCTCAGAAGACGGAATGCGTCATTCTGAGGGGCCCCCTTGGGAAGAGGGGAGGCGTTGCCTTCTCTTGGGCCGGGGTGAGGGTGGTCCCTAGGAAATTTATTAAATGTCTGGGGATCACCCTCGATGATAGGCTCATCTGGAATGAGCATATTCGAAGGGCTACCCAGAAAGCCAAGGGGGTGGTGGCGGCACTGTTAAGGATACTCCCCAACATCGGGGGTCCGCGGGGGCAGAAAAGGATGGTGTTGTGTAGTGTCGTTAGGTCTGTCCTCCTCTATGGCGCACCGGTATAGAAAAAGGTTATGAGAGTGGGAACGTATGCGCGGATGATTACGCTTGTGCTTACCGGACGGTATCGTACGAGGGGCTGTGCGTCATCACGGGGCAGCTTCCTATAGGAATCGAGGTCGATGAAAGGAGTAGGATCTTTGAAAGGGTCGAGAGGGGGGAGGATCGAGCGAGAGTGAGAAAGGAAGAAAGGGAGAGATCCTTAGATATATGGGAGAGGGAATGGAGAAGTGAGGATGCGCGAACAGCGTCCTGGACGAGGAGGCTCGTCAGAGACCTGAAAGCGTGGGTTGGCTGTCCACATAGGCAGTCCAACTATTATCTGACACAGCTGCTGTCTGGACACGGGTGCTTTCGGCACTATCTGTTCAGATTCAAGAGGAAGGAGGATGAGTGGTGCGTTTACTGTGGACAAGTGGATACCCCTGAACATACTTTCTTTGAGTGTGAAAGATGGCAGGGGTATAGAATGCGAGCAGAGAATGAGTTGGGGTGCGCTCTAGAGGAGAGGAATGTCGTAGAACGGTTGATGGAGAGGGAGAGGAAGTGGGGAGTGATTGTAGAGTTCCTGGCCAGGGTGGTAAGGGACAAAGAGAGAGAGAGGAGAGGGAGGTGATTGAAATTAGGGAACTGGTAGGTTAGGGACTAGGGGCCGGGGTACCTGACGTAATATCTTCGTTGATAGTTCCAGGTACCTAGAGGGCAATTGGAGGTGTTTTAGTGAGTATACGGGTAACCGGTAGCATCACATACAGCATGTCGTGATTGAACCAAGCGCATGGCCAATCCGTAATAGGATTTCATTTCGGCAAAAAAAGGCCTCATAAGTTCAGTGGAGTCAGCAATAAGCCACAAAGAGACACCGCAACTCGAGGAATTTCGATGGAAAGTTAGAACCGCAATTGTGAAAACGACACATGAAACACAACATCAACGAGTCTGAAAGGAGGATCATAAAAACACTTAAGGACGACAAATTCATCATCATTCTACCTGCTGACAAAGGAAATGCCACCATCATGATGGATAGAACGGAATATAACGAGAAGATCGACGACGTACTCTCGAAGGGCCATTGCCCACTGATCTAACAGCCAAAATAGAACCGAAAACTTACAACACTCTCAGAGATCATGCTGAATACATTCTACTGTAGACAAGGAAACCACCACATCTTTATGGACTACCCAAGATACACAAGGCAGGAGTACCGCTGAGACCGATTTCAAGCTGATATAACTCACCAACAGCAGAAGTATCAAAATTCCTCGTACCAATCATCCAACCTTTGGAGGGCAAAACATTATCGCATGTCAAGGATTCAAAGCATTTTATCCAAATCATCGAATCCATGGAACTTGGGCCAGAACATCGCTTAGTACGTTTCGACATTGAAAACTTCTTCACGAACGTACCATTAGAGGAATCTCTGGAGATAGTGAGAAAGAAACTTACCAAGGACGAAACCCTGATGAAGAGGACGGATAGGCCAATATATTCAATCATGGAATTACTACAGGGTTGCCTAAAGAACTGCTACTTTCAGGAGAAGGACCGTTTCTTCATGCAAGAAGATGGATTGCCTATGGGCTCCCAGTTATCGTCAACCATCGCCAAAATATATATTGAATGATTCGAAGATAATACACTGAAGGGGTACATGAACCAACTAAAACTCTGGTTAAGGTATGCCGACGGCACCTTCATTATTTGGCAACATGGAGAGAGAAAACTAGAGGCATTTCTGGAGCATTTAAAACGATCACAACCTTTGATCAGATTCGCCCTAGAGAAGGAAGAGAGTGGGTGCCTACCATTCCTTGATGTGAAGTGCCAAAGGACTAGGACCAGATTCGAAACAACAGTGTACAGGAAGGCTACACATACAGGGTTGTACCTACACAACAACTCTAACCACCCATTAACAACGAAAACCGGCATCATCAAAACATTAGTCCACAGAGCGAAAATATTTGCGGCACACCAGAGGCCCTCAAAGAAGAACAAATGAAACTTAGAGAAGACCTTTTGACGAATGGATATCCGAAAACCATCATTAACAAGGCATTTGAACAATTGGAGAAACCACCTAGGGAGAAAGAGGAAACCACAAGAGCAACCGTATTATTACCATACACTAAAAAGGCTTGTCGGAAAAACTTAGACGTATTGGTCATAGATACTAAATCAAAATGGTTTTCAAGAGCAACAACACCTTGACTAGCATTATCACGATAACGAAGCCGGATAATCCTGCAGTACTAAACAACTGTATATACAGAATACCCTGTGAATGTGGCAATCTCTATATTGGAGAGATTAAGCTACCACTGGATACCAGGGTTAAGGAGCATAGCTACTCAAAGGGGAGAGTCTGGATTAGCTAATCATGCATGGACCGAGCACCATAACATCAACTGGGACCAGACAACGGTAGTTCACAAGAAGGAGCACTGGTATCAGAAAAAAATCATAGAGTCGGCATACATAATTTCTAATGGGAATATAATCAGGGAGCCCAGCGTTTAAATTAAAAACGTTTGGAGACCTCTTCTACACATCACTGGCAACCAATCGCCAGGAACGACCACGCTGATTGGACGAGACAGGGGACGAAGCGACCCAGTGAGCATGACCGGTTAAGGGTATAAAATACGAGGTATAATCTGAATTTCCCAGCATTCAACTGATGACGATAGCAGATTCAAAGCTATTGAAACGTTGTGAGATCAATTATTTCAAGACGATGGAAGTCCAAGGAAACTTCGAGGAACGAGTTACATTGTCTACCAGCTTCAGGCTAACACTCTCGATGATGGTTTAACTGCAGTCTCTTTTGCCCTAGTAGATTTCGTCGATACACTTCAAAATATTTCTCAGTCTTTTCTCTATTTACAGTTCAAATGGTGCTAAGTACATTGATTTGATAGAATTCGAATCTTTTCAAATCAACACTAAAATCATTTTTGTACTCAAAATTCCTTTAGATGATCCTGAGATTTACACCCTTTACGAACTTTATACAGTCCCATTTTTGGATGCATTACCGTATATTTGCAATAAAGACAAAATATATCACCAGAAAGGACGATTCGTTATTATACACATCCTTCGAATACCTGGGTGAACGCAAGCCTTTAACTAAACATCATAAGATTTGTTCCAAAGCCATATCACATCCAATAGACAAAGATGCCAGCTGCGAAGGTCAGCTTCTCAGACAGCCAGCCACACTTCCAGCAACCTGCAAAACTTCCATATTATATGCAGAATAATACAATATACAAGAGATCGACATAAACCTATAGCTGATCTCAATTTCCAGACCATTACCCATAGCCATCAAATGTAAGGGACAAGATGTCGTAACAGAGACCATCACAAATTCGCTGTTGCAAATCATGTCCGATTTCAACGCCTTCATCGACACTAGGGTACATGCTACGAGAACTTCAAAATACATCCAAAACATCACTTACAGAAACCATCCAGTGGACAACTGCTGTGACGACATGCCAGCCGTCAACCAACTACTAAACCTTAAACCCCTACAGTTGAAGGATTTAGTTGTAAAAGATCTAAATACTTGCCCAATACTCAATGGAAAAAGCTAATGAGTCAACCACCATTGGAGAAGCATTCATCGTGTCTCACAATCACTACAATCACATTACTTTGAATATTAGTCCAGTCACCAACGGGTTTTGGGTAGCAATTCTTTCGGACAACATGGATTCACATGAAATTTGGCATGGAGGTAGTAAATACCTCAAGGTTCAAAAGTTATACTGTGCCGAGGTTTGCTTTTTATTAGGGGGTGAATGCCACCCCTTCTCGTGGATGGAAATTTAGAAATGCAATCTAACTTCATAAAATACTATTCTATCATCCAAATATCTTTCGTATTTCCCCATTTACAAATTTATTGATTATTGATTTTTATACCATTTCTTTTATTGATACCATTTTTCTATACTATTTTATTATTTTGATTTGAACCTTTTTTGTTTTTGATTTCAATTAAATCGAAATGGCACAAGTACAGAACAACACTGTTGTCCAAAAAACTGAAAAATATAGGTTGTCCGAAATATTTTCAATAATTCCAGAGTTTGAAGGCGACCAAATTTCTTTGGCCACATTTATACATGTGTGCAATTGTGCGTATAGCATGTCTATTACCGAACAAAAATACTTGTTGGTAATTCGCATTAAAAATAAATTAAGGGGAAAAGCGGCGCAGTTAATTAACTCTAGGAACCCCGCGTCGTACCTCGAAATAAAGCACTACACTTTGGATACTCTAGGGATCTATCTTCTTTAATTCACGACTCCAACGTTTGAAACAACTACCAAACGAGTCGCCCCCTGACATTCTATAACAGACTTCAGGTTTTGAGTGCAAAAATGCACTCATGTATCCAAAAAGCTCCTAGTCTAAGCAATGAGCAAAAGACGCTCAAACCACTCTCGTTGACATTATGGTTTTAAACATCCTACTTACCGGTTTAGAACCACAATTGGGCCAAATTATCCGTGCGAGTAATCCAAAGGAGCTTCCGGAGGCACATTCTCGTATAAGAAGAGAACTCCAATTATCCTATTTTGAGGAACAAAAAGTTAATAAATCTATTCCACCTAAGCAATCTTTTCAGGCTAGAAAACCAACTCCACCTCCTAAATGCTTAAACTGTGGGGGATTAGGTCACATTCCTGCGGACTGTCGGTTAAAATTTCAAAATAACCCTCAGCCTTTTAACCAAAATATAGACCAAATTTCATTGGGCCGAATCAATCATCGAGGCCAAATCCTGTCAAAAATAACGCAAATCATCAAGGTCAACAATTTAGACCAAATAATTTTCAAAGACCTCCCTTCAAGCCGAACAACTTTCGACCTTCTGTAATACCGACAAACCCAAATGTCCGTCCAGAAAGGACCCACCATTTTAATCACCACCAAAATGGCAACTATCACGAATATTCTGCAGACGAGTATGATTATTATACTGATAATAATCAGCAGTATTTCGATGACAACACCCAAAACTATGAAAGCCATGGGTTCTAACAAATGGTAGACAATACCCCTGTCGAACCTTTGAGCCCTAATGAATATCAGGATTTTGTAGCGCTCCCGAGCTTACATCAACCCCCAGATACGACAACTACCTTCTCAGAAGTCCAAACTCAAAAAGAACTTGAATTTGGAAGACTTCAATCCCGATCTGAACTTCCCAGAACAAACATTTCTTTAAGTCCTCTTCTGACAGTAAATTCCAAGAACCTTTATTATATCAACGACGCTTCTTGAAAATTTAAACTCTTAATTGATACCCGAGCTGGTATTTCCATTTTCAAAGAAAACACTGTCAAAAACTTCTCACAAAGATCGCCCGAAAGAGTAATAATTTAAGGTATTACTCATGAGAAAATCCCAATCTCACAATCCACCCTCATTCCGTTCGCTCTAGGTAATCCACACAAGGTCTTTATCTACGATCTAAATATTGAGTTCAATGGAATATTAGGTCTTAAAATCCAAACAGTTAATTACCAACTTTAAAACTATCCCCCTACATAAAGTTCCCGATCACGACCAATCTAATAGACAACCAACAGACACCCCTAGTACTAACGCATATCCTTATACTCATAACAATCAAATAACAATCCAGGCATGAACCGAACACATTTTCAAACTTAAATGTGAATTTAGAAAAACTGACGAAATTTTACCGACACAAGTAATTGACAAAGTACGACTTCCCAACGCGGTTGTACGTATTAATTCAAAGGGAGAATTTATGACTTAGATAATAAACGCGAATGCAATGTCCAAAACTGTTAACTTTTCCAATCTTCATGTAGAACCCCTTGACCAAACACACCCTCTCCTAAATCTGAATACACCCTATTACTCTGAACCTGTAAACTTAGATAGAAACTTTACTATCAGGGAACAAATTCGGACAGAACATCTTAATGACAAAGAGCGAGTACTTATCACGAATCTCTGCTTAGAATTCGAAGATATTTTCTATTTCGAAGGCGATGTTTTGACGTTTACTAACGCCGACAAACACTCTATTGACACCAATAATGCCAAGCCCGTTTTCACAAAATCGTACTGATACCCTCAAGTCGATAAGGAGGAAGTGAAAACCCAAATTTCCAAAATGCTTGATCAAGTCATTATCAGGCACTCTTCTTCTCCTTGGTCCTCCCCCGTATGGGTTTTCCCCAAGAAACTCTATGCTTCTGGTAAGCAAAAGTGGCAAGTTGTTACCGACTATAGGAAGTTCAACGAACTAACTGTAGACGATAAATATCCTCTACCCAACATTTCTGATCTTCTCGATCAACTTGGTAAGTGTCAATACTTTTCGACACTGGATCTCGCTTCCGGGTTCCACCAGTTGGAAATCCTTGAGGAAGACATTCTCATTACGAATTCGTTCGTATGCCATTTGGCTTCAAAAATGCACCTTCTACTTTTCAGAGGGTCATGGATAACATTCTTTTGGGTATCCAAAATGAACGTTGCCTTTTTTACATGGATGACATCATAGTCTATTCACCAACCAGTCATGAGCATATGTCCCGCTTGACAGAATTTTTAAACGTCTTAGACAGTCTAACTTAAAATTTCAACCTGACAAATGTGAGTTTCTCCGTAAGGAAGTTGCTTACCTAGGCATCTGATCACCCAAGGAGTAAAACCAAACTAATCAAAGGTTGAATGCATCCAGAACTTTCCTCAGCCCCAAACTCCTCTAACGAAACTTCTGCAGAAAGTCGTCAAATTCATCTTCGACGCAGATTGCAAGTCTTCTTTCAACGCACTGAAGCAAGCTCTTGTATCTGACCCTATCTTGATCTACCCAAATTTCGAAGAACCATTCCTGCTCACTACTGATGGTAGTGCTTTTGCAATTGGAGCGGCTCTCTCACAAGGCCCCGTAGGAAAAGATCTTCCTATAGCATAAGCTTCCCGTACTCTCTGCGCTGCAGAAACTCGATACTCCACTATCGAACGGGAACTGCTGGCCATTGTTTGGGCGGTCAAGCACTACAGACCTTATCTTTTTGGGAGAAAGTTTACTTTACTCTGCGATCACCGCCCGCTTCCTAGGCTATTCTCTATCAAAGATCCTGGCAGCCGTCTAGCCAGATGACGCCTTAAGCTAGAAAAGTATAATTATAAGATAGAATACAAACCTGGCAAGATAAATCAGAACGCTGACGCTCTTTCCCGAATCAAAATTAACCATTTTAAACAAAGCACAGACATTCTTTCTAAAATCAACATTTTTGCAAATAACGAAACCGACTCAGAACAACCAGACTCCGAAAATGATCAAGAACCCGATGAACATGACGAAAGAATGACAACAGAGTTTAATCGATTTGTTCAAGTATATAAAACCGAGTCTATAATCGATTATTCAAACATATAAATTTCTAACGCCCAACTCCTAGACAAATCTAACAAACGAATAGTCACTTTCTTCTGGTAAAAGAAACTCAATGACTTGCATGACAAAATCATCGAAGACATTTTCGAAGAAGACCGACACACTAAACATTCTAGCCAGCAAAACTGTCAGGCATAAAAAGTATTTAATTGTCCCTTTACCATTCGATCCCGAAACTGTTGTCTCGCATTTGTCTTTTTAATATCCTCTATAATAACCAAGATCAGTTCGACGAATCAGAAACCTTTTGTATTGAAAACAACGTCGATCTACCTATTCTCCAAACGTTATCTTTTATACTCGCAGACAAAGACATAAAACAAAAGATCTGTCAAAACATTGAAACAACCCCTTCCCAAGACGAAATTCCCATTATAGTACAACAGTACCCGTGCGGCAAAAATAACCTACATCGTGGAATTAATGAGACCATTCGACGTATTAGGGAAAAGTATAACTAGACTGGACTAATCAAAAGTGTAGAGCAATTTATTAAGTCTTGCGAAACTTGCCAAAAGGTAAAGTTCTGTAGGAAAAACTTAAGTGCTCCTTTTGTCATAACCGAAACACCAAAAACACCCTTCGAACGTATCAACATTGATATTTTCGAATATCTAACGAGAAACTACGCACTGACTATTAGGGATGAACTCACCAAATTTACTCAAGCTTACCCTATTGGTGACAAAACTTAATATTTTTCCAACATTACGATACACCTCTTCGCATCCATTGCGACTATGGACGTGAATTTGACAATACTCTAGTAAGGGATCTGTGCGAACTATATGACATAAAGTTTTTAATACACCGTGTAAAATACTATTTATTAAGAACATGTATGCGCGCACATAACTAAGTAAGACTTACAAGTGGGATGGAAAGACGAATGGAGACCTCACACTCATAGTGGTAGCGATCCTAAAAGTGTATCTGGTGGGCTGTTTGACCAATAAAATTGGTTTGGCTGGATACAAAAGACACTCAAATAGTTCCCTGAGTATCATATATACAAATCATTACTGAGAATATAAGTAAAGTTACACTGTATTATCGGGAGTTTTAAAACACTTTAATCGTTATGTGACCCGACAACTGAGTCTCAGATGAGTTTGATCCCCAGGCCATGTGACTCATATACGGGCTTCAATACCTACTATCACTTTTCGCTCTGTCACTTGCCGTTTAGTTCTCGTAATGCTTTGCTTCATATGAGACAATGAAATATAGGGCCTGCAGAGCCCAAAAAGTAATTTGGCCTGAGTTTTTTATTTTTGGTTGGATTAGAAAAACATATATTGTTTCACTCAATAAAGTGAGCCAAAACCGCGGCGAAAAACAGAATTTTATTATTCTAAATACAAAAGTTATTAAAACATTTGTAAAGGCAAAAAATAATTAAATTTGATATTTATGGACGTCGAAGAAACAGGCCAAACAGTAGAATTTCTTACATTGTAAGCAACAAAACTTTTTTTTTGTTTTTAGTGGTGCGTTTTTTCCGCCTTCATTTTCGCTTATTTTTTCATAACAAAGTAGGTATGACTCGACATCAGATAAGTCACATTCTCTGGCGCATGCGTAGGTTATGATTTGAGTTTATAGGTTCCGAGGACCAAACGCCGGTTCACATTTTAGATAGCTGTTTTTTTTTTGAAAAAAAAATGTTAATTAAGATTTTTTTTACATTCTTAAAACATATTTTAAAGATATAAAGGCGAATGTCTTAGAAACAAAGTTGGGCCTGACAAAAAAAAATTGATGTTGGCGATTAAAGTGTTAAAGCGTCCGGCAAAAATATCTGCCTACGGGAAGTGTCTGGTGGTTTAGATCATTAATGTCTGTCATATATTTTGAAAAATACATAAAAATCAGCCCTGAGAATTGAAAAAAGTAGGATTAATTTTTACCGACCTTAAGTACCCTAAGAGTACCTACTAACACTACTTTGTCCACTACATTTCATCTTTGAGAAAATAACTATTGAGGTTTACTGCCCAATTCAGGTTTAGATTCCTACCATCTATTTCAAAGATTATTTTGGAGTATTTTTATACATCCTCGCAGTTCTATTAGCATTATACAGTTGTTGAGCACTTTTGTATTCTTAAGCCCTTTCGCTAGATTGTGAGGTAGGCAATATTTGTTTCACTAATTTTAGACCTTCTGGTTCTAATTTTGGTTTTGGAGACAGAATTCAACTAGGAAGTTGTCCAAGATTCCAGCGATTCCTGATTTTCTTTAAGAGATAATTGATCGTTAGTTATGATGGAAGCTGTCACAATGAACGGGACTGACTTATTGATAAGTGCGCAGTGGATACAGCAAGAGAGTTGTTAAATGGAGGTTGAAATTCATGGGGGGTATTTGGCTACGAATCTGAAAGAGTTGGGACGTGGGTTTGAGTAGCTGTTCGAGGGCGTATTCGAGGCTGGGTAAGAGGAAGCCGCTAAAATATCGTTCTTCAGTCTTTCAGAGATTTATAGGAGTTTCTACTTCTTTTGTGTTTTAAGCCTAGAACATTCTATTTTGGAATTTTTATAAGAGAAATTGGTTCATGTTTTTATCGTCAAAAGAGATTTCCGCACGCCCTATATACAGAAGTTTTGGAGCTGCCCATCTCGGAGTTCTTGAAGCATTAAGTTCCATCTCACGATTATACTCAATTGGGTGAGAACACGCAACGTACAGTCTCATCCCAGTAAAGGGCGAAAAACCAACTCCTCAGAGCTCACATTTGTGCATTTTTTCATTTCTTGTTGCTATAAACATTGCCTCACTGACAGAGAAAATAATGATTTCAGCTATATGTAAATACTTACATATAGAGAGAAAACAAGTAAATCAGTAAACTTTGTGTTCTCAATTTTACGAAC
Organism: Octodonta nipae; assembly: GCA_034190945.1. Classification (NCBI taxonomy): domain Eukaryota; kingdom Metazoa; phylum Arthropoda; class Insecta; order Coleoptera; family Chrysomelidae; genus Octodonta; species Octodonta nipae. The sequence goes on from CM067217.1 coordinate 109,031,706, forward strand.
AGTGGATAGAGAGTAAATACATTTGATTTCGTGGCTGAACTAGAAAATATGACACTTTGGAAAAGTCTAAATAGATGAAACAGAAGAGACAGTACCGCGTACAAAAGGTTTTAAAAGCAAGAAATCAGCATAAACAAAAAGATTCAGGATTCAGTAGGAAAATAGAAAGTTGACAAGACCAAAAGCACTAGATATTAGTGATGTGTAACACTATGCTGTGCTGCACGTTTGTGACATTATCTTCTCATGTGGCAAGGGTCATCCCAATAACACATAGCACTTTATGACACACTTTGTGTTGCGCCTCAGATCGAGTGTTAGCATATATAAAAAGTACACCGGCTCGCTCTTGCTTGACACCGATTAAATTAGTAATATTTAATTATTTAGTATTAAGTGATGTATTATATGTAGCGTCAACTATCACCTCCAACTGGTTTACTGTTTACTGTGCTATATGACATAACTGTGCCGGCACCATATGCCGGCACGATCGTGCGTGTGTTGTATTAAGTGTGTTGTAATAAATAGTACTGTGCTCGATGCTAGCCAAAAGGATGTCGGGATGGAGTGCCTAAAATGTACATCATCTCGCTCAAGCTGTGAGTCTCCAGCTTTAGCAGTGTAGCTCGATCTTCTATTTTTATTATTACACATGACGTACCATTGTATCGTAGGATATTTGATTGTCCAGAAAACAAATTTAAATTTACTTAATGAATCTAAACGCTATTAGATTCGTACCATAACATAAGCATTTCATTATATAATATCAGTAACAAAATTTAAAAATAAATTATTACGCAAATTATAATATAAAACGATTTTTGTAAACTTAAGTTTTGTTCCCCCTCTGTTCACATTAACTAACTTTTTCAAAAATGCTAGTCTCCCACAGCATGAAATATTCTAAAATATTTATGCAATATTTCTTATTTGACATTTCAAAATATTTCTTGACATATTTCAGTAATATTGCTGTCCGTGACAAAACCCCATTTGAAATAATTTATGAAATATTCCTGTAATATTTATTAATATTTCACAACTTTATTTATGAATATTTCACAACTATTAAAGTCAATTTTTTTTAAATAGTTCTAAAATATTTCAGCTCTGAAGTGTCTTTTAAAATTTTTACAAAATATTCCTATATACATGACTAAAATTCTGTTCAAATATTCCATGAAATATTGGTGTAATTTTCAGAAAATGTTTCTCAAATATTTCATGAAATATTTTAGTAAAAGTATTATCGTGGACATAGGAAAACTGCACAAATATTTCAGTAAAATATTTTTTCAAATATTTCAGGTTGGGAAGGCATAGCCTGAAAATATATCAATAATAATAATGAATGCGGTATCATCAATTTATAATAATACAATATGAGAACTTCAAAGGCTCAACTCTTTCTATAAAATTAATGCTTTACTGAATCTTAGGCTTAAGAGAACCCATATTTAGAGTGTTCGTAAATGTTCTTGCTTTATTGAAGATATACAGTCTATATTAGAGTTTTAATAACTCAGAGTATTAATTGTTTGTAGATGTTTTTGTTTATTTCAAGAAAAAAAATTGTCTGTTAGGTTTATATTTTTTTTAACTTATACTGTGTCTGAAAAGACAAATAATAGTAATACGACTCGGTTAAAGTAATTGTCAACTGCCAACTCCTCCATTGTGCTATATAACACAATTGTGATATATCACTGTGTTGACCACCACATCAGCCTCACTCTGTATTGGCCTGGACCAGCCGATGACTGGTCTTAACTGGATGTTGTAGTTATTTTGAGAGATTTCAGACTATCTGGCAATGGGTACAGCGGTGCCTTTGATGCTCGGCCATTGATGGTGCCTTTGATGACTTTGATGGCTAGGCTATATCGGCAAAATCCTTGGACTGTTATCGAGTTGTTCAAGCAAAACGTACGAGGGTGAATCAAATATGAACCCGACTTTTGTTTTAAAAATTTTATTGGTACGATCAATACAAATTTTAATACATATTATTTTTCTACATAGTCTCCTCTCTTATGTATACATTTTTCCCACCGAATCGGAAGTTTTTTAATACCTTTCTCAAAGAATGAAACTGGTCGTGTCGATAACCAATTGCGCACAAACGTTTCTACACCTTCGTTGTCCTCAAAGTGGTGGCCTCCCAGTTCTTCTTTAAGTGGCCCAAACATGTGGTAGTCACATGGCGGCAAATCAGGACTGTAAGGCGGGTGTACAAGGGTTTCCCAATGCATTTTGTTCAATTTTCCTTGAGTCAATGCAGCTGTATGTGGCCGAGCGTTGTCATGCAACAGAATCACACTTCGGATAGACATATCCCGCCTCTTTTGTCGATAGGCAAGTTTCACTTGTTGGAGTAGTTCGCAGTAATACTCAGCATTAATTGTACGGCGTTCGTGCAGAAAATCGATCAGCAGTACGCCTTCAATCAGCTCACGAATTGCGTAGATATTCGCCTCATTGATGCTTGTCGTGGGACGGCGTGCATGAGGCTCATTTTCCACTGTCTCTCGGCCATCTGAAAACTTTTTGTGCCAGTCGTACACTTGGGTCCTTGAAAGTGTTTCATTGCCGAACTGTGCAGATAGTCGACGCAAAATTTCAGACGGTCTAACGCCCTCCCGCGCCAAAAATTTGATAACAGCACGTTGCGCAACAGACGTATGCACCTCTTGCTCTGACATGATGCTACTAACAGCGCATCGACGACGCCTCGCCAAACCGACGAACTCCCCTCTTCTTAACATCCCTACCTAACATATATCAAGACGTCACCCCACTCGAATTACCTACAGAGCGAGAAACAGAAAAGTCCGGTTCATATTTGATTCACCCTCGTATATTTTTGCTCCATCGAAGCGTGTTAAATTTTTATCGATTACGGTTCGTTCAGACAGAGATTTTCTTATTCAATTTTAATTTTCTCCTTAAAATGTTATTTTAACTTTCTTTCTTTTTTATCTCGTTTTTCCGAGATTTTATTTATTTTTTCGTCCAGCTCATCGGCAATTTCGTGGCTAGTCTCATCCATTAGAAATTCCGTGCTTCTATTTGCTACCATAAATAAATTTACTTTTTAAAATCCACGTATCCCAATCTTCGGTCACTGCTACTAAAAAATTGTCTTTGGGTTTTAAAACAATTGATTCCAGAAAATGAATCGGCTTTAATTCCTCACAAATTCACAACTAAATCTCACAGACTACATTCGTTAGACTATATCTACGCGTCGAATTGTTGAATCAATCAAATATCAGTTCATGCACTACAAGCTATCTACTGAACTCTACTGCTACTGTACGTCTGAATATGTAACATATCGCATTGAATCTCGAATGATCCAGTAGTAATCCTGTCTCTCTAGAAAATGTCTGGAACTTTTCCATACTTTTTTTCACCAACAATTTTACGTTCAGGAAATAGTTTTTGTCGGCATTTGCATTTATTTTTGTTACACATGCTAAATTTCGAAAAGGCTACCTTTTTCAGTAATGTAAAATGAAAACCTTAGAATATTTTCGTTAGTTTAGAGTGTTACCACTTCATACTTACAGATTTATGCTTCCCAGTGTTTTTTCAGTTACCACCTACCTAGCATTTTCAGTGTCCTGTCTTTGAACAACAAGCTGGTCTGTTTCCTGCTGACGTTGCATGCCTACTTGAAAATGTTACCAAAGAGGTTGCTTGACTGTTGTTTTAATGAGCAACAGAATCACGTAATGACTTTTATTTACAAAGAGTTTGTTTTTCCCATTCAATCATGTTTACGAAGAGGTAGTTTCTTCACCTTTTGCTAGTTGAAATCCGATTCGACTCTGACCTTGTATACAAATAGATTATAAAGGGTGTCAATTAAGTATTAGGAGCGGCTGAATATTTGCTAAAGCACTTAATTTCTGGAAAAGGTCAAAGTCATTCCACTAGTAACTTTGACCAAGAAATCCGACGGTGACTTTGGATTTGACCTAGAACCTCACTTTTGAGGTTATTTCGAGGTCAACCTCTTTTTTTTAAATGAAAACCTCTATTTTTCATTGCAAAAAGAAAGAGCGGGAAATTTTACATCCGGGCGTGTATTGAGGTATGAGGTTGAGGTAACCCTTAGAGGTCAAATGGAGCTCAAATAATAACTTCTTAAAAATCCTGCGCGTTCAGTGGCAAAACAAAACAAAAGTCATACCCTAGGTAAGTCTTAACGAGGAACTCAATGGTGGCTTTAGATTTGACCTTACACCTCATTTTCAAGGTCTTTTGAAGGTCAACCTAATTTTTTCATGTAGAAACCCTTATTTTTGATATCGGATTCGAAAAGAGCGGAAAATTTGACGTATGGATTAGAACTCAGCGACCCCCAAAACCTCCGAGTAAGAAATGTCAAGACAGAATAAGTCATCATTTGAGCTCTATTTGACCTCTAGTGATTGCCTCAACCTCATACCTCAATACATGTCCGATGTAATTGATCGCTCTTTCGGATTCCGCAATAAAAAATAGGAGTTTTCATTTCAAAAATGAGGTTGACCTCAAAATAACCTCAAAAATGAGGCTCAAGGTCAAATACAAGGTCACCATCGGATTCTTTGGTCAGAGTTACTAAAGGAATGACGACCTTTTCCAGAAATGAAGTACTTTAGCAAATATTCTGCCGTCCCGGGACTTAATTGACACCCGGTATAGTCCGGCCCGTGACCATGTATACAAGAGGGAATTATTTTGTAGTTCAAAATTGAATCTTACCTTGAAGGCACAGGGGAACTTATTTTTTACTCCCTTCGTAATTACATACTTAATTGACATATAATAATCACAATCTATAATCACAATCTCTTCAATACAATATGGTAATGAGTTTTACAAGATTCTACAACAGTAAAATTTACAACAATGTGCAAAAACTACAATGGTTAACTGACGCCTTTGATTTGTATTCCAAGAAAATTCTACTTCCACAAGCTTTATGGATTTCCTTCACAATTAACTTCGACGTACTAACTAATACTTGTTTCTTTCAACGGTCTACATTCCCAAAATGCTTCATGACCTGGTTGAAAACCAAAAACTAAATAACTACCATTAAAACTACACTAGGTCTGTTCGTAGAGACCAATTCCTGATAATTCCAACGGTTTGAAAAATTCTACACCAATCAGCGATCTCGGCAGTTGACTCTACCAACACTCGATTCGAGTAGAATTTCTCAAACCGTAGGAATCGTTGGCAACTGGCTACTATGAACAAGCCTAATATTACTACCGCGCTACTACTACTGCGCACAGGCTTCGAGACTATTTTTATTGCTGCAAACTGAGCATTGCTACCAACTGACTAATACCTTTGTTGTTATCGCTAGGTTACGCTGTTGAGTAAACCAACCGTTAGAGTGCGCCACTACGCATCTCTCTTTAGGTACTCGAGGTTATTTAACCTTTTCAAAAGAAAACTTCGTTTTCGAACAATTTTGTTTTTTTGTTTATTTGTCCTTCTGGATGCCTGCATAACGTTATGCTTTCTTCAAGCTTGATCATCTACTAGCGACTTGGCCTTTTGTAGCGTTGAACATCTAATTCGTCTGTATTGCCTGCTAGCGTCTATTTTGAAGTTTATTAGATATTTTCGGCAAATCAGGGTGATCCAATTTCACTCTCAAGTGTATGTGCTTTGATCGGGTTTGATCACTGACCAGCGACTGAGCCCTTTCCGTCTGTGATTCTGTCTTTGAACATCGAGTTTTTTATATAATCAGTGTAGTGATTTTTCGCTGTACTCTTCTTTAAGTGATGCCGTTCAATTAATGGGCTGAGTGCCGGTCTTTTTGCCGCCGTTTTGTTAACTTTTCGTTGGGGCTTTCACGTCTATCTTGATATATTCGTAACTTCTGAACTTTCCTTTTTTGCCCTTAAAACGTTTATGTTTTCATCGGTTTTGATCGAAGTAGTTAAACAAAGAGAGTTCTGGAGCGGAAGTGGGTATAAAGGGTCATTGAGTTCTCGCCGGGGGCTGCTGCCGAGCTGTTGGTAGTTGTTGTTTGGATAAGAAGAAGAAGACACTGGGGAGAAGAAGGCATTGGGGGTGGTCGCAGGGGGTGCGCGAAAGACATTTGGGTGTGTCGCATATGTGCGCGCCATCTGTTGTTAATAAATGAAAGCCATTGTATTGTGGGTTGCGTGTGTCGCAGAGGTGCGCGCCATCTGTTGTTAATAAATGAAAGCCATTGTATTGTGTGTTGCAGGGTACACGCCATCTGTTGTTGGTTATGGTTGGAAAGAAAAAAAGCTTGGCCGGGTATCGAACGCGACTTGCCTGATTACCCGTCTGACCCGGAAGAATTTAACGACGACAATAACAAATATAAGGAAACTAAACCGCAACTGCAAGATAAAAAATGTGTTGTCACATTTAGAACAGAAAATGTGATATAAAAATTAAATAATTTATCAGAAATTATGGAAATGTACTAGGAATGGACAGCCTGGTTGGTTTAAATAAAAAATATTATTCTGAATGTAGTGGGTCAGTATGTGAAAATTCGGCATTCAACATGATATATAGAAATTCAACATGTTAAAATTCAGCATGTTTGCATTCGGAAAATTGGCATTAGTAGTTGAGATGCGGGGATCCTGTACCACCAACCCCCTATCCTGTCCTATGGGATTTCTGGACCAGCAAATTGGTCTAGAAAATCCTATGAAAAATCAATGAGACAGTGGTCCAGAAAGTATATGGCATTTTCAATGGTATCGTGGTCTAGAAATTCGCAGACAATTTTTGGGGGCTGGAGGGGGAGGCAGAGAGTGTGTGTCTGTTTTTGGAGTGATGGAATTTAATAGCTGTGACGTGGATATTTGATTTGACTTTATTTTAAAAAAATATATTTTCTGTTAAAGATATGTTTCCTATTACCCATATGTGAACGTCACTGAACAATTCAGCTAAAATCATAAATCTAAATTTTCCGAATATATTTTCGGGACCATCAAGGAGGATCTAGTCAAATAAGGCAACATCAACTTCTTCAATTTTAAACAGATTGTAACTGGATACTCACTAATCTATTTTCGACGCAATGCAATTGCAAATGAGTAAACAAAGTGCACGCGCTTCAGTTTTTAGTCGATTCTATTTAATTTGCATTTCTAAATTTAATATATAATGCATAAACTCTATACACTTATTACTGGTATACATCTAATAACCCGCCTCTGATAAACTTTTTATTCGAATTTTAGACACTGCTTCGGTTAAGCTAAATATTTATTTTATAAGAACAGCGTCTAGGTTTAACCGCATATGTTTTAAACAGATGCTGTAATCTGTAATGTAAAAGTAGTAGCCTTTCTGCTTTACCGCCAAGATTGTGCATTTTCTTAATTAAGTTTTTTATTCAATTGAAAAGTAAAAATGTATTATATTTTCTTGTTTTAATGTCTTGTATAGTGTGTTTGTGAAATTGGGACAAAACAGGATTTACTCATTGTCCAATTAAGAAGGTATGTAAATATTTATTACCCGATTTAAACAAAATAATGAAATGAATGTAATATATTTTTCCTTTCCATCTTAAAATTAGAACTCATTAGGATGAACTCAAAATTAGGTATATTATGAGAATAGCATTTCTTGTTGAATAATAAAAATTCTAATTTTAGTTATATAAATATGGATAGATATACATAATTTGGGTGTGGCTGATAAATGTTATTTAAACTATGACTATGTTTTTTTATATATTAAAGAAAACAGAGGAATTTATAGTGACCTTTAAAAGGACATAAAAATTATTTTTAATTGATTTCAGAAAACAGTTTTTCAGTAGCAATTGTTCCTATTTATCTAAATCAGGTAGAACTTGAATAGAAATGAGTTAATAATGTTACAAAATTAATTAGTTTTCCCGTAATACTCGTTTGTTTATGTTATTATTGTTTTATATTAAACAGTTTGATTTTATTTCATTTTTTCCTGTGCCAAATTAGAAGATTACTCTCATTCTATGACTGTAAGGAGCAATTATACCTAAACTATCTGAGCCAAGAAAACTTTTAAAACTTCCAAGTTGGGATTGATAAATCTGATTACATAACAGGCAAGATAAGTTTGGTTTTTGTCTGTTTTATTTGTTATTAATATTATATGAAAGAGCTTGTTTTAAAATTAACCTTGCAACTACTATTGATTGTTGTGTGTTGTACTGCTAATTGACAACCTAACTAACAAATCTAAATAATTGAATATTTCTTTCTGTTATTGGTTTTTTGTGATATGGGATCAATATTTAACCTTCAGTTATAGTTATAGGTTTTTATTAAAACACCTTTTATTTTATAGTTTTTATTAAAATTTCTTATATACATTTTAAATATATACTTGTTTAATATTGCAGTTGAATGGATTTTCTGCATAGGAGGCCATTTTGGAATCTACTTCACTAGTTAGATTAGCAGGTAAAACAATTTTTCGATGCGATTGACACAGCTTTTGGGAAAATCTGTTTTTATCATGGAATACTTTCCACCATTTTTGTAATGTTTGATCGTCCAGGATACATTTAGAGAAACTGTGCAAATTTGAATGATCCATGGTAAACTTCAAGTACTTTCACACCACACAGAGAAGTAAATTGGAGGTTTTTAGCACAGTGATAGCTAAACTGAAGTCAATGCTTCAAATGGTAAGATATATATAAATGGTCTATTTGTTCATTACGTTACTTGATATTCACAATTTTGCATTATTTATTAAGTTGTTTAATCCTTCTTATAAATATTTGGATATTTGTATGAGTTGACTATTTCCTTTTTAGTTGAAATTTTCATTCATAATTTGAAATTCTCATTTCAATTTTTTATTTCTTAAGTGGAATTGTTTTGGTGATTGAAATTAATTATGCTTGTCAATGTTGTTAATAGAAACTTAATTTTATGTTTGTAGGTGGAACACATGTGCCTTTAAAACTTGTGTAGAAAAACATATATTTAGTGATGGGTTTTACATTCCATCTACTGGAAAACTACATGAAATCTATTGATGAATGGACTCCTTTATTTGTCTTTGTTACTTACTTGAAATTGGTAAGTTAAACTATAAGATTACTTTTATCAATCCAAATTTTGTTTTGAGATCCAGGATATTGAACTAGATATTTATTTTTAGATCTTTTAATAATATCAATTAAATAAACTGGGTGTTTTGTTTTCTGTAATTCATAATCCTAAAAAGAACCCTCTATTTTTCCACCATGCTTATCACTCAGTAAATAAGTCCGTGGATTAGTATTCTGAATTTTTCTGATAGTAAAAACTTCACTTGACCAATTTCCTTTATATGATTTTTTAAATTTTTCTCTAAATTTGCTTATACGAACTGAGTCATTTAATTTAAATTTAGGTTTCTTGGGATCTACAGATTTGATGTTATTGTAAACATTCTTCAATAAATACTTTTCATGTTTTTTCTTGGTAATTGCTGATGGTTCTAAACCCGTAGTTCTGTGTTTAGTTTTGTTGTTTGTGCTCACAATTTCTGGTAAAATATCCAACCATTTATAGTGTCCTGGTAAACTAAACTGCTTCCAGATTGCAGTCTTTAGAGTTTTTATAACTCTTTCTACGATGGAGGCTGTCATAATTGAAAATGTACTATAATGATGTATATTCCATTTTTTCCATTAAAGACCTAAAGCATTTGTTCCAGAATTCTGAACCTCTATCTGTTTGTAGTAGTTTTGGTTTATATTTTGCTTTACTTAGGATGTCCTCAAATGCATTGGTCACTTTCTTTGCTGTTTTATTTTTAATTGGTGTGCACCATACAAATTTTGAGAATGCATTTATGACTACTAAGATGTATTTACTTCCCTTATTAATTCGTGCAAAGGGAATAATTTCAATCAAATCTGCTTGGTACAAATCATTAAGTCCTTTAAGTATTACCTTGCGTCTTGGAAAATTATGTCTTGCAGGTCTGTGAATTTCATCTACCACATCATTTCACACCTTTCTATTCATTTTGACTAATAGAACATTGCAGAACAATTTCAACCCAGAGTTTTTGTGTAATGACAGTAGATTACTTGCTTTAAAATATAATGTGTTTCCTTTTTGTACTTGTTTACCTATATGTTTAACAGGAGCTTCATAAAGGGTAGACTCATTAAGCATAATTGTTGTATCAGGATAAACGTTTATTTGTTCGATTTTACCATCCACTGGAAATTCATAGAAATATTCCTGGTTCTCCAGGAGAAAAATACGTTCACTAGTAATGTTTGATTTAGAAGTGGGTTTTTTTATATTTCCAACAAGAACTGCTTGAATGTTTTCAGGTTCACAACCTAAAATTTTTATACCACATTTACTATATTGTGATGCTGGACATAAGTATAATGGAGTTTTTTTTAGTACTGATATCACAATATTTTTTTCATTTTGTAAAAAGTGTCTTCCATATTTGTCGATGGGCATCTTGAAATTAACTGAGTACAAAGTTAGTAAATACATTATTTTATTACACCACCTTCTTTAAGTTCTTCAATAATAGATTATATTTCGTTGTCAAGTCCTGTATTTCCAGAAATTTTTGATGCCATTAGAAGTCTGAGTCGGTCAACAATTTCATTTAAATTATCAAAGTACTTATATTCAACGTTTCTGTTGGTGAAATCCATTAAAGGAAGTTCTCCTCCCAGTTTTGACTGACTTCTAGTTATAATTTTGGGAGGTTTGATTATTGGCATAGAACCAGTTCTGGGTCTTATTTCTAGTTTGGGTTGGATAATAAACATATGTTTGTCTCTAATATCTCGGGGAATGACTCGTTTCTTCTGCTTAGGGTCATTATCAACATAAAGTGCATTTGTCCGTCGTAATATGTCAACATAATTATTAACATATTTATTCACAAATCCTGTATGATTTTTCTTGACTAGTAATTCATATAACCCAGGAGTTCCTATGTAATGAATGTCTTTTATTTTTAAATCAGGTCCAGCTAATTCATTTCCAGGATTATTGGGATCGGCTGAATCCTTAAAATGAATTTTAGAATCACCTATAGTAAAATTTTCTGTCAAATAATCATGAGCTACACCCAATATATGATCAAATTCGTCTATAACATCATGAATGCTTACTCCTATGTAAGGTCTAGGAATTGATGCATACTGTCATAAATGGTCTTCAAGTCCAGCTACAGTTGTTTCATTTAAAACATCAATTAAATTTTGAGGGAATGTTTCATCAATGTACTGATCAATTAATTCCATATCAGGAACGTTAGTCTGAAATGTCTCTTCATCTTCAATCTAGAGCTTGGAACAGTTGGTTGAGCTGATGATTCGGAGAATTGGAGAACATCTTTCAAAGGTTTATGTAGTGTTTCTCTTTTCCTAAATGAAGGTGTTGTTTCAGCAGAAGATAGTTTAGACTTCTCTTTTTTGAGTAAATTGTTGTCCTATGTTTTCAGATCCTTCAAAGTTTGATAAAAGTTCTTTGAGTGGTTTAATAATTGGTTGATATGTCTTTTCCAACTGGCTTTGAGCTTGTTTAATTTCAGATTTTAGTTCTTTGTATTTGTTCTTTATATCCCTTCTAGTTTCTAACAATCTTTTATGAAGTTGGTGATCCATCTTAGAGCAATGATTGCAAACTAGTTGTGTCATATATGTATTCAGATTTTTAAAGATTTATAAAATGGTCAAATCCTTTGCGATATCGCCCATCATTTAAGGGACTGTCTTTATCTATAGTCAGAAAATCAAATTTATTTTCCCAACAGTGTTTGCATATATTTTTAAAATCATCAAATGATATGTCAACACTTATATGATCATCATAAATATGTTTTAAATTTGTCATGTCTTGTTGAAATATGATTAATAAGTTAGCATTATCCCTTATAAGTTGTTTGGGTATAGAACTATAGGTCTGAGATAGATAACAAATATCGATTTTCTTATGACGACCGAAACAAAAATATTGTTTCACAATATTTTGATCACAGGTAATGACATCATCAAAAATGATAATGGAATGCGGTTGCATCTATTCAGGAGTTATTACCTCATCTCCATCATTAAACTCAAAGTAACCTATATCTTTTATGGGGTTCATAAGGGCCCTTAAATACTCGTATTTGGGTTGATATAAGGATTTTGAATATAAGTCAATATTTGTAAACCGTTTTTCCACAACCTGAAGCGCCTATGATTAAAGCCCGATTTGAATCACTGGAGTTAAATAAAACACCATGTTTATTAATTCGATGTTGTTGAAAACCATCGTGATTTTCAACTGGTAACTCTGCTTTCTGCTTTTGTATGTGTAGCATTATACTATCAGTCTTCGATTCGATTGCATTACTAGACATTGTGAGTCTTTACTTCGGTATATAAAGAAAACACAGATCATCATAGCTTCACAATGAGTTCAGTCAAAAGTAAGAAATCAACACGTAAAGGTCGTGGAGTTTTAAATAAAGTAATTGAAAATTTACCCTTTGAATTACACATTCCTGGTTATAATTATTGTGGACCAGGGACAAAACTCAAAGAACGTTTACGAAGAAAAGATCCACCAATAAATCAAGTTGACTTAGACTGTCAGAAACACGACAAATTCTATTCTGAATTTAAGGACGATAAGGCTAGACGTATAGCTGATAAAGAATTAGAAAATGTAGCTTTAGAACGATTTAAAGCAAAAGACGCTAGTTTTGGTGAGAAGTTAGCTGCTTTGAGTGTTGCCGGTGCTATGAAAGCTAAATCGTCCACAGGGATGGGGCTAAAGAAAGAGAAAAGAAGCCGAAAAAACAGAAGAAAAGTCAAACAGGAGGAGCTTTGAAAAATACAGTTACCCGACTTAAAAGGAAAAGGATAATTCCTGCTGCAAAAAGGGTTAGATTTTTACCTTTCCTTCTACCTCTATTAGCTGCAATTGGAGGTCTAGGAGGTGGAATAGCCTCTATTGTAAAAGCAGTCCAGGATTCAAAAGCTAACCAAAAACAATTAGAGGAACAAAAGCGTCATAATCAGGTTATGGAGCAAGCTACAAAAGGAAATGGTATATACCTGAAACCATACAAAGCTTTTGGTTATTCACAAAAACAAAAAGGCAAAGGAATGTATTTAAAACCTTATTCAAAAAACTTCCAATAAAACTACCTCGAAAAGCATTAACAAATTTTGATATCATTAAGTTAGTTAAAAAACTGCAAATACCAAATTTTTGAGGTGTCTTTATGAAAAATGGTCTACCAAATAAAATCCGTAAAGCTGAATGTGGAATTATTGACCTGGATAATTATGAGAATGAAGGTACTCATTGGACAGCGTATGTGAAAAAAAACAAACAAATAATTTATTTTGATAGTTATGGTAATCTACGTCCGCCTATAGAAGTAGCTGCATATTTTTTAAGTGATTCTTCTACAAATAAAATTAAATATAATTATGAATCTTTTCAAAAATTTAAATCATATATATGTGGACACTTATGTTTAACATTTTTATATAACCAGTACCATACGTGAGATTCTTTCAATTAAAAATAAACTACTGAACAGCAACAATATCTTTTACATTTACATTAAGTGGAACTTCATCTACTTTAAATTATGACTTTTCTCCACCTATTTATTTGCAAGATGAATTCGATTATGAGATAGGTCTGACAAACTTTGATAGTTACAATTCTATACCGAATATTGACAAAACAAATAATAACTTTGTTTGGAAAAGGCTTTCAAATAATTCAGTGAAGATTCCAGAAGGATCTTATGAGTTTGAAACTCTAGCAACATATATACAAGACTATATTCGAAGCATAGATGACGAAACTATAATTAGAATTTCAACAGAAAAAAATACTTCAAAAGTAATTATAAGCAGCAATGGAGAGATAAGCTTTGATGTTAAGAACTCATTGGGGCCAGTTTTAGGTTTCGGTAAAACAATATTAACTGCTAACAATACATATAAATCGATTCACCAAGTAAAAATTTTGAAAGTGAATACAATACTAATTAATTGCAACATTACACTGGGATCATTTTTAAATAGAAAGCCTGTTCATATTATTCATAAGTTCTTTCCCACTGTACCTTTTGGATATAAAATAGTGGAAACACCATCAAATATCATTTATTTTCCGATCAATGTGAAAACTATATCAAATATTTCAATTCGCATTCTTTATCAAGACGGTAATCTTATAAACTTTCAAGACGAGATAATTACCATAAGACTTCATCTTAGAAAAATAACATTGTGAAAATGGTGTTGTATTTTCACGGCAATGTTTGTCACCAATCACTCCCACAACAACAATAACAACATAAAAAACAACAACTCAAAATTAGAATAAAACGAAAATATAAAAATCAAGTGAAGCAGACAAGAAAATCCAGTTCTACGCCAGCATCAGAAAAATTAACATCGGAAAATAGGCAATTTCTACAATCCTTAGGATTTGAAGTTCTAGTATAATGGAGTTGTTAAATATAACTGGACATCCTTATAATGAAACAACAATAGAGTCTTACGAGTTTCATACTTATATGCCTTATATACCAGGAAATCTTAATTACAATGATGAAATAAGAATACCTATTCAAGAACTTGATGCATTCACAGCACCATGTTACAGTTATCTGTATTTAGAAGGCAAACAGGTTAAAGAAGATGGTTCGGTTTCTACCAAATTGCAATTTGTAAATAATGGAATTTCTTTTCTTCGAGAAATTCGTTACGAATTAAATGGGGTAGTAATTGATTCACTCAGAAATGTTAAAGTTGCCTCTACAATTAAAAATTACCTGTCTTTCAGTGAAAATGAGAGTTCAATGCTGAAAAACGCTGGATGGTTTCCGAAGAGAAAACAAGATGAGAAAGTTTTAGTGGATGAGTTTGGTAATTTCAATGTTTGCATTCCACTAAAATTATTATGTGGATTCTTTGAAGATTTTAAGAAATTAATCATTCATATGCGGCAGGAAGTAGTCATTCTTCGAAATAGTAACGATTTGGATGCAGTGACTTGCGCAGGTGACACTGAAAAGCCAAAAATTGTAATAGAGAAGTTATACTGGAGGGTACCGCATGCAAAACTAAGCATTCCAGAACAACTGAGAATCAATAATATTGTTGCTAAAAGATTAGAACTTCCCATCACATTTCGATCTTGGGAACTAATTGAATATCCATCCCAAACGCAGACGACAAGACATACATGGCCTGTAAAAACGACAACCAAAGTAGAAACTCCTAGACATGTCGTGATTGGATTTCAGAAAAATCGCAAAGGAGATCTAAAGAAGGATATGAGTCAATTTAATCATTGTGACTTAAAAACATACGAATTTTTTTTAATTCTGAAAGGTATCCATATAATGATTTATTCCTAAACTTTAAAAATAATAAATTTGCAGACCTCTATGAGATGTGTGCCAATTTCCAAGAGTCTTACTACAAGAATAAAATTAATTATCCAATATTCTCCCCTGAAGAAATTTGCACCAATTATACATATTCATTACTCTGGCCAGATGTAAACCATTCAAACAGGATCTGTTGTCATGAGGATTGAATTTGAGATGGATGGGAATGCTCCACCAGATACAACAGCGTATTGTCTCATTTTACATTTTGTAGTTCATATTGTTTTCAGTTTGAGACTATTTTTCAATATTTATTAAAGTGAATCAACATACTCAGATTCATTTTAATAGTACTAAAACACCGGTTGTAGTAAAATAAGTGTCTGATTTATTTTTCCCATAATGGCACTTATCATAGATTTCCAAGGTTCAAAGTGGAAAATAATCAGTTTATTGTAAAAGAATTAGCTGCATTTGATGGAACTAGAGTATGTCATTTTTTATTCCAACCACCATTTTCATTTAGATATTTATCAAGAGCATACAAAAAGCAAGCCGTTTGGTTAAATAATCATCATCCCCTTGCACAAATTAAAAAAATTCTTTTAACACTTGTTACTTCTTTACCAGCGGAAAGGGCAAAGAAAAAGCAAATTATTTAAGAAGTTTATTAGGAACAACTATTTTTGTAGAATTTAATGAACAACCTGCATTAATTAAGGATACACCTAGATGTTTTTTCATTTAGAATCTCATTGTTACTGTGCGCTTACAAATGTTTATTATCTGTATGATATTTTAATGAATAAGGGTGTTTAAAAATACTTTTTTATTCTCTAAAGGGGAGGAGGTCATTATAATAAAACAAATTTCAAGTAAAAAATCAGTTTGTATCACACCAGAAGCAAATATGTAGTCTGATAATAGAAAAATTAATAGTGATGATGGTATCGATGAACCTAACACTTGTTATTGGAAACAATTTGATGACTATTATAAGAGATTTTTGGAAAACATTAAGAATGTGGGTCCTTTTATTTTAAACTCTCACTATGCTGTTGATGGTTCACCATTTGAACTTGAATGTGGAATGAGCATGGCTAGAAATTTTGAACCCGCAATAAGAATAGTGAACACTCAAAACAAAACAAATATCTCTTTGAATCATTTTGAATGGAGAGAATTTATTACACAAATTGATCAATTGATACCAACATACTTCAAGTCGTCAGTTGAATACAATCCATCTGAAATTAATATGGAAAGTGATGAATGAATAAAACTTTTGAAAACAAAATTCATGGGAGTGAAAATTTTGAAAATATTTAATTCTTCAGATACAACATTTTATTTCAAACAAGAGGTTATAAACAAAATAATACAAATTGATGCAACACTAATCTCATTAAAAAATTCTATGATGCAAAATTTACTATTTACTATTAAACAGTTTAAAGAGTTTTAAATACAACACTTATATGTTATAGTGATTAACAATTAAACAGTTTTACAAACAGCACTTATATGCTATAGTCATTAACAATTCTTTTTAATACCACTTATATACTTGGAACAAAGAATTAGTTATCTTTGTTTTAGGGATAAGATAATGACCCCAAGGAAGTGTATCTACAAAATTTTCTAAAATATATCTCTTGTCGTCTTCGGGACTTAAAACAATTTTACATTGTTCTGTAGAATAAACTTCATGAAGTTGTGAAACAATGCTTCGTTGCGTTTCATATTTCTTAGACAATTTAGATAATCTTCAAATGTAATATTTTGTTTCATAACATAGTATTTGACTCCTTTACTTTTCTTAATACAATTTTTATTTGAAACTGCGTTTGAGACATTAAAATTTAAATCTTGCTCTACTAAATATGCATATTGTTTAGATCTAAGCCCTACAAAATCTGTCATAATTCTCCCGTTATTTTCATCTTTCATTATTCCAATAACTTTTCGATTTTGAGGTAGAATGCCACAGGGATATTTTATATCATATCCACTAGTGTCAAACAAATCGGGATCTTTTTTAATGACTTCTTCATAGACGTCTTCACACTCTATTTCATACAATAAACTGCCTGTCTGTGTATAATAAACTGCAATTTCCTGGAAATTTATTCAGTATATAATTATAATGAAAGTTGTATATCACAGTTTTAGATAAATCCAAAATGCTCATTCCAACATATATTGGTTCATTAAAAAGTATATTTGTTTTCTTCAACTTAATGGCTACCAAGTTTTCATCAAGAATGGTTCTGTTATGGAAGTTAGGACTAGCTATTAAGTTTCCAGCACCATACCTGCCAGACCAAGAGTTAGTAATTTTGACATTTCAGTGTTTCTTCAAACGTTTTCCATCGTTTTCCCGTAAATTGCATTATTTAAATGTTTCAATTCCAAATTTATTTTTAGATTCAGAACGAAGTTTAGAATTTAAATCTAAATAAGGTTTAAGCCAGCATGACTGATTAAATTTAAAAATTCGATGGATTTTGATCAGAATCAAACCATTACATAAATATTGCTTTAAATTTTGGGTAATGCAATATATATTTTTTTTATCGTAAAGAGTTGTCATGAGTTTAGGAATTTTTGAGTTTGGTGGAACTCTGTGTTCTGGAGTCAACGGCAGAACTTTTTGAAGATTGTGTAAACTTTCAGGATATTTCAAATCGACTTCTAGTATGTAACCTACAGAAGAATCGTCTTCTATGTTTAAAACATCAAAGTTATCGGTTTCGGTAGGAAGATTTTGTCGCATAACACTTCCATATAAATTGTTTACATCAAAATATACTAAATATTTGGATTTTTTATCAGATTTGAATTCAGACATATACACTTATTATTAGCCCTAGAATATCTTTTGCTACATTGGCTGATTCCACCCCTTACTCCTTTCTCAAAAAATAGTAAAATATCAATATCTTGAATGGTTTCAAGTTCACATTTCGTGTATGCAGTCCCATGAATACCCAGGAAGAGTGTAATAAAACGCTGGATCAAGCTCGTAAATTTTGTGACATATTTCTAAAATTTTTAAAGATATCTGATAAAAGAATTACATCGGTTTTCAGATATAAATCCGAATATTTCCCTAATTTTTTAATAGAAAATTGTTTCCAAATTTGCTGTGCGTGATGGTAGTCTTCATCTGTTATGTAACAATCGAATAGTTTATTGTAAAATTGTTTTTGTGTAGGTAATTTAGTTTCTTCTAGTTTTTCTAAGGAATCTACATAGTCGTAACAAAATACTCCTTTTCTGCATAATAATTTAAAACATTTTTCATCCATATCTTTAAATTCTTTTCTCATATTTGTCATGTCATTACAATCGAGAAAGTTAGTCAGTCCAATGAAAATGATAAAAACCTAAATGAGTCAACAAAACGGAATTTGATATTTGTCTCTGAATCTGTTTGAGTGAAACTAATATATCTTTCTTTGTTAATAGGTAAAATATATACATGATTTTGTCTTGCTAAATCTTTGATGATGAAATGACTGTCATTGCCAGTCAAGTTATGGAAAAATAAAGGAACAACAGTGGGTTTTTTATAATTTAAATTACAAGAAGATTGACAGAAGTCTTTAACTATTATGTCATTGTCATTAAATTTTTGCTCACAGATGTGACACTCTATAGGTTCAATATTTTGATCTATTTCTTCCATTGGTAGAATAGTAAAAAATTTCCTGTACGTATTTGGCTATAACCTTTAGTTCATTTATAAACCATTTCATACAGTCTTCCCCCCTGTAACTTCTGTAAAAAGACAAATTCTGATCATAATCATAGTAAAAGTACACTAAAAGGTAGATGTTTTTGGTAACGTGAGGTTGAAATAACTTTTTTGTTACCATTTACTTCTCGAAACGGTACCAAAATTGACTCGAAATCACAGTACATTACAAATGGCATTTTTTCTTTGTGACAAAAGTTTTTAAACCTAATATATTTTTCCGTTGGAAATAAAATTTTACAATGATTTAACTCTGCACAATATATTTCATGATCTTCTAATTTCGTTTGACTTCGAAAATAATTCAAACACCGATCACATATAAAACGTTTAACTTTGGAATTCCCTAACTGGCTCCTTACTAATTTCGATAGATTCTTTATCTACACAAAATGGGTTTTTATTTCGATATTTAATGACTCTGTTCCTGTATTTTTAACAAATTAACTTGTCGATCTAATATTTTATTCTTTGTTAATCTAATCGGAACAACAGTTGAGTTATCTAATGCAAAAATATTCGCAGAAACATTATTATTTTTTCAAATTTCGAGATTTGTGACATATTCATTGGAAACTGAATGCCTCTTAAATTTAGAACGCTGCTATAATGAGGATATGAAGATATCCTATCACAGTGATTCCGAGCAATATATAAAAACGCCGTAACAGACCATGCAAAACAGGCCTCATCTGAATTTTTAATATTAACACAAACGTTTTTTAGTGCAATTTCTTTAGGAAGTGGAAGATATGAAGAGCCACCTGAAGCTATCTCTACTTTGTTAACATTTACCTCCAAACTAACTATTTTAGAAACAGACCAACCACTGTCTCTTTCTTGGAAGCCATCGAGTTTATTTATTATTATATCAATTACAAATTTCTTAAACCAATCATTTAATTTTGTTCCTGAATCAATAACAGCATTTTTAGTATTGAAGTATTTATACTCTGTAATTAAGCTATCTCTACTGTTTTTTAAAAATTCACCACAGAAAGTGGTATTAACTTTAGAATTCTCGATATTCGACTTTTAAATAAGAAATAGCAGTCCTCTAAAAATTCAAAAATATCTTTTAAATTAATAATTATTCCTGTTCGAAGACGATTAGAATATGATGATTGAATGTCTTCCCATTTTACCCTATTTGATCGTTTCGTTTGACCACCTCCTACATGTGTATTAACTAGCAATTCTTTAAATCGCTTTAAGTGTCCTATATTTGTATGAAGTTTTCTTGATAATGCAATAGGTACATCAGAATTTTGTAGAGCTTTATTAATAAGAGTAAATTTAGTTTGCTTAATTTTCTCCACTTTTCACGATTTCTGTTAGAAGGATCATTACTCAGAATATTATAAGCTTTTTTAAAAATATCTACGATTTTATCACTGAAATTGGAGATTTCCATTTTTGTCCCAAGTATACAAGAAATGGTAACTTTTAAACATATGCAAATGCAAAGATAATGAAACTTTTAGACTTTTTTAGACTTGAAATTTATGTAAGGAAATCTGTTGTGTTTCCAAATTAACACATGATTAATTATTAAAGAATTCTGGTGACTCTGTCATCTTTTCCTCACATTTTAAACTATCGTCTTGAATGTTTTCATGAGATTTATTTTTATCAGGAACAGATGAATTTTTACTTTCAATTTTGAAGAATCAAGCTTTATCTGAAATTTCTTTTATTTTATATAACTCTGATAAGAAATTGTGAACGCCAATTGATTTTTTGCAAAAACAGAAAATTATATCACACTCTTGACATTTAACACTCATGACAAAAGCAGACAATAAATTTCCAAAAAAAAATTATAATAAATTCAAAACTTAATCTTCCTTTTTCAGTATTCCTAATTGAGATGTAGTTCTGAAAATAATTTCGCGCTCTTTGCATTTGTCCACACAATTCAACTATAAATTAATTTTTACAAAACAAATCTTGATAACACTTTATAAGTTAGTTTTTGTTTTCCACTATTTCAAATTGGGCAGTTTCGTGTTTACCGACTATTTTACTTTCAGGAAATATCAAAGAGTACTTATATTTAATGAATTTGGACTCCTTACCGGCTATGTGTTCGGTCATCCTATTAGGAAGAAAAACCACTACATTGTCTAGTTCAACTAGCACATACTTTCCGTATTTGTGCTTGACAATTTTCACTCCTATTATGGGAAATGGCTTGTCCTTTTCGAAGTCCTTGAGCTTCTTATAAGCCTTTTGCTCCAGTAATGTTTTGTTGAGTTGTGTAAGATCCATCTAAAATTACAATTTTGTTCCTTTGAACATCAACAAATATAAATAAATAAATAAAATTAAATTTACTGTTTTCAAAAAAAACACTGCTCAACATATATTTAAGTGAAATTGCTTTAAATAAAAATTGTAAATGATAACTTAGCTTTTTTTTTGCTTTGAATAAACATAATATTGGACCTTAAAAGACTCGAACAAATATATATGAATGAAAAATCATTTTGTTTCCAGGAAAAATAATAGCTAACCATTATGTTTTTAAATCAGAGCTATGCATTAAAAAAATTATCTTCAAGCAAAAATAATTAAAAAAGATAATTGTAATTGTTACTTACTTTTTAGGGTTTTGAATCTCAAAAATACCGGAACTTTTAGAGACCGTTAACAATATTGCAGTGTATGTTAATATGTTTTCTTTTCTGTCAATCGTTGTTCGTTCGTTCGACTATGGAAGCAGTGAATTGGACATCTATTTAAATGAAGACCATGGTTTACGTCACGTCTCCATATTTCTATACTTTCCAGAATGAGCTGTATTAGCTCGGTTTCCCTAACCAAAAATAGGCATATGCAGCTAGATTTTCTGAATGACGCTTCTTCTCAGCTTACATATTCACAAAAATATCTGGAAGATATGATTCACTATAATTCCGATGCTTGTTACTAGGCTCTGAGCTTACCTTATTTGTATGCGTCAGATTAATTATATCAGCTCAACTTTCACGTCCGAAAATATGCATCGTTTAATCGGTTGTATGAATGATGCTTTTTCATAAATAAATAAATAAATAATGCGTCTTTATTGTTTCATCTATGTAATACATATATCTATACAGCATGCACATACATAAATCTATACTGTATACACGTACATAGCAAAACAAAAGGCGGAGTTTAGCCTATAGCTAATCTTCCACTCAACCACAATGAAAATATGTGAACATTGTTCCATTATATTATTCGCCTTATATTATTCGCCTTATTTTATTTTTATATTAAATAATAAAATTTAATATATTTCAGTAAACACCAGATAGTTCGCCTTTCAGTATTCTTATTGCTTAAAGTTTTAGATAATAAACATATGCCTTTCATAGTAAAACTGACTAATTAATTAATTTAAAAAAATGTATTATAATTTGGTTTATTTATTAGAAATTACAATTTAACAATTTTTATGTTCTGAAGCTCTATTTGGTAATAAGATTAATACTACAACTTAATTTGCTTAATCAGTAATATGGTATCATCAAAATAAACTACATTACTTCATCAACATTTTCTTGATCCTCCTCGCTAAACGTTTGCATCATCTTCCTCACTATCCGACAGTAGTTCTTCATCTTTCAGGGTTTGTTTTTCCGATATTGAAAGAACTGGTATTAGTTCAGCAAAATATCTACGAAGTCCCAGATCAATTAATTTTTTGCAGAACTGATATCTAGTTATTGTGCCCTTGAGACAGCTTTTACACAGTATTCTGGCTGCTTGGTTTTTTGATGGTAATGCATAGCAATTCTCAACACTTTCAAAACGTCTGACACGGTAGACGGCTTCATGATCTGCATCAAATTCCAAATTGTGAACACAAAGACTTCAACCCAGTTGCAAAATCAATAATTTTAGGATAAGTTTTGTATGCCATCCACATGTTTACGTCTCACAAATAAAAACAAAGGCCACTGCTACTCAACACGATTTCAAAAACTTCTAAAAAATATTCAGTAACTTCCCTACATTATATATTTCCCACCACGACACAGATTTGATTATTAAGGTTTCCAAATACAGCAATGTAACATAATCGTTCAAATATCCACGTCACAGCAATTAAATTCCATCACTCCAAAAACAGACACACACTCTTCTGCCTCCCCCTCCAGCCCCCAAAATCACCCTGCGAATTCCTAGACCACGATACCATTGAAAACGCCATATACTTTCTGGACCACTGTCTCATTGATTTTTCATAGGATTTTCTAGACCAATTTGCAGGTCCAGAAATCCCATAGGACAGGATAGGGGGTTGGTGGTTCAGGATCCCCGCATCTCAACTACTGGCATTTATTACTCTCTTCGAGGTGTCATTCCTTTGTACGCAAGACAATATATATTATATATAAATATAATATATATTATTTCTGGTCGGGAACCTTCATCAGTTGCGCTTCCCACAATTGAATGTCCTCTCGAAGACTTCTTTATGCATTTGATGCATTTCGTTAAATTTGAAGACCTCTGTGTACTGATTCTCTTAAAAATCCTAGATGTCGGTCTTACATCTCGCGTCTTCAAATACTGGCATTTATATTAAATCTAGCTATTTAGTTGAATGGTAGTAATAAAGAAGACAACAACGGTAGACATACAAGGATTTAACCAAAATGTTGTTAAATAATTATCGATTCTAATTGGGATGCTATTATTTATTCAAACCCATATTTTTATTTATCCATACTAATCGCTGCTAGAAATGGTTGAATCCACTACAAAAGCTAGGTCCGTAGAAACGATAGGAACCGTAGAAACGGTGGTTGGAAATGGTTGGAGTCGCTACAAAAGCTAGAAACGGCTCGTAGAAACGACTGGGACAGTAGAAATCGCTGATAGAAATGGTTGCGGCCGCTACAAAAGCTAGAAACGGCCCGTAGAAACGACTGGGACAGTAGAAATCGCTGCTAGAAATGGTTGGAGCCGCTACAAAAGCTAGAAACGGCCCGTAGAAACGACTGGGACAGTAGATATCGCTGTTATAAATGGTTGGTGCCGCTACAAAAGCTAGTAATGACCCGTAGAAAAGACTGGGACAGTAGAAACGGCTGGTAGAAACGACTAGAACCTTAGAAACGGTAAAATGGTTGGTACAGAACTGATCCAAAAGCTAGATATGGCCTGTAGAAACGACCAGAAACTTAGAAATCGCTGCTAGAAATGGTTGGAGCCGCTACAAAAGCTAGAAATGGCCCGTAGAAATGACTGGGACAGAAGAAATCGCAGCTGGAAATAGTTGGTGCCTCTATAAAAGCTAGGAATGGCCCGTAGAAACGTCTGGGACAGTAGAAACGGTAGTTGGATACAGGTTGAAACCTCTATAAAAGCTAGAATTGGCCGTAAAAACGCCTGGAACCGTACAAACGACTGGAAGCGTTAGAAATAATTGAATTGTTGAAGTAAAGGCGTTGTAAAGGGTAGTGGGTCAGTATGTGAAAATTCGGCATTCAACATGTTAAAATTTGATATATAGAAATTCAACATGTTAAAATTCAGCATGTTTGCATTCGGAAAATTGGCATTTATATTAAATCTAGCTATTTAGTTGATTGGTAGTAATAATGAAGACAGCAACGGTAGACATACAAGGATTTAACCAAAATGATGAATTTATTGTTAAATAAATATCGATTAGAATTGGGATGCTATTACTTATTCAAACCCATATTTTTATTTATCCATACTAATCGCTGATAGAAATGGTTGAATCCACTACAAAAGCTAGGTCCGTAGAAACGACAGGAACCGTAGAAACGGTCGTTTGCTGCAACAAACAAATGTGTCTATCACGTCAGTACAAACAAATGTTTTCTAGGTACACAAAACGTATGTTTCTCTAAACGAATTGTTGATATGAGAGTAAAATAAACAAAGTATTTGAAAAATTTTACAGGGGTTTTACCTATATGTCTCTAACAGGACCTTATAAATGCTAGAAAACTGCTACAAATAGTAGAAACGTTATAACAGGAGCAAGAATGATTGAAATGATTGGTACAGGAACGTTACAAATGTTAGAAATGAGACCCCTGCAAATGCTAGAAATGACAGGTACAGGGACGTTACAAATGATAGAAAATATATGAATGCTAAGAACAATCCCGGCGCAAATATCAGAAATAGCATAAAGTTGAATGGTTGGGATATGTTTGAAGTTGGTTGTTAGAACGGGATCCTTAGAAATGACATAGCAGTAAGTTGGATGGTTGAAACAGGGACATTACAGCTGGTAGGATGGTTGGAACAAGTCATACAAATGTTGGAAATGGTAGGTTAGTTAAAAACGGGAAACAAATACTAGAAACGATCGGAAGGTTGAAGCAGGGACGTTAGAAAGGTTATAATGACAATGCTGAGAACGACATAATAGAAAGTAGGAAATGACAGGGTGGTTGAATCAGGAATGTTGGAAAAGACATAAAGCTGGATTGTTGGAACAGGCGCTGTAGATGTGTGATGGGAATGTGAGAAACAGGATGGTAGGAATACGAATTCTAGAAACGTGAATGCGGGATGTTTGAATGGAAATATATGAAACAAACAGACTGAAGGGTAGTCAGCAGCAACTGTTACTGGATTGTTGGAATGATAAAAAGTTGGAATGTTGAGAAAATTAGTGAAAATTGAGGGATTCGTATTGAGTGATTAGAAGATTGCATCGACAGAGTTACTAGTCAACCACAACTAAAAAGTGTTATTCAATTAATAGTTTTGTCATAGAATTTGTCACTGGAAAAGGTTACTAGACACAGGCGCAACTGTCGTGAACCACAACCAAATCAGTGCTATCGAAATGACATAAAAAATTGGCTCATAGGATGAAGAGCGTCCTGGGATAGTTGGTTGAATCAAATATTTCAAATTGGGAATGGTTGAAGTCTAGTAGTTAGGTTCTGGCAGGTCGTAAATTTTACTTGAAACGCATTATTTCTAAACATAAATGTCATATAAATTGACACTGATATATTATAATATATCATAATATATTTTGTTTGGAAATGAATTCTTAAAATAATTTTGATTGTTGTACTGTTTTTTATCGATTTAAGTGCTTCAACAGCGCCTTAATATTATAATATTATTAGTATTAGCTTTTATAACGAACCAAAGCAGATAAAAGGAACTTGTGTACGTTTTCAGAGACCTAAGGAAATATGGCAATGTTGCTCCATCACTTTAATCATACGACTAAAATGACGCATTTTCCGAGATCTAGGGAAATATGGAAATCTGGCGTGGCCCTGAAAAGCGGGCCTTTCGGTCATGACGTCATGAGCTGCACTCTCATTGGCTGGTTTATAAGCAGACCACCTGGTAACCATCAGTTTGTTTATCTTATATGCTTATAAAGAATAGATATGTCCCGATTTCAAAGTTTCCAAAGTAGGATTCCGTTTCATATTTGACGAGTGTCTTTATGCCACTAGAAATACTAGAAATGATAAGTTAGTTGGAAACGGGAACATTACAGATTCTAGAAACGGTAGGAAGGTTGAAGCACTGACGTTAGAAATGTTGCACAATGGTTCGATAGTTGGAAATGTAATGATGACAAAGCGTTTTTTATAACAAAAAAAACGGTACATAAAACTTTTTTCTAAGACAGGTATTCAAAACTTTATCATCAATCGGTTATTAGTTATAAACTTTTTCGAAGAGAAAACAAGAAACATCAGCCGGTTGCTGCTACTCACTTTAATTCTTTCTATCACATATAACTTTTTCTAAGACAGGTACTCAAAACTTTAGTATCAAAACTAATTTCAGTACTTAGACATAAACTTTTTTCTAAAACAATGCAACCGAGAAAATCAAGTCGTTTGCTTCGTTTTTCAAATGTTTCTACTAATGAATTGTTAATATGAGAGTAAAATGTACAAAGTACTGTATAACATCTTAGTCTTGAAGCAACTGAACCTAAATTAGGCCGATCCGTTAAACAAATGTTTACCAAAGGACGCTGTCTTTAAGGGGGGAAGCTTAAAAATGTTTACTTATGTATCTCAAATTATGTTGTTAAAATAACTTCGTTGATATTCAAATTCAAAGTTATGAAAAAAAACAAGATTTAACAAGATGTCAGAGAGGCACCTAATGTTATTTCCAGAAGTACGTTGTAGCAAACAACCTCCTTTCTCGAAACGGAGATAATAAAACCATAAAGTTAAATATATAACTATTCTTGACTGCTCAGGGGAACAAAAGTCCTAGAACTTTTACATAAATAAAAGTCACTTGACAAAGTTATTATAGAACAAAGATCGAAGCTCATACTTACACCCTTGCCAGACCCCTATAAGGCTTTCATGCAGGATTATGGCATGCTAGCTTTCGACATGTTGAAAGACAAAGTAACGAACACCACACGCAGCCAAAACTGAGAATTTGTCACTGGAGAACGCTACTAGACCCAGTCACAACCTAAGCAAAAAACTCCGGTAGCAGAAAAAAGACAAGTTCAATTCATCATTCCACATGCTTTTAACCCTGCGTCGATATACACAATGAAAATAAAACAGAGTTTGTAAATGGAGCCACAACAAAATTCGTAGCATCAAATTAACATGTTTTCAGATAATTATATGCGTATTAAATAATCTATTGCAAGACTTAATGGTTGCGGTTATTTCATTATTTATCATAGCTGAATATTCAAAATATTTAGTTCAAAAGGCAGCCATTCAACACCGCACACAGACAACAACACACCACCGAAAAAGAAAATTATTTAAAAGAAATGTTGTAAAATACTGAGTAGAAATTCTTGTTAAATAGAAATTAATCATCCAAATATTCTAAAATTATACGATGTTTGTGCTTTATCTGCATCACTATCACTCATTGCGGTTTTCTTAACCTTGAGTGAAGATGTTAGCGAAGGTTATAATTTGTCAAAACAGAAGTATCCATTAGAAATGAATTTATTCGTATCTTAGAGTTTCAATCAATCATTTGTAATATTGTAAGGGCTATTTGATGTAACAATATTGTTCTTCCAATAACACTTTGCTTTGAATTAAATTACTGTTGGTAGAAAGAGTTGAAAATCAAAACTGTGAAATAAAAGTCATATGGTTTAAATATTTTTTGTTTTGAATCATGTAGATAGAGAATTGAACATGGAGGGTCTGTTACATTCAAGTTTCGTTCACCTTGGTAGAGTTAAGCTTCATTCAACAGGCCAGAAAATCTTAGTTAAGAATGGGTGGACTTCGTTTTGCAACAAACAAAAGCCATTAAACCCTGCGTTGGCATGTCATCCTTCAATATCAATGTGAATAACACGAATTTATTTGTAAGATGTACGAGTGTGAGATAATAGAAAACACATTTCTATGCACGAGTGTATACATAATGAATAACATTTAAGAAAACGTATCAAACATATTAAATTACACACAAACAAATTTAACACTAGCAACTCACAGGGTTATAATTGTGAATACACTAGAAACAATATAAGACAAAAGAAAGCTGTAACCAGGCCTCGTGTTATCCAATTATAATTTTTGGTCAGCATCGATCTCCATCACACCAAATAACGGAAACATAATCCATGAGTTTATAAGCATATTGTATGAAATTGAAAAGTTTACTCCAGGCACATATATATTGAATCAAAAATGTGCTATTGAACAACATTGTCATGAGTATCAATTTCTGTGACGTCATCACTGTCATTGCCTAGTTTATCAGCAGACCACCTGCTATTAGTATATATAACTCATATGTCTGCTTTTGGATCATAACATACGGAAGCATTTACCACTTAAGATCAAAGCCATAATTTTCCGAGATCTAAGGAAATATGGTAATCCTTTTTTTCATGCGGCGTCATTAGTCGGTCATTTCCTCTATATAACAAGAAACATAACCTGTTCAAGGAATATGATGTCTCACTCTTTCTCTTAAGTATCTATCAAAATGATTCCTCTCCATTGCTTTATTCAAACAGACCACGAGACCTCAACATATCAACCATTAGGGACAGAATTCGTACTAGGTCTCTAACACACCCTAACATATAATAACAAACGTTGTTCATATAAGGAATGCAATGTATGGAAAATGACTTCTTTGACGAACTGTGTCAAAATGATTTAAGACAATGAGAAATACATAAGACTAAATCATTATGCATTGGAACTACATTATAAAAGCTTTCGATTCAGCTTTCATGTAGTGAAAATATTTCCACTGCACGAACGCCACTCTTTAAAATAATCCAAGTTAGATTGTTCTATTTCCATTTAAATAAGAAAAATAGGGAGTTGAGTACTAGTTACCGAGAATATGTCTATAGCATTATAGAATCAGTGTTTCGTTTGTAAAATTTTGAATGCAGGAAGATCATTATTCACAATTTAGGTAGTTTGTTGATACCAAACACAAACGTAAATAATTCCCTGGGGTCTTTAATAATTATGAAAAACCTTAAAATAAGGAATCTGTCAAGGCATCGGAACGTCATCATGAGGTTCTGAACGTTGTTTCTAACAGAATACAGTCTCAAGTAATGAAACGCTTGAGAAACGAAGTAGTTCATCGTGTATAGTCAGACATCATATTCCTTGAACAGGTTATGTTTCTTGTTATATAGAGGAAATGACCGACTAATGACGCCCCAGAAAAAAAAGGATTACCATATTTTCTTAGATCTCGGAAAATTATGGCTTTGATCTTAAGTGGTAAATGCTTCGTATTTTATGATCCAAAAGCAGATATATGAGTTACATATACTAATGGCAGGTGGTCTGCTGATAAACTAGGCAATGACAGTGATGACGTCACAGAAATTGATACTCATGACAATGTTGTTCAATAGCACATTTTTGATTCAATATATATGTGCCTCGAGTAAACTTTTCAATTTCATACAATATGCTTATAAACTTATGGATTATGTTTCCGTTATTTGGTGTGATGGAGATCGATGCTAACCAAAAATTATAATTGGATAACACGAGGCCTGGTTACAGCTTTCTTTTGTCTTATATTGCTTCTAGTGTGTTCACAATTATAACCCTGTGAGTTGCTAGTTTTAAATTTGTTTGTGTGTAGTTTAATATGTTTGATGCGTTTTCTTAAATGTTATTCATTATGTATACACTCGTGCATAGGAATGTGTTTTCTATTATCTCACACTCGTACATCTTACAAATAAATTCGTTATTTTGTCTGTTCATTGGGTTTTCTCTCCTCCAAATATTTTCCTGCACCATATAAGTATTTAAAAATTGTATATGTAGAACAAAGTGTAGTAAGGCAATTTCGTAAAATTGCCCGGATTACTGGCTATCTGTACAGAGATTCTTCCTCACAGTTATTCTGAGAGAAAGAGATGTCTACAAAATGATCAACCAGTATTCCTGTATATAAGTAATGTATTGTATATTGTGTAATACTTATCTGTGTATGGATACGTGTCTACTCCGAGTTTGGAGTCGTTGTCAATCGTTTAGTGTTGTTTTCGAGGTTTTTTCTAAAAAAATTTCGCTTTGATCTTGAATTTGTTGTTTGTCAAAAAATGTGACACTGACAATTTGTCGTTTGGCGATCACTTGACGCTGAGGTTACCGTTTTTTTTCTTCTGTTAGCAATAAATTCCTCCAGTCCAGTCTTTGTTTTATCCCAGTCTATCCTATGGCTGCCTGTGCTCGTTAATACATGATTGGCCAAATTTGATTTGTCCACATGTCTTCTGGAAATGTTATATTGATGTTCCTTTTTCCTTACTTCTAAAGGTCTTGAAGTTTCACCGGTATAAGAATGGCCACAGTCACACAAAACACTGTACACACAATTTATAGAACTCTGGGTTGCGTTAAACGGTTGGTATGTGTGAGGATAGAGCGCAAAGAATTATTTGTTTTAAAAACAGTTTTAACGCTGTATTTATTTCCTAACCGCTTAATTTTTTCCCATACACCTGGGATATATGGAATTATGTTCATAATTTGGTTGTCTGTTTGTGTTTGGTTGGTATTAGTGTGATGGTTATTTGTGTTGGTTTGTTGTTGCGAGTTTATTTCTAGCTGATTTATAAAGTCTTGGGGATATTCATTTTGAAGTAGATGTTCTTTGATAATATTGATTTCTTTGTTAAAGATTTGGGTGGATGAAGATATGTTTTTTGCATAAGCACTTTACAACACCTTTCTATACATTTAAGGGATGGTTGGAGTGAAAATTCAAATATCTATTACTTATTTGTAGGTTTTCGATAAGTACTTGTACTTATTGTTTGTTCTATCTATAAGTACATCAAGATAAGCAAGTTTATGCAAATTTTCCATCTCCATTGTAAATTTTATTGTGGGTTCTTGACTATTGATGTAATCTAGGAATGAGTGCAGTTCTTCAGCACCATACTCCCAAACCACAAAAATGTCATCAACGTATCTCCACCACACTTTTGGTTTATTCTTATATTTGACTATGAATCTTTCTTCAAAATATGTCATGAATATATTACTGATTATAGGAGATAAAGAAGAACCCATGGCCATACCAAATTCTTGTTTATAGAAATCTCCTTCAAATTGAAAATATGTAGTGTTTAAGCAAAATTCGGTTAGTTCCATAATTGTGTCAATGTTTAATTTCGTTTTGTTGTGTAAGGTAATATCTTGTTGTAATTTATTTTTTATAATTTGTAATGATTTATCAACAGGTACATTTGTAAAAAGACTAACTATGTCGAAACTTACTAGTATATCATTTCTGTTGATAATAATGCTTTTCAATTTTGTTAAAAAATCATTCATGTTTTTTAAATTGTTTGGATTATTTTCGTAAGGTTTAATTATATTTAGTAAAAATTTTGATATGTTTTGTAATGGTGAATTTATTGAACTTACAATGGGTCTCATTGGTATTGTGTCTTTATGTATTTTTAGAACGCCATATAAATCTGGTGGTTTACTATAGTGTGGTGTTAAGTGTTTTCGTTCTAATGGAGTGAATTCTTGTTTGTGTTTTGTTATAATGTCTCTAGCGGCTTTTTCTATATTTTGCGTAGGATCTTTTTTGAGCTTAGAATATGATCCTGTGTTAATAAGGTCCATCATTTTGGTGTTGTAATCATTTTTATCAAGTATAACCGTAGCGTTACCTTTATCGGCAGGTAGAATTTTAATTGTGTTGTCTTTTTTAAGTTTTTCTAGGGCATATTTTTCTGTAGGAGTAAGATTGTGTTTCATTTTGTGTTGCTTCTCTAGAAGTAATTTATTTTTTATTCGGTATTCACTGGACACTTCTGGAGGGAGTTTTTGTGCTGTGTCTTCAATCGCCACTATCAGATCTAGTTTAGGTATATTTTTTGGAGTGATTGAATAATTTAATCCCTTAGAAAGTACTTATTGTTCTGTTGGTGTAATGTGTTTAGTTGATAAATTAATCACAGTTTTATTAATGAAATTTGTATTTGGTGTAAGTACTGATTTTTGTGTTTTTCATTTAAGAGATGTTTAAATTTATTTCTATTTCTGTTTTTACATATTTGAAATTCCAAGCTGTATGAATCCTATAAACAATTAAAGATGCGGTTATAGTCTTATGGAATGTGCGTTTCTTTGAATTTGTTTTCTAATATAATGATGTTATTTTTAAGACTTACCTTCAATTTCCGATGGTGTTGTATTCTATTTCTAACTAAAGCATTACCTGTTTTCAACTGAATCCTAATACTACCTCTGCCTGTGAATGGCATTTTAGGTAACAACCCCTTTGGAATTATTCCTTCATTTCGGCATTTTATTAGGAACGTTAAGCTGTTCTGTGATCGTGCTAGTTTCTTATTTAGGTTTTCTAATTTTCTAATTTTGCGAAATTGCCTTACTACACTTTGTTCTACATATACCTTACAGTATTTCAAATGATTGATTGAAATTCTAAGATACGAATACATTCATTTCTAATGGATACTTCTGTTTTGACAAATTATAACCTTCGCTAACATCTTCACTCAAGGTTAAGAAAACCGCAATGAGTGATAGTGATGCAGATAAAGCACAAACATCGTATAATTTTAGAATATTTGGATGATTAATTTCTATTTAACAAGAATTTCTACTCAGTATTTTACAACATTTCTTTTAAATAATTTTCTTTTTCGGTGGTGTGTTGTTGTCTGTGTGCGGTGTTGAATGGCTGCCTTTTGAACTAAATATTTTGAATATTCAGCTATGATAAATAATGAAATAATCTCAACCATTAAGTCTTGCAATAGATTATTTAATACGCATATAATTATCTGAAAACATGTTAATTTGATGCTACGAATTTTGTTGTGGCTCTATTTACAAACTCTTGAATGCTTTGGCTGTTTTATCTTCATTGTGTATCTCGACGCAGGGTTAAAAGCATGTGGAATGATGAATTGAACTTGTCTTTTTTCTGCTACCGGAGTTTTTTGCTTAGGTTGTGACTGGGTCTAGTAGCGTTCTCCAGTGACAAATTGTCAGTTTTGGCTGCGTGTGGTGGTTCGTTACGTTGTCTTTCAACATGTCGAAAGCTAGCATACCATAATCCTGCATGAAAGCCTTATAAGGGTGTAAGTATGAGCTTCGATCTTTGTTCTATAATAACTTTGTCAAGTGACTTTTATTTATGTTTATTATTCAACGGAAAATAACAGTAAAAGTTCTAGGAGCAGTCAAGAATATTTTTATATTTAACTTTATGATTTTGTTATCTCCGTTTTGAGAAAGGAGGTTGTTTGCTACAACGTACTTCTGGAAATAACATTAGGTGCCTCTCTGACATCTTGTTAAATTTGTTTTTTTCATAACTTTTTTCAAACTTTGAATTTGAATATCAACGAAGTTATTTTAACAACATAATTTGAGATATATAAGTAAACATTTTTAACCTTAAAGACAGACGTTCTTTGGTAAACATTTGTTTATCGGATCGACCTAATTTAGGTTCAGCTGCTTCAAGAATATGATGTTATACAGTACTTTGTACATTTTACTTTCATATCAACAATTCATTAGTAGAAACATTTGAAAAACGCAGCAAACGACTTGATTTTCTTGGTTGCATTGTTTTAGAAAAAAGTTTATTTCTAAGTACTGAAATTACTTTTGATGCTAAAGTTTTGAATACCTGTCTTAGAAAAAGTTATGTGATAGAAAGATTTATAGTGAGTAGCAGCAACCGGCTGATGTTTCTTGTTTTCTCTTCGAAAAAGTTTATAACTAATAACCGATTGATGATAAAGTTTTGAATACCTGTCTTATAAAAAAGTTTTATGTACCGGTTTTTTTGTTATAAAAAACGCTTTGTCATATTACATTTCCAACTATCGAACCCTTGTGCAACATTTCTAACATCCCTGCTTCAACCTTCCTACCGTTTCTAAAATCTGTAATGTTCCCGTTTCCAACTAACCTACCATTTCTAGTGGCTTCAGCCATTTGCAACGTTCTTGTAACTGTCATTTTAACCGTTTGTAGCGGCTTTGTTTCAACCAACCTATCATTTCTAGTATTTCTAGTGGCATAAATACACTCGTGAAATATGAAACGAAATCCTACTTTGGAAACTTTGAAATCGGGACATATCTATTCTATATAAGCATATAAGATAAACAAACTGATGGTTACCAGGTGGTCTGCTAATAAAACAGCCAATGAGAGTGCAGCTTATGATGTCATCACCAGAAGGCTCGCTTTTCAGGGCCAGCCACGCCAGATTTCCATATTTCCCTAGATCTCGGAAAATGCGTTATTTTAGTCATATGATTAAAGTGATGGAGCAACATTGCCATATTTCCATAGATCTCTGAAAACGTACACAAGTTCCTTTTATCTGCTTTGGTTCGTTATAAAAGCTAATACTAATAATATTATAATATTAAGGCGCTGTTGAAGCACTTAAATCGATAAAAAATAGTACAAAAATCAAAATTATTTTAAGAATTCATTTTTAAACAAAATATATTATAATATATTATAATATATCAGTGTCAATTTCTATGACATTTATGTTTAGAAATAATCCGTTTCAAGTAAAATTTACGACCTGCCAGAACCTAACTACTAGACTTCAACCATTCCGAATTTGAAATCTTTGATTTAACCAACTATCCCAGGAAGCTTTTCATCCTATGAGTCAATTTTTTCTATGTCATTTCGATAGCACTGATTTGGTTGTGGTTCACGACAGTTGCGCCTGTGTCTAGTAACCTTTTCCAGTGACAAATTCTATGACAAAACTATTAATTGAATAACACTTTTTAGTTGTGGTTGACTAGTAACTCTGTCGATGCAATCTTCTAATCACTCAATACGAATCCCTCCATTTTCACTAATTTTCTCAACATTCCAACTTTTTATCATTCCAACTATCCAGTAACAGTTGCTGCTGACTACCCTTCAGTCTGTTTGTTTCATATATTTCCATTCAAACATCCCGCATTCACGTTTCTAGAATTCGTATTCCTACCATCCTGTTTCTCACATTCCCATCACAAATCTACAGCGCCTGTTCCAACAATCCAGCTTTATGTCTTTTCCAATATTCCTAGTCCAGCCACCCTGTCATTTCCTACTTTCTATTAAGTCGTTCTCAGCATTCTCATTTTAACCTTTCTAACGTCCCTGCTTCAACCTTCCGATCGTTTCTAGCATTTGTTTCCCGTTTCTAACTAACCTACCATTTCCAACATTTGTATGACTTGTTCCAACCATCCTATCAGCTGTAACGTCCCGTTTTCAACCATCCAACTTACTGCTATGTTATTTCTAACAACCAACTTCAAACATATCCCAACCATTCAACTTTATGCTATTTCTGATATTTGCACCGGGATTGTTCTTAGCATTCATATCTTTTCTATCATTTGTAACGTCCCTGTACCTGTCATTTCTAGTATTTGCAGGGGTCCCATTTCTAACATTTTTAACGTTCCCGTACCAATCATTTCAATCATTCTTGCTCCTGTTATAACGTTCTACTATTTGTGGCAGTTTTCTAGCCTTTACAAGGTCCTGTTAGAGACATATAGGTAAAACCCCTGTGAAATTTTTCAAATACTTTGTTTATTTTACTCTCATATCAACAATTCGTTTAGAGAAACATACGTTTTGTGTACCTAGAAAACATTTGTTTGTACTGACGTCTGTCTTAGAAAAAGTGATAGACACATTTGTTTGTTGTAGCAAACGACTGATGTTTTCTCTTTGATGTTTAAATTTTTGTGCACCTAGAAAAAAGTTTTTATGCACCACTGAATAAGCTTTGAGTACCTGTCTTAGAAAAATTTTTATGTACCGGTGTTGTTGTTAGAAACAAACGCTTTGAGTACCTGTCTTAGAAAAAATTTTATGTACCGGTGTTGTTGTTAGAAACAAACGCTTTGAGTACCTAGAAAAGATTTGTTTGTACAGACCTCTGTCTTAGAAAAAGTTATATGTGATAGAAACATTTCTTTGTAATAGACTGATGTTTTTTCTTTGATAGCTAAAGTTTTGTGCACCTAGAAAAAAGTTTTTATGTACCAGTGAATACGCTTTGAGTACCTGTCTTAGAAAAGATTTGTTTGTTCCTACCTCTGGCTTAGAAGAAGTTATTTTTATTTCCTGTCGTTTCTACTGACCTAGCTTTTGTAGCGGCTCCAACCATTTCTAGCAGCGATTTCTAAGTTTCTAGTCGTTTCCACAGGCCATTTCTAGCTTTTGGATCAGTTCTGTACCAACCATTCTACCGTTTCTAAGGTTCTAGTCGTTTCTACCAGCCGTTTCTACTGTCCCATTCGTTTCTACGGGCCATTACTAACTTTTGTAGCGGCTCCAACCATTTGTAGCAGCGATTTCTACTGTCCCAGTCGTTTCTACGGGCCGTTTCTAGCTTTTGTAGCGGCTCCAACCATTTCTAGCAGCGATTTCTACTGTCCCAGTCGTTTCTACGGGCCGTTTCTATCTTTTGTAGCGACTCCAACCATTTCCAACCACCGTTTCTACGGTTACTGTTGTTTCTACGGACCTAGCTTTTGTAGTGGATTCAACCATTTCTAGCAGCGATTAGTATGGATAAATACAAATATGGGTTTGAATAAGTAATAGCATCCCAATTCGAATCGATAATTATTTAACAATAAATTCATCATTTTGGTTAAATAATTATTACTACCAATCAACTAAATAGCTAGATTTAATATAAATGCCAATTTTCCGAATGAAAACATGCTGAATTTTAACATGTTGAATTCACATATATCAAATTTTAACATGTTGAATGCCGAATTTTCACATACTGACCCACTAACATTCAGAATAATATTTTTTATTTAAACCAACCAGGCTGTCCATTCCCAGTATATTTCCATAATTTCTTACAAATTATTTAATTTTTATATCACATTTTCTGTTCTAAATGTTACAACACATTTTTTGATCTTGCAGTTGCGGTTTAGTTTCCTTATATTTGTTATTGTCGTCGTTGAATTCTACCAGGTCAGACAGATAGGTATATTTATAATCAGAGCTATTTCGGTATGAAATAAAATATTATAACAGGCCATTATTAAGTATAATATGGGAGCATTAATGATATATTTGATGGTGTTTATTTTTGCAAGAAAAAATCCTTTAGCGTAAACATGATATCACAGAGTCTTTTCGTTGCGGTCACCATTTCCATTGACGGTATTAAAGGCATACTTGAACTAGTCGCTAAATAAATTATTATTTCTTTGAATCTGAATATGTGGTTGGATGATGGCGACCTTACTATAACGTGTACAAAGACAAGATCACAAATAGTTTTAGGTATTAAGGATGTTCTTAATATTCATAATATACTATATGGTAACTTATTTAAACAATTGTCCAGTTTTAATATATCCATTATTTACACCTTAAATAAAATACCGCATTTAGACGGCGTCGCGTCCGACGAAACCAAGGAGTTACCGTTCTTGCGAAGACATTTTTTACAGCCAACAAAATACCATATCCCAGTACCGCATTCAGACGCTTGAAACAGTAAATTTTTTATCGAAGTTTCAAAGCTCGACGTACGACGAAAGTTGCCGCTCCACGGACTTGCGCATTTTCACAACCAACAAATTACCACATCTTCCCATCCAAATTCTAGCATCAAATATCCAAATTCCCCATCCAAATTCTAGCATCAAATATCCAACCCGCCAACCGAACAACGCCCAAAAACACGCGCCCGCGCAACGGGCATATACTATACCTTTTCAAATAAACATTTCTCGATTAACCGCATTAGCGCAGCTCAGTGGACACCTGACTTTGTAATCAGGCAAGCCGCGTTCGATACCCGGCCAAGCTTTTTTGTTTCTAACCACCACAACCAACAACAGACGGCGTGCACCCTGCAACCCACAATACAATGACTTTCATTTATTAACAACAGCTGGCGCGCACCTCTGCGACACACACAACCCACAATACAATGGCTTTCATTTATTAACAACAGATGGCGCGCACTTATGCGACACACCCAAATGTCTTTTGCACACCCCCTGCGACCACCCCCAATGTCTTCTTCTCCCCAATGTCTTCTTCTTCTTATCCAAACAACAACTACCAACAGCTCGGCAGCAGCCCTAGGCGAGAACTCAATGACTGGTTACCTTTATGCCCACTTCCGCTCCAGAACTCTCTTTGTTTAACTACTGATCGATTTTCAGCCACTATACCTTTTCTATCTGTTTCTGTCGTTGAACATCGAGTTCATCTATTTCCTGTGTTATCAAGGAATTTGTTTCCTTATCGGTATTGATGCTTTCGTATGTTTATGCTTTGATCGGATTTAGTCATTTAACAGCGACATTCCATTGGTTTGCTTACTTTGAACGTCAAACCCATCTGTTCTCTACATATCTAAATTTCAAGTATATTTTATCATAGATTTTACTGATGTTTACGAAGCTATTTTACACTACTTAGAATTCCAATAATTATGTGTAGTTGGTGCTGTGACTATATATATACTGGTAAAACTTCCAGACCTTCAGAAGTAAGAAAAAAAATACCAATATAACATTTCTAGAAGACCTGTGGGCCAACCAAATTTGGCATCGTATTAACAAGCACCGGCCATCATATGACAGATCTTGTTGAAAGAAGAAAGTTAAAAAAAAAGAAAACTTGAGGAATTCAGCTGTATGATGTTAAACAACGCTAGAAGAGCAAAAAAGGTATCCTCAGTATCAAGTAATCACCAACCGACAAATTATCACTATCAA
Organism: Octodonta nipae; assembly: GCA_034190945.1. Taxonomy (NCBI): domain Eukaryota; kingdom Metazoa; phylum Arthropoda; class Insecta; order Coleoptera; family Chrysomelidae; genus Octodonta; species Octodonta nipae. The sequence goes on from CM067217.1 coordinate 109,071,128, forward strand.
CAATTTGTAGTGAAGAGAGAATTTAAGAATGAACCATCATCTAAAATATACAGCTATTGATAACGACTCCAGATTTGGAGTTGAAACATCTCCAAAAACAGAAAAAAAAGATCACGCAATATGCAAATACTGGTTGCTCATATTGTAGATATCTGTTTCCCTCTGAATATCTGTGAGGAAGAATTTATGTCTGTACAGTAATCCCAGTATTTTTTCTAAATTGTCTTAATACATTTTGTTTCCTTTTTACAGTTTCAAATACTTATCTGTTACAGGAAAAATATGAGCAGAGAAAAACCTAATGAACAGGCAAAATAATTATTAGTACAACTTGTCTGGAACATTAGAATTATATGAAACATACCAATGACGGAGAAGGGACATTTTTAGATTATTATAAGATTTTAAATTTCTACAATAAGATTATGTGTCCATATATTAAATTGACACATAAAATATGGATATTTTTTAGATGTTATAATAAAGATAACGCGTTTTTCATTATTTTTATTGTACCTCACTTTTGACGTTTTTAAATATTTTATGTTTAAATTTGCTTTTCTACATGTTTTGACAAAAAGGAGCGATATTTGGCGTAATATAGTAATAGGTTTTTTTCAAAACAAAAAATGTTAATGTCTCCCATAAAAACAAAACTGCTGATTGTGACCAGAAGATGAAACGTTTAGTAGCAAATTATGTAGTCGGGAACAAATGGCAATATTAAAATTGTTTTGAAATCTTGGAAAATTAAAACCAGACAAAAATGAAAACAATTATCCAATATTTATTTTTTAGAGCATGTTGTTAGTCAGGTAAATGCTTTGCCCTAATCTAACAATCCGCGTATTTCTTGCATTTTCCTAGATACTAAAGGTGAGGATCCAATTTGAATTATTTTATATTTATTTGAGTTGTTTGATTTTGATTTGCCGAACAACAAACTTTTTCTAATCCTATCGTGTTGAATTTAAAAAATAATTAAATTTAATGGTTCAGTTTTGGAATCATTAAGGCAGAGTCCTTAGTTAAGGCCCTCTATACACAATATTATTTTTATCAATTCGTTACGTCAAAGATTAGATATTGTCAGAAGAGTCCGTCGACACAAGTATTGAAATTAATACCACTACTTATCATTAGGCGGTTATTAAGTTGTTCTTTACTTGTCACTGTTCATTGATTCAGCAGCTAAGTCCGAACCTGTCGAATAAGACGAGTGCATTAGTTGTCATTTCGTTTGTCATTGCAACTATGACAACAATGCTTGTGGGATATTATAAAAACAATCACATGAGTTTTTTTGACTGCATTTTCATTTGCACAAATTTCAAACTACCGAAGTACTCTTTTTTAGTACAAATCCTTCAGAAGGCAATCCTTTACTTCTGATTCACCTCTTCTATTCATCCATGTTCGTATCCATAGCTTTTCTTACTTATCACACAAATTTTGTCTTATGAAATTTGCAAACTATGTATTCGACAGTAATGACACCAATTTTCGGGTAGAATGGATTACGATAGCTATTAAAAATATAAGAGTAAGAGACGAGCCATATTTCCATGTTAGCAAATTTTAACAGTCATGGTCATGTTCAAACCATTCTTTTTCCATAAGGTACATGCCCTTCCATAAATGGAATAAGATGACTAACAACTTATAATTTGAAACTGAAGATATGGATGTGTAACTCATCAGTGACGTCATATAAATTGACTGATAAATTTAAGCGACTTGACATTTCTAGACTTCATAATTTGGAAACGAACAACAACCCACCTTATTGAAATTTAGTACGTGTTGTGTCAATATATACGTCCTATCTTTACGAAGAAATAAAACAAAAACCAATCGAAACAACTTTATTAAATAGTTCATCAATTCAACCCCAAAATACATCATTAAAGTGTGTTACGTATCTTTAGTTTGTAAGTTTTCTCAATATTGTAAATAAATTTTATTTAATCATTAATTAGTAGGACTTCCTTTTAAGATAGCAGGGATGTAAATAGTTACCTATAATCAATATAATATATTGGAGGAATAAACTAAGTAAAATTGAGAAAAAGAAACAACTGATCACAGATTTTGTATACAAAAACGGTACAGACCAAGACAATTTTTGAATTATGAAATGAATAGATATACTCAGTAATATAATTTCCGTTGATTTTATCCACAATAATTGACTTTTAAATTTCCGAGTTATTAAAAAGACACCCTTAGAAGTGAGAGATGATTAATTTTCATATATCTGTACAAGACGTTTCATGGAAAGAGACGATCAGTTTAATAATTAAGAAAATATAACTAGAAAGTCCAAATTTGCAGTCTTTGCAGTCTGAGAAGTATACATATAATAATCCGCTTTTGAAAGTAATGAATCAGGTCAAGAGACCAAGATTACTTTATCTTGTAAAGGCTCATTGAACAAGATTAACTGAAACATTTACTAGTAAACAATTTTTTTTATTGTTGCATAAAAAAATGTATAGAGTTAAAGAGAATACTTCTTTAGAGAGGGCATATCTGCGGCTGCTAGAACAGTTTGATTTCTTAACATTATTTTAATTCTTATAACATTTATATTTTATGGTTTCTCAAATTAGTCAAAGCAATTTCTTCACTCCATTTATAAGAACTAGTGGTCGACCAGTGATCTAAATTTGACCCTATTTCGACAAATTGTAAACATTATTGAGGTTCGTTTGTCAAAAGTTTGTGGGAGAGAACCCCCCCCCCCTCAAATCGTTCATGTCATATTGACAAATCTACTGAATTAAAATATATATATGAGAATTTAATCAAATATAGGTATTCCATATGCTGGGATTGCATTTGCAATATAAAAATATATGTTTAATACCTTATACCTTCTGTTGTCCACTGATTGTCAATTTGTTACACCATAACTTCGGAAGATTGTGAAAATAATATAGGAATAAAATAATTAAAATTACAAGAAAACCTTACAGAATAATTAAAACGGAAGTTAGTGCTACTTGTCTGAAAAATCAATACTGATCTACTACATTTTACTACTGAACAATAAACAACGCTTGATGCTGAACTATCAGAGATGGTTGTCACCTGATTTAAAAGCAGATAACGCCTTCTTTCATATATAATTACTCAATAGTTTGACCGTTTTCGAAGGAAAAATATGTTCAATTAAAATATATTTCTTTATAGAATAGACGAATGTATCTCACTTGACATAACAAATCAGTAAATACATTGAATATTTTTATTTTTTAAATACATATCGTTAAAATGTCAATGATATGTTTATTTTAGGTAAAAGTCAGTTACCTTATAATAAAAGCAGGATTTTGCAGGACTGGAATCATGTAATATAAAAATTGAATATTAAATAAAATACATGAACACAAAACAGTAACTAAATGATTCCCTACCTAAAAATAATTGAAAGATTCGGCTTTTAAATATATTCAAATGTTTAGTTATAATTTTTAACATAAAGAAATAAATCCATTTAAAAATATTAACGTTATATTAAATAATAAATTAATATTAAATATAATATTTAAAACATTAGTTAATACCTACATTTTTCAATAATATTTTTTGATTTGAGACGGAAAATTTTGTTAAATTAAAGTAAGAAATAAAATGAAATAGAACCTTTATTCTGACATTTCACAGTTAACGGTTTCAGCTCGTAAGCAGAAAATGAAAACTCAAAAGTTAGTATGAAGGTGTAATACCTACTATTACATTCCACATAACTACAAAACATATTACATTAATAAACCTTCAACCAAAATCTTAAGATTCAGTATAATTTCTTTAAATTAAATGAAACGCATGGTAAGCAATGACTATTTCTGTTTTGTATGGAAAATATATTGAAATATAATGCACCTGCTGTTAATTAATGATACATAAGTAATACTCACATTTGTTAAATAATTTTCGCAGTGAATGAACCTGAAATCTTGAACTTTACACAGTGAATTTACAACTTACGTTTACTATCGTGTTATAATAATCTTATGCCAAACAATATTCTAAAATGTCAAAGTTCAATTCAGGCGCTACTTCAAAAATAACCATGAATTCAGGACTACCAGATCAAACTATTTGTGTCGAATATTACAATCAGTGCATTAATTCACATTTTTTGTAATCTAATTCTAATTTTATGCAATGTATACGGTAAAAATTAAAAGAATCTTTAAAGTGAAAGTATAACATTAAAATTAATAAAATATTGTCAGAAATAAATTCATTAATTTCAACATAATTCTTATTTTGGCCATTATTATGTAATATAAAGTTTTATAGATTCTATTTCAAGAGCGTGACGATGTCGAATAATTTTAGGAACCGGTCAAATTTGTTACTTTAACACTGCTACTGTTAACTAAACAAAACAAAAATGAAGAAAACTGGTTCAGAGACAAAGGAGAAACTGATACCTAACCGTTTTGTCTTTCCCTATTTATATATAGATTTGAAATTTAAAAAAATCGTATTTCTGTGGATATCTGTTAATTTCTCTGACTGTAAAATTAATGTATAATTTGTCACAAAATTGGGCAAATGTTTTTTAATTGGGAATCACAGCAGTTCAATCAAATTTGATGGGATTCCAATATTACAAACCTTCAAATAAGATAGATTGAATATGTTGTTATAATATTTGTAGTTTTTGACACTGCTATTTTAAATGAATTAATATTATAAGCGTTTCTTTAATTTGCAGATATCAAAATATAATTTACAAACGTAAATCATTGGAATGTGTAATACTATTAATTTTTCAAAGATGACATTTTGATGACATAGATAAAGTCATGGTCTTTTTATATTGTAGTTGTTTTCTGAACGATAATTGTGGCATCTCTGGTTTTTATTTTTTTCCGAGTTCTTTGGGAATAATACCACATAAACTTTAAAGTTTGTACATTAATTTCTTGTTCATTTGTGTTAATTGAAAATTGAAAACGGGGTCTAACTTAGACCTTGAACTGTTTGGACTTTTTATATTGTAATTACCCTAACCCAAATCCTTATTAATTGCTGTAAAGGAATAAAGTTAAGGGTAGAGTTTATCAAAACAGCTTCCGCTATCAGCTAATTTGTTATAAGTAACTAGTACAGTTTCAAAATTTGTTGCTTTTTTAATAAAAATAAATAAATTAAATTACCTATAGTAATTCCAGTTTGTTCAAAATAAGGTGCAACAAAGTCAACAACTTCTTCACGATCTGCTGTCATAGTCATTGCTGTTACTGCTAAGTCAGTTTCCTAAAACAATAAATAAATTATATAGTGATTGATCTATATTTTTACTTATTCTTTAATTAAGTTGTATTTTGTCTTTTCAATCTAACATATTAGGTTTCAAAAATGTCGGTAAACTGAAATAATTTTCATGAAATAAAGAGATAATAGGCGTCAAATTGACACAAAATTGGGACGGAAAACTCAGCCAGCCAACACACAAGTCAAAAACAGTTCGTTTTGAATTCAAGAAGTCTTGAAAATTACGCTAAAATTTGTCATTATCAAGAAGTATTAACTAAGAGTTCTTAAAAATATAATTTTTCATGAAGATATTTTTCTGACTTCTTTAAGATACATAAAAAAGTGTCATACAATATACACACCAATCATTTATATAGGTACAAAAATAATGGTTAATCATATTGCTATGTACTTCGTGGGTTCAATTTAAAAATTATAACAACTAATATTTACTTTCACTTTCTAGAACTTTATTTACATTTAAAACAGCTGATTCACAATACATTTTCATATAAGCTAGTCGTCGCGGTATAACTGCCTGGCGATCGTGGCGTTCTTCTTTTATATCACCAGCGTAGAATTCTCCAGTAGAAATCAACATCGTTCCTTCCGCTGCCGAGCCTTTTCGAGAATCGTATTTTTTTATCTTGAAGCGTTTGTTGTCGTGCTGAAATGACACAGGGTCGGCTTTGGGTAAATTTCGTAACACTGCCCCCCCTTTAATTCTGATCGTCCCGATCAGAAACATCCCCTCCATGGTAGGGAGCGAGTCGATCTAAGTGAACCACCTTCAATTTAGCCTTGGGGTTTCGACGGATCCGGTAGACGACATCATTCAGCCTCTTGACCACTTCGTATGGACCATCCCAGGCGGGTGTAAGCTTTGAGGATTTACCCTTGCTCCGTTGGGGGTTGTACAGCCAGACTTTGTCCCTCTCCTGGAACCCGGCTGAATTGGCCTTGAGGTCGTATCGCGTCTTCATCCGGTCACTGGTGGCCAACATCTGCGTTCGGGCTAAGTCGTGTATTGCCAGCATGTTATGTCGGAGCTGGTCGGCATAATCGTCGATGTCTTGGGGAGGTTCTTCGGGGGAGCCAAATGCCAAGTCGCATGGTAATCGCAGCTCCTTTCCGAATAAGACCCTGGCTGGGGTCAGGCCTGTACTATTATGTACAGCAGAGCGATATGACAACAGGAATAGGGGAATATGCTCGTCCCAATCACGCTGGTTATTGCTGACGACCTTGGACAGGTGTTGTTCCAAGGTCCTGTTGAATCTTTCCACCATTCCGTCTGACTGTGGGTGTAATGGTGTTGTTCTCGTTTTCCTGATCCCCAACATCGTGCAGACCTTCTGGAATACATTCGATTCGAAGTTACGCCCCTGGTCTGAATGTAATTCCATCGGGACGCCAAACCTGCTGAATAGTTGTTCTACTAGCACCGTCGCTACCGTGGTTGGCTCTTGGTTGGGTATCGCATATGCCTCAGGCCATTTGCTGAAGTAATCCATTGCGACCAGAATGTATTTGTTCCCCCTCTCAGACTCGGGAAACGGACCGGCGACATCGATGGCAATTCTCTCAAATGGGACGCCCACATTGTACTGCTGCATTCTGCCCTTGGTCCGGGTCTTCGGGCCCTTACTGGCGGCACATGTGGCACATTTGCGGCACCAAGCTCTGACGTCTTCGAAGTAATTCACCCAGTAGTACCGCTGGCGAACTTTGTCTAGGGTTTTATTCATGCCCAGGTGGCCTCCGGTAATTCCATCATGTACTTCGGTCAGGATGGCTGGTACCTTTTTCTTCGGAACTACAAGTTGGGACTTGGTTTCTCGTCCATCAGCGCTTTCCCAAACTCGCTTGAGCATTCCATTGTCTACTCGTAGAGAGTCCCACTGAGCCCATAACGATTTCAGCACGCCGGAGTATCTAGCTACCTCGTCCCATCGTGGCCTGGGTGCCCCTCTCATTTTGAGTGACAAGATTGGTTCGATGTCTGGATCAGCCATTTGGTCCTGGATGCACTGTTCCGTTGTCCAGTCTTCATTGGCCTGCACTCGGATCTGCCTGATGGAGATACCCTCTCGCTGTTCCGTCTTCAGACAATGCTTGCATTCCGCTCTACAGGGTCTTCTGGATAGGGCATCGGCATTATTGTGCAACCGGCCGGCACGGTGTTCCACCTTGAAGTCGTATTGCTGTAATTTCTCCATCCATCTGGCCAGTTGTCCTTCCGGTGTCTTCGTGTCCAGCAGCCATTTGAGTGCGGCATGATCTGTTCGGATTAAGAAATGGCGACCATACAGGTATTTGTGGAAATGGTCTACAGCCCTTATTATTGCAAGAAGTTCTTTTCTGGTGACGCAATAATTTCTTTCTGGCTTCGAGAATCCACGGCTGTAGTACTCGATCACCCTCTCTTCACCATCTTGCACCTGGGATAGGACGGCCCCCAAACCAGTGTTGCTGGCGTCGGTGTCTAAGATGAACTTGCCGGACTGTGTAGGAAAGGCTAGGATTGGGCTGGAACATAGTGCTGCCTTCAGTCGTCTGAATGATGTTTCGCAATCCTGATTCCAACGGAACGTCTCCTTCTCTGTGGTCTGCCGATGTAGAGGAGCGGCAATGGTGGCAAATCCCTCAACAAAACGCCGGTAGTATAAACAGAGGCCCAAGAAGCTTCGGAGTTCATGTTTATCCCTCGGGACTGGCCAATCACGGATCGCTTCTATCTTGTCCTCGTTAGTGCGGATTCCTGACTCGGAAACGACATGGCCCAAAAACTCTACTTCTTTTTGGAACAAGGAACACTTCTTCGGATTGAGTCTGAGGTTGGCGTTATTAATTCTGGAGAATACTTCGCCCAGGTTCTTCAGATGGTCGTCGAATGTCTGGCCCATGACTAGAATGTCGTCGAGGTATACTAAGCACGTCCTCCATGTTAACCCGCTCAGTACATACTCCATTAGCCTCTCAAATGTAGCGGGTGCATTACATAACCCAAAGGGCATGACCGTGAACTGAAACAGCCCTTTACTGGTGGAGAACGCCGTCTTTTCTCTGTCGTTTGCGTGTAGACCAACCTGCCAATATCCACTTTTTAGGTCTAGTGTGGAAAACCAACGGGAGCCTGCTAGTGTGGTCAAAGTGTCATCGATTCGGGGTAGTGGATAGCTGTCTTTCTTCGTGACATCATTCAGCTTTCTGTAATCCACGCAAAATCGGGTGGTTCCATCTTTCTTTTTAACTAGCACGACGGGAGCAGACCATGGACTGATGGATGGCTCAATAACTCCATTTTGTAACATGAACTCGATGTTTTCCTCGACTGCCTGTTGTTGCCCCAATGGTAGTCGTCTAGGTGGTATTCTGATGGTTTGAGCCTTTCCGGTATCTATTCGATGCTGGATGATGTTGGTGCGACCGGTAGTTCCATTTTTACTGTTAAAAATTTGCCAGTGTTTTGTGATAAATTGCTTGGCTTTCTTCTGGTTCTCTGGTGTCAAGTGTGTCAAGTGGTCAGCAAACTGTTGTAGGAACTCTTTATCGGGCCCTGTCTCATTCACCGACGTCTGGTACTCTTCTTCGCAATTGATGATGGTCTCTACTGGCTCGAAACAAGCTATCTCTTGACCATTGGCAATTCTAATGTCGTTGTTGGACAAATTCAGGACTCTGATTGGTATATCTCGTCCGGTTTTAACTATAGCCCGTCCAACTAAGTAGTCATGAGCTGAGTGTACGGGCTCCACCATTCCAACGCAGCTCCCAGGATTGCTGTCTAGCTGCCCATGAATAATCTGTTCTGTTCGACCGGGAATTCTAGCTGAAGACTTTGCCACAATTTTTATGGGCGTGAATGATGTGTTGACGGGCCGTGTCAATACAAATTCCTCATTCAGGAACCGAAGAACATCATATCTCGGGTCGAACATAAATCCATGCTGGCTAATTAGGTCCATTCCCAGTATAAAATCGTCTTCAATATTCGCTACCAGGACCCTATGCCGGATCATGTTGTCCCCTATCTGTAGCACGACATCTGCCTCACCCTGTATTGACATGGACTCGCCGGTGACTGTTCTGAGCTGGATGTTATTGGTAATTGGCCGAATTTCTGATGCTCTCAAAACCCTGGACTTGGCAATGGACACAGCGGCGCCGGTATCGATGGTGATGGATAACGTTTTGGGGGCTGGTGGAGAGACAGTCAGCATTCGCCCCCCTATGCTGACTGACTGACGGTCCCTGGACATGTGGCTGTTCTGTTGGTTACCCCTGGTCGGTGATCGTTCAGGTGGCCTCACTCGACAATTACGTTGGAAGTGCCCTGTCCGTCCGCAGCGGTAACATGCCCCTCTGGTGCCAGTTCTTTGTGACCGGTCTAATATTTTGTTCAGACCAGCCAGCAGCGCTTGAAATGGTGACTCTGACTCTTCCTGGTTGAAGGAAACTGCTCGGACCCTCGGCTTGGACATGTTCATGACGGCCTCTACTTCCAAAGCCCGAAGTAGAGCTTCACTACTTTTCTTGACGCCACTCAGTCTTAAATTTCTTTTTACTTCCACATCTCTGATGCCGTTTATGAAACTCTGTGTGGCCAACTGGTCTTTCGTTTCCTCTGGCAGGTCTGGGTAGGACAAGTGTACTAACCGTCTAATCTCTGCTTCGAATTCTTGAAGGCTTTCACCGGATCTTTGCGTTTTTCCACTGAGTTGGACTTGGTATACCTGGCTCAAGGATTGATTGTCGTAGCGTTTGTCTAGGATGGCGATGATCTTGTCGAAATTACCTTGTTCATCGACTGGAATGCTTTGGAGGAGTTCTAGGGCCGGACCTCTTAACGAAATTACCAGAGAAGTAGATTTTCTTGATTATCCCATCCATTAGCTGTAGCCACAGCCTCAAATTGCCGTTTATACATAGGCCAAGATGAACTGCCATCAAATGTAGGTGGTTTACTAATGGAACCTCTGGTACTCACGGTGTTCTGGTATTTTCCTCGCTGTAAGTCCTGTTGCATTTTTTTAATTTCTGTTTCTACCTTGTCTTGGATGGCACTGATTTGGTCTTGAACTGTGTTTTGAATTGAACTGATTTCAACTTTTACCTGGCTTTGGATGGAATCGAGGTCATCTACTTTTGTTTCAAGAGTGTCTACGGTATTTTTTATGGTCTTAATGTCATCATTTATCTCTTTTATATCAGACTCAACTATTTGCATTCTTTCATTAACTGTTTCATTAACTTGCGATACTATTTGCATTAATTGTTCAAATTGCAATTGTCTTTTTTCTTCCGTTTTACCTTGTTTTTCTTCAAATTTCGAGAATAATCCTTCAATTAAATTATGTTGTTCACTCTTCATTGTGGAAACTAGATTTTGTTGTTCACTTTTCATCGTGGAAACAAGATTTTGTTGTTTTTCATCGATATTAGTGACAAGATTTCCTAATTCAACTTTAAGTTTATCATCAAAAGATTTCACTAACCTTTGTTGAATTTCTTCTTGATGTTGTTTCTCCTCCTTGTCACGTTTTTCTAGAATCTGTGCTATTTTTTCGTCTAATCCCTCTGTAACCTGTTTGATAATTTTTCTGGTAGTTTCATCGGTTTTTTCCATACTTCGAGTTTCCATAACTGCACTAATCCCACTTCTGACACCAAATTGCTATGTACTTCGTGGGTTCAATTTAAAAATTATAACAACTAATATTTACTTTCACTTTCTAGAACTTTATTTACATTTAAAACAGCTGATTCACAATACATTTTCATATAAGCTAGTCGTCGCGGTATAACTGCCTGGCGATCGTGGCGTTCTTCTTTTATATCACCAGCGTAGAATTCTCCAGTAGAAATCAACTTCGTTCCTTCCGCTGCCGAGCCTTTTCGAGAATCGTATTTTTTTATCTTGAAGCGTTTGTTGTCGTGCTGAAATGACACAGGGTCGGCTTTGGGTAAATTTCGTAACAATATTGTAGAAATCGCCTACTCTCCGAATATATGTGATGAAGAATTTCTGTAGAGGCAACCAGTAATCTGGGCAATTTTTCGAAATTGCCTTGCTACACTTTTTTTTACACATTTACAAACTTCAAATAGATATCTATTGCAGAAACAACTGAGAGGAGAAACTCTAAGAAGACATTTATGAAATAATAAAGTACTATTTTTTAGGAAGTGAGAAAAATCACTTCTTTATGCGGTTTTTTAGGAAGTCATTACGAATTCTTTAGACAGGGCATTCGACGTCTACAAAACTTCTTAAAGAGTTCACTTTGACTTGGACGTTCAAAATTAAATATGAGCCATTTAAATATTTATATCAGTCATTTTGTTTACTGAAAACCTAAGAACTTCATATATATCATCATCAAGGTTTCTTATAACGGAGATAAATCATAATATAACGGCTTAATTGAGACTTCATATGTGAAATTATCATGAAGCTAAATATTATGATTAAACAATTTTGGAAATGGAACGGTAGAAAGTTGTGATAAGTCAGAAATGATTTAAATAATTTTCCCTTTCATAGAAACATTGGTAAAAAAGTACATTTAAGTTAGGAGTTAATCGGTTATAAAAATTATTTTCTCTAATGTTGTAAACTTATACCACTTAAAATTATAAGAAAACTATCTCTCCGGGCCGAAGTTATTCTGGTAGTTTCGGTTTTGTTTTGACTGCAAAAATTTAAAAAAATAATACAAAAAATGTAGAAAACGATCGCAGCGATTTGGGTACATCGATTGATGCCTTCAATTTTGTTCTGTAGCAGGTACTATTTGTGAGGAGTTCTTCTGTTACCGTTCTTATACTTTGATTTTAAAGCGCTCTGAGGACAAATTTAGAGACGATTATTACTCTGAATAATATTCTGTTTTACGAATGACATCTGAATTTGAATAATCGCTGAGTTAAAATTTTGGTACAGGGTTAGTCGTGAGTGTTAAGAGTTTTGTTCTGATGTTGATACAAGTGATGTTAATAGAGAGGGGTACAGTAGCTATAATTATCAATAGGTTGGTTTCGATTTTTTGAACGTGGTATCATTGAGCGGAAAACGTTCTTCAAAAATTTGGTCTCACACAACGCACTGGATAAGTTGAAGAGTTCGGTTGAAATTTTATTTTCAATGGTGCGTGTAACTTTTATGGGAATATCCAGTAAAAAATCGTCGGCGTCTGCAATATATTTTTGAGAGTTGAGAGCAGTACATGTTGATTAATAATTGGAATTCTGAGATAAATACAATGTCTTGATATTGGGGTTTGGGCAGAAATATATATTTATCGAATCGGACTTTGCCTTTCTGTTAGTTTAACGACCTAATTTCTAGCATAGTCAAATGCAGTAATTCAACTGTCTGATGTATTTCGACACCAAGTCCTGCTAAACTTTGTAGCCTGTGAACCTGTGAGTTTTGTTAACAGAGTTGTTGTATCAATAATTCCATAAGGCTTTATGAAAGGGGATTATATCTAACAGGTTTGAAAGAATACGCTCTACTGAGCTGTTACTCGAGTAGGAAAGTTTAATATTGAACAGTTTGCAAAGATCTTTTAACAACGCATTGTTCAGTTTACGACCATAGTGCAATTTATACTTAGAGGTGTACTGAAACACCAAAAGTATACTATGACTGTTTTAACTGACTTCGCTATCGCTCCAGAAAACTTTATTATTTCCTTTTTTCAGATGGTGAGAGACATAATTACAGTTGGTGTTGTGCAGTGGTACGAATAATTATTGTAATTATTAAATTATTTACTTAATAATAATACAGACAAAACCTAAAACCAACTTTTATCTGATACTAATATATTTTTTTATAAACAACTTTCAACTTTTTTTATCAAAAAAATAACAGAATATCAGATTAATAAAGCATCTGTAATTAGTTTAAAATTGATTACTAGATGTCGTTACACAACACTCCTCCTTAAGCAATTTTAAACGTAAATATTCAAAAATTCTTTTACATAATGCTTTTGTCAATATATCAGGAATCTGATTTTTAGTGTTAATGCTAATTAAATTCACTGTCTTTCCTACATATTGACTAATAAATTTTCTTCGTATTTCAATATGCTTCTTTCCTTTTGTTATTTTTCCTTCTTCTAAATTTTCCAACATATGTTTAGCTGATAGATTATCAATATACATATTTGTAGGTCCATTCAAATTAATTATTTTTAATTCTTCTATAAGTCTTCTAATCCAACTAATTTCTTGAATATTACTTACTGCAGCTCGATATTCAGATTCTGCTGATGATAAAGATGTTATTGTTTGTTTTTCTGTCAACCTAACAATAGGTCCACCACATACAATTAATACTCTACTGGTTGAAATCATGTCTTCTTCAGTTCCTCCATGATTAGAATCAGTATATAGTTTCAATTCTAATTGTCTGTCAAAGAATATACCATAATTTTCTGTTCCTTTCAGATAATTAAAAATTCTTTCAATCATTTTCCAGTGTCTCAACTTTGGATTACTAACTTGTCGACTTAAATAATTCACAGCAAAACTGATATTTGGTCTTGATATTGTAGATAAATACAATGAACTCCCAATTGCTTTTCGGCATAGCCTTTAATGGTTTGTCATTTTTATTATATTCTGTCATCATTCCAGGTTCAACAGGTGTAGTAACTCGATACTTGTTTCATTTTATCTTCATCTTCTCCAATCATTATACCGTCATCTACAAAAATTCCAATAATAATTCCTTCTTCATGATCATAAAATATACATGGATCATCATCAGTATCCTCAAAACCAATATTCTTTAAATAATCTGTAAATATAGCATTCCATTCTTTGGACGCTTGTTTTACACCATAAAGACGACAAACTTTTCCTGAATTATCATCAAAACCTTCAGGCTACATCATAAATATTTCTTCTGACAATATTTCATTTTAAAATGCCGTATTTATGTCAAAAATAATAATTTTTAATCTTTTACTAGCTGCATGACATAATAAAATCCTAATACTTGTATGTCTCTTGCTCTTAATCTTCCATCAACCTTTTCTCGCAATACCCATTTACATGTTAATGGCTTCTTCCCTTCTGGTAAATTTACTAGTTCCCAAACATCCATAGATTTCAAAACATCAATTTCCTCTTGCATTGCTCTTCTCCATCTTGTATAATTCAGTACATCTTCCACTGAAATATCATCAATCAATCCAATCATTGCATAATCATTAAATTTAATTGCTAAATTTATATTTCCTTTATTTCGTAAATTATATCTTGTAGTTTTAACTCCTGGTTCTGAATCATTACTTTCCCTGCAAAACTCCTCCTGACCTTCTTCATCTTCCACATCAGACACAGAGTTTTCTACATCAATTTCAACATTTGCTTCAATATTATTAATCATTTTACAATTAATTTCCATAAAGCTATCCTCAGAAGTAACTTTTTTATTAAAAATTACATTATACGATACTTCAACTTGCCTTTCATTTTGTAAATAAATTCTATAACCATGTTCTTCCAAATCATAACCAACAAAAATACCTTTCTTACTATTCTTATCTAATTTCTGACGTTGATGATCTGGTATTAACGTGTAACATTAACATTCAAAAATTCTTATAATTTTTAAATTTACTCGACGACCAAACCACAAATCAGCAGGTGATTTGTCAATTACATTACTTGTTCCAGTTTGATTAATTGTAAATACTGAATAGTTTAAAGCTTCTGCCCACAATGCTGGATCAAGATTCTTGGCATATATCTCTGATCTTGCTGCTTCTACTATTGTTCTCATTTCTCTTTCAATTCTTCCATTCTGTTGAGGTGTATAAGTCGCTAAACTTTACTTTCTTTCCAAATTGATTTTCAACCAAACTTAAAAATATTTCTAGCTTTTCAGTTGCTTCAGACTTCTTTTTCAAAAAATAAATTGTTCTAAACTTACTAAAATCATCTTTAAATAACAAAAAATATTTGGCTCCACCAAGAGATAAAACATTCATTTCTCCTAGATCAACATGAACTTTGTCAAGAACATCTTTAGCAATTTTATCATTTCTTGGATGAGATATTTTGTGTTGCTTTCCATATATACATCCTTCACAAACATTATTCCAGTCATCAATATATTTAATTTCATTTTTCAATAAAATTTCTTAAACATGACCAATATTTTGATGTGCTAACCTTTCATGCCACAGTTTTAAACCAACAACTGTCAGCCTGTACTCTTCCTTTTGACGAAAATACATTTTAAATAATCCTCCGATTCTTTCAGCTATTAAGACAACTTTATTTCCTTCCATTATCATTGAATTTTCTGCTGTAGCTTTTTGTATATATCCTTTATCAAGAACAGTTGTTACAGAAAATAGATTAAACTTGAGATTAGGAACATATAGTACATCACGCAATACAATAGGATACCATTTTTCATTATCATATGCGTTTAATTCTACATCACCAAATGCTATACCTTTCAATTTTGTTGAATCACCAATTTCAACTAAAATTGGAGTCTTCAATAAACGTAAATTTGATAACTATTTTAAATTCCCAGTTAAATGATGAGTTGCACCACTGTCTTGTATCCACACGTCACGATTACTTGATGACTCTTCAAAATACATTGATGATAAAGCAACTGATACAAAAGATTTAACTTCTTTTTTTTTCAATTGAATGATTTTCGTTCTTATCTGGACATTCATTTGCAAAATGACCCTTTTGATGACAAATGATACAGACGTACGTTTTCTTACAATATTCTACTCAGCACAAGGTTTATTTGTACAGCCACGTTTCATATGACCAAGTCCTCCACACTTAAAACATTTAATTCTTCCTGACTTAAATTGACCAGTATTTTCGACTTTCTTCTACGGTTTTATTTGATTTTTATTTTCTTTCTTGAATTTATTAAATTTACTGACAGGTGCATTTTCAACAATACTAGATGCACGATTTTGCAATCTTACTCTTCTTGCTGTAGATTTTGTAATGATTTGTCCGCTTCAACTACTGATTCCCATGCTGCATGAAAATGATCAAATTTGGATGGAAGAGAATTTAATATTCTTGACATAATCCAACTTTCTTTTACTTCTTCACCATTTGATCGTAAATCTTGTGCTAGTCCATCAATTAACAAACAATTTTCAGCAACCGACTTCAATTCATCATATTTATAACTGAAAACTGTTGTTGTACCATTGCTATAGACTTCTGACTTTTCTGACCATACAATCCTTCTAATCTTGTAATCATTTCATGTGATTATTTACAGGTAGAAATTTTTAAAGCAATCTTTTCATCAACATTTAGCCCAATGATTGTCTGAGCCTCAATGTCTTTCTTGATCCAATTTCCATAGCTAACACTTGCTTTATCTGGTTTTGCAATATTACCAGCAACATATTCTGACAAATCTTTCATTTTTAATATTAGTCAGCCCTTTGGTCCTGTATACATTGCTCCGGTGACTAGTCATGATTCATCTGTATTTGAATCTGCCGCAAGGAGATAGTACCCTCCCTTTGTTCCATCTTTTATGATTTTATTATTATGCAAACAGCCGGAACGTTGTTCAACCTTGAAATGGTAGTGGTGTAATTTCTCCATCCACCTGGGCAGTTGACCCTCCAGTGTCTTTGTGCCGAGCAGTTTAACACTATTATTAATAAAGGTAGTTGATTGCAAAAACATACATTTTTAAATGTTTTGTTTTTTTTGAATTTATTGATATCTGAACAGGGTTTCGGTAATGATTTGATTTTACAGTTTTGATCGTATTTGGATGAATCGAGGTAAAATTGAAATACCTCTTGGAAGCTTGGTTATCTGTGAACTATTGTTTCCAATATATTTTTTAGAATTCCGTATATACAATATACGGATACCCTTATAATATTACTCCGGATTTATACCTTTCACATCACAGCAATTTTCTCCTAAACTACTGTACGGAAAAGGTTGAAATTTGGTACCCGTGTACAGTTTGGTGACCCGATCAGCAGTACGTATCGTAAATGAAGAACAATTGATTTTAGGGGTACTTCTGCGGGAGAAAACTAAAAAAAATTGACCGCCCCCCCCTTATCTCCGAAACTATAAACCGTAAAATTTTGAAAAAAAAAATAGAGATATAGGGTCTCATCTGAATTTTACCGACAAAAGAAGGAGAAACCCCTAATATTAATTTTGGGAGGCACATTACAGAATTCAATGTAAAATATAAAATTAAAATTGTTCCTAAGGCATCCCATAACATATCAAATCAAAGGGCTCATTATGACAAATACAAACATATTTTTTCATATTTTTAAAATAAATTATTTAAAAGATATTAACAAGATTATAAAAATATTTAGCCATTCTTTATTTCCGAAACTACAAGACATAAAAATTTGACCTGAACTTTTCTGAAAAGATAAGGAAAAACCTCTAATAATAATTTTAGGGGGCAAATTACAGCATTAAAGTGAAAACACAAAATAAAAAATATTTTTATTGCATCATGTAATATGGAAAATCAAAGGGCGCATAATGACGAATACAAATATATTTTTTTCATGTTTTCAAAATCAATATTTTAAAATATATTATCAAAAATAAAAAAATTCATTCCCCCTTTATTCCCCAAACTATAAGATGTAAAATCTTTTGTTTACAATAAAACATACGAAAAAATCCCTAATATTAATTTTGGGGGCCAAATATAGAATTAAACGGAAAAATAAAAACATATTTTTTAAACATCGTGCAATACATCAAATAAAAGGGCTCATTATGAGGAATACAAATATATATTTTTCATATTTTTTTTAAATTAATTTTGTACCAAATATTAACAACAATATATAAAAATTCCCATTTCACACGTTATTTCCGAAACCGTACTACCTAATATTTTGAAAATAATTATGGGTACTGAGACTCACTTGAAATTAAAAAAAAAATACTAGAAAATCGCAATATTAATATTGTGGACAAATTATAGAATTCAATAAAAATTAAATTTCCATACGCATCATGTAATATATCAAATAAAAGGCTTATTATGTGAATTACAAATATATCATATTTTTAAATCAGTTGGTTAACAGCTATTAACAAAAATTTTAAACATCGACTTAAATCCAACACTATCGAAAATTTTGACAAATATATTTTATTTGTATTTTTAAATAATTTGTCTAAAAGATTTAATAATTTATTATTTAAAACTTGACCTATTTTCTTCTTTATATTCCAATCTGCAGAGCCTAAAATTCAGAAAGTAGATTATAAAAGGCTTCCCTGAAAGTTTATTGGTAAAATAAAACTCTAATGTTAATTTTGGGGGTCAAATTAGAAACTTAAATACATATTTTTATAAAAATCAAGCGAATCATGTACCAGATAAAATAAAAAGTATATGTGTGGAAAATAAAAGTGTATATTTTTTATAAATTTAGAACGCTTCCTTTAAAAAATATAAGGGTAATGCCATTTAATTATTAAGGTCGGTCTTCAAAACTGTTCCAGAATAGGAAATTTGTCATCATACCACTATTATTTATTTAATCTGGTCTCTTGAGGGTAACCCTTAAAGATATAATTAATTTGCATTAATACTTACTCCAGTAACTAAATCTCCAATAACACCATTCCATATTCCATTTATTTTCTCTCCAGTTGTTCCACTGTTTGGTTCAACAAATTCATAATCAAAATTCAACATTTCAGCTATTTTAGAAACGAAATCCACACAGTAACCGGTCCAAACTGAGGTGCCTGTTACTGAGTCATTTACTTTAAAAGACCAGGGCAAAGCCTAAAAATTTAAACATGTTTGACTTAGTAAATTAAAAAATATGTACGCCACCCACGAAACATTAACAGTCCTTATAAATGACATAAGTACACACCCACACAAGATGCCTAGTTTCCTGACACATGGTGCTACATACCTCTTACCAAAAGACCCAGCAAAGTACCGATCAATTGTTTGCCTCCCAACCTTATACAAACTTATAAAATCGTGCATTAATCATTGCCTTTTCAGACATTGTGAATTTAACAACAAAATTATACAACAACAAAAGGGCTGCGCGAGAAATTTGATGGAGTGCAAAAATAATTAATTCGACAAAATCTCTATATGGCATATGTGGACTACAAAAAGGCTTTGGATTCAGTTCCACATGATTGGCTCATTCAGGTATTGAAGCTCTATAAGGTATATAATTGTATTATTAACTTTTTAGAATATGACATGTCCACCTGGCAAACCAAAACCTTTCTAAATGAAGCCGACTGTTCGATACAAACTGACCCCATTCCAAGCAGAAGAGGTATATTCCAGGGAGACTCTCTTAGCCCGCATTACAAGCAATAAAGATTTGTTATCCATGGACGATTTAACGTTGATGGCAGCTACAAAACAACAGCTGCATGATATGTTTAGAATAGTAGATGGCTTCTCTAGTGACGTCCATATGTAATTTGGTCTAGACAAATGCCGAATTATTAATATAATTACAGGCAAAATACAGCAGGGGTCCTACGAAATGCGATATTCAATTGAATCCATGGCGGAAGATCATACCTATAAATAGCTTGTAATAAAGCAGGCTCAACGTATTGATCACTTCACCTTGGAATATGACCTAACGACAGAGTTCTATAGAAGGATAAGATGACTGTTGAAAACCAAACTTATCAGTACAAATCTATTTCAGGTTATTAACACTTACGCGTGTTCAGTGCTCAGTTACTGTTTCAGTTTAGTTAATTGGTGTAAGAGTGACATTAAACAATTACAACGGAAATTTCGAGTTCTACTAACAAAAGCTCAAAATCACCATCGAAAGTACAACTTTGTCACGTTATGAAGGAGGAAGAGTATTGGCCGATATAAGCAAACTACTAGATCAACAAATTTCTAATTTACGTCGTCATTTCCAGAAGCTCGCAGAATTTTCTGATCGACACAGAAACTTGAACGATCTTATATAAACCACAATCTGTTTCAGAAAACAATAACTACAAGCCGTACTGGGTCCGCACGATACTAACCGATCGGACTGTTGCTCTTAATAGACCAGAAATAGTTTTGGGAGATAAAGTTTCTAGAAAAACACCCTTAATTGATATAGCAATCCCTAACAACAATAACTCAAATATTAAGCAGGCTGAAAAAATAGTCAAATACAGGGATTTGGAATTTCAAATAAAACACAGTGGGACATGAATAACACACAAACTTTACCAATTGTTACATTAAAAACAGGGCTAGTTCCAAAACATTTACCAATTAATGTCAATAGTTAGGAACAGCCCGGACGGAAACTGCAGCCACGACTCAAAACACGGGCCCGATAACCTAGCAAGGGCTCCCACAGAGCTAAACCCTTTTGATATCTAGGATTTATCTGGGGTTTAGTGAATTTTCTCTAAAGGCACGCTAGGCTTACCTTAGGAGTACTATACATTGTATGATCAAGTTTGAAATATTGAAACTTTATAGTGCAAATTATTTGTGTTGTTAATTATATAGAATTCCTAGCAGTCAAGAACTTTTCTGAACAGATCCTACATCAGAGATACGCTAAGATAAAGAATAAGGTGCCACAATATGCTTGATGGTTATAATAGCTTTCGTGCGGGTAGTGGACTGTGTGTACATTACATTAAAAGATCAAGTTTGTTCAAACAGTCCAGTGATTTAAAAGATTGCTGATAGTTGAATATTTTATATGCTGATATCAGTTCCGGTGCACATATCAACAAATTTTCTTCTGACTCAATTTTTACAAAAAATCTATATATTTTGCAAGACGAAGATGCAGATTACATTTTTCTTATATCTCCGAGTCACCTCCTGACTCATAGAAATATAAATCTTGCAAACTGTGCAAAATACTTGATTCTCTGTTCATCCCTTCCCTTGGTGTACTGATTACTAAAATGGAATTTTCTTTTTGATTGATAAAGTATTCACAGAATTAAGCACTTTAGAATATTAAACACCTTACAAATTGCAAATAACATATGTCGAGAACAATAGCGATTAGCTAACTGACCTCCTCCTAGCTAGATAAACGTTGTATCCCCGTGCGTTCCTCCCTGAGCTGTGTTGCCAAATGTTGGGAGATTTAAAAGTTAGTCGGGAGACTGTCGATAACGGTGACATGTCCCGATGTATCGGGACGAATGACAACCAAATGTAGCACCATTTACAAGGGGATGGATATTTAAGGGCTGTTAGTGTTTCGTGGGTGGCCTTCTGCTTCTTTGTGCAGTAATTTTGCACCACATCTGGTTATTCAGTTATGGAAATTCTTCATTATATTAGAAGTTTCATTAGTTTTAAATGGTTAGTGTTGCATCTTACCACAATCCCGCAATGCAGCATGTTCGTTAATTATCCAGCTGGCCTTGGAGTGATGGGAAATTGTGGAAAGCTTTGTATTTCCAGACGATTTTTTGCATCAGTTGCTAAAGAGGTTCGTCCAGACCGAGGTATTTTTAATTTGTTTAATAGATGTTTAGGGACTACTCCTGTTGTTGACATAACAATTGGTACAGTTCGTTTGTTGTTCATTTCCCATTGCCTCTTTATTTGAAATTCCAAATCTCTGTAGTTAGTTATTTTTTCAACCTGCTTAATATTCAAATTACTGTTGTTAGGGATTGCTATATCAATTAAAGTTGTTTTTCTAGAGACTTTATCAACTACAATAGTGTCTAGTCTATTGCAAGCAACAGTTCTATTGGTCAGTGTAGTAGGATATTCTAACCGACTATAATAGTATTCAAGTTTCACTCCTAATTCTTGGTGCTGGATTGTTGACACGACACGTGGCTCTTTGTATTCAGTTGCAGCAAATGCCTGATCTTACCCTGTGATATGCTGGATCATTTCTGAATGTTTGGCGATGTACTTGCGATAGTTCTTAAATGGAATTACTTGAAATGCTTTCAGTTTCAGGAAACATATTACCGGGGACAACTAGTAGTTCGACGCTGAATCTTGGTTGACATAATTTATATAATGTGTGTTATTGTTCTGTCAGTCGTAGTGGTATTGAGTTATCAACCAGTAGATCAGAAATTTTGGCGAGTTTCTGGAAATGATTACGTAAATTAGAATTTTTTTCATATAGTTACTTGCATATATCTGCCAAACTTCTTCTTCCTTCACACCGTGGCAATGTTGTACGTTCGACAGAGCTCTTTGGATGGTGATTTAGAGCTTTAGTTAGTAAAACTCGAACTTTCCGTTGTAACTGTTCCATGTCGATCGTGCTGTCCTCAAGTGCCTGTTGAACATGAAGAATCCGGAGGGGCAATTGACCAGGCGGATGGAGAAATTTCAACAATATGAGTATACTACACTTTAAAGTTGACTAACGCTCAAGCTATTAGCGTAACACTGCCGCTGCCTTGCCAATAATATCCTGTCGACCACATTTTGGACATTCCCAGAAGATGGAACCACCAGAGGGTATTTACATCCATCAAATTCGAGTGCGTACAGGACAACGGAACAACGATACCTGATCAAATTGTCGACCCCGATGTTAAACCAATATTTTGATTAAAGTAGGAAGGGGCTCCCAAGCCTAGATGCGGCGATATAGCTAGTCACTCGGACGTTTTGAAGTCATTGTGGCCCATTTGGACTCCCTAGTGATTGGGATATTGAAAAGAATGTAGGAGAGCAATGATGATATAGAAATTCCTGACCGATGTGCGCAATGTGTTACCAGAAGCATGAATAAGACTCAGGATAAAATTCTCCAACTATTTTACTGCCTAATTAACCTTGAAGTCGTCGGAGCCTGGTTCCCAAGATCTGTGCGACCAGTAAAGGCCTGGAAACCCGTGCCAAAGGCAGAACGCAACAATACAATGCAGACGTGCGATTTAAACGAATTACAATTGATGTCGGTGGTCTATTGCCGGACTTCCATAGGGGTAGCAAATTCATTTTTATTTCAATAGATTATTTTAGTATATGGCCTGAAGCATATTTAAAACCCAATCAGGTGGCAACCACGGTGGCAATGGTGGTGGTGTAATAGCTATTGAGCAGGTATGGTGTAGCCTCAGAGTTGCATTCGGACCAAGGGTAGAACTATGAGTCTAATGTGTTCCACAAGTTCTGTCTGTGGGGATCAACCCCCTTGCATCCACAATTTGACGGAATCGTAGAACGATTCAACAAGACTCTGAAACAGCACATTCCTCCATTCATGTAGGCCTGTCGCTCAGCCGTACACAACAGATTACTGACTCCGGCCAGAGTACTGTACGAGAACGAATTAATACTAAATTGTGACTTGGCCTCTGGCTCACTAGAAGAACTGCCAAACAAAGTAAATGATTATGTCGGTCAGCTTTGGATATATTCCTGAAGTAGATGTGGTTACGCGAAGGAATTACATGCAACCCATGAGATGTTCTTTTGCTTCATGTTTTAAAAATACAAAATTTCTTAGTTTGGTTTTCCATCAATATACGTCGTTTTATTTCGATTGTGCTGATATTGCCCAAAAAAAAAACATAAAAATAATCACAAAGATAAACTAAATATGTATATACAGTTCGTAAATCAGACGGAGTTTCTTCAATAAATGGTAGCTACTGCATGCGAGAAAATGTATATGGCCTAGATAACGACACACGATCCATGGTAGATTCTCAACTTGTCGATAAATACCCCAAATATGAATTGAATAACTTACGGGAACATTATAAGTATATCGATAAACTAAGTAGATTCTAAAGAAAATTTATTTGTTGTCAGTCCTTCAAGATTTAATTTTCCTTGTTTGTTGTTTGTACTGTAGAAGGGGTAAAATGAGAACGTAGGTTTTTGCGGCCAGAGTCATAGCGGATTCTGATTTTTCCGGATTTGGACCGCGTCATTTTCGAATTAGTTTATTTATATACCTAATCCGGGATATAAACAAAGTTTTCCGACATTTCGCTCACACTTATAAGGGACTTTTTCAAGGATGAGACAAAAAACAAAACAAATGTTACTTACCTTGCGGCTACTCCATTCATTTCATCTTTTTCTCACGAACACTTCAAAACTTCACTTTTTATTCAACTTGTCACAATTATGTACGAATTCTAAATGAGTAATAGGTAGGTACGAAGAAATAATAATTGCCCCCCCCCAATTTTCAGGTAAAAGAAGGGTAGGAGGCACTTAATGGAATTATTTTATGATCGTGATGAAATTTCGTATACATTTTTTGGAACTTTTATTAGTGGATAATGTGAGTGATTTATTTTGTGGAAATGTTGATGCAAGATTGCCAGATGGGCGAAAGTTCAAAACCTTTGCCTCGGTTGAAATTCTTGGGATTTTTGGCGATTTCAACAGCTTCACGGAATTTTCTGGTGAAATAATACGGAGATTTGGCCACGACAGAGGAGCTGTCGAAGAAGATTTGGTGTCCCGTTTCGTGATGATCTTCAGCTACAGCAGAGTTTGAAAGCAGGCTCGTTTTCAAACAACGTTTGTGCTCACTCACCGATGTATACTGCCCCACACGAGCATGGAAAGAAATAAACACCTTTAGATGAAAGAGGATTTTGTTTATCCTTTGGCGAGGGTGATATTTGTGAGATTTTGGGTAGTGGTTTGTAGAGTGTTTTCACCTCGAGCTTATGGAGAAGCTTCCCAATCTTATCCGTGACCTTGCTGATATATGGCAAATATGCTACTGATTTATTAGGTGACAATTCTTTCGTAGAAAGGAGATGTTGGTGACGAGAAATGGAATTGCGAATCTATCGTTTGCTGTAGCCGTTGTTTAGTAGGCTACCCTCAACCCAAGCTAATTCCCTTCTCAAACTTTTGGGTTCGGAAATGGATATAGCTCGATGGACCAGGGAGTTCACGACTGACCATTTCTAAGATGGGTGATGATGGGACCGGACGTGCAGATATCTGTCGGTATGTGTTGGTTTTCTGTATACAGAGTGGCCCAGGCGACCATTTCGCAACCATGAAACCAACACGTCTAGGAAGGGCAGTGATCCATTGGACTCAATTTCCATAGTGAATTTGATGTTTGAATGTTGGGTATTAATGTGGTTGAAGAACAATTGGAGAGCCTCTTGTCCATGTGGCCAGATGACAAAAGTGTCATCAACATATCTCAACCAAATTTTGGGTTTGTGGCTTGAATACTCTAGAGCTACTGCGGTAGTGGCAAATATCTTTATAGAAGCCTTTGAAGCAGTGGCCCTAGAGTCTTCAAGCCACAAACCCAAAATTTGCTTAAGATATGTTGATGACACTGTTGTCATCTGGCCACATGGACCAGAGGCTCTCCAATTGTTCTTTAACCACATTAAAACCCAACATTCAAATATCAAATTCACTATGGAAATTGAGTCGTCTGGGCCACTCTGTATACAGAAAACCAACACATACCGACAGATATCTGTACGCCCGGACCCATCATCACCCATCTCAGAACCGGTCAGTTGTGAACTCCCTGGTGCATCGAGCTATATTGATTTCCGAACCCAAAAGTTTGAGAAGGGAATTAGCTTGGGTTAAGGGTGGCCTACTAAACAACGGCTACAGCAAACGAGAGATTCGCAATTCCATTTCTCGTCACCAACATCCCTTTCCTAAGAAAGAGTTGTCACCTAATAAATCAGTAGCATATTTGCCATATATCAGCAAGGTCACGGATAAGATTGGGAAGCTTCTCCATAAGCACGAGGTGAAAACAGTCTACAAGCCACTATCCAAAATCTCACCAATGTTACCCTCTCCAAATGTTAAACAAAATCCTCTTTCACCTAAAGGTGTTTATTCCATTCCATACTCGTGTGGGGTAGTATACATTGGTGAAACAGGTCGATCTATAAACACTCGTCTGGGTGAGCACAAACGTTGTTTGAAAACGGGCCTGCTTTCAAATTCTGCTGTAGCTGAACATCATCACGAAAGGGGCCACTAAATCCTCTTCCACAGCTCCTCTGTCTTGGCCAAATCTCCCTATTATTTCACCACAAAATTCCGTGAGGCCGTTGAAATCGCCAAAAATTCCAAGAATTTCAACCGAGACAAAGGTTTTGAACTTTCGTTCATCTGGCAATCTTGCATAAACATTTTCCAAAAAATAAATCACTCACATTATCCACTAATAAAAATTCCAATAAATGTATACGAAATTTCATTACAATCATAAAGTAATTCCATTAAGTGCCTCCTACCCTTCTTTTACCTGAAAATTTGGGGGGGGGGCAATTATTATTTCTTCGTACGCATTACTCATTTAGATTTCCTACATCATTGTGACAAGTTCAATAAATAGTGAAGTTTTGAAGTGTTCGTAAGAAAAAGATGAAATGAATGGAGTAGCCGCAAGGTAAGTAACATTTGTTTTGTTTTTTGTGTCATTCTTGAAAAAGCCCCTTATAAGTGTGGGCGAAACGTCGGAAAACTTTGTTTATATCCCGGTTTAGGTATATAAATAAACTAATTCGAAAATGACGCGGTCCAAATCCGGAAAAAGCAGAATCAGCTATGACTCTAGCCGCGAAAACCTCCGTTCTCAGCTCTAGATTTGTTAGGTAATAGATATAAAAGTGTAAAAAACGTTATAAATGTACATTTTTCAAAATTGATGATTGACATGATTAAGAAATATAATTTGAGTCTACTACAAAAGTTTGCAACAGAAACACGTTCAATAATCAATTCTTTGCTTACATTAAAGGTAGAAAAATATCTTTTATTTGATGCATTAGTAGTAAATTTATTGAATAGTAAATTAGATTACATTACAAAAAGATCTTTTGAAGAAGCATTTGTCAATGAAGAAAACGTATCACTATAGAGCAATTTTTTGAATTTATTCAGAACAAATATCACATTCTTGAAAATTTGTCTACGTAGGATGATACTCGAGAACTCTAAACAGTTCTTCAGCCAAACAATTACAGAAAAAGGTGTCATTGTTGTCTAGTAGTAGTGCAGGATCGAACAATGATCACAGAACTCATTCTCATTCACTAGTCCAGCAAAAGACAACACCCCAGTCCTCATCATCATAAAATGCATAAAATTTATTCATGTCCTAGGTTTGGTGTTATGTCCAACGTAGATCGTTTTGAATTAATTAAATGTAATAAATTTTGTTTTTCATGTTTGAGTAATAAACATTATGTTGTTAGGTGCTCATCCCCTAATCTGTGTCAAGTATGTGGTCTGAAACATCATACTATGCTACATCTCTCGAAAAAGGATGAAAAACGAGAGACTAATTCTCCACCTGCGAATAAGCAAGATGGTGCAAACCAGGTTTGTGCGCAGGACAATCGTAAACAACCAGTACCTCTGTCTTGGGTAAGAAGTATTCCTACTAGTTGGTCTGTATTCGTTTGCACCAGAGTGAGTGAGATACAGTAGTTAACTTCTAATGTGACATGGAGACACATTAAAAGCACTATGAACCACAGTGATATTTTGTCTCGTGGGCAGTCACTGTTGATTGGAAATCCATTGCTCCGCGGTCTCCACATTGGGGAGGGGTCTGAGAAGCAGGTATAAAGAGTGTTAAATCTCATTTGTACAAATTGTTGAATAATAATGTATATACATTTGAACAATTGGCTACAGTATTCTGTCAGATTGACGCCATATTGAATTGTCGCCCTTTATTCTCTTTGTCTTCAGATCCAAATGACTGAGTCCTTTGACTCCAGTACATTTCATAACTGGAGCTCTAGCAGATGACGATTGCTCACAGATTGTGGTAAATAGGTTGAAATTTTAGCAGTACTCATGTACAACAAAATTTCTGGAAAAGGTGGTCGGTATAATATTTGAATCGGCTTCAAAACCTTCCAAAATGGCAGAGAGCTTGCACTGACTTAAAAGTCAACGATATGGTTTTAGTTAAAGGCATGGACACCACTCCTTTAAAGAGGCCCTTAGAAAGAGTAATAGAAGTCTTAAAAGGGAAAGATGAGAGAGTTAGATCATTGAAGGTTCGTACTTCTGCTGGAGAATATGTACGCCCAATTGTAAAATTTGTCAAGGACTACAGAAGATATCTTAGGTGCACAGCCTCCTTAGATAAGGAGGCCGGGGAATGTCCGAGTGACGCACCCCGTGGCTCCCCTCCGGTCACTAGAAAAAACCCAAAATTGAGAAATCAATAACCGTGAAACCATTTATTCGCAATTTCATGCTGCGATCCAGTCTCATTTCGCAGTAGAAATGTGACACCAATTGAGATTTCTTTAGTCTACCAAATTTTCCTCTCTTTTTACTAGTCTATCCCCGGCTCGACGAGCGTGCTGAACCCAGTCTTTCTTAGCACTCATGTCAACCTTGGTTCTAGTAACCACAGTACATGTGGAGATGCCACTGTACTAGCCGGTCTCAGGCAATTTGTTTTCTTAATATGAGGGTGAATTAAATATGAACCGGACTTTTCTGTTTCTCGCCCTGTAGGTAATTCGAGTGGCGTGACGTCTCGATATATGTTAGGTAGGGATGTTAAGAAGAGGGGAGTTCGTCGGTTTGGCGAGGCGTAGTCGATGCGCTGTTAGTAGCATCATGTCAGAGTAAGAGGTGCATACGTCTGTTGCGCAACGTGTTGTTATCAAATTTTTGGCGCGGGAAGGCGTTAGACCGTCTGGAATTTTGCGTCGACTATCTGCACAGTTCGGCAATGAAACACTTTCAAGGACCCAAGTGTACGACTGGCACAAAAAGTTTCCAGATGGCCGAGAGACAGTGGAAAATGAGCCTCATGCACGCCGTCCCACGACAAGCATCAATGAGGCGAATATCTACGCAATTCGTGAGCTGATTGAAGGCGTACTGCTGATCGATTTTCTGCACGAACGCCGTACAATTAATGCTGAGTATTACTGCGAACTACTCCAACAAGTGAAACTTGACTATCGGCAAAAGAGTGTGATTCTGTTGCATGACAACGCTCGGCCACATACAGCTGCATTGACTCAAGGAAAATTGAACAAAATGCATTGGGAAACCCTTGAACACCCGCCTTACTATCCTGATTTGTCGCCATGTGACTACCACATGTTTGGGCCACTTAAAGAAGAACTGGGAGGACAACGAACGTGTAGAAACGTTTGTGCGCAATTGGTTATCGACACGACCAGTTTCATTCTTTGAGAAAGGTATTAAATATTTCCGATTCGGTGGGAAAAATGTTATACATAAGAGAGGAGACTATGTAGAAAAATAATATGTATTAAAATTTGTATTGATCGTACCAATAAAATTTTTAAAACAAAAGTCCGGTTCATATTTGATTCACCCTCGTAGTAACCGTCTGATGAATTAGTTTGATGATTGATTGCAGGACATGAGTAGTGAATTTCAAATTTCATTAAGTGAACATGGGACTTGTTTAGGGGTATATATGTAAAATTGACCAATCCGACTCTAGGTCGTCGAATGTGTCACGGGTTTTCAAGTCAGTTATAGACACACAAGGTGATTTCTAAGGAATATCACAGACATTTGTTGTCAAGCAACAATATTTCCTGTTGTGTCAGATTTATTGTTGATATATGAATGGAAGCTTGCGTAGCTTCATGTTTGAATGCGTTTCATATCCAAGGGACAGTGATATAGGCTCATTGTCATCATCAACACTACTTCTTTTGCGTAAAATTGGTATGTGTACACTTGGTTGCCTATAGTCAGGGCAAAATGAAGATGATACACGTTTGGTGTAAACACAGGCTGAGATTAGGTATGGCTCAGAGTGAAGGATGGAATGAAAAGACAAAGGTGAGATATGGTCATGGACTTTACAGGGTTATAGTTGAATGATTCTCCAGACGAAATCCTAGGAGTTGTAGATACTTGGCGGACACTTTTACAAAAGGAAAGTTCGACTGTATTTTGTTTTGCTCTTTGATTATTTTTTTGGCTTTGAAGAAAGTTTTGGTAGGTTCCATCTTTTCTCGGAGATGCCAGTATGTTCGAAAACGAAGAGATGCGTAGTGGTGCACTCTAACGCTTTATTTAGTAATAGCGTAACCTGGCAATTTAACTATTAGTCAGTTGGTAGTACCGCTCAGTTGGTAGCAAGGATACGTGTGTGCGCAGTAGCCGTAGCGATATAGTAATGTAGGAGAAGAGTAAAAATGATGTCGTAAATTATAGTTGTAGATAGTTATTGTAGTTTTAGTAGTTATTTAGTTATTGGGCTTTAACCAGGTCATAAAGTATTTTGGGAATATAGACCGTTGAACGAAACAGTATTAATTAGTACATTAGTAAATTGTGAAGAAAATTCATAAGCTTGTGGAAGTAGAATTTTCTTGGAATACAAATCAATGGCGTCAGTCAGCCATTGTAGTTTTTGAACATTGTTGAAGAGTGAACTGTTGCAGAATATTGTAAGACTCAATCAGTATATGTATAGAGAAGATTGTGATTATAGATTGTGATAATTATAACTTAATAAACTCTTACTGTTGGAAAAGTGTTACTGATGTACCCGCAATTACGTAGAGATAAAATCATAATTTTCCATGTCTTCAAGGGTCAGATTCTAGCTGAATTGAATGGGTAAAATCTACTCTGCGTAACCAACAGTGGTGATCAGTGTCAGTGCTATTAGGTGCATTCAGGGAATTGTAGCATTAATGGGCTGAAGCGCCACAGCGCTTTGGTTTCGCTGAATGAAAACTTTTGTTTCTAGTTATTTTCACTAGTTATGTTTACTTGTTGGCCACACTTTTGCGTAATATCAACACAGAATTTGACAGCTGATTTAGTTATAAAACGGTCAAGCGGAGAATTTATATACTTTATACTGCTTTATTAAAGCGCTGCAGCGCTGTGTGTAAAGCAGACACTCTTTAGTACTCCGTTTTAACAAAGCGATTCATCGCTACAGTTCCCTAAATGCACCCATTGCCGTTTGAGTTTCATTAACTGTACGTAATAATATCAGGAAAATGGTTCATTTAACAGAAATGCACAAAATAACCATTCTACAAATGATTGGTTATGGAGATAACACACGGATACAAATGGAAGTTTCTCGCTTATTTCACGTAAATTTTCCAAATTTGCCGCCTGTATCCCAAGGAACAATTAGCAAAATAGAAAATCCAATCCAATCCGTCCTCCTTTATTCGTTATCGAATTTATTCCATTTGGCTGTTCCACACTGTATGATGCATAAACACTCAATGTTGCCAAAATGTTAATGACAGTTTTAGAATCGCATTTATGGTATAAATATACCGCGGATGCAAAATGAACTGGAGAATAGAACGACTTTGGACGTATAGCTTACATATCATTGAAAATTCATTTGGTCAATTAAATTTTTATTTTCATAACTGCTTTAATATTTTCGTAATTTTCACAGAAGTTTTCGCCAAATCCCACAGTACATTATCAAGTAGATTCTCATTAGTGGTAACACTTCGATACACCTTCGATTTCCTCCAAGCACATTATAACTTCCTCCAAAAACAATAAGATATTTAGGTACATCTTCCTTGATGGCATTTAAAAACTTACTGTTACATTTTGTACTTTTTATCTGTTTTCGAATCATTTAGGCAGCCTTGATAATGCAAATATTTTCTTTTCTTTTATGCTTCAATAGTGGTGTTTCTACAGTCAATAGAGAATTTGGCATGATTTAAAATTCAACACCAAATAGCTTACGTAATCACGTAAATAATAATTTATAACCACTAACTGGCAGAATTTTAACAGCTAAAAAGTATATTAATTAAACATTAAAAACCCCAAAAAAATGAAATTTTTTGTTTCTTGCTTACATATTGTGAAATGATGATACGATTGTTACGTGTGTCAGTATGAAAGACCCCTTTGTGTAACATTGTATCTTATCTTTGATATTTCCTTTCAAGTAATTAATATTTCTGTTTATTCCAAATTTGCTTATTTAGAGGTGAGCTTAATAGCTAACAATATTCTATTGTTTAAGTAAAACTGCACATGTTATTAAGGCCACCTTAGTCATCATGACAAAACCTATAAGTTGTTTGTAAAGCTGTAGGAGAGTTGATATTAGCACATCCATTTTTGATACTAGTACTTAGTCAAGATCTCTCTCCCGCGACTGCATAAACTTAATTCATTTCAAGTAACAATTCAAAGTGTAAAAGTTAAAAAGTGTTCTAGTAAAAATAAAATTTTTTAAAAAGTTATTAATTTTGTTATCGTCGTAACAAAATTCGGCGCAGTCATAAGGATTTCGTGACCGTTTCTAGAAAAGGCGAACGCTCACTAGAAACGACGGATTCCAACCCCTTGCCGAAACAAAGGACCAAAGCCAAAAATCTACTTTTCTGGTTGAACATGGACAACAGCCTCACTGCTCGGACAAGATAGTTCGTCCAAAGAAGCCGGTTGAACACGGAATTTGCTTCACTGCTGGTGGACACGACAAAGGCTCAAGCTCCATGAAAACAAGAGAGATCAAGTAAGAGATAATCTTTTTTTTAATTTTTATGTTTGTGTTCAATTTGTTGCATTTTTACGATTATCAGTGCTGATATCCATTCATTCCTTTAAAACTTTTTAATTTTAAGAATTTTGTTTTGATTATTTAAAATATTTACGAAGGTGGAAATATTCAATTTTTAAAGAAATAGCGATATAGTTTTAAGAAAAACGTTAAACGCGATTTAGTTATTAAGAAATGTTTTAGTTATTAGTTATTTCAACGAACATTGCTACAATGTCAAGCGAAGAAACTCAAGTAGAAAATTACAAATTATCAGAAATCTTTTCTATTATCCCAGAATACAATGGAGATCAAATTTTCCTCCAATCATTCCTTAATGCATGTAACTGTGCATATAATATGGCCATCGGTGACCAACGTTTTCTTTTAAGTATTCATATTAAAAATAAATTACGTGGCAGAGCAGCACAACTCGTAAGTTCTAGAAACCCCACAACGTATCCAGAAATTAAACAATTATTAAATACCCATTTTGGAGATTCAAGGGATCTCTCGTCATTACTTCAAGACTTACAAATACAAAATGAATCCCCACTTAACTTTGTCAGTCGGTTACAAGTTTTAAATGCTAAAATGCACGCATTCGTACAAAAATGTCAAAATCTTACTCCTGAACAGAAAAATGCTCAATGCAGTTTAATTGATACAATGAGTTTAAATACCCTTTTGACTGGTCTAGAACCCAGACTAGGACAAATCATTCGTGCAGGAAATCCTCGATATATATTAGAAGCACAAGCTACAATAAAATGCGAGCTTCAATTTTCATATTTTGAAAACCAAAAATTTACAAAATTAGATTCCAAACAATCTCCAGTTAAATTAGGAAACCAAACACTCAAATAAACATTGCCCCTAATTGTCAATTTAATTGTTTTCAAATGAATCCAACAAATTTTCAAAATGGATCTCGAAACACAAATTTTTAACCGAGACCCAATTTCCCACAAAAATTTAATCAACAAAGACCTTTTCCTCAACAAATAAATCAGCAATTTAGACGTTTTTTTGCCCCAATTTTCTCAAGTAAATAATCCAAACCCGCAAAGAAACTTTAATTTTAATAATCCAAGAACGCATCACATAAATGAATATCCCCATAATTACGAATTTTCAAACTTCAAATTCCTTTTGCCCCTAACGATTATCACAAAGTTTTTGTTTATAACTTAGACATAGAATTCGATGGAATTCTTGGTCTTGATTTCTTACATCATTATAACTGTATTATTGATCTTAAATCCAAACAATTGATAACTAATTTCAAAACCGTCCCATTATTCAAAGCTGGACAAGAAAATAATTCCCAGAAAAGTATTCAAAATGACTCAAATTTAATCTAAAAAAAATCTTATTGCTACAACAAATCCCATTTCTAAAAATGTCCCTAAACCTATAACTTCAAACACTATTTCAATCGAAGGAAGAACAGAAAAAATTGTCAAATTAAAATGCAATTTATCTAACACTGATGCTACACTTAAGGCACAAGAAAAAGAATAAACGCAAATGGTGAATTTTTAACATCAGTCATAAATGATAACTCAATTCCGAAATCTGTTGACTTTTCAGACGTTTCTTTAGAACCAATAAATTATTTTGATTAAATCTTAAATCTCAATTCCAATATTTATGAATCAGCTTTAACTGATATGATTCAGTCAGTCTTGATCATTTAAATCCAGAAGAACATGAAATGATTTGTCTAGAAATTTCAGACATCTTTTTTCTAGAATGTGACAAATTGACTTTCACCAATGAAATAAAGCATTCAATAGAGAGTAATAATTCCAAACTTGTTTGTCTTATAGGTATCCTCAAATTCATCGAAATGAAGTAAAAATTCAAATAAGTAATATGTTAAATCAAGGTATTATTCGACCATCAATTTCCCCATCATTCATCCCCTGTTTTGGTTCTTCCTAAAAAGCTCGATTCTTCAGACAAACAAAATTGGAGAATTGTAATTGATTACCGCAAATTAAATAAGTTAACCGTCGATGATAAGTACCCTTTACCCAATACTTCTGATTTATTGGATCAGCTAGGTAAATGTCAATATTTTTCTACTCTGGACCTTGCTTCAGGTTTTCATCACAAACAGATATTCCTAAAACAGCATTTTCAGTTGAGAATGGACATTATGAATTTATAAGAATGTCCTTTGGAATAAAACCACTATTCAACGTGTAACGGATAATATCCTTCTTGGTATCCAAAATGAAAGAGCCCTAGTATACATGGATAATATAATTGTATATTCACCCACGATTCATGAACATATTTCTAGACTTTCAGAAGTATTCAGAATACTTCGAAATTCCAATTTCAAAATTCAGCCAGATAAGTGTGAATTCTTAAGACGTAAAGTAGCTTATCTAGGTCATATCATTACTCCTGATGGTGTTAAACCAAATCCCGATAAAGTTAGCTGTGTAGTAAACTGTCCAGACCCCAAAAATTCAAAAGAAATCAAATCATTCCCAGGCTTAGCAGATTATTACCGCAGATTTATTCCTAATTTTGCTAACAGAGCAAAGCCACTCACTCTGCTCCTTCAAAAAGACGTGAAATTTTTATTTGATAATCCTTTCAAAAACTCAAAGAAATTCTTACTTCTGACCTAATTTTAAAATATCCAGATTTTGAACTGGAATTCATATTAACAACAGATGCAAGTGCTTTTGCAATAGGTGCCGTTTTATCTCAAGGACCTATAGGTAAAGATCTTCCAATTGCCTATGCCTCTAGAACCCTTTGTGAAGCAGAAACAAAATATTCGACTATTGAAAGAGAACTACTAGCGGTAGTATGGGCCGTTAAGACATTTAGGTCAATTTTATACGGGAGACACTTTACAGTAGCGATCGATCACCGCCCTTTAACGTGGCTTTTCCCAATAAAGGACCCCGGTAGCAGACTTACTATATTGAGGATAAAACTAGAAGAATATAATTTTAAAGTTGTTTACAAACCCGGAAAAAAAGCAATTCAGACGCATTATCACGCAAAAAGATAAATCACTTCCAAGACTGTACTAACTTTCATTCAAAAACTAAAATTCATGCTCTAACTGAAGACGAAACTTCAAATGATGACTTTATTGAACAACAGAACCTTGAAAATGAAAATGAAAGAATGACTTCAGAATATAACAGATCAAAAATTGAGATTTCAAACTCTCAACTTCTTGATAAAACCCGTAAAAATATCTTAACTTTCTTTTGTCAAAATAAACTCGGAGAACTACATAATAAAATCATAAATGACTTTTTCGAAATAAATCCAGATTTCAGTACCAAAATAATTAACATATTTTCCAGTAGTTCAGTTAAAAAACGAAGATATTTCATAATACCCCTTCCTTTTGACCCAGAAAGAATAGTCCCTCATCTATTTTACATTCTTTACAAAGCACAAGATCAATTTAATCTAAACGAAACTTATTATGTTGAAAATAATATTGAATTACCAACTCTTGAAATTTTATCTTTCATATTTGCTGACAAGGACATTAAAATAAAAAGTTGTCAGAACATTGTAACAACTCCAACTGAAGATCAGATACCAATAATCATTGAACAATAAATATTAATAGATTACTCAAAAATTGACATTTCAAACTCTCAACTTCTTTATAAAACCCATAAAAATATCCTAACTTTCTTTTGTCAAAATAAACTCGGAGAACAACATGATAAAATCATAAATGACCTTTTCGAAATAAATCCAGATTTCAGTACCGAAATAATTAACATATTTTCCAGTAGTTCAGTTAAAGAACGAAGATATTTCATAATACCGCTTCATTTTGACCCAGAAAGAATAGTCCCTCATCTATTTTACATTTTTTACAAAGCACAAGATCAATTTAAGCTAAACGAAACTTATTATGTTGAAAATAATATTGAATTACGAACTCTTGAAATTTTATCTTTCATATTTATTGACAAGGACATTAAAATAAAAATTTGTCAGAACATTGTAACAACTCCAACTGAAGATTAGATACCAATAATCATTGAACAATATCAGTGTGGAAAAAATAATTTACACAGGGGTATAAACGAAACTGTGAGACGCGTTTGAGAAAAATATAATTGGCCTGGAATAATTAAAAATATTGAAAATTTTATAAAATCTTGCATTAACCATACGCGACGAATTAACGACATTCACTTAAGCATATCCTCTGAATGATAAGAAAGCTTCCTCAGTTGTTAACACATTATTAATTTACTTTCAACATTAGTGCACACCATTGCTCATACATTGCGATTATGGCCCCAAATTTAACAATACTTTAATGAAAGACCTTTCAGAACTCTATGATTTTAAATTAACCTTTTCAAGTGTGAATCATCCAGAATCCAATGGTTCATTCCAACGTTTTCATGCCACACTTTCCGAAATGATTCATGCCATTACAGCCGAACATCCCGAAGAACATCCTTTTAATGTTTTACCCTATGCTGTCATTTGCTATAATAATACAAAAAGTTACACTCATGGATTTAACCCATATGAACTAGTATTCGGGCATACGTCAAGTAGACCCCCAGAAAGGTATACAATCAGAAAAATCTCATTTCTAAATATATTAGAGATTTAAATAATCTTATGGAACACTATTATAAAATAGCAAGAGCAAAGATAAATAATAATAAAAAAATCAAAATTTCGGTTTGGTAAGAATATATCCCAAAACCAACCTGAATTTAATATAGGAGATAAGTATATCTCAAAGAATCTCAAACTAAAAATAAATCGGAAAATAAGTTCAATGACCCTTATGAAATTAAATAACTTTTTCAAAACTCAGTAAAATTATTTAATCCAATTACTAATCAAACTACTAAAGTAAATTTCGATAGGCCTAAACCATATTATGATTAGAAATTTCTTCTTTTCAGAATTTTAATCCTCTGGTGGATAATCACCATTTCAAGATGCCAGTATCAAATATCACCAGTAAATAATACGATCGGTATATACTTCCAAGAAGAAATTAATTTAAAAATATCAAATTCAAAATGGACACTTTTAGTATACAAAGGGCTCAGTCATATTGAACAAACGATTTCAAATAACATTGAAATTTTAGATCATTTGCTAGATTCACTTAAAGAAAATAACAATCGTATGATTGCATTTAAAGTAGAACTATCAACACACATTAGTCTTTTAAATCAAATAAATATAAAGAAATATTTGCTGATAGCAAAAGTTATATAGGTTCAAGTTCAAACAGGCGCAAACACGGCATTTTTAAAGGTTTAGGTACAATATGGAAAGCTATATCAGGAAATTTAGACTCATCTTATGGGGAATATTATAGTCAGTCTATTGACCGCATTACGCGAGATGAACACCAGATAGAGAATCTATTAAAGAATCAGATTTCAGTGACCACGTCAGTAATTAAGAATTTTAATAGTACAATACAAAAGTTGCAAATTGATGAGTCCACATTTAATAAAGATCTTCAAGAAATTTAATCCGCAATTTTTAAACTTACAGATAATTTAGCCTTTTATCAAGCACAAATAAAAGTACTAGAAATTTGCGAATCTTTGATCACAAGTTAAAATTTTACACAATTCCATTATTTCACCCAATGACCTTTTAAATTCAATACAAAAGATAACTCAATCACTGTATAAAAATGAGTTACCCATGCCAGTTTATACTTCAACTGTAGCACAGTACGTTGAAATAATAGAATTAGAAGCATTTCAAATTGATTCAAAAATCGTCTTCGTATTAAAAATACCTTTGGCAGAGGAACCTGAAAATTACATCCTTTACCAATTATATCCAATTCCTATGTTTGATAATCGTACAGGTCTACATCATATGCTTCAAATTGCTCATAAATATATTGCTAGAGACGATGACTCTCTACTTTAAGTAACTCTTGATAGCATGGACAATTGCAAGTCTATAGACAGAAGATCGAAAATTTGTCCAGACATATTACCGTATCCAATCGACAGTGATGCAATTTGTGAAGCCCAGTTTTTCAAGCAAACCAGTTATTTACCAAAAACTTGTCAGATAATGTTAATTTTTGCAAAGGAGTATAATATCCAGTCAATTGCTCCAAATCATTGACAAAGAAGTCTATCAGATCCTCTACCAATCACCGTTAGATATGAAGAAAGAGAAGTTATCACAAAAATAGTAAACGTTAATACTATTTTAAAGCTACAACCAAAATGTAGTGCATTTATCGGATCCACTCGAGTCCAAGTCAAACAGTTAATGGATACATATCAAAATATAAGCTATCGAAACCATCCAGTAAATATACAATTCAGCTGTTGTGAAGATTTAATACATAAAGTCAACCTTCCAGACTTGAAACCGTTGAAATTAAGTAAATTAAATACAGATGATCTAAACATTGCTCAACATAAGTTGTCCCAATACTCCGATGAATTAGACGATATTATTAATCAGCCCTTGGTAACCAGATAATTATCAATATTTACCATTACAATAATCGTTGCTCTAATTTGTCTATACATATTCTGCAAGTGCAGAAGAAGACGCAGAAGACATCTAATCTCTATACAAGGACCAGATGATCTACCCGTACCACCAATGGTTCCTAGCGTCTTTCAAAGATGTATGAGACGTTTCATATCCAGAAGAAGAAGTAGCATCTACTTTGGCAAGCAGATAGATAAGGAATCCCCGGAAATGGAACCCAAAGAAATTTCATAAAAATGTGTATGTATAACCAAAAAATTATAAACTATAGCTATTTTTGAATTCTAACATTTTTTTTGATAATTTATTCCTAACATTTTAACTATTTTTATGTTTTACTTAAATAAACTCATTTATTTTGATGTTATTCATATATTATTGTATTTTACTCGCTTACATATTAATGATTTTTTATGCAATTTACAATTTGATATTTTTATAATGTATTTGTTTATTAATTTTTGAATTTTTGAAATTGTATTCATTTTGACCTTATATCTGAAAACTTTATGCATGGCATGAACTTTTTTGTATAGGGGGAAGTTGTTACGTGAGTCAGCATGAAAGACCCCTTTGTGCAACATTTTATCTTATCTTTGATATTTCCTTTCAAGTAATTAATATTTCTGTTTATTTCAAATTTGCTAATTTAGAGGTGAGCTTAATAGCTAACAATATTCTATTGTTTAAGTAAAACTGCACGTGTTATTAAGGCCACCTTAGTCATCATGACAAAATCTATAAATTGTTTGTATAGCTGTAGGAGAGTTGATATTAGCACATCCATTTTTGATACTAGTACATAGTCAAGATCTCTCTCCCGCGACTGCAAATACTCGGCATAATAATTTATTGTAATAATTTTTAAAATTAATTTCAAGTAACAATTCAAAGTGTAAAAGTTAAAAAGTGTTTTAGTAAAAATATATTTTTTAAAAAGTTATTAATTTTGTTATCGTAATACGATCATAGTGCCGGCAATGAAAAAGTTGTAGAGGCGAAAAAAAAACTATAAAAAGCGAACGAAAAAAATCTTACCAGCGTTGTAATTAAAGCTGGAACTTAATAAAAGCTTATAATGTTAAGATTAATTTGGCTCAAGACCTACATTCTCCGTTATTTAGTTGCGCAAAACGACTGTTGATTAATAAATGTACTATAGCAATAAATAAATTAATTTAAGAAATGATTTTGCTCTTAAAAATCTATATTTCTACCAATTAATAGATTAATAAAAAAAATTACATAGCTCATAAGTAATGTGTATGTTTAATAATTTAAACAATGGGAGTAAAAAAATTAGAAATATATTTTTTCATGTAGTTTTCAATTTTTCAACAACAAAAAAAACGAAATAATAATCTTTGAAGAAAAAAGTTTATAATTTTTACATGTCTCTTAAGTTGTTATTATATTAAGAATTTTTTTTTAGTTTCTCTAACGGGGATCTTTTCTCAAGCCTTTTAGTTATGCATAAGAGAAATAAAAAAATTTCACGTATTCAGTAAATATTATCAACATCAACAATGGCATAACAAATAGAAAATTGGGAAAAAAGTTTTTTTCGAAGGATTATTGTTTCTAGAGTCAAAATGTTTTCGTTCCTTAATATTCATTTTTAATCGGTTAAACATTTGTTACGTTACACCTTTTTTGCCCTCTTAAAATGACAAATATTATTAGGATGTTTTCTGCTCTATTAGGATTTGTGTCGATTTTGAATATTTCATATAGTTTTTGAGATATTCGCAAAAAACAAGATCCTTTTTTCTAAATTGTTTATTATTTTGACATTTTTTTCCGGCCATTCTTGATACATTTCGTCAAAGTTCCTGAATTAATGGAAAGGGACTTTGTTAACAATTTTTGGTGGATATATTCAAAAAAATCCTGGCTTTAATTAAAAAAAAATGAACAAAATAACAGTTCTACAGATAAGCAGCAAAATTGAAAAACAGTTTCCTGAGCATGGGCATATAAGGCAGATAAGAAAGCACATTGTCTATGCTAAAAGTAACGATAACATATTGGGTGTATGCTTGAGTTTTTTGAAACCGCATCATTTGCAGTTAGTGATTCAGCCATATACCCTAAAAGTTATTATTTTGGGCATTGATTGATAGAAACAATATCAGTAGTCCCTTATTCATTGAAGGTAATTTGATGCCAATAAATAATGTAATGCCACCTTTAGAAAATTTATATCCCGATCTAGCAAGCCTCAACTTGTAGCTAATATAATGTTTCCAGCAAGATGGAGCATCGTCATATTCCTAAACTTAATGTTCAGCAGAACCTAGATCAAATATTTCTAAATCACTTGATTTTACGTTATTTAAATATGTGAAATGTATTGTAACAAAAACCAAACCCCTTGATTTAACTTACTAAGAAGAATAACGTTTGATATTAGGTCGGTCCTGCCTGAGATAGTGAACAACTTTTGAAGACATTATTTAAGTTTAAGATGTTGGTAAAATGTTCGCGGTAAGTATTTTGAACATGTCCTTCAATGACATTTAGGTTTTTTTTGTGTTTTCAATTATCAATAAGTAAACAGTATTACCTATTAATTTTTGAGGATGTTGTAAAGAATTTCGACAATCAGATGATTTTGCTTTTAATTATGTTATGCACAATGATGTAAACCTTATCCTATATTCAGATTGCAACTAAATATCTTTTAAATTCTTGTGGTTATGAAGAAAAAAATAAATAAATCTTCGAATTTAAGCACCCTGTAGGCCAGTAAAAATTGTCAAAATATTTGCATATGCATTCATAATCACGGAATAAGCCAAAAAAATTGTAGACGATTTTGAAAATTTTATTTTATAAAAATCACAGTAAACTTAACAATCACTTATAAATTATGGCTACTAACAGCAAATTTAAAGGCGAAATTCATATTTATGTGGAGGTTTTTTTTGTTCTTACCAAAGTAAGGACTGACTGATCGATAGTCACTGACAAGATCAGTTTTAACAATTTAACTTTTTTTTCATAACAACATGTTTTTATTATGCACATTCCTTACATATTGGAGTTACATTAATAGAAAAATAACTTTTCCGGTCTTAATCAATCCATTCATATTAAAAAAAATGCAATTTTTTTTCTGGTTTCGGCCATGGTCATTGATGCCTACATTTGTCTTTTTCTTTGCAAATGATGAACAGACTAAGTCCTGTACTGAGGAATTAATAAGAAAATTGAAAAGATTTAGAAAAATAAAGGTACTTACGTGAGTTATTCCCACTTTGTAAAACGCCTTTATTGGTTTCATAGTCACATTCTCCACAAGAATAATTTCGCTATTTTTAAACGTTGCTACAACCTCAGAGCTTATATTGTTTCCAATCTCAATTAAACCGGAAATTCTCATTTTTAGTGTTAAACCAACGTAATAAATATATTCCTTCGAAAAAGTTACATTAAATAATTCATCTGTTCTAAATCTGTTAAGTATAAGGGAATTATGATTCTGTAACTGGTCCTTGAAAGTAGCTTCTAGATTATTTATAAAGTTGTGGAGTACTAACTGTAAAAATGATTTTTGTAAATTAAAATTCTTTTCACAAAAACACATGGTTGAATAGGATTTATTCAAACAGCAAATTTCAGAATCGACTGTCAGGAGACTAAATAATTTGTTTTTTAATAACAATCGATCAATTTTGTATCCATGAACATCTGTACACATCAAAATCCATCTATCGGGTAATTTAACCAAGTATTCGCTTGATTCCTATAAAAATAATTTTTATTAATACATAGTTAAATACATTTTATTTCAAAGAATACCGAAGATTCAAATGCAACTAGAAAGGTTTTCTCATTCTATTCTAAGGGTGCTATTTAACTAAATACTGTGGAATATAAAAATTTCGCGGATTTAAGAAATTTTGATCTAAATTAGCTCACAATAGACATATAGAATTTATATTTTGTATGCATTAATCTGGTTTGAAGCATTATGAAATAGTAAAAATGTACAATTAATTTACCAATTTTAGGAATGTTTCCAAAGTGGTTGTTGACGCTAATACAATATAGCTTGTGGGCATTGGCTTGAGGTCTTGTATTTTCTTAATTGATGTTGAATCCAAGAACTCGGTCATATATATTTTTAGTCGAGTCGTATTAAGCAGAGGAAATATTATTGGGTCAAGTTCTACAAATAAAAAGTAAGTTTAAATGACTCAAAAATACAAAATCACTTGGAATTCCCTCTTAAAACCAAATACAAGATCTGTATCAACATATTTTTTTTTATAGAAATAATCACTGAGGAATTTATGTTTATTTAAACGTTCAAAGTCATTCAAAAACTTACCGTCTGCTTTTAACACAGTATTTTTAAAATTTGTCTGTTGGTTTTAAATTCATCGAGATTTAAGCAGTCAATTTGAGCTTTTTACAGGGCGAGCACCATGTTGGGCATTACCCAGTGAACACATGACATTCATATGACGTCATAGATAGATCATATAGAGATCATACAATTTTTACATAGATATGACATAATAGTGACTCTACTGATGACTTTTATTTGATCTTATCTAGTATGACATCATGATGACATAATATTGACACGAAATCTGACTTTAATATGACATCATGATTATGATTTAAATATTACATAAATAATATATAATATTTTCATCATATTGTGACATCATTTCAAAGTAATATATTTATATATTATTTACATAACAAATAAATCATACAGTTACATAAGTTACACGTCATGATGTAAGGTAAAAGTGATATAATAATGGCGTCATAACCTTATGTAAGAAATAAGTCTAAGCTTTACGTAAAATTGATATAAGGAGG
This sequence comes from Octodonta nipae, assembly GCA_034190945.1. Lineage (NCBI taxonomy): Eukaryota > Metazoa > Arthropoda > Insecta > Coleoptera > Chrysomelidae > Octodonta > Octodonta nipae. Next base: position 109,115,281 of record CM067217.1, read on the forward strand.
CCATCATACTCAAATGTCACTTGCAAGTCATCATTTTACGTATCACTGATATCAAATTAAAGTCATGTTTATCTAACAAATCATGTTTTTATTTTTATTCTATGTATGTCGATAAGTCGATAAGTGCAAGTTTCTATACCATTAATGCTCCTTTCCACAAAGCACAGGTCTTCCCCATGACGTCCGTTTTTGATCATATTCAGATCCGAATGTCCTAGACCACTCCTACACCTTAATCGGACATCCTGAGGATGTCCTCTACCGTCTCAATATGGAAATTTAAGTATGGACCTCCATCAGTACGTACCAGGAACATCCATAAAGATTATTTTTCGGAAATTTTGGGAAAAACAATTTTTAGACATTGAAGTACCTGTTCAATATTTCTTACCTAAACTTAATTGCATACACCTATTACATGTTAAATAAATTCAAATCAAATATTTAATCTCTATATTTCTATCACAGGTAAATAAAATAATTTGAGAGACTCATATTCTATTTAATTAGGAACGTATTTCCAATTTAAATAATAATTGTTACCTTAACTGTGTTATCAAACATGAATGATTTTAAACATACCGCATTTTCTAAAATCTAAACGACAGTTTGCATCCCATTGCCAGATTGTAACTAATTTCGAGCAATTCACTAAAAACGTTAACCTTAAGTGACAGTTAACTAATTGTTAGGTAAGTATACTTTACTGAATATTATTGTAAAATAGATCTTTTGTTTATTTATCATTGTTTCACAATTATTTTAGCATCATTTAAATTTAAATGTGGTACAACTGATTTGTATGTCAAAATGTAAGCAGCTTGTTAAGATTAAGAATAACAATGCGACAACACTGATTAAATGATGGAGTTCGAATAAAATCGATCGTTACCGATTCAGATTGTGACGATTGTGTTGTAGTTAGCCATTTTGATTCCTCACTCAATTTTGGTGCTTGTTGTTTGAAGAAAGTTATGAATGCTTAGTGAACTGAATTTTGTGGCAATAAGTGTTATTTAATTTTGAGCATTCATTGTTTAATACTATTTCGAATTAGCTTTCAATGATTTGTGGAACTTTCCCAACAAAGGTAAGAATATTTTATGGTATACAATTATGTATACAATTTTTTAAGGTTACTGAAGTTTGAGGTATGTAATGAAAAAACATGTATTGTTTTGAAAACCAAGTTATTGCTAGAGTTAATGAACAAAAATACGAAAATCTTTAAAAATAACAGGACTTTGTTTATTTTTAAATCTTAGGTATATCTAATCATTTTATTTTTTTAACTTACAGGTTGAGCTCTCAAAAAATGGGGACCCAATCTATGAACAACGCCCAGTATAATTCAGGACCAAAAGTTACAGAATTATATTTGGTTAGGAAGAAAGGGCAAAAAGCCAATGCAGGCAACATTTTTACCAAAATTAATGTTGTGAGTATGTAGTGACTTATAAGTTTGTATATATTGCATATTAATCATGAAATCATTTAATAATTTTATTGTTCATGTTGGTTTGACTTTTGTACATATTTATATGTATTTGTTGAAGCTAACTAATAAATAGATAAATAGTTCATGAACTAAACATAAAAGGTGTAAACTTTTCATGGAGACTTATTAATTCATATATTTTATTCTTTTTATATTTATTATATCTAAATAAAGATTATAAAGTTTCTTCTTAACAAAACTTTAAGTTCATTTTAATTAAAAAATCAAATTTTAGCAGCCGGTATATAAACTATAGCTAGATCTTAAAACAGTGATCATTATGTTACCATTTGATAACACATTACAGTTCTTTTTTTCAGGTACTTGAATTTTAGCTGTATTGTTAACATGCAAATATTTTTATAGGTGCTTGAGAAAAATGGTTATTGGGTAACCAACATCCAATGGAGGAAGCAATTACAAGTTTTATTAGAAGTGGTGAAAGATTGATGGCAACAGAAAATAAAACATATGATGTTAATATAAAACATAAAACTGAAATTAAACTGATTAACAATTTGTGTTGTGTATTGGCTGAGTACCAGTATTGCCCTGTTTTAGAATGGTTCACATGGTCCCTCTTTCTGCCTGGCCCATTTCTAGTTACTTGACAAAAAGTATAAACTGATTGATATGAGGATAATGTAAACCAACCTGAAGAGAGCATATGTGACCAAAACGTTATTTAACCTAAGCTACCAGGAGGATTCATTTGTGAACTAGGGATGAAAACCAAAACCATTTGATACATTTATTTTAGGTTGTTACAAATGATAAGATTGTGTTTATTTCATATGTTTTAATGATAACACTTCAGCCATGTTTTTGGTCTTGTTCAAATCTATTCTAAAACTACAGCACTAGTACTTGTGAAGTCACAGTTTTTTCTGCTAAACATTTTACATTTTTTTACTTGACACAAAATTAAAAACTAACATTGTGTTATATATATTTTTCTTTTAAAAAATATTTATTTTTTCCTATACATTTCTAATGTAAATATATTATCTTTTACTGGATAACCTTTCCAATATTCAATTTGTGCTGTAAAGTTAATTCTAAATTCAGTTTCAACTAACTTTTTGACTGATAAAGAAATAAATGACTTCGAAAGCTGTCAAAATATAGTTAAAAGAGTATACATTTATATGTTGGCTGGTTCCCGCTAACATTCTAGAATTTTATATATGTATATATATATATATATATATATATATATATATATATATATATTTGATTGAGAAATCTTGGGTTTTTGGGACCATTGAAATAATTTTAATTTAGTTTTTCGTGGTAATTATTTTATTTTACGTACGTTTCGACCAATTCTTGGTCTTTTTCAAAAATTTTCTTTTTTGTAAATTAATGACAACATAATTTTACACACACTTAACCACTGTAAATAAAATTAACAAATTTGAAAACTATTGATAAATAATTATACCGCCCTCATATATGACCAAACTCTTAAAACTGCAAACAAACGAGTGATTTATTTCTTTGCGACCCGAAGAGGCGAACACAACTTGCATATTGACTATCATGTGGCAAACAGTTTGCGGTATAATTATTTATCAATACTTTTCAAATTTGTTAATTTTATTTACAGTGGTTAAGTGTGTGTAAAATTATGTTGTCATTAATTTACAAAAAAAAAATTTTTGAAAAAGACCAAGAATTGGTCGAAACGTACGTAAAATAAAATAATTACCACGAAAAACTAAATTAAAATTATTTCAATGGTCCCAAAAACCCAAGATTTCTCAATCAAAAATATATAAACCGAGGACCGAGAACCATTTGGAAGGATAAAACAATTGTTCCCTTTCCACATAAATATATATATATATACATTTATGGACGCAATTATTATGTCATCAGACTGATGTCATATTTATGTCATATATGAAAGAAATTTTACATCTCCTTTATGTCATTGTTATGTCATCTTGACATCATCTTGGATGTCATATTTACGTCATATATATTACGTAAGGATCTTACGTCAAGAAGTGTGAAATCCTTACCCCTATATGATTCAAATATGACTTCTATATTACGTAAATCGTGACACAGCATGACGTCATTCTGACGTCAATTTTATGTAATTGTGTTCACTGGGTAATCACTTAAATTTTCATTCAACCAAATAATCGATTGAAAAATTAATTGCACTTAAAATTAATTGCAATTAATTTATTCGCAGTTGAATTGTTAACTGCTTGTTGCAATTGATTTGTTTGAATTAATCTACATAAATTGTGTTTTGCAATTAAATCAATTGCAATTAACTTTGTCAATTGTTCTAAAATACAATTAACACTAACAATTATTTCGCTTTGATACAGACAAAAATTTTCTTTTTAAGCGACCTCAAAAAAATGTTTCAAAATTAATATTCTTAAGTTATCTGCATATATAGTTATTCTCCATAAATAAAATCGGCATAGTCTGAAACTTAAAGATAAAAAGAAATTATTTCACTTTTAACAATAATTGTATACGAGGTTTGTCAAAAAAGATAAATATTCCTTAATAATAAAATAATACCTACCATTGCTTTTGGCAACATCGAAACTGGTTATAAATTAAAATTAAATTTTTGAAAGAAAAAATGGTAAGTTGGCGATTTTTGCATGGTTAAAAACTTAAAAATCCGCATGTTAATTTGAGGCACACCTTGAAAATGAGTTCTGTCTATAGTTATCATTTCCTGACAATACATATGATAATATAGGATGATTCAAAATATGTTAGAAATGAAATGTTTTATTGGGTTGCTCATGAGCAGTTGCATATACAGGGTGGTTAAATATAGAGTGGAGTGAAGTGAAAATATAGTTATACAGGGTGATTAGAAAACAAATAAAAGAATAGTTATATCGGGTAACCCATGAACAGTTGAATATATATGATAGTTGGAAGATAGGACGGACTAGAACAATTGTTATACAGGGTGTTTAGAAAAATTATGAAAGAATGTTGCAGGGTAGCCCCTTAGCAGAGACATTTACAGGGTGTTTGAAATAGAGGGTAAAGTGAAATTAATATATACAGGGTGGTTAAAAATATGTTAAATTGGGCGGTCATTAGCAGATACATATACATGGTTTGACATATATTTAACTCTTATTATATTATATTAATTATACATTGCGATTTAAATAAATGTTAGAACAAAAATGCTATATTTGGTAGCCCATCAGGAATTGCATATATAGAATGGTTATAATATAGGGTGAAGTACCCGCAAGGGTCTATATATGATGGTCGAAATATAGTGTGAAATAGAATTATATCTACAGAAGGTTTTTAAAAAAACTACAAACAAAAAGAGTTTTTAGAATGACCCAGTTTTGCAGGCGCATATACAGGAATGTTGGAACATAAAATGTTATATTTATACAAGGTGGTTTGAAAACTTTAGGAAAAAAGTTATAATAAATAATCCATAAGCATATACAGGGAGGCCGAATAAATGTTAGAGAATTGAAATTTAACTAATCTATTTCGTCTTGGGAAAAATTTGTTTACATAGCAAATGTTCGATTATTTGCATTGGAGGTTCGTCAAAACATGAATTTTTTATAATAGTAAAGTACGCTTTTTGTCAATATCGAAAATTGTTATGAAACAAAGTTAGTCAGAATTGAAACTGATACCAATTATTCCATTATATCACTAAAAATTATAAAATAAATATAAAAAAAATGATAAAAATCATAAAAATATGGATACATATATCCAAATGTTCAAACATTTCCTATGTACACCATTTGTCCCAAGACGAAATGAATCATTTTAATTTCGGTTCTCCAACATTGATTTTCTTTAAATAATTCCACTTTATAATATATTTCAACCACACTGTAAGTGCAACTACCTACGGACCACTCATTATAAAAAAATATATTATTTTATTTGGACCACCCTGTATAAGAACAATTCCACTCCACTCTATATTTCAATCATCCTGCATATGTGACTGCTTATGAACCATCCTATAAACACTTTTTATTTCTGAAATTAACTATAAGCTTGTTGTGTCCGATATTCCAATCTAACATATATTTGCAACTCCATGTGGGCTAACCTATAAAACAGTATTTTTTAACCACCCTGTAATAGTATAATTCCACTCCCCCCCCCTTTATACCAACCATCCTATATATGCAACTGTTTATTGACTACCAAATATAAAATTTTGAATCACAGCAAACAAATTTAAGTATATAGGCATATACAACTGGTTATGGGTTACATGTTTTGAATCATCCTGTAGAACTGTAAAACATTTGTTGTTTCTTCACATAATTGTCATAATCTGCCACTGAATTTTTTAATATTTCATTTTTTTTTTCAATAATACGATTATTCCCAAAGAAATCGAAATCTTCTAATTCATAAATTTCATCAAAAAGCCCCTTTTCGGAACTAAATTATATATTTACATATACATAAATTACTTGCATTATATAATAAGATACATTTTAATTGTTAGTTGTTAATCAAAAACGTTAAAAAGATTGACAACTAAACGTTAATTGTGGAAACTCACGACTAACAATTAATTAATTGTTAATCGCAGTTTTCACAATTATAATTATTTAGTTGTTAATTGCAATAGTCATGATTACCAATTAATTAATTGTTAATTTTTAATTGTCAAACAATTTAATTTTGCTTGGGGTTTATCTCAACAATTCCGAGCAAATCAACCAAATGCAGAAACACCTGATATACCTAGATCATAAGTTATTGGAATAAATAGATTGTTCCAAGAGACACTGGAAATGTGCATAGGAACCCAGATGGAGAACGTCCAACAGTCACAAATGCAAGAGAAGATCGCTAAGTAGTCAATTGGATATTTGACTGTATTAAAAAGGCTAGTAAAATGTATGAGCATTATATGTAAATTTTCTTAAGTTATGTAATAAAGGCAAAAGAAAATTAACATTTTAAATACGAAACTCACGTAAACAAAACGACCTGAAATTCGTCGTGACGTCAACAAGGTAATTTGCATAATCTGCGCATAGATAAATGATTTGTGGTCCTGTGGTCGTGTATGGGTTCTATTCTGTCCCAGTGATCAATACTTACAATTTTTCTGAAGATTTTGATATTACAGAATTATTTGTGCTCAGTGGAACCAAACGTAATTTAAAAACCGTTAAATATACTCTTAAATACGGTTATAAATCCTTGAATCATGGACCTTCTAGATATAGCGGGTCATGCACAAAATCGTGGCCACGCTAGAAAGAGAGGGCAATAGAGTAACAGGCTATTTCACTTGGTGGGTGGCATGCAGCAGCCAATGAACAACATGCTGATAATATTTTATTGCAAGCAGCTTCCAACCGAATGAAATAGCCTCTTGCACTCTCCATTGCCCTCTCTCTCTCTCTGTTTGTTCTCACCACGACATCTATGCACTGCAGGCTATCTCCAAAAGGTACTCTAAGTATAAATCTGACCGATAGATGATTTAATCACAGTACAGACACAGTGGTCACCGAATAACACCATAAGATAAAAGTCAAGGCCACGTTCGTTACGTCACAAATAAAAAATTAAGCGTTCTTTATTTTTATTTCAACTTGATTCCCGATTTTTTTAGAAAATATTAAAAATTATAAAGAAAAAAACATACTGCGAGCTTATTACAACATGATTGACAAATTATTTAGAAATGACAGTCAAATACCACAACGTAACTACCCCAGTCATGAGCAAACATTTTAGACAAACTTAGGATAGACTGATTTCGAGACGTACACTTCGACAAAGAGTTGCTCCTGCATAGGGATTCTGTAAATCGTTATGGTCGAAATGGAATGGAACGGTATGCACTAGAGCGCAAAAAGCCATGCATAAAGGGATTCGAAGTGCTAAAATATTTAATAATTTTGTGTTCTATGATAAAGGTATAATATAACGAGTTACAGGTTACGGCTACTAGTAATTTAATATATAGATGCTTCAAGTTAGTAGACGACACATTTTTTTTATAAAACTATTAAAAATGTAAATTGTTTTCATGATACATTTTATACTCAATAATGTAAAACTGGCTGATAGGTGGGTACCTCACCTCTCGTCTGGGCTAAGATATTCTCGCATTAACAGAGATTTTGTAGTAATGATCCAACAATAGAGACTAAATATTCGTGTAAGTATTTTTATTCATTATGTAGAGTGATCCCCTGAAACTCTCTTGCAGCAACAGACAAATTACAATAAATGTTGTTTTCGATATATGAATGAAGCCAATAGTCTATTTCGCCGTGAATGGTAAAATCACATTTTCGTTTTCATTTGTCGTTTTTCCATAAAATAACATCTTTTTGCGTTGTAAAACTTGAAATAAATAAAACATATTTGTAGCTTGTATGGGGCTTGTATGACGTTACGTGGGCAGAATGTGAGACGCAAAATACGACTGTCGTCATTTGCATGCTGCAAACTTAGAGCTTATACTTCTGGAGGTAGCCTACAATGCACAAAAAACCTGCCCACAGTAAAAAGAGACGGTCAGAGGGTATTTCACTCGAATGGGAGCTGCTTCCAATGAAATACCCCCAGCATGTAGTTCATTGGTTGTTCCCACTCAGCAAGTGAAATAGAGTGTGACCCTCTTTTTCTAGTCTTGGCACGATATTTATTCATTGCATGCTACCTCCAGAAGTATACGCTCTAAGATTGGAAATGAAGATCGTCGTATTTTGCGTCTCACGTTCTGTTCACATAACGTCATAGAAGCTTTTTTAAAGTTTTACAACGCTTAAATACACAAAATGGCAAATAACGACGAAAATGTGATTTTAACATTAAATTTTCTTGGAACACCACGAAAGAGACATATTGACTTCATTCATATTGTAATAGATTCCGTGGATTCAATTCACATAAATGTGTACACTCACTTTCAAACGTCTTTATTTACCAACTAATTCACTTTGCAAAACACAGTGACTAATACTAACACGATAGCTGATAACTTCTTTCGTTTCTGGATTCAATACGGCCGAAAACTGTAAACTCCCCAACTCGAACGAAACTCGTCTTTTATAACGGAGCTCGAACATACTAGATTTATGCGATTAATTCTCATTTGTCACAGCATATCCAGAACCTTGTACAAAGTCGCATTTTACATCGATCGAAATTTCAGGATACACGTTGCTTTTCTCTTGTGTTTTTCAGCCGTTTTTTTTTAATGTTTACTTGTTGTTTTCATCAGATCGATTAATTAAGAAGGTTTTCTTTTTTTCTTGCGGCGTATATTTTAATATATTATATTATAATAAATAATGATTGATCGTGATGTATAAATACAAAAATTATATCAAATTCAAATGTATTAAATAACTTATTACCTTTTATGATATGCATACTTGAGTGTTATAAAATACAAACTACAAGTTTTCGAAGTCCTGCAAATTTTTGTATTACGGGAAAAATTAATGCTTTCGCAGTAACTATCAATTAACTAGATACATGTCATGTTTGCGTTTTGCAATACGCTCGAAGTAATGCCATGTTGCCACTCTAGCTGCATGACGATCGCATGCCACTATTCAATTGCGACTTTGTCGCCTCATGGACACAGTTCCGTTTATGTATTTCATATGCAAGATGCAAACAAGCGTACAGCAAGGGGAAAATACCGTAATCGTGAGTTTGAAGCGACGCTACGTGGACAGTAGGGCTAAAAAACACATAAATTGACTTATCCCAATAATTAAACTTCCTTCTTTCCGCTCAGTCCAAGCTCGGATTAATGAGTGTGGTCTGAGGGTACTGATGGATGGGCAGAGCGACGACTAACTTTTTTCAATTTTTCTATACGGTACTTCTGCTGTAAGTGGGTCACGAGTTGGCTATCCTGCATATTGTTGGTGATGGCGCAGATCAAGTTTAGAATGTTCTTGAAATTGAACAGACGTAGAATGATACCTTTCGAATTGATCAGATTTCATCAAAGAGAAATGTGAGGTGATCCTCAAACGGCTGTACAAATTTTATTGAATATAACTAAGAACACTCTCGATTGAGTCTGCTTTCAAACAGCAAACTATATCAACATTGGTTCATTTGTGACGCAGCTACGATACACAGTTACACTCTTTAACCTTATAACACCATTCTGTTTACGTTGGGGGCAAAAAATAAAGAAGAAATTACGTATATTTCAACGACATCTAGTCGAAAGAGAACTACTATAAAAAACAATTGGTTCGTGCCTTATTGGTGCTCCAAGCTGAAGGGGGGGGGACAATCAAGATTATACATAAACGCATATACCTTCACACGTATGGTGCCCTTCGCGCTCCCCGAAATTGAGATTTTGATTCATCGATATAGTGTGATGGCATTCACTCCCGCTAAATTAGTAAGTATTATGAGTTATGAGCGCCCGGCTAAATTTATATTTTTCTCGATATTAGGGTACTTGTTAGTGATTTTGTAATTTTCCTGATGGAATTTACCTCTCATCCATACAGATATACAAATAAATATGTACATGGTGTATTCCAGGTTTATCTGAACAAGGGATGAGTACAATAATTAAATATGAAGGTAGGAAGGGACTGAATGTTAAAAGTATTCTTTTAGTTTATCTTGGCTCTGACAATGGAGAGATTTAACGATAATATAATAAATACTATGTGTAGAGTACTCCACATTAGCTGTTGCTGTGTACACCTTTATGTTGGTCGTTGTGAGCTAATAAGCTTTAAGTGCATGGGTGAACTGATTATGGTGCAAAAACCAGAACACTCCATTTTAATTTTGAATTGCAAATTTCATTTACAATTTTATTTTTATTTTATATTCAAACCATCGCTAAACATGGAAGCTGCTTGCTTTTATTACATAACTATTATTATATTAATGATTAATTTTGCATTAAAAATCTGTATAATATCGAGCATTTTAATTAAAATAAATGAGATATTGACCGAAAGACAGAAATAGTATCTAGTCGGAAACCATCATCTGCTGCTCCACCCTCAAAAGACAAAAATCTCCTGACAACTGGGAGTATATAAACAAAACAATGAAATTACCAAACAAATACTTTTAGTTTTAAAAATCGTGCGATGGAATGAATGAATAAGTAGGCAATAGATTTTATACAAATCAATTAGGAAATCTTTACTGGCTCTTTCTCTAAAACATGTAGGTATCCTGATTTAATTTGCGTTAAATATTTAACCATATCAATCAGAATGTACATACCTAAATAATTTTTAGAAAATCTGGTCTTTAGAGGATAGCACAAATGATAAAGGTTCCGACTAGAAACAATATATCGCCTAGCGTCCAAAGCCAATAAAGTGTTTAAAGGCTAGTAACTAGTTGCTTTGATAGGTTTAATTAACCTTCGAATTTGTATCGCATATTTTTTCATCTAGAAATCACGCAGTAACAGCATTCCCTATTTTTAAGACTTGCTTCAAATATTTTATTAAAATTTTTTAGTATTAGACTTACGATCAGCTTGTTCCAAAATAACTATTACAGATTCAGTATCCTTAATTTTCAAATACTTTTCGAGGAATTCTATGAATGGACTTAACGAAACATCGATTCCTACGTAAGAAATTTTATCAAAGTTACAATTATCTTCTTTTTTTAGCCAAGACACATCCAAAGCTAATAGTGGCTTATATTTGTCAATTTCTGGGCACACTGAAACAAAAACATTTAGAGCAAATTAGTTTTAGTGTAGAATGAAACTTATATCATATTTACAAAAACTATGATCCAGTACAAATAAACAATTATTTAAAAAACTTAAAAATGTTAGACCTAACGGATACTATAGGTACACAAATTTTAGAAAAAAAAAACATCTTTATATATAAATGAGAATGTTTGTCTGTATGTCCTTTATAGAATCCTAAACGGCTGGACCGATTCTGATCAATTTTTTTTTGTGTATATTTGGGTGGTACGCTGAATGGTTTAGATTCACAATTGAACCCAATAGGTGGCACTAATATCAGGTTCTAACTCCTAAACGGCTGGACCGATTTTAATGAAATTTTGTTTGTGTATGTTTGGGTGGGACTTTGGACGGTTTAGATTCACAATTGAACCCGGTAGGTGGCACTAAGATCGGGTTCTAACTCCTCCTAAACGGCTGGAACGATTTTAATGTTTTTTTTGTGTATGTTTGGGTGGGTCCCTGGATGGTTAGATTCACAATTGGACCCAATAGGTGACACTAAGATCGGGTTCTTACTCCTCCTAAACAGCTGGACGGATTTTAATGGTTTTTTTTGTGTATGTTTGGGTGGATCTTTGGACGGTTTAGATTCACAACTGAACCCGGTAGGTGACACTAAGATCGGGTTTTAACTCCTCATAAATGGCTGGAACGATTTTAATGATTTTTTTATAAATGTTTGGGTGGGTCCCTGGATGGTTTAGATTCACAATTGGACCCGGTAGGTGCAACAAAGATTGGGCTTGAGCAATTCCTTTTGTTTCTGACGTGTTTTTTTTGCACATTAGTATAGAGTTTATCGAATTCTAATAAGAAAAAAACATTTGCTGAACACGGTAATAGCCCCAAGCCACATTTGTACATAACAACGTCTGTCGGGTCCGCTAGTTATCTATAAAAGGTCGACTCCAGACTTATGCCGCGATCTCAGGGCCTAAATTCCATCAAATACCATACTGGGCCCCTCGACATTCATAGGTCACACACTTCGACGAGAAATCTGCCATGAAATAGATATACAAAGTGTACGGCACCAAGTTGAGAATGTAGATACATTCGAGTGAAATCCTTTATTGCGAGATAAAATGCCGATCGGGATCAGGAAACCAACGTGTAAGCTGCATAAGACTGGAGCTGCTGAAAAATAACAGCAAACGAATTAAAACAAAATACCGTTGTTGAACGACATCATCATCATCACTGGCTTCAAAACTACTGGTGAGTTTTAGCAGCCCTTACTATAGCTTTTCATTTCTCCAGGTCTGTGTTACAATCTCCCATTGTCGTAAGTTCAGCTTACGTAGATCTTCTGTGACAGCAACTTTCTCGTCCTTGGTTTGCCTAGCGATCGTCTTACCTCTGGTTTATCTCATTATATATCATTTATGAAACCCTGATCTCTATTTCTCACATGTTCAGCATATCTCAGTTTATTGGCATAATGTATTTTACGATGTCATCCTTTATGTATAGCTCTTCTATTTTTAGGACAAACTCATTTTTTATAAAAAGTTCTGCTTGTCATGAAAATCAATTTACAATATAAAAATTTGCAATCAGGTGTACAGGGTGTTAATAAATTAGAAAAAATAGTAAATGGCTCAAGAAAAAGGTACTTTTATTACCATATTTAATCATAACCGTTAGTATTTATTAAACCATTAGAAAATTTTAAATATTTTATTAACTAACTGGAAGTTAATGTATTCCCAAAATTGAGTTCCCAAATTTTATATATATATATATATATATATATATATATATATATGCAGGACGCATACTATGGAGACACTTTTTTTAGGCAAGGCATACATTGGGGACATCTGCATGCTTTGAGGACTGGTCCCAAACTATGTTTGTGTAAAAGGCATGCTTTGGGGACATTTTGAAATTTATATCTACAGCATATTTTGAGCCCAAAGTGAATTTCTATACAATCCAATAGATGGAGTTATGGTACACATTTTGGGTATATTGCGATATATAAACTGTCCCCAAATTATGTTGAAAGGTTTATATATAAATGAGTTTATATATAGGTTTTGTGTCTACAGCATAGTTTCAGACAGTCATTTTTTTACATTGCATGAGTTTGAAAACGTGAAATAAGCCATCCAGCAGACATTTGTTATACATGGAAACAACGTAATAGTAGTCGCTTATGCTTTGAAGTTTTTTATATTGTTTTTGTATAGTTGTTGTTGGTGACATATTTATTTAGGATAATATCGTTAAATGATCCAAGGGTATATATATAGTATAATTCCATTTGTGTTTTCGATTAAATAAATACGTAAGACTAAAGTAGAGAAATTAGTTAGTGGCGATATATGAAGTTTGGAGTTTTAAGACATGACTTATCGGTCTGAGTTGCACATTTAATCATAATTATTATTCTTACGGTGTTTGATACTCGGCTAATGGTTAAGATGTGGATTGGGTATTATTGACACATTTTATGTGTGGCATATTGTAAAATTAATTCATTCAGTGGTTGATATTGGAAACCGTACATATAACTTGTCGGTAGTCAGAGGAAGAATTAAATTCTTGGAATACATTTATTTCGGCTGAGTGTAAGAATTATCGATGGCCGTTTTTAAGTGTTGGTATATTAATTCATAGAAATATTTCACTTTCGAAGCTGATTTAAACGGTAAAATCGTTTGCTAGCAATATAAGGATGTTGCTTTCACGTTATTCAATATCATACGCTGAGTAGAGGAATTACTTGAACCTTTATAATCAATATGGGAGTTTCCGGTTTACAGTATTTTTTATGTGAAACATATATCAAAATTGAAAAAAGAAATTTGTTGCATTCTTGCATCAAATGATTGTTATTCAACAGGGTGGTATATGAAATTTGACAAAAATCTTCAAAACAAAATATAGTGGTCTTCTTAATTGAAATTATTGAAAAAATCGGTAAATAGGTCTTGACTGAGCATTTATCGGTAGACTTAGAAATGTTGAAGTAATGTAGTTTTGAAAATGTGTTAGTTTATTTAGGTAGAATAAAATTAAACTTATGTTTCATCGGTTGATTAAAATTCAGGATTTTCTGTAAAACATTGACTTTGTAATTTGAATTAATTGATTAATTAAACGTTACCTAAGATTGTGTGTGGTGCAGTTTAGTGGGGATATATGAAGTTTGAAGCTATAACAACTGACTATTATCTATTTAAATTGTACATGTATCTATAAAGATTGAAAACATTACTAAGGGTTGAGATTTGAATTTGGTAATATGTTCACAAATAGTGTACAGTAAATAAATAGTGTTACGGAATTCTTAAAAATGTCGTTTACATAATCTAAATTCTTTGAATACAAGGGAAATAAAGTAATTGTGTGGGTACCTATGTGGAATTATATTTTATTTTTTGCCGATGATTGTGTAAATCATATAAGATATGTTTCATTTCACAAGAAGAATTACATTTTTAAAATTCATTTCTTTAAACTGATAATAAGTATAATCTCGCCCAGGACTGATGTTGCTCTAGGTTATATTGATTAATAATTTAAACTGCAAAATCTTAGACGTGTAATTTGAGCATGTATCACTCACGTTTTTCTATATTCTATGCAGGCTAGAGAAATTCTTCAAATAAAAATCTGGTGGTATTCTTAAATAAACCTAATATTGTAGATAACTATTTTCAAGGTTTTGTGGAGCTTGGTAAAGTTTAACAAACATATTAGGAAATATTCCAGATTATTTTTATGTGGGGTCGGAACAGTTTCTTCTTGGGAAAGTTCTGTAAATAGGTCTTAATTGAACAATTTATCAGCAGATTTGGGAATGTTAAAGTGGTGTTTTTATTGTAGTTTTGAAATTTTATTACTCCATTAAAGAATAATTAAACTTTGGCTTAACAAGTTGATTAAAATTTGGTTCGACTGTTGGGTGTCAAAATTTGGAACTTTCTTAAAATCACTAGCCTGGTAATTTCAACCAATTGATCAATTAAACCTTACCTACGTTTGGGGTGGTGTAAATAGTTTAGGGGGATATATGACATGTTTGAAAAGTTTACTAAGAGTTGAGATCTGAATTCGGTACTATTGTCATATGATGTAGGAGGTCTTCCGTAAAATTATATTATGTTTTTTAAATATTCTTAAACATTTCGTTTGTAGGACCTAAACTCTTTCAATATTAAGCAAATGGAATGAGTAGTTTTGTCGGTACCCATGACGAAAAGTATATTTCAGTTTTGGTGAATGATTGTGTAAATCATATATGGTATACTTAATTTCACAAGAATAATTAAATTTTTACAATCCATTTCTTATAACTGAGAATAAGTATGATCTTGTAGACAGCTGATTTTCACCTATGCGTATGTTGATTAAAAATTCTAACGGTAAAATCGTTAAGTAACGATATTATGATGTATCAATCACGTTAGTGGATATTCTATGTTGGGTAGAGGAATTGCATGAACCACTACCAAAACTCGGTTTTGCTGTAATTTTCTTTTCAAACATATGGCAGAATAGCTAAAGAAATTTTCAAAGCTATTATTGTTCTTAAATAGGAAGCTTTTCAGTGGCATAATTTGAAATGTTTGTATAATGAACTTCTTCAACTAAAAAATTTAGTAGTACTCTTAGTTGAATATAATAAATTATTATTTTGAGGATGTGGGTGCTCCATAATATTATTATATATGTATATAACATTTTCAGTAAACTTGTATGTATAAGTCGGAAGAATTCCGTAAAATTTCTGTTAATTTGAACTTAATTAACTTGAATTTAATTTTAGTGTAATTTCGAAATTTTGTTGGTCTATTAATTGAAGGATTAACATTTGGTTTCACACGTTGATTTAAATATGTTTAGATTTGAAGACGAGAGATGTAAAGACCGACATCTAGGATTTCGGGGAAACTAGCACATAGAGGTTCCGAATCTGGAGCCGTTCCATGTAATTGCTGTTACCCGTAATTCCTAGATTAGAATGTCACGATGAAATTTTCAAGTTAACTTCACCTGTCAGAGATATTGAATACTCTCTTCGAGGTGTCATTCTTTTGTACGCAAGACAATATATATAATATATACTGTTTCTGGTTAGGGAACCTTCATCAGCTGCGCTTCCCACAATTTAATGTCCTTTCGAACACTTTATGTATTTGATACATTTCGTAAAATTTGAAGACGCGAGATGTAAAGACCTACATCTAGGATTTGTGTGTCTCTATACATCTTGACTCCTATTATACCTACAGCAAAGGTTAAATAGGGAAAATTTTAGAGAAAACCTAGTGCATTCGATACCTGGCGTCAGATTTACAATCGGTCAATTGGTTTTGGAAAAAACCGGCAAAAACCGAAAATAGCGGATTTCGTTTTTCGCCGGTAAATCTGAAACGGTTAATTTGAATACATTTGTCACATGTCTCAATAGTTTTTTGTCATTCCGCAAACATTCCATTTTTCTTATGGCCTCTATATTAGATTTTTTAATTTTTAAAATGGGCGTAAAATTTTCAGTCTAGCAATACACCACAAGTGCATAAAAGATTTGAGTATCAACAAAATATCACACTCCGTAAAGTTAGGTCTTAATTTTTCTATGTTGCTTTATTTGTCGCAACAAGATTAACAAGTAACATGTCTTATTTTCATTAGAATATGAACCTAAACAACGGCTTCTCAACAAATCAGGATTAATAAAAAATAGCCACATTATGCAATAGTTTAAAATCTAATTAAGTTCTTAACTGCGTCGTAATTAGGTATTAATTTAGAGAATTGCAAATTGGCCTCCATTTACATAGGGACAATTTTGACAATTGGTGACTGTTTTTCGTACAACTTCGAAAGTGTACTTCCGGCAATACTATTTATAAATGTATCTGAAATTCTATGTCTTAGGTAAGTTAGATTAAATTACCAATGATCCCACACCAAAAGTTACTTCCAAATCTAGTCTGTACACATCTCTTTGCCAATTCATGAGGGTTTTCCATATCACATTGATAAGTACATATTGTGCTTATTACAACCTTCACAATTCGTAAATCAACTCTCATAGGACCACAAGATATAATTTACATAAATGAGATATTCATTACTCTTTCTAATATACCACTCATAGGAATTAGGCTTTCGTTGACAGGTCGTAAAATACTTCTGTTTCGATTTTCTTTTTCAATGTAAGTACAGCGCTAAATGTCAAACTTTTCTTCATTTGAATAGAGAATACCGCCTATTTTTAACAGGTTTCGATATTTTGTGTTTCATATTTATGATTTTAATCAGAGAAAAATGTATTAGTTACTAAAAAACAACTTTCAAACTTTGAATTTTTTAACATCAGTCAGATGTGTTCTAGAAGGCGATACAATATTGAAAATAAGAATGGCGATAGAAACATTTTACAAGTTGTGGCACAATAAACAATACAGAGAGTGTTAAGATCGAATAAGTACCAAAAACCCATAATAGATCAACAACGTGAAGAAACTAATTTTCAAGACAAATGCATTTCATTTGTCTTGAAAGATGGTTTCCTTAAGTAATAAAAATTCGGATTTTGTAAATCATATCTTGTAATACAATGAGAGTAGGTCTACGATTTATAGAATATTAATAAGCAGAATACTCATAATTGGGATGTTGAAAACCCCCACGAAGTGGCAGAGAGATGTTTATAGACCAAAGTTGAAAGTAACGTTTAGTGTTACCTCATTGGTAATTTCATCTTACTTAGGTTTTTTAATTGGGTATCCATTATAAAATTATGAATATGTTCAGGAAATCGACTTATAAGACCATATTTGTTTGACTGCAATTCTTTAATGTTATTTTGATACAAACAAGTCATGGCCTTCTTAAAAAAATAAGGCCTAACTTTATGAAGTGTGATATTTCGATGAAACTAACATTTTGTATGCACTTGTGAGACATATAAAAAAGTTGAATTGGTTTTGCGGGATAACAAAAGACCTTTGAAATATCTGATACATGTCATTTTATTCGTCTTAATAAGTGTCATATCTTGACAGCTGTCAAATTAACCGGTTCAGATTTACTGAAGAAAAATATTTTCGGGTTTTGCCGATCTTCAAAATCAAATGATTGATCGTAAATCCGAAGCCAGATTTCAAATGCACTAAATTTCCTCTAAATCATTCCCTATTTGACTTTTGCTGTATAGAGAAGGGTATTTAAATATACTTGTCCTCAGAAAATTATATAAAAAAATATAATATGATTTTGTTAACTATTATTTTAGATAAAACAACACTATAAATCTTATAATATTGGGATAAATTGGTTAAAATAATGTAAACCTCACATATTTTTATGCACCATAAATTTGAAATAGTTATAAGAAATTACTTTATTATCTAGCCGATGTGACTTTTTAGATGATCTTCTAAAGTTTTATTGTGTCTCATTTGTCTTTTAGTGTTACACCTGATTTTTAAATTTTTTTTAATAGAATTGGTATTTCCATGCAAATATATGACGGTAGCTTTCTCAGATATGTTAGTGTTGTCCGCTTTGAAAAAAATACATTGCAGATCACATATTTCTGTTAAAATTCAATTCTGTTCTTTGCTAATCATTTCTATAACAATTGCGTTTACTGGTTTACTATTTTTATTTCCTTCATTGAGTTTTGTTGACCAGATTTGTTAAGAATTTTAAATTTTATTTTACTACACATTAATAAGTTTACCATTCATTTTATTTGTATTTTTGCAATTCGTCTCTTCCTTCTTCAGATATTTAATTAGTTTTTTTTCTTTACTTCTGTGCCATGACTGTTTTTCTTGTTGATTTTCGGAAACTATGATTTCATTTCGTATGGAAAATGTCCTGTAAGACCATTTAAGCCTTTTTCACTTACATTTCTTTCGTTATAGCTGATGTTCTTTAATATTTTTTTATTATTAACGTGATGTGGACTTTTGTACTGTGTTACTTTGCTGTATAGCAAGTGCTCATATTACACCTTATTACCTGAAGTTCAGTGGTGGTTTTAGCGCATTCAGTGTTTCTTCATCTAGATAGAGATGGACGTTTCTGATCTGGGTTCGTATATTTACAGTTCCGACAAACATTGATTATTATTTTTCCGTGAACAGTTTCGCACAATACATGAACATGTTTTGTTTCTATATCAAAACTTAACCCTTTAAGTTTCATAACGTTCTAAATTGTCTTATTGGCTTGGAGATTTTAGGCTATCGTTGACTAAGGCACCGGATATCTTATTACAATATTTAAAAAAAATTCATAAAATTCTTTTATTTTACAACTTGAGAAAAATATGTCTAATTTTTTATGTTGTCTTTTCATTGGGTTTTCTCTCCTCCAAATTTTTTCCTGCAAAATATAAGTATTTAAAAATTGTATATGTAGAACAAAGTGTAGTAAGGCAAGTTCGTAAAAAAACACAGTTAAGTATTACACAATATACAATACATTACTTATATACAAGAATACTGGTTGATCATTTTGTAGACGTCTCTTTCTCTTAGAATAACTGTGAGGAAGAATCTCTGTACAGACAGCCAGTAATCCGGGCAATTTTACGAAATTGCCTTACTACACTTTGTTCTACATATACAATTTTTAAATACTTATCTGTTGCAGGAAAAAAATTGGAGGAGAGAAAACCCAATGAACAGACAAAATAATTCAAGACCTCCTCAACAATCTTTTCGAAATTACTTAATTTTTTGTTCTTCGATATCCAAATTTTTATATAAGCAGGAAGTTATTTTTAATAATAAACAGAGAAATCCACTGACCACAATAAAATTTTATATAGAACATGTACCTAAAAGGACCCTTGAGGAGAAAAGAGTAACCGAAAATGAAGAAGAAAGAATTCGGATATCGTCTGATATTGGTGATAACAACCATGAAAATATTCCTTCCCCCCAAGAAAATATTTCTCTCAAAAAAAAGACACCTCGGAAGAAGCTAATATATATTTTAATGCATATCGCCAATTTCGAATATACTGCAAGTTATGGACAGTTTAAAATAATATTTCATTATGTTTTTTACTTTTCAACTCAGCCATAGACTAAGTTTCCAAAAATTATTTTAAATAAGAAATGATCAATTTCGGACAAACTTTGTAAACCCTTACATACAATATTATACCTTTATCCAATATCCTAAAATTTCTAATATATCTCATTAGTTTATGAGTTAAATAAAATGAAATTCGTCACGTAACAAATTCATGCGACATTAGATATTATTGAACCTTAATCACAAAGGTTACCCAAACTTTACAAATTACTAAAATGCTATAGGGCATATCTCAAAAACTCCATTCGCAATTATGTCCAAGACAGTTGAATATATCAGCAGTCCCAATACGGCACTCTATGAATATGAATGTTCACAACAGAAAATATTTTCGGAAGGATAGATCTAGATACATCCACTATCAAAAAAACTAGTAAATACAAAATTTCTAACTATAATTTTAAGCTTTTGTGCTAACATGCATTGTAACTTCCCTTAGAATTACAGAGATAGCAAATAATTTTGTTTATTATATTTTTTATCGTGGAATACCCAACTCAATTGTGGTACACAGTGGTACAGAATTAAACTAAAAAGTTTCAAAATTCGCTCTCTTCATAACTTCACATTTACACATCAAACTACCATCAATTCATTGTTATAAAGATTACATTCCATCTCAATTGAACAACTTCCACTTGTAAATAAACTTTTACAAATAGCCCTATGACGATTATTGATACAAGACGAAATTTTCGAGATTTTTCAATTCATTGAACGCAAGACAGTATATTGTTTCTAATCGAGAACTTTCATCAGTTGCGCTCCCCTCAACTGATTGAATTTTCAAATACTTATTTATGTATATAATACATATAACTTAATTTATTTATATTATCGCTAAATGTATTCCTACACCCAAGAGTTTTAGGAATATTGTTATCACAGACTCTCCAAATCGGGGGTCATACTGTGTATAACGCTGATTGCCTGTGATTCCTAGGATATAAATCACATGAAAAAATTCGTAGAGGTTTACTAAAACCTGTCAAAGAAATGACGATTCTAACTATTCGACATTTTTCATTCCACTGAACGCAAGATATTATTGATACAGTATACTGATCGGTGCCATTCTTGCATATAATCACTCAATCCAGTTAGTAAACTATTAGTGAAAATGGAAATGCTGTGGGATCTTTACTGTGTCACAAATGTAAAAACACGGTTTTACACCCTAACGCCAAATCTTTATTTAAACACTCAAGAGTTGGTTTACTCCTTGATGATGACAGGCAAGCGATCAGTGTTTAAACAAAGGTTTGATGTTAGGGTGCAAATCTGTGTTTTTACATTTTTTAGTGACAATGTTAATGATTTTCTACAAGAATTTTGACTTAATTACTAACAGTGGACAATCTATGCAAAAATTGAGTCAATACTGTATTGAACAGAAAATTTTGATTATTTCCATATGGACAACACAAAACGCTCTTTAAAAAAAGATTTTTGATGTGGTTCTGATGCTTACTTCTAAATTTAAATATATCTGAACTGTAAAATATCTAATATACATCATTGTTCCAAGCTCAAGTCGTAATATAATAAATGATAACTTTGAAAAACAACAACTGTTTTTATTGACAATTTACTTTAGTTGTGACTAACAAAATTTAATTAGGTACACAGTCTTACAATTCAATTTCAGAGTCGATAGCCAATATGGCGGAATTAAATAACCAAATCTTTGCTCATAATCCCCAAGAAGAAAAGAAGATGCCCCATTCAACAGCTTTTAATTAATAATGTAAAATTACAAATATCCTTCAATTTCATTAACACTATGAATAATATATCAACGTTTTGATATTCCCATTTTTAGTTTATTTTCATACAATTTTGAAATGTTCTGTAATTATTTGAATTTTAATTATAGGACTAAAATAACAATTAAAAACACAAAGAAATTCATAATTTGCCATGAATTGTCTTACACGATTCTATTAGAAAGGGACGTATCATATTAATCTAATATTTATTAAATTCATTAAACATTCAAATTCAAACATTTACAATACAACTTCATAATATCTAATGTTAAAAATTTTGTATTTATTATGGGCTGGAATGCCGAATACTTTTTTATCACAGTGGCCTGTAGACGATTTTCGAATAATCGCCTTTCACAGAAATGTCGGTATAACGAAGCAGAGATCAAATACACGAACGAAATATTGGCACATTTTTTATATACCAACAGTTTAAAGATTCGGCGAACTAACAAACCAAAACAATTGTTAGAATAGACCAGAAGAATATTATTACGAAGGCGATGTGTGGCGTCTTTAATAATGAATTACTGAAATAAAGTTGTGTAAAAAATATACCTAATCTTATTTATACGACAATGAAATTTGTCACTTTGAAGGATAGTTGCTAACTGTGTATGCAGCAGATCAGCTGGGTATTGAGGATTAATACATTTCAGAGATTCGAAGCAGTCATAAAATATTTTTTTCTACATAAGAAATTACCACTATGTATTGTTATATTAAACTATAATAACCAAAGAAATGTAATTATTAATAGTATGAATTTATTATGAGGACACCCATTTAGTTTTGTTCAAATATATTTCATTACATAACATAAAAAGTTGTGTATTACAAGAAAACAATAATTTATTTAGTTTTTTAAAACAGAGAAAATTAAAAATCTGATTTATGCTAGAGAGCATTTTAATTTAAATACAAAACAGAATGTCTTTTTTAGATTTTATTAAGGAAAAATCTTTTCGACAGTTTTTAATCCATTGAAGGCAAGACAATATATTGTTTCTAGTCAAGAACTTTCATGTGATAGATAGATCGAATAATTATTTATGTATTTCGGAGAAATACCCGAACTTTACATGTTAACGTAAAATAAAAATCGACATCTTGGGCTTCAGGAAAAAGTAGCAAACAGATTAACAGTTAATCTATTTGTTATTTGTTTCTTGTGCTTACTATCCTAGGAAAGGGTAATGGAGTTTTAAATACAGCACGGCTCTCAATTTAGAATCAATGTGGACTAGTTTTCCCTTAAACGACTAGACTAGACTTAAATGCAATACAAGAATAATTATTCGAGATTTTAATCGCCGAGTGGAGCGTAACATTTGAAGACTATCGACTAGAAATAACATATTGTCACATAATCGCTTTGTGGGTTTTAGTTAACATATAAATTTGTTTCGTGTGACTTATATCATATGAATCAAAGGGTAAAAGCGTTACACATGGCACTTTTTTTTCTTTTTAGTTTTCTCTAAAACCCCTAATAATTGTGCGCTAAATAGTTAAGCTTGGTTATATGAATGAAAAAAGATTAATAATCATTCGAGATTTTAATATGTTGAGGGAAGCGCAACTGATGAAGTTTCTCGACCTGAAACAATATATTTTCTTGCGTTCGATGGATTGTCTAATGTTTAGAAGATAGAATCACAAAATAATTACATAATAAAAAAAGTTGCAAACATATAATATAATTTAGCATTTGTTGCATTATTAATTGAATTTGTTACTTAAATCATTTATTTAATCTATTTATTAATATGTAAAAGGAAATGTATCCCTATTTTAAGAAATTTGGGTAAAAGATGGAGTGCAAGATTTGTCACGGTTAAAATACATAATGTTAAAATTTACTTAAAACATAATTATTTCATAAACTAAGTCCTAGCTTAGTTTAAGAGATTTAATGAAAAAAGTTTTCAACACAATGTCTTTTTTTAAAGATTACCTAATATTTCACAGTTTTAGGTGAAAAAATTCAAAAAATAAATGAATCAGTTTTGCTTGGTTGTATGTAAAAATTGTCTTTGGCATGTATAATGAGATGATTTAGTTCAGCATGTAAATAATATTTTCATAGTACCCAAAGCAGAAAAAATTAAAGCTCAAAGATGTTTTTGGTCCTAAAATACGTCTGATAAGATTAAAGCATTAAATTCACTTTCATTATTTAAAAATAAATCCAAACAGTGGATACAGTCAATTCAAAGGGTACAAATGCATGAATATTAAATATTAAAAATATGTTCAATTTTTAACATGTTAATAAAATCGTCTTTATAGTAAAACAGTGTTAATTACTCAATTTTTTCTATTACTTTCTTTTTTTAAGTTATTGTGTTTCATTGTTATCCTAAAGTCTGTAAATTAGTTTGTTATTTTAAACTTAGTTTATTGTAAGCTGAAATTCGCAAGGTCATATACCTACTCAAAAGGATTATCTTTCTATGGGATTTTCATTATATTTATTTCAACTTATGTTTTAATTAGGAGTACAAACGTGATATTTTATTAAGACTAATATTTGTGTCATAAAAAAGAACTGTATGATGATTTTTTTTCTTGTTTTTTGTATCAAAAATGGAAAAAAATGTATTATGAGAAACGGGCAATTGTGTAACTGCATAAAATGGTAATATAAAGTCAATAATTAGTTCTTTCCATCAGTGAAATAAATAGTCATAGTGAATGATTTTATATTAGTTTTGTTACAAAAAATGTGTCCCTTATTATGTGTCGTGTTTTCAGTAATTAAATTTAGGATTTTTGGATTTTCCAGTCCCAAATCGCAAAACATATACAAAAAAAGAGTTTACCTGTCATCTAATGATTAAAAATATTATATTTAAAATTTTATCAAATTATTTAATGTTATTAGCGTTTTGCAATATTTGGGCCACTAGTTTTTAGTATTCTAATTACGCATGCCATCTGATGGGAAATATTACTACGAACACATCTGATATCTTTGAAAAGGTTGTGAATTTCCACTTTAGTTAACATGCGAATTTAAACTCTACGGGTTTCATCACCAAAAGTATTGCATGAATAATAAGAAAACACACAATAATCAAAAATTATCATGATTTCTCGAATTCTTAAGGAACTGTTAGAAATATATAAACATATCGGATGAAAGGAAATTAAACGAATTATTGGGTTCCATTGAAAAATCAGATTATCCGTGGTTAGTTAACCTTTTCAAAATTGGGCTGACGATAACTGGCACGATAAGCAAAATTCATCATAGTCATTCTGTTGGTAGTATAAAGGGTGGCCAAGAGTTATCCTTCAAGTAAATCCTGCTGTGGCATCAGACACCTCTGATATTTAACAGTGTCTAGAAGTCACACAAATTTTCGAATAACGCCCCAATAGTACGTTTTAGGTATTATTTAGTATACATAAGTCATACTGAAATTGACGAGTAATCAATCCACTTTTTTCAATCTCTCACTAAACCTCATATTCTCCTAAGAGCAAAGTTTAAAAATATATATCAGCATAGCCACAATCTTAGCCAACGCCTCGTATAAATGTGAAACAATACCGAATTACTGCAGTTCATATGTACAATTTAACTAATTACACGTATTTACTTCGCTATATTAATAGGGGTACATAATGAGGTTAATAGGCACATTAATACATATTTCTTTATTTTTTAGGGGTTCTTGCGTAGGGGGGTTATTTCAATTTTTAATTTTACTTTTATTTTACTGTGTAATCTCGTTGTCAATCTTATTTTAAAATAGCTATCTAGATTGAAGGTTACAAATCTAATCTAGTAGGGCCTTTTCTCTTTAGACATACTATGAATACCCAATGTGGCTTCAAATTTCTAAAAACCCGAATGTTTCATTTTCTTGGTGATATAAGGATGGCAAATATGGTAGCAATCCAACGAATCACCATGTTATAGTGAAATAAATGTTGAATGGTTCGTCTGCAAATTTCAAAGGAAAAATAACTCCAAAGATTTTTGTAGTTTGCATGGTCATGAGTAGTATAGCAAGCGGGAAACTGGATCAGTTTGGTAACCTGTCCATCCGGTTCTCTGAATCGTGTAAGAGAGTCATTGTAGAGCCTCTGGTAATAATCACAAGAAGTAGCAACCCCTACGGGAGTCATCCCCTATCTTACTACCCTTATTTTACCCAACCCTATCGTATATTAGGTACTAGCACCAGGTATCAGTAGGCAGTAATATTTGTGTGATAATATTAATATGAAAAAAAAAGTGTGTTTGGTTGAGAATCGAACCTGGGATTTCCGATTCGAAATCACACTCCATAAGCACTAGGCTGTTGTCTGTATTGTTTAAATGGTATATCGTTGGTGTATAACAGCAAGACAACAATTGTGTAATGTCGATTAGCTTTTAGAATAAGATATTTTGTGTGTGTGTGTGTTTCAAGAGCCTAGCCTAGCCTAGCCTAGCCTCGACTCTTGTTTGGTGTTGAATAGGACTGTTGTGTGTTTAAGTGAATAGGACTGTTGTGTGTTTAAGAAATAACAAACAGTAAATTCATTTAATAATATATTTAAAAGTTTATATTAGTTAGAAACAAATTTCATTAATTATATATATATATTATAAATAATAATAATAAACGTATCCTAAACTTAATGTATATATTAAAATATTTAGTTGTGGAGTCTATTACTTTTTTATCCACTCCACTTTAAGACCACGCATAGCAGGACGTGTCTGTAGACAGTTGGAACAGTTTATAATAACAATTTTCTCTGACCAGTTAATGGCTTTAGTTTGTGGTTGTCGTCTGCTATGAATTTTTCGACACACTCCACAAATTGTTAACTCTGAGACGTGTGAAACGATCGTTGTACTGCTCATGGTTGATTTGTTTAAACAGAAGATTTTGGCATTTTCTCGTAACAGTATAAGTTTGGGGTTGTTTTTGTCGATGTAGGTGATGGTGCTGGTTTTGATTGTGGTGGTGTTAAATGTTTTTCTATTGATTCGTCACAAAAGCAAAAAAACGTTTCACAATGTTGGCAGAACTGGGTACCAAAATTTTTATGGTAAACTATTTGTGGTTGTATTCGTCTTTTTGTTGGCTTGTTGTTTGTTAATGATAATTTAGCAAATCTCGACTTCGATTGGTATATGTTCTACAATATAAAAATAATTATAATCACATTTAAAAATATTAACGAAAACTTACAAGTGAATCGTATGTAAGTGAAAGTGAATTGTATGTGGATGAGAAAGATTAATTATCACAAAAAACGAATAAATATAATTGTGATATCCCATGAAACTGTATCTGTAGATAAAATATTAGCAATTCTTTTATCGTTATAAGGACTGAGAGCGATTTTCTTTTGTGAGATTGTAAAGACTTTTTAAACTATAGACTGCTAAAACTATTAAATATAAGTGTGATATCCCCATGGAACTGTATCTGTTGATAAATTATTAATAATTCTTTTGTCATCATAAGGAGTTAGAGCGATTTTCTTTTGTGAGATTGTAAATACGTCGTGGAATTTTGAAACTATTGATTTTTGTACAACTGCTACCTCAATATTTTGAAATAAACATCTATAATAGTCATCAAATGTTATTTCCTTCAATGCTGACATTTGAATACCTTTAGCTTTTTTTTTAAAATCACTTTCATTATTATGAGATATAACTTTAATACAATACATTTTTGATCTAAGACCAATGTAATGTGTCATTATTTTTCCCATATTTTCATCTTTCATCAAACCTATAACCTTTTTATTTTTTAATGGAATTCCAAAAACATTATTTTCTGGATAGTCAGATGTATCGAATCTATCAATGTCTTCTTTTATGTGTTCATAGATATCAATATCATAAAATTTATATAATAAACTATCTGTATCTCCGTATAATAATTTTGCTTTGTTTCCAATTTTTTTTTATATAATTATAATGAAAATCATATAGGAAAATTTTTGATAAATCTAATATACACATTCCTAAATAAATGGGTTTATTCAATGTTACTTTGACTTTATTCATCTCAATTATCACCATATCCTTACTGAAAATGGTACAACTGTGAAAATTCGGTTGAGAAATGTAATATTTTGCCCCATATCTTCCCAACCATTTAGTAACTAATTTAATATCCTTATATTTTTTTACGTTTTCAATTGTTTTACCATATGGAGCGTTATTCATTAATTTGTAGAAGTTCTTTTCGAACTCATTCTTACTGTTCTTTCTGAGTTGTGTATTCAAGTCGATATACTTTTTCAACCATGCTGATTGTTTAAATTTTAAACATCGATGAATTTTCCTAACAATAAGTCCTAATTCTTGAGCTTGTTTTAATAATTTATAATGTATTACATACTTGTGTTTATCATAAAGTGTAGTTAATAATTTTGGTTTGTCTGAGTAGGATGCAGGTGGTACTAAATGTTCTGGACATAATGGTAAATCCTTGTGTAGTTCATACAAATGTTGAGGATAATGTAAGTCTACCTCCAAGATGTATCCATATTCATCGTCTTGAGTGGTATTAAAAATATTTTCAGAATAAATATGTTCAGTTGGAACCCACTCAAAATGTCCATATGGTAAAGGTAGTGACATTGCGGCTCCATATAAATTATTAATATCAAAATACATTAAAAATGTTGTAGGTAGATCTGAATTATATTTACTACCCATATATTTGTTGTTTGCTTCACCATATCTATTTGAAGCTTGTGAAATACCTCCCCTGATACCTTTTTCAATGAATAAAGCCATATCACTATCAGTTAGTAGTTCTAATTCAATACCGGTAACTTTCAACATAGCATCAAAAGCCAGACCAGGTGTTGTGTAATAGTGAAGGGCATCTAATTGGTACGTTTTCAAGCACATGTCTCGAAAATTTTCAAATACATCAACAAGTAGTAATACATCTGTTTTTAAATAGAGTTCAGCATATTGCTGTAGATTTTCTATTTTGAATAAATGCCAAACTTTACATGCATGTTCATAATCCTCATCAGATATCTCTTCATTTTTGATTGAACTATAAAAATTTTGTTTAGACGGTAAACTTTTATCATGTAGTTTTACCCATGAATCAAGATACTCATATGGAAAAATTCCCTTTTTTGTAACTAACTGAAATTTTTCATCATCAGTGAAATATTTTCTAGTTGTTTCTTTTTGATTGTTGTTTAAATAGGATGATAATTGATCCAAACTGCTCGACATAAATCTAAACGAATCTAAAAATCTAAAATTAATATTAGTTCCCTCAATATATTTTGTAAATGAAATGTATCGTTCTTTATTCAAAGGTAGTAGATTGAGATTTCCTTTTATTTTTGTGCTTAATGTTTTAATTATGAAATGAGAATCATATCCTGATAGATTATGAAATATGACTGGTATACTATGAGAATTTCTGTATGATAAATTGCATGATACGTGTGCTGGACCTCTATATTCTCCAGAAAGGTGACAGTGATCCCTAACCTTGACCTCATTTTCGATAAATGGTTTTTCACAAATACTACAAATTGAAGATGTATTAAAATGTTGTTGTTCATCAATTGTTAAATTTAAAGGTTCCGACTGTTGGTAGATTTCATGAACTTGTTTAGCAATTTGATATAATTCATGAACAAACCAATCTTGACAATCAGAACCAGTATATATTCTAAATTTAGATAACAATTTATTTTCATAACATGATTTTAAATAATATCCAATACTGAAAGCTTCGTGCTTCTGACATTTTTCTGTTTGTGTCTCATTATCAACATCAACATAATTACTGAGTATACTTTCAATGTCAGCATAAATTACAAAAGGAACATACAATTTATTTTTAAAGTTCTTAAATTTCATTATTTTATTCGTTTCGTTAGGCATAACTATTCGAGTTGTATTTAATTTTTTACAATCTTCTAAATGTTGTAATAGATACATTTCACTTGAAAAAAAATTTAAACATCTTTCACAAATCCATTTTTTATTTTTCTTATTACCCACTTGTTTACTAACTAAACATGATAAATCTTTTATATATGTAAAGTGATACATTTCATAATCATCACACGAAACCATTAGTAAATTAATTCTGGGTGAGAAGTTAGTTTTACTAAGTAGTAATGGTGCAACTTCATTTGTCTTATCTTGCATAACAGTAAACACATTTATTGATAATTTATTCATAGCTTCAAATTTAGGAATATCTTTCAATTTTATAGGAAAACTAATATTATCATATTTCAAAACTCTACTAAAGTGAGGATATGACTACTGACCATAGAAAACAATGATAGTCTGTGTTTTGTACATTGATAACACTTTTCGTATTTTTTATCCATGTTGGTAAATCAATATAAGTAGACTTACCAACGTTGATAGGACAATAACTATTTATATTTATTTTTAAATGTAGAACTTCTAATAATGCCCACCCAGAGTCACGCTCTTGAAATTCCTCTAATTTTACTAATAAATCATCCAAAACATTGATCTTGTACCATTCCTTTATATTTGTATTGTTATCAATAATGTTACATTTAGTAGTTATATTTGTATTGTTATCGATAATGTTACATTTAGAAGTGAAATGTTTGATAGATCTTTCTCCGTTCTGAGGTTTAATGAACAACGCATAGAAAATAACATTTGTTTTGAGTATGCAAGATTTCAGTTGTTTCTTAATTTGATATGAAAAAATTCTAAATGATTTTTGTAAAAAATTTTTGGATCTTTTATTTTCAAATTGACTATGATACCTGTCTTGATTCTCCCATTGAAACATGACTCACAATTTTCCCAAACAAGTTCTTTTGATTTTTTTGTTTTTTTATTCAATTTAACATTTAAATTTTGAAGATAGCCCTTAAGAATTGCTAAATTTGACTCTATCTTTGAAAAATTTCCAACACATTTATACTTATGTTTTATACAGTTACTTAACAATAAAATATTTTTTCTTAAGTATTTAATATACAGTTTCAAATCGTTTTGTGTTCTAATTAATCTACTCACCTCTTCTATCTTCTTAACAAAGTCGTCAGATAAACCATCAATAACTTTCTTGGAATTCATTGAGTTAGCTTGCATTTGAACAACTGAAACGCTAACGATGGAATCTTGAATATTTAAAGTGAATTAAAAAAAAATGTTCACGTCACCTCGTAATATTTGTGTTATGAAGAAACTACTTAATTATTAAATATCGGGTGATATTTTACGTCAATGACTCCAGAATCAAATAAACATATATCGTATGTTCTTTTACGTCAATGACCCTAGGGTCAAAAAATATTTTCGCGTGATGTTTTTCGTTAATGACCTCAGTGTCAAGTAAACATGTTTTACATTAATAATCCTAAGATTAAATAAATATTAATTGGATGTTTTTCTTGTAGAATATTTCAAATGTGTAATCGATTATACTATAACGTGTGTGATTTTTTTTTTCGATTCTATATTTAAGTTACGATTTTCTAAGTATTAACAACAGTTTGAAAATACGAGAACAATGGCAACTACTCCATGTACGATTGTAGTCTTCACTGAAGACAAGCTCAACTTTCCACCAAAGGTAGCTCTGGTGGTAATGAAATAATTATTTCAGTAAGTACTATTCCTTTGTTGTTATGTTTTTATTATTATTTTTTATTGTCTTGAGTGGTATTAAAAAATATTTTTAGAATAAATACTCAAAATGTTTATATGGTAAAGGTAGTGGCATTACAATAAATACAGATTCATGATTTGAGAATTTATTATCAAGAATTTTTAAATACATGATTATTTATGATTTTATTGGTATGAATTTTTAAATAAATACAGATTTTTATTCATCCCTCAAGACGTAAAAAATTCCTGGTTCTACCACGAGTAAACTAATCGTATCTGGAAACCCTCCTATTGCTGGACGTTGAGTTCTACCTCCTCCACGGGCGAACTGAACCTCTATGAAATCAGTACGACCGCCCATACCTGCACGTTTGATTTGGGGTGGTCCTATATCTATTTCAACTCCATTTGGTAATCGATGGCTAAACAAGCAAGTATTTCCAAAAGGACATTTGGGTTTGCTTTTTCGAAAATACCTACATCGTATTTTCTTCATTTTTTCGTTTTTCTCAACTATATAACGATCTTTTTCCGCTTTCTGATAATAAACCTCAGATTGATAGACATAAGGAGACACAATACGGCATTCTGGACAGCCTCTGCGAATATTCATTTCAAAGTCTTTATTTTGATGCCATCTTTTTACGCATGGGAAGCAGAAACAATGGTTACAATTTGGCAATAGTCCAAAATTGTTAGTTATCTCCTCCAAACATATTCCACACCTTTTATTCATAGCGAATTGAATAAGACTGTACCTATAACCACAAAAATCTAATATTTATAGTGTTTGCTGTCGTCACACACTCAAGACAATAAGTTAAAAGAATTTAAAAATATCTACATATATATCTTTTTTTATTTTTAAAACAGTTTCAATTCTTTTCAACAATAGTTCAATAGTGGAGACAATATTCCTAATTACATTTATAACTTTTGTAGATATGGGGTCAGAGATATGGCGATACGTGGGGATAAGATATTTATATCGTTATCCTATTCTCCGAGAACGATCACCTTAAAAAGAAAGTTCGGCAACCTCCCTGTAAAATATATGCGGGCTAAAATCGATAAGGAGGAAGATTTTAAGGTTCTTGAAAATGTGGTAAAAAAATATAAATTTAATTTACTGGATGAGCAATTAGAAGATATAGACCGAACGAGACGGCTAGAAGTATCCTCAACACCCGGACCTAGTATCAAAAAGCGGAAACATTATTACCTTGAAGATTCTCCTAATCTTCCTATAGAAGTGGAAGATGATAATGATGATGGGGAGGAGACGCCTGTAGAAGCATGCAAATCAACACCAGGATCAGCATCACAGGATGATATAATGAATTTTGAGGATTTGTTTACTCAAAAAATAAAAGAATAATTTTTTTTAAATGAACACTGGTTTTTCATTTCATAAAAGGGTTGATAGAAACTCATATTCAATATAAATAATTTATTATTTAATTTTATATATACTTACAATATTAGATAATGGGTTATATTTCATTAATCTATTTAACAATTATAAAATTCTTACAATATTAGACAAGGGGTTATATTTCACTAATCTATCATGAATGATTAATGCATAACAAGTAGTGTTGTTTGGAATGTTTTTGTTAGTTTCAAAATCCAATCGAATATCTACACTACCACCTTTTAGTGACTCATTTTGATGACTACAATCTATAACAACAATTGGTGCCAATGATAAAAATTCTTGTGGACTTAGACAAGGTTCAGCAATATCCTTATAATAATAGTTTTGTTGGAATTTAACAAACATCTCATAGAGGATAGCCCACTGATTTTTATTAAAATTAACATTCAAATTGTCATAGGGATATACATCAGAATTCAAATATAATTTAATATTAGTTAGATTACAATGATCAAATTTGGAATTGTCCACAGTAATATTATTTCTTTTATTTGTTTGAAAGCCTACAATTACAAATCGAGGTTTCTCCATTTGACTAGCTGTTTTTATGGTCCATGTGTGATTCATTGTTTGTGGAAGGACTGGATATTCGTGTAATTCCCAGCTCCTGAATGCCACTTGAAGGTCTTTTCCATTTTCAATGTACTTTAATAATCGTAATTTTTCTATATCAGATACTTGTACGTGTGGAATTTTCCAAATTAATTTGTTTAGGATAATTTTTGGTGCTTCACCATTTTTAGTCGTTATAACTGCATTATTTTCGGTTGGGCTTCTAATCAATATTACTTCTTGTTTGATATTAACTACTATTGACTTGTAATCCTCACAAAATCCCATTAACAATCTTAGTGGAATACAAACGTTAAAATTACCTTCTGCATCAGTTATATTAGGATTTTGTTGGTGTTGCCATCCAGCATGAGAGAATCGACGAAGTTCACCTTGTGTATATGATATAAAAGTTTTCATTGTAGTTGTAATACCTGGATTTCTAACTCGATCAATTACAGTACCTCCTATTTCATATCTGATTTCATCGAATAAAAATGCAATAGCATTATTGATAAATTGAAGTGTTGTAGTATTTTCATTTAAGGTATTCGTCATTTTTCCTTCGATATACAAATAACTCTGTGATGGTAGAGTGTATATGTCTTGTGTCTGTATGGGTAATCTTATTTCATCTGATTTATGAAGTGTTGTATTCGCATAAGGTCCATGGGTGTGTGCTTCAGAACTAATAATCGAACTGTCTTCATAAACTTTTTTACCAATGTTTAAAATGTTAAAACTCATGATGATGTTGATGAATAACCACAGTTACACTTTATCCAAAAGAGTAGTTTGTACAGACTGCTTTGGAAATTTAAGCGAACTCTTAACCAAAAATCCTTTATTGTTTTTCTAGTCTTCTTCTTACCTATTTTTGTGTAGCAATTTGAACCCTAGTGAGGTTAGGAATTGTATATTTTCAGGTGTTAACCCTTTGAACTTCTTTTTTAAACTGTTGTCTTGAATCAATTTCTTAGGGCTTTTTATTGGTTCTTGTGGTAGGAGAGAATTGTACACGAATACCATTATATAACTGTTTTCAAGTACAATCTTATTGTTATGCGTTCACCATTGAAACTAACAAAATTTCCATCTTGATCAACTATTTTAATATAGATTTCATCGATATAATTTGTATTGATAGGTAGGTAGGTGACTTCTGAGGGTTTTTCAATTATCTTATAACCAGGTGGTACGTTCGGTGCAAACGTATACAATATGTGACCTGGCATATTATTACGGTAGGAATTTGTAACTAGATTACATTCTATTGATATAGAGTTTACTGGTGATATATCGATACTTACATCAGATATATGTCTTTTATTAGCTTCCAGTTTACGCTTTGTAGTAAATCCTAGTAATGATCCGATAGAATTTTCTTTTTCAAAATCAATCACTTTGTTGCTTTTAATTTCACACTTGTATGTATTTTTATTTGCATGTATTGTAAGATGAGTACTATCATTGTTGTTATCTTGTACGATTTCCTTCTGTTTTTTCTGAAGTTGTTTTTGTTGTTGTTGCTGTATTGAAATTTTCTCTTTAATATTAATTTCCTTAGCATTTATTTGTGATTTTAAATACTTTTCAATATCTTGTATTTCATATGTACCTTCAGGGATCTCAAAATCATACTTGTCAATAGAAAACTTGTTGTTTGTTGCATTCACATTGGATATTGTGTTGTATGTAATAATGTCTACTAAACCCAATAAATAAGTAACATTGTCAACTAGTCTAATTGGATTTGGTAATTTTGTATACAACAGTGAAGTTCTACCTTCTAACTGAAAGATATAATTAGCCATTTGTACTAACGTTTTGAAGGTTGATATTAAAATGAGAAAAAATATCCAGAGTAACACAATTTATTTATTATAGAACAAAAACAACAAACATAAATGACCACAGTTAAAACTAAATTTACTTTGAAATACGTCATGATTATAGAAAATTTTAACACAACCACTAGATTTGAAATATTTTATTGCTTCCCATGGTGGAGGTAAATTTCCAAAGGAATCAAAATAGATAATTTTATTTCCTTTTTTCTTGTATGCAGTCCAATGCGTACCAGGACCATTAGTGCTATCCAAATTGATTATACCACACTCGTTTCTTTTACCAATTCTTCTTGGGAGATTATCTCTCATGTAAACATTTCTAAAATTTGGAATTTTCAAAAGTCTAACATATTTTTTAATATCGATATCGGTTAAAGGTCGTTGTAGATTTTTTATCTCTTGTATCGTTTTATTAACGAGGCTATTGGGTGTAAAAAAAGTCCCAAGCCAGTTTTATAGGGTTTCATGTAGAGACCTTTACCACCCATAGCAATAGCTTCCATTGTTTTATTGTGTCGTTGGGATTCGTTTAATTGTTGTTTTGCAGCTCGAGCATCACTTATAGCTTTCGCTACCCCTGCCGCACCCCCTGTAAGGGCACCTAGTGCAGACAATCCAGCAAAAATCGGTATTAGCGGTAGTATACCTCCAGTTTTTGGTAATTTAATTACACGTGTCGGTTTCAATTTCTTTTTCAAATTTTTCACAGATTTCAATGCAATGTGAATAGCATCGTTCAATGTTTTCGGTTTACGTTTCACCAATTCTTTTTTCACTTGTCCAGTTGCTTTTATGAATCCAATACATTTACACTTTTCTTTTTTTAATGAACTTCTTTTTTTCTTAGCAGCAACCATCTTAACAGATTGATGTACTTAATAGAACTAATTTTGTTGTTAAATTGTACAAAGTAAACTTGGTCTTTTAGTAGCTCTTCAACATCGATAGTATCTATGGTAAAAGCAATCTCTCTCTCTACACATACCTAAAACTTACATGAGTTTAATTTTTTTTATATTCTCAGTATCGTCTTCTTTTTCTTCTTCTGATTTTCTTTTTCTATTGTTTAATAATGAATACTTTATAGGTTCATTTAAGTCAACCATATTTTTTCGATGTGCTTTTACTTTTGGACGAAAACTCACATTACCATTATCATTAACAACAGCATCGAAGGTATTTCTTTTTCGTTTTCTATTATTTGGAACAATAGCATTTTCACTCACAAAATCCATTTTTAGATTATTATCAACATCATCAATTACATTATCTTTTTTGGTTTTTCTTCTTCTAGGTGTAACTTTTTTGGGTTTATTTCCTTTCTTATCAACCCTTGTATATTCATCAATAGTTTTTAAGGAAATTAAAAGGTTATTTTTAATCTTTTCTAAACATTTAACAAAGTTTTGTTGTTGTCTTTCATAATAGAGACCCATACCAAATTTTACTTTTGCTTTCATCAAATTTGCAACTGCTAACGATGCTAGTTTCTCACTGAATGATGAATCTTTGGCAAATGTTCTTTTATAAGTTTTATTAATTAATATGTTATCTGCTTGGTGTCGTTTTGTTATATCCTTATTTTCATTATAAAATATGTCATGTTCTTTACACGCCTCATCTAAGCCATTAATACCTACATCACCTTTTTGTAATCGTTCCTCGAGACGTGTACCTGGTCCTAAAAAAATATTTACCTAAATTTTAATGATTATTTTTTTATAAAAATATTTACCACAAAAACGGTAACCAGGTAAATGCATCTCAAATGGTAAGTTATTGATAGCTTTGTTCAATAACCCTTGACCGATATAATAATACATGTTTATTAATGCACTATCTATTGAATACTAATTATAAATACCTTTTATATTTAATTTTATGTTAGTTATATCAGAACCATGAAAATAGTCAAACATCCCACCATATCACTAACTGTTGAAAATAATGATTTTGAGGAAATTAAGAACCATAAACATGGTCTTCTATTTCCTCCAACAATACGTTGTATTATAGTCGGTCCATCGAACTGTGGAAAGACGAATGTGCTAATCAGTCTAATCGAACATGAGAATGGATTAAAATTTGAAAATATTTATGTGTATTCACATTCATTGGAACAACCAAAGTATATGTATTTAGCTAAATTACTGAAACCAATACAGGGAATCGGTTATTATGCATTCAGTGCCTCTGAAAATATTTTACATCCTTCCAAAGCCAAACCTAATTCTCTGATGATACTTGATGATGTAGCGTGTGCTAACCAAGATGTTATTCGAGAATATTTTAGTATGGGAAGACACTATAATATTGATTCATTCTATCTCACGCAGAGTTATGCCAAAATCCCCAAACACTTGATAAAAGACAATGCAAATAGTTTGATTTTATTCAAACAGGATGATCTCAATTTAAAACATGTTTATAATGAACACGTTGGAACAGACATGTCATTTGATGTGTTTAAATATATTTGTGGTATTTGTTGGAAAACTCCATACGGATTCTTATCAATTTTCAAGGATTGTGCAATGAACGAGGGAGGTCGCTACAGGAAGGGATTAGATCATTATATATACATTTAAATAAATTCTTAATTAAATAAAATTTATTGTTGATATACTTTGAGTTTAATTTCAACCAACATATTGAATAGGATCCATTGATTTACCGTTCGCTGATCGAACAGCTACCTGTCAAACCACATAGCTGTTCGAACAGGTACCTTCCCATCATTTAATTATCATGGGAGTGATCTGATAAGCTGTTCGAACAGCTACAGGTAAAAGCAGTTGACTGTTCGAACAGCTTTACAAAACCTGTTACTCTCCTCTTTCAAAACAGTTCATTACAGTCTTTCAAAATGAAAAGAAGTGATGCTGAACTTAAAAGAAGTCTAATTATTAAAAGAAAAAATATAAAGAACAAATTAAACTTTCTGAAATATGGTGAAATTGCACAGGAGAATTTGTTTCAACCCATAACCAAGCACCTAAAAAACATTGAAAGTAAATTAAAGATTCCGACAAATGATAATGATGACAACCAGTCATTATCAAACTATGAATATATGAAGCAAAGTCTTAAGAAAAAGAGAGACAACTTTACACCGCTAAAAAATAGCACACAAATTGAAGAATACGATTATGGTGATGATGATGAGGATGATATATTTTATTATGAAACACCTAAAATACCTCAGAACGTATCACAAAAATTATCAAGATCTCTACCATTGTTTAGTATAAAAGAAGAAGATGAAGAACCTAGTAACTTTAAACAATCAATTCTAGAAGATATATCTGATGAGCAAAACAAATCACGCTTAGAAGACATAGCTGAAAAATCTTACAGAGATTATTTGGAACAATATGATGTACTGCCTTGGAAATACATTCATAATATGTATGATGAGGAAAAAAAGAAAGAACTCGATCATAAATATGGTGTTAGATTAACTGAAACAGAAAAATTGATGATTGGTGACAGTCAACTTAACATAAATGGACCAGATATTATTGTTAAAGGTAAACGTTTCAAAGGAACTAAAGGGTTGTATGAATTATTATTTATGAAAAATCCTCAAGATTTTACAGTAGAAGATGAACAGAATTATAAGAAAATCGTTCTAATGACAAATGCTAATCGTCGTTATTATAAAGCCAATAAACAAGTGGCTGGAAGTAAAATGCAAAAATATAGAGAAATATTATCATCTTTATCTAAAACACCTACAAAATTGGGTGGATTATTGATGGAAGTAAATAACAATAAAATTGATTACATACATTGGAATGATCCAAATGAACTTGTGGATCGGTTACGTTTACTTATAGCTTCACAGCAAGCCGGTAATAGTTCAGTAACTAATGAGATAAACTCCATTATTGAAGAATTAAGAGAAGCTCAAATTATTCAATAATGACCACCAATTTCGCTACAGATGTAAAACGACAAGTGGTTGAAGAAATTCACAGACCAGCACGAATAAACTTTAAAAGGCGACATGTAATCATCAAATCTCTTAATGATCTATTTCAAGCAGATCTAGTGGAAATGATTCAGTATGCCAATGAAAATTCTGGATATAAATATATACTAGTCGTAATAAATTGTTTCTCAAAATTCGTTTGGGCATTACCAGTCAAAAATAAAACAGGTTATGAAATAACTAGACCCATGGAAGGTATTTTAAAAAACAAAAACCAATCAATTTAGCAACAGACATGGGAAATGAATTTTTTAACAAGGATTTCAAGAAATTAACAAAAAAGTATAACGTTAATCATTATGCTGTATTTAGTGAGAAAAAAGCTTCTATCGTTGAAAGAGTGAATAGAACCTTAAAAAATATTATGTGGAAACAATTCAATTTACAAGGTCATTATAAATGGATTAACATTCTTCAGAAAATTGTTGAGAAATACAACAATACAAAACATAGGACAATAGGAATGAAACCGGCTGAGGTCTCAAAAAAACATGAACAATTTCTATTAAAAACGGCATATAATAGAATAAAACAAGCTGATTTAAAAAATAAATTTAAAGTTGGAGATCATGTACGAATATCTAAAATTAGAGGGGTTTTTGATAAAAAATACATGCCTAATTGGTCAACTGAGATCTTTATAGTGAGAAAAGTACAATTGACTAATCCTACTACATATCTTTTGAAAGATATGCATAATGAAAACGTACTTGGATCATTTTACAATGAACAATTACAACATACAAAATTCACTGATGTGTACTTAGTCGAGAAAGTATTAAAAAGATCAAAAAATAAGAAATTAGTCAAATGGTTGGGATTCAGTGATAAGCATAATAGTTGGATAGATAAGAATAACATAGCTTGAAATCCCCCACTCCCAACACAACATATATAAAGGTAACATGAATTGGTCTTCTAGTCATTCATTTACTTGATATCTACTTAGAATATGTATATAATAGACGTACAAGGGTTTCAATACAAAGATAGTGATTTCATTTGTAAGGAAATCACAATTCTTAACATGGGCACTGGAAATTATCAACATGTGTTTATAAGAATACCATTTGATTTATCGAACTTTAAAAGCAATATCCAAAATCACATGAACTGGCTCACTAACAACAAACATGGATTAGACTGGAACAGTAATGATAACGATTATGTATCATTCATCAACTTAGAAAACTTGACAGATTACATTAAAGATAATATTGGACTTTCTGATGTCTACGTAAAAGGATTAGAAAAGAAGAAATGGTTGGAAAAACTACTAAACAATAATAACAACATATTTGACTTAACGGAAGATGAATATCCGAATTTAAAAGAAATGAAAGATTGTTTAAAATCATATCATTGTAATAAACATTTATATAATAATTTGTAGTTTAGAAAATGCATACTTTTTATATAATTTGAATAAATATTTTAGAAATTAATTTTTTAAATCATTTCATTGTAATAAATATTTATATAATAATTTGTTATATAATTTAGAAAATGTATACTTTTTATATAATTGGAATAAACACTTTGGGAAATATGTATTTTTGTTTTGCGCATGCGCATGTTACTGTAAAAATCATATAAATACCTCACACTTTTTACTTTCTGTTCAGTTGTTCTAAAACAAACAAACAATATATTTCTACGTTTTATTTTGTTGATTACTATTAGCAGTTACGTCTTACCCTGTTATGTTCAGGTAGAATGGGATACGTTTCCAATTGAAGATGGAACATTCTACTTGTATCAAATAAATCGTAATAATACTATTGAATTGAGATGGTATACAGCTTTCTACTCTAATAAAAATATTAATATTGGAACCGAAATCAAGAATTACCAAAATCAAAGTATTGGATATGTAATCGGTCATGACCATCAAAATTACTATCCCATAACCCAACTGACTAACACACAAATGCATTGTGGAAGATATGGTTTGGAAAATTTAATGAAAAACAAATCTATGAGTATAAAGGTTGAACAGTACAAATTCAATATAAATCAGCTTAAAGACCTCTTTGTGGAACTTGCACATCCAGAATTTCAATGTTTTGTTTATGTATAAAAGTGTGAAAGCATTATTATTCAGACAGTAACTCACTGTACTTCAAGATGAACAGTCTTCTTATCCATTGTCAAAATTGTGATTGTATAACACTATTCACCTGGTGCTTTGAAGATGAAGTAATATTATCCTCTTCGAAATGCAAAAAATGTTCAAATTTTTTCAGTTTAATTTTATCAAAAGAGAAAACTGAATATGTTATAACAGATCCAGATTTTTTACCACAATCTAATAAACATTGTTATGATGGGTTTTACCACGACGAACGAGATGGAAAATTCCACTACTATCAATTACAACGTCATGAAGTATCTTTACCAATACTTTTTCTCAAGAAATCAGTTTCATATAGTTTAAGTAATAGTAAACGATTTGAGAAGATAGAAGAAGGGCTTGTGAAATATTCTGATGTAGAGAACTTTGTCAATTATTGTTTTAAATATAAATAAATTATTATTGAATTATTTTGTATTTTATTATAGAGTCGAGGCTAGGCTAGGCTAGGCTAGGCTCTTGAAACACACACACACACACAAAATATCTTATTCTAAAAGCTAATCGACATTACACAGTTGTTGTCTTGCTGTTATACACCAACGATATACCATTTAAACAATACAGACAACAGCCTAGTGCTTATGGAGTGTGATTTCGAATCGGAAATCCCAGGTTCGATTCTCAACCAAACACACTTTTTTTTTCATATTAATATTATCACACAAATATTACTGACTACTGATACCTGGTGCTAGTACCTCATATACGATAGGGTTGGGTAAAATAAGGGTAGTAAGATAGGGGATGACTCCCATAGGGGTTGCTACTTCTTGTGATTATTACCAGAGGCTCTACAATGACTCTCTTACACGATTCAGAGAACCGGATGGACAGGTTACCAAACTGATCCAGTTTCCCGCTTGCTATACTACTGTCATGTCTCTAGGCCTAACCACCCCAGAATATTTCTTATGAGGATATTGAAAGCAAGAAGAAAATGAAACTCTATGTTTTTTTTTCTTTTTGATAGCTGTTGTATTTTATTAAATAGCTGAGTGACAACCTTCGGTTCTGTCTGAAGTTAAAATTGGAAATGTTCCTAAGAAACGGCTTAAGCATACAATTGTTGATGACGCTATAAGCACCAAAATTATATTTAGTGAGGTCTCGAGGCTGTAAAATACAACTGAATAGATATTGACAATTCTATGATATTTTTGTTAAGTGTGAGAAATCGAGTACTTAGTATCATTATCATTATCCCCGTGAAAATAAACAGCAAATTTTTATTATTATACTATTAATTGAAACCCTTTAGGCATATAGATACTATAAGACTCACATTACTATTTAGTAGTATCATTGCGCAGAGCTTTTCACCTCGATAACGCTTAATAATAAGAATTAG
The DNA here is from genome assembly GCA_034190945.1 of Octodonta nipae. NCBI lineage: Eukaryota > Metazoa > Arthropoda > Insecta > Coleoptera > Chrysomelidae > Octodonta > Octodonta nipae. The sequence continues at coordinate 109,158,306 of CM067217.1, forward strand.
TCTATACAGCGACAATTTAAACAAAATAGTAATGTAATACGAAATAATAAATTTGTTTTTATATTTGCTTCATGTTGAGCAAGCAAATTTTAATCAGATTAGAAGTAATGCACTATCAACTCTACCCGAAATTGTCCCCAAACTATAGTAAGAGAATGCATAATTTAGGGACAGTCCCCAAATTACCATTTCGTCTACCGCCAGTTTGCAAAATGCATGTTTTGGGGACTGTCCTCAAACTCTACGTTAGTTCAATGACGGCTCAAACAATGCCTTCGTTAACCGAAAGTTACTTTTTAATAGAAAAAATTGTTTATATAACAATTGAACTATATCAGTGTAAATAAAATGTGATTTAGAAGCTTTTCCTGTAATAAAATTATGGTGTCTTAAACCATGCGTTTTACACACACACACACACACACACATATATATATATATATATATATATATATATATATATATATATATGGTAAAATGAAAAAGTTTCGGCAGAGTCACATCTGCCTTCTTCAGGTCGGTTCGCATAATTCTCGTAGCCTTCTGCTTTCGCTTCTAGTTACTCGAATACTAACATTTTCAGGAGCGCGCGCTGTTATATAGTCGCGGCTCGGCTCTTATCGGTTGGCACCGTGAACGCCTGCATTGAGTTGACAACAATGCAATAACAGGCAAAATTCAACAAATTGAAAGTCCAACAGAAGCCCAAAAACGGAAAATAACGGTCACAGTCTAACCTCACGGCAATTGGAAACGAATATAACCGTTTATAACTTATCTTCGGTCCAACTGAACTCTACCTCGATTGGCGTTTTGGCTAAGGGATTCAATTACGCTATTGCTCACTCTTACATACCAACAGAGAGCATAATATGTGGCGTGGAAACTGCAGTTTCAAAATTAGATGCGAACACCGCTGAAATAATTAGACAAGATGTGTCACATGTTCGAGGAAAGTCTAAACCACCCATAAGGAGGCCTTGAAACATCTTCGCCTCAACAAGGACATTGTCATTCTACATGCTGATAAAGGAAATGCGACTGTAAGTTTAGATACAACGGATTATTCAAACAAAATTCAAACATTGCTACAAGATCCAGCATATAATAAATATAAGTTTAATTTGCGCTAAAATATGCCATAGGGCACTCTATTAATGCAAAATAGTCTTAGAATGTTTAAGCTAAATATACCTAAAGAAAAAAATGAAATGAAACAAATATACACTTAAGGACAGAGATTTAAACTGTACATATAAACATGTGAGATCCTGAATAACCTGGATACAAATATTTAAATATTCCTCTAATACAATAATTCTAATCATTAGAATATTTAACTAAATCGTCAATATCAAACACTACATTAATGGGAACCGATCATAATTACCTGATATTTATCATTCAATAAAATTCAGAATTCCGACGTTGGTGTCTCATCTATACTACACTCGAGCTCGAGGGTAAGTGCAATCGATCAGAATAATAATAATAAACCCGATAGTAGGTTAATGGTCTTTACTTTCGGTTAACAAATTCCATCTTACTAATTTCAAATCAAGGTCAAAGGTTATATTATTATTGTAAAAATGACTGATAATGAAACAGTAACCAGATACACAAATTGTCACTTATCTGAAACCACAGCTGAAGCTGAGGTTAGAGTCCCTTGCGCTCACTCCACTTCTGGAACTCTGATGATAGAAATACCAGAAATACAGTGTTCATGTATGCACCAACAACTAGTTCATCTGCATGATCGGTATGATATCATAATGCCAAACCAGGTCTGTGTTCTAGTGTCGTAATAGAACAGCAAAATATAACCCCAATCTCACTGGATGGAGAACAAAAACAGGAACGCAGCACGTAGAAACAAAAAGAAATGGAAGAAAGAACGAAAGAACAGGAAGGTAGAAAAAGAAGAATCCTAAAAAAAATAAAATATCTATCAATAGTCTGACAATGCGAGAAATCGGGTAGTGAACAAACAAAAATCACTTACCCTATCAACTAAAGGGGTTCTTATACCAAAGGTTTCATTGTGAGGGTGACCCCAAATACCATGACCACTCCGAAGAATTACGCAACAACAGAAGTTTTGAAATCCTCCACGAGAGAAGAATCCCAGCAACTAATCAACAGTACTACAATATGCTGGAACACAATGTAGGGATTTCCATATAACTCCCGAACTCGGATGGTTTATCAAAGCCAGTATACTAGTGGAAAATCCCTTAAAAACAACTGCACGATTTCTCCAGTTAACCTCACACAATTTTCCACACACACATCCCGCCTTGTCGACGACAATGACAACTGTCAGGAAACACACAATGCCAAACACGAAATATTCGATAAATCACTTCGTCTCCACAGGTCGAATTCAAACATCCTTCAATAATAAATCAGAACCAAATATAATAATAAGGCAAAATCGGCGCGCAATCAGTAGGTTATCGATCGCTAACAGAACGGACGAATAAAGGCAATATTTTGACCGGTCTTAAACGCGTTCAATTACACTGAGTAGCTAAGGCAAAAATATAACGTAACAACTTTGAGAACACCAGAGAACTGGCAAATATAGAACATCCGAAATTAAGACTCGTAAGAGAGGCAATTGAAATAGCGAAGAGGCCTCACAGTCTAAACGCACGCAATGAAATCCAGAACTTATCGAATTGTTGTAAAATTATATTAAACACCGTACCGGCCCGGACCCGTCCTATAACTATATATATATATATATATATATAAGTTTCACATAAGTGTGGCTTGGCAAAGAAAGCTGTGCTCTTGCAATACATTCCATCAACAACAACCACACTGCCGATATTAAAACTGCAACGGTATTAGAACAAGAAAAAAACCTTTTCAAACGGAACTTTCTTGAGATGGTGTGCATTAATAATCAACCCAACAACATAAATAAAAGAACGGATTTACAAAATCTTAATGTTATCTATTGTAACTTGTTAGATATTGAAGTTAAAATTTCAAAAAAAGGTCACATCAAAAGCATCAAATAATCAGTCATGAGGAATGCTTTTATAATAGCTTAATCCACTAGTTTTAGAATATTTCTGTAAGATCTGACATTAGTTGAAATCAAATTATTATTATTATTTATGATTTTTTGTTTTCAGTTAGATTTTTCTCGAATCATATTCCTCTCAAATAACTTCAAACCAGTCAATCAAATGTCAGTCAATCATGAAATATCTAACAAGGATTTCATTATAACATCAATGCACATAAATTTATGTGATTTTAAATAATTTTAAATGTGTAAATGTGCCCAGAAACAAATTAGTGTCCTAGTCATTGAGTATGACATGTTTGAAAAAGGACAAAATGTGTCCGAAACGTAACATTTAAAATTAAATAAACAAATGACCAAAAACCAAGACTTTTTTTATCAATTATATTTATATATATATATATATATATATATATATATATATATATATATATATCTCTTTATTCATATGTATTTATATTTTTCAGAACTATTTTATTTTAATATCATAATAATTCAAATATTAAAATTTACATTTCCCTGTCTTAATTACTATTTTAATTTCTTAAGTTGGATTCAATTGGAAAACTATTTTATGAATAATATTTTAAGAAAAAGTTGTTCTTCATAAAAGAATTGCACGGTCAGAAACGTATACTGTAAGTATTATATGTCACTTTTTCAACTGAATACGAGGTTTGACAGCGAATATAAATTTTGCTTAAAAATAGTTAAATCTAAATATGACATTGCACTAAAAAATGTATAACAAATATTAATGTAATTTTTCTAACTATATACTTCGTTTTACAAAATGTATCAATTTAGTTTAAAACTAATATGTCAAATATCAAATTTTATTAGAATTGAAAACTGCATCCATTTTGCTGTACCACTAAAAAAGCTTTTTAGGCTATCACCTGATATATCATGTGTCCCAGATATAAGCAACTACATAGGGATATCCGAAATGCCAAGAGAAACAGAATGGCTTAAATGAGAAAAACGTTGCACTAATCCAAGCCCAATCAAGTGGTGTATCGAAATTAAAAATCTACAATGGTTTTGAAAATATCAAGAAAAAACCAAAAATTGTGGATTTGGAAAAATTACAATATAATCGGATTCTTGTAAACAGGATTAATAAAATTTGGTAGTTTTGTGTTAGCGACTGCGACTAATCGATTGACGTTGAAAGATTTATTCCAGGCAATATTATTTGCAATCACAGCCAACTTTTTATTTCTTATCGCCACCATATTGTATTTATTAGTCATTGAACAGCATATAAAAAGGCGTTTTCAGCCAAGTATAACAGGCCTATCTTTGGGTGACAGGAAATTCAAATTATTAAAAAAAACAACTGTTAGCTGTTAAACAACTAACTACTGTGTTTTCTTAAAATTTCCCTGAAACATCAACAAATATATTTTTTTATTTATAAAACTATAGTATTACAACTAATTACATATTTGCGATTTATACCAAAACAAAAAATAACTAAAAACTGATGACAAAGCTTCAATTAAAACTAATTAAATTAAATGTTCGAAAATTCCCCCATTATTACTAATGCACATCCTGATAGATGAATTAGAGATATGCATGCATCTATTACCATTTTTATGCATTTCTTTAATGACTCTAACAACAGCTGTTTCAAGTTCCTCGAACGTATTGCAATAAACTCAGTGGGTTCAAATTTAATTAATTTTAAAAACTGTTCTTCAGTTTCACTTTATTTACACATAAAAATCAAATATTTTCAACAGCTGATTTCGAAGAACAATTCACACGGAATATAAACTCAACTGCCTAAGTTGTACTAACTAACTCATGAAATCTATATTGCCATATATATCCTACATCGAATTTTCCCGTCGTTCTGGATGAGTATTACATTTGTACGCCCAGCGTCGAGATAAATAGTTATTGCCCCATTCGAAGATTTCAGTTCTTTTTTCATTATCCCACTAATGTTGTGTTTTAGTAGGAATTAATCCAACTTAGAACTGGGGTTTCGACGGATACGGTAGACAACGTCATTAATCCTCTTGACCACCCCGTATGGACCATCCCTGCCAGGTGTAAGCTTTGGAGATTTACTCTTGCTCCTCTGGGGGTTGTACAGCCAGACCTTGGAACACGACTGAATTGGCCTTGAGGTCATATCGTGTCTTCATCCAGTCACTGGTGGCCAACATCTGCGTTCAGGCTACTTCGTGTATTGCCTGCATGTTATGTCGGAACTGGTCGGCATATTCGTTGTTGTCTTGGGACGGTACTTCGGGGGAGCCAAAGGCCAGATCGCAGGCTAATCTCAGCTCTTTTCCGAATAGTGCCCTGGCTGGAGTCAGACGTGTACTGTATGTACAGCTGAGCGCTAGGCCAACAGGAATATGGGAATATGCTCATCGCAATCACGCTGGTTATTGCTGACGACCTTGGATAGGTGTTGTTCCAAGGTCCTGTTGAATCTTTCCACCATTCCGTCTGACTGTGGCTGCAATGGTGTTGTTCTCGTTTTCCTGATTTTCAACATCGTACAGACCATTTGGAATACATTCGATTCGAAGTTACGCCCCTGATCTGAATGTAGTTCCAACGGGACGCCAAACCTGCTGAATATGTGTTTTACCGGCACTGTCGCTACCGTAGTTGACTCTTGATTGGGTATTGCATATGGCTCATGCCATTTGCTGAAGTAATCCAGTGCGACCAGAATGTATTTGTTCCCCCTCTCAGACTCGGGAAACGGACCGGCGACATCGATGGCAATTATCTCAACTGGGACGCACACATTGTACTGCTGCATTCTGCCCTTGGTCCGGAAGTTCGGCCCTTACTGGCTGCACAGGTGTCATATTTCCGGCAACAAGCTCTGACGTCTTCGAAGTAATTTACCCAGTAGTACCGTTGGCGAACTTTATCTAAGATTTTATGTATGCCCAGATGACCCCCGGTAATCCCATCATGTACTTCGGTCAGGATGGCTGGTACCTTTTTCTTTGGGACTACCAGTTGAGACTTGGTTTCTCGGCCGTCAGTGCTTTCCCAAATTCGCTTAAGCATTCCATTCTCTACTCTTAAAAATTCCCATAGGGCCCATAATGATTTCAGGACGCCCGAGTATCTAGCTACCTCGTCCCATCGTGACTCCAGATTCGGAACCTCTGTGTGCTAATTCTCTCGAAAATCCTAGATGTCGGTCTTACAGCTCGCGTCTTCAAATTTAAGGAAATGTATCAAATACATCATCTCTGGTCGAAGATAAATCCATGCTGGCTGGTTAGGTTAGGTATAAAATCGTCCTCAATCTCCGCTACTAGGACCCTATGCCGGATTATGTTGTCTCCTATTTGTAGCACGACATCCGCCTCAGCCTGTATTGACATGGACTCGCCTGTGACTGTTCTGAGCTGGATGCTGTTGTTAACTAGCCGGATTTCCGATTACCTCAAAACTCTGGACTTGGCAATGGACACAGCGGCTCCGATATGAAACGTAATGGTGATTGCGCGGCCACTGATGATATCCATGATAACTAGGCTGCTGCTATCTCGGCAAAATCTCCGGATGGATAATGTCCTGGGGCTGGGGGAGGGTTAGTCAGCATTCGCTCCCTTATGCTGACTGAACGGAGTTTCCCTGGTTGGTATGGTCGATTGGTTGCACTTTGCTCTTTTTTTTCGAATACATACCTATCCGATGTACTCATTGCAAGGTTTAAAATATCGTGAAACCTAAACTTAAAAGCCCTGATTAAAACTCACAAATAAGTTAAAAAGTTTGTTAGATATTCTATCTATTCTAACCTTACATGAAACAAACTTAAAACTTGCAACCCGCACCGTACGCAAAACAATAACAACCCCGTGCCTCAGTACCTTATTGCCTGTGTTAATAGAAATAGGCATTCATGGGTTTGTTTTAAAAAAATCCGATGAAATTTAAAAGTAATACTTACATTGCATCAAACAAACGGCTTATTTCTTCCCGCTGCTCCGAGTCGATAGAACAATTGAACGAGTCTCTACTTTTTAAGTCAATTTTGAACGTTTAGCACTATCGATAAGCCTCGACTCTCGACTCGCTCGAGCTGAGTCACTGAACGATTCTAGTAAATGGCGATTTGAACGAACTAGTTGACTAACCAGTGGCGTTCATTCGTGGCACATGTAGCACAGTCATTCGTTTTGAACGACTCATTCAGGGATGACCCAAGCCTACAGCCAACAGCGCTTGAAATGGTGACTCTGACTCGTCCTGGTTGAAGGAAACTGCTCGTACCCTCGGCTTGGACATGTTTATCACGGTCTCTACCTCTACAGCCCAGAGCAAAGCTCAATTACTCTTTTTGATGCCACTAAGCCTTAGATTCCTTTGCACTGCAATGTATGTGTGTCCAATTGACTTTTAGTTTCAGCTGGCTCTGGATGGAATCGATGTCATCTACTTTGATTTCAAGAGTCTCCACATTACTTTTTAGGATATTTGTGTGGTCGTTTATCTCTTTTATGTCTGATTCCACTGTTTGCATTCTTTCATTAACTGTTTTATTAACTTGCGATACTATTTGCATTAATTGTTCAAATTCCAGTTGTCTTTTTTCTTCTAATATTTTAAATTCATTTTGTCTCGTTAATTCAGTTTGATCTTGTTTTTCTTCAAATATTTTAAAATCATTGTGTCGTTTGCCTTCTAGTATTTTAAATTCATTTTGTCATTCCGAGAATAATCCTTCAACTAAATTCTGCTGTTCACTTTTCGTCGTAGAAATAAGTTTTTCTAATTATATTTTTTCATCAAAAGATTTCATTAACCGATGCTATGTTTCTTCTTAATATTGTTTTTCCAGGATCTGAGTTATCTTTTTATCTAGTCTAACCGTAACCCGTTTGAATATTTTTTTGGTAGTCTCCTCCATTTTTTCTTTTTCCATACTTCGTCGCCATAAATCAATATACGATTAACTTCAATAAATCCCACACTTCGACACCAAATTGCAATAAACTCGATGTGTTAAAATTTAAATAATTTTAAAAACTGATCTTCACTTTGACTTTCTAGAACCTTTATTTATACATAAAAATCAAATATTTACAACAGCTGATTTCGAAAAACAATTCACACGGAATATAAATTCAACTGTCTAAGCTGTACTTACTAACTCATGAAGTCTATATTGCCTTACATATCCTACATCAATTTTTTCCGTCGTTCTGGATGGGTATTACATTTGTTCGCCTAGCGTCGAGATAAATAGCTTTTGCCCCATTCGAAGATTCCAGTTTTTTTATTACCCCACTGATGTTGTATTTTTGTCGGAATGAATAATGCTTTAGTCAGGGACGGCGTAGATAAATATTATAACAGTATTATACAGCAAACTTTATTCTTTGGGTATTCCCAAATCCAAAAATGAAGAGTTGTAAGAGCAGGCCAGGTAACCGGAGCTAAATTTTGTCTCAGATATCGAGCAGAGAAATTATCATAAAAATGTAAAATAGAATGTTTCCGTTTATGATTTCTAACCAGACATTAAAACCCTACCTCAATTGACGGCGCGCACCTCACGATTTAAAGCTGATTTTTATCGGCCTAGTACACGTTGTTGTGTATATCAAATACCAAGTAATTTATAAATCTGCTTTCATCAAAACAATCTTCTCCTTTATAAGTCACCAACTCAAAGTCCTTGATTAATATGTACTACATATGGACGATACTTCTACTTTTTGTATCATCAATATAGAAATAACTGGATTAGTAATCTAGCGCCGGTTGACTGGCTTGCGTGCCTATTGATTTTTGAATTTGGGGTTACTTAAAGAATAAAGTTTATTCTGTTGCTTATAATCCGGTAGAGAAACTTAAAGTAGCCGGTGTTCGACCCATTGCAGAAATGCCTAGACAAATGGTAATAGATGCATATATATCTCTAATTCACCGATGCAGGACGTGCATTAATAATTATGCTGGAATTTTCGAACATTTAATTTAATATGACTTAAATCAAGGCTTTGTCATCAGTTTTTAGTTTTTTTTTCGTTTTGAGTTAAATCACAAAAATTTAATGTTTTAGTTGTTTACTTTAATAATATAAATAAAAGGGTACTATAATTTGTTTATTTTTAGGGAAGAAAACTGTTTTTTTTTAAATAATTTGCATTTTCTGTCATCCAAAGCTATAATACATGGTTGAAAAACTCTTTTTATGTGCTGTTCAATGACGTATAAATCAAATATTACAACACCGTGTAACCGGTCAAATGAGTCTTTCACATGGGGTCATATTACAGGATATAGCAATTTCCAGGAAATAAGCAAATGATCATCCCACGTGTAAGACTGCTGATTGTTGACTGCTGACAACGCAACCCGTAGCTTATAAATGCACATGCGATAGCTGTGAGTGTCATTAAGTGTATCGCTATCTTTTCCTTCATTTACATTGTTTAATAAATTTTCAAGTGAAATTACTAAATTGCGTTTTAAATAAAAATTTATCTCTTAAAAAGTATTTGTGTTTGTCAAGATATAAAATTGGCGTAGTCAGTAGGATTGTCTCCAAAACGACTAGAACACGAGAATTCTAACTAGTCGTGGGGGTTTCTAAACCTACGTGGTACCATCAACCTCTTTCTGGAGACACAACTGGAAGCGAGCTAGCACCAGGAACACCCAACGGCTAACCAGTGCAGTTAACATATAGAACAGTCCATGCCAGAAATTATATTGTAAGGATTACGTTATTATTATTATTATTTTATTGATACACTTAATCACCATTTCTATCATCAATGATATCCATTAATATTCCTCTATAAATTATTTGATTTTAAAAGGATTTATATTCTTGCTACCCTTAATATATTATATTTATTTTGAGTAAAAGTGCATGGTAAGAAATATTTTTGTATAGTTTAGGTACTTTTGATAATCGTACAATTAAATGTATACTATTATTTTGAACAACATAATATCTTAAGCTTACACGATTATTTTTATCCTTATTTACTTACACACTAATTTACACATTTTACTATTGTCATATTGACAATATAATTCGTATTTATTCGAAATTTTAATTTTGTACAAATATTCAACTTTGAAATAAAATGACCACTTCAAGGCAAGGTGCGGCCTCTCCAACTGTGGAGTCCTATAAAATTTTTGAGATTTTTTGCGATAATACCAGAGTACGACGGTAACCCTATTTTCTTAAATATATTCATTACATCTTGTAACACCCCTCACAGTATGGCGACCGAGAACCAACAGGTCCTCCTTATCCTCCATATAAAAAATAAACTCCGTGGCAGGGCAACGAAACTAGTAAATTCGTGAAACTTGTAACTCTCTTAGGAAACCATTTCGGAGATACTCGAGACCTATTGGCGCTCATTCAGGATCTCCAACGTATGAAACAATTACCATCCGAATCAACCTTAATCTTCTCAGCTAGAGTTCAGACCGACCAAGCAAAAATGCTGGCAGCGGTCACAAAACAAAATTTGACTAGTAAGGAAAACAAGCCCAAATAGATTTAATTGATCCTATGGCACTAAATAGCCTGCTTAAAGGCCTAGATAAAACAATGGGACAATTAAATCGAGCAAGCGACCCAAGAGATATCTTAACTGAATTAAAAGAGGAATTCCATTGTACCATCTCGAAACCAAAACTTCAAAAATACAGTTTCGCCCTTTCACAGACTCAATCAATTGCCACCTCCAAAGCAATATACATTCTGTAAGAGAATAGGTCATGCAGTTAATGAATGCATCATTAAATCAAGGCAATTCCAACAGAACCAAAGCTTTGGACCAAGCCAAAGTATTGGGCAAAATTTTCAAAGACCTCGCCCTCCATTCGCCCAACATTCCAACCAACAAAATTACCAGCAACCTCGTCAAACAAAGATTCCACCCAATAGAAATTTCCAGCAACAACGCCCGTCAACAAGTACTCAACCCTCAAATACGGACCAATTTAAACCGAAACCTAACTTTTACCGCCAACTCATTACCTAAATAACCATGAATTCGAAAATCATAGATTTGAACAAACGTATTCGAACCCAACAAACAACCCGAACCAATAAACAGATTTCAACAATAACGATAATTTTTCTCAATGACTTTGACGACTATTTAAAAACAAACTACTTGGAATGTGAAAATTACTCTGTATACCAAGACGAAATTTCTCCTACAAATTTTCAGGACACTATCCCTCAAGCAGAACCCTCGGACATGTCAGCCCTTCAAACACACATTCAAACCTTGAATTTAGACAGCTTCGACCCTAATCTGAACATCCCCGAACAGAGATTTCTGTAAGACCTCTCTTGTCCGTAAACTCTAAGAACTTGTCTTACATCACTGATGCATCCACCGATGCGGGACTTTCTGTTTTTAAGCCTGAAAGTTGTAATCGCTTCAGAGAAAGATTCCAAGAAAATATCGTCATCCAGGGAATTACTAACGAAAAAATCCAAATAAACGAATCCACTCTCGTCCCATATAATGTCCATGATCCCCACAAAGTATACATTTGCAATATCTATATCGAGTTCGATGGATTGTTAGGTTCCGATTTCCTCGAACATTATAATTGCATCGTCAATTTCGTTAAAAAGCAACTAGTAACCAAATCCAAAACACTTCCATTGTACAATGGACGATATAATTGGTAAAGATACCCCCAAACCCAACCTTATCTATTCAACCTCGTACAGAGCAAATCTGTAAACTTAGTTGCAACCTTAGGGAGACAGATGCCTTATTAACAGGCATAGTAGTTGAAAAAGTCCATCTTCCAAACGCTCTAGTAAAAGTTGATAATAATGACCAATTTCTGACAACCGTAATAAATGCAACTGCCATCCCAAAAACTATAAATTTCAAAGGCATTAAACTTGAACCTGTACAACAGTTCAGTGTGAATTCTGTTTCACAAATCAAACCAACGGAAAATAACATACTAGAACGACAAGAACAAATTTTCAATCAACTTCGACTTGACCACTTAAATGAAGAGGAATCCGACTTAATATCCCAACTATGTCTTGACTTCACTGACATTTTATCTCAAAGAAGACCATCTGTCATTCACCAACGAAATTTGACCATCAAAACTAACAACTCTAGACCAGTTTTTACCAAATCGTAGCGTTATCCCCAGATATATAAAGAGAAAGTTAAATCCCAGGTAACGAAAATGCTAGACGCTGTTTGGGTAGTACCGAAAAAACTGGACGCTTCAGGAAAGCAAAACTGGCGCGTTGTAGTTGACTATCGAAAACTCAACAAACTAATGGTTGATGATAAATTTTCTCTACCTAACATCTCGGACTTATTAGTTCCACTGGGCGGATGCCAATATTTCACAACACTTGACCTCGCCTCAGGAATTCATTAGATTGAGATTAACCCAAAAGACATTTTTAAAACCACGTTTACCGCTGACAATGGACACTTTGCCCTTTGGTCTAAAAAATGCCCCTTGAACATTCCAAAAGGTTATGGACAACATCCTTTTAGGAATTCAAAATGAAAGTTGTTTCGTCTGTATGGACGATATAATCATATATTCTCCCACTATAAATGAACATTTGTCCCATCTTACTTATGTTTTTAAACGCCTACAAAAGGCAAACCTCAAAATCCAACGCGACAAGTTCGAAGATGGAGTAAAACCTAATGCATTGAAAGTAGAATGTATATTGAAATTTTCTCAACCCCAAAACCAAAAAGATATCAAATCCATTCTGGGATTAGCCAGGTATTATAGTCGATTCATACCCAATTTCGCTAAAATTTCAAAACCCTTTATCAAGTTACTGCAAAAAGATGTTTCATTTTATTTCAGTCCGAATGCGTTAATTCTTTTAATGAATTAAAGCAAGCCCTCACTTCGATCCCAATTTTAATTTACTCCGACTTCAGCGAGCCCTTTATTTTGACAACGGACGCTAGCGCATATGCAATCGGCGCTGTGCTTTCACAGGAACCAATAGACGACGATCTGCCAATTGGATACAGATCTTGAACCCTCTGCAAAGCTGACTCGATACTCCACTATAGAGCGTGAACTTTTGGCTATGGTTTGGGCCGTTAAATACTTCAGGCCGATAATTTTTTAACGAAAATTTAAACTACTGGCCGATCACCGCCCTTTAACGTGGCTCTTTTCTATCAACGATCCAGGTATTCGACTTGCCAGATGACGCGATGGCGCCTCAAACTCAAGGAGTACGCTTATTAAATTTTATGTATATAATAACCGAGAAAAGTAAATAAGAACTCAGGTGCCCTTTCACGCATTCGAATAAACCATTTCAATGAATGCATGACTTTCCAATCAAACACCAAACTCCAACACTTCACGATATAACTCACTTGAACGAAAACGAAGACAGTGATACGGAACATTTGAAACAGACGATGACGACAACTCAGACAGAATTTCGGTCATTCATAGAAAGGTACCAGGCCGTCTCACTTATCGACTATAGTAAAATTCAATACTCCAACTGTCCAGTCTTTGATAGAGAAAACAAAAATATCTTCGTTTTCTTCCAGTCCGGCAATTTAAAACATTTTCATAACTAACTTCTTGATGACACCTTCGAAGAGAACTCCCACTTCGAACAATTCAAAATCAACATTTTCAATAGTAAAAGCGTTCGATAAAGACGATATTACATTATTCCCCTACCGACTGATTTCGCCACTGTGAACGTGGTATTATTTGCCTCAATGTACAAAAGCAAAGACCTTTTAACTGACTCTGAACAATACTGTGTTACAAATAACTTAGACTTACCTATACTTGAGATGCTTTCGTTTATATTCGCGGAAACATACATAAAGTGGAAAGTTGTTTTCTGAAGGATACTTGTGAAATAATTTTCAATGTCTAAGTGTTTATTGGGAAATAACACCACACTTTAAAGGAAATTGCTGTATATTCCAAACGTTTTGGGGTCTAGATCAGACCTCGTTGTCAATGGCTAAGAAACTACGGATTAAAAGGTACAATTCCAAGATGTAAATTTAAATATTTGACAATGTTTATTATTTGATTTTTGACGTAAGTAAGAGAATTTTATTTGTAATATACAGGGTAGCACAGAAATTTCTAAAGATCATACAATCATAAAGTTCCTTTCAAATTGGAAGAATTTGAAAGGGAGATCTTCAGAACTTTATGTGGCGCTCCTAGGTGCGACTTTCTTATAAGATAGTGCATTCGCCAACAAGATTTTGGCATTGCAATCGGTGCCTGTTTGTCTCCCGCTTTAAGCAACATTAAATTAAAATTTGAAGAACAAACAATTTTCTCAAAACAGATTAAACCTTTGGTTTGGTGGCGTTATGTTGATGACATATTCGTTATTTGGGAACATAATCTTGAGGATTTACATGCATTACTTAACGACATAAACAACACAGAACCAACTATTCAGTTTACAGTAGGGCTTGAACAGAATAACAAATTACCATTCTTAGACATTTTAATAACCAAAACACAATCGACATTTGAAACAGAAGTTTACAGAAAACCCACTCATACTAACAGGTATCTCAACTTTAAGTCTCATCATCCAAGTTCAGTAAAAAGAGGTATCATTAAATCTCTATATGACAGAGCAAAAACCAACTGTTCTAATATCAATAAATTCAACGAAGAAAAAACGTTTATAAAAAATATGCTTTCTGCCAATTATTACCCAAATAAATTTATTAATAACGAGTTAAACAAAATGGAATACCAAACAATCCCTAACAACCAACATCAAACTTCACCAAGTAACACTGACTCCCAAGATAATCACATTAATACAATAACTATACCATACATACAGGGTCTACCAGAAAGACTAAAAAAGAGTGGTAAATAGATATAATATCAAAACATCATTTAAAACAAGAAATACGCTAAAATCAATTATATCAAAAACCAAACCAAATAACACAACTCAAAATACAAAAAATGCATTTATAAAATCCCGTGTGAATGTAATAAATTAATAAATTCTATATTGGAGAAACCTCTAGACCTCTGAATGTTCGAATAAACGAACACAAAAAATACATAAAAAAACGACAATTTGAAAAATCCAAAATTTGTGAACATGCTTGGGACCTTGGTCATAAAATACAGTTTCAAAATTCAGTTATATTACACAAAGAAGAACACAACACCAAAAGAAAACTAAAAGAGTCTGCTTTAATTTTGTTAAATGTAAACGATTGTATCGCTACTACCTCCGTAGAATTCAGTCGTTCCTGGTTGCCGATGATTAAGGAAGAAATTGATAATGGTCATGTCCTTGTGAACAACCCAATAGTTCATAAGGTTTTTCCCAGGTTTTCCCTTATGACTTTAATTGAATCAACAAAGTTGTTTGGTCGCATTTTTGGCGAATGCACTATCTTATAAGAAAGTCGCACCTAGGAGCGCCACATAAAGTTCTGAAGATCTCCCTTTCAAATTCTTCCAATTTGAAAGGAACTTTATGATTATATGATCTTTAGAAATTTATGTGCTACCCTGTATATTACAAATAAAATTCTCTTAGTTACGTCAAAAATCAAATAATAAACATTGTCAAATATTTAAATTTACATCTTGGAATTGTACCTTTTTAATCCGTAGTTTCTTAGCCATTGACCACGGGGTCTGATCTAGACCCCGAAACGTTTGGAATATACAGCAATTTCCTTTAAAGTGTGGTGTTATTTCCCAATAAACACTTAGATATAAAGTGGAAAGTCGGTCAGAACATAACAAAAAAAAAATAGGAAGAGATCAAGTACCAATAATACTAGATCAATTCCATAACGGTAAAAACAACATACACAGAGTAATCAACGAAGCCATTAGAGGTATTAAAGGAAAGTATATAACTGGCAAGGAATTACAAAGTAGAAAACGTCATTAATCATTGTCAAATCTGTCAGACAACCAAAGCTTTCCGTAAAAACCTTGACAATCCATTAATCGCAACCGAATCTGCAAGAAGCTCTTTCGAAAGAATAAGTATCGAGATTCTCCTAGTTCCTAGCAAAAATTATGCCCTTACTATCCGAGACTAATTAACTAAATATTCCCAGGACTACCCGATTAGAGACAAGTCCGCTAAAACTGTCGTCAGTACACCTTGGTGTTTTTCCAACACTTCGGAACGCCACTGAGAATACACTGCGACTACGGTCGTGAATTCGACAATGCACTTCTCAAAGACCTTTGCAAATTGTTCCATATTAAACTTTCCAACTCTAGTGTAGGACACCCCTAATCTAACGGCTCATTAGACCGTTTTCATTCAACTTTGTTAGATATGATCCTTATTCATAAGGTCGAGTACCCCGACGAACACCCCTTCAATATCCTGCCATACGCAATTATTACCTACAACAACTCCGCTAACAAAACTCATCGGTTCACACGCTATGAACTCGTTTTCGGGCACACGTCTAGCCGACCCCCTGAAACCATCTATAACGAAAATGACTTGATTACTAAATACATCAGAGACTTAAATAACCTACTAAAACAGAAAGCCAAAATTCGATTTGATAAACATGTTTCGGACAAAACCCCAAATTAGCAAGTAGGTGACGTACGCGAATCTCAGTTCAAAGATAAACTCCAAAACAAATTTAATGGTCCTTTTCAAATAGTAGAACTACAAAGAAACTCAGCTACTTTACTAAATTCTCGTACTAACCAAAAAACTTTGACCGCATGAAATCTTTCACAGAAGACTGATTTCTTTACAGGATCATCCTCCTGTTCCGATCGGCAGCATCCCAATACGAAATATAGCCAACCAATAACACCCTAAGGATTAATTATCATGAGGAATCACATAGCCATGTCGAACCATAAATGGACTCGTCTAGTTCATAGAAATCTCTCCGCTCTAGAACAAGCTTTTGCTACGAACGACAGAATTCTCGATGCACTAACTTTATCACTAAATACTAGCATCCACCCAACGACGTATTCCGTGCTGACGTTCACTGAAATCCACAGGGACACCCGAAGATACATATGTGGATTAATCGATGACAGCGGATCAATTTTCAAAGCTATAACTGGTAACTTAGACGTCGCCGATGGCGAGTACTTTACCAACAGTATAAATAGTTTAAACAAAGGACAACTGCAAATCAAAAACCTTATAAAAAATCAGATTAGTGTAACCACCTCAATTCTAAAGAACTACGAGACTATCCAACATATTCAAATCGACGAGAAAATATTTAACGAACATATTCGAAAAATGGAAAATATAATTCTTAGGGTAAAGTACAAAATGGCGTGCGTAGAAACAAAACTTTACTTTTAAGAAATGACGGAAAAATTAATGGAAAATAATCTCTTTCTAGAAGACAACTTAAATGATGTTCTTAATTCTATAACTTTTGTCCGTCTAAAAATTATCAATACCTCAATTTTAACTCCTGAACATTTCATAGCCGCCTTACAGGAAATATCACAGGATCTCGTAAAAAATAATTTACCTTTGTCCGTCAAATATTCAAGTATTGCACGATACTTAGAAATTACAAAATTAGAAGCTTTTAAACAGATTCCAACCTTGTATTTATACTGAGTATTCCACTTAGTGAACAACAATCATTTACTGCTCTCCGTTTATACCCAATCCCTGTTTATGATTATAGAACTGGGTTATACCATGTACTTTCATTCACTCAAAAATATACTGCAAAAACGACGATTCCTTACAGTATATGTTACTCAAAGAACTTAGTGCGTGTAAATATTTGAACAATTGAAATAAATTGTGTTCCGAACTCTACTTTATCCAATAGACTCAAATGCTTTGTGCGAGGCTCAACTTTTAAGAAACTTTAAAAAAGTGCCGGGCAATTGTCACAGTAACGAGATTTCTGCTCAAGAGTACCATGTTCAAAAACCCGAAACCAACATATGCTAATTATGGTTACAGAGTCACTTCGTATTACCATCACATGTACCGACATCAGCACAAAACCCTTAACACTTAATATTCATTCTTTATTAAAACTTCAGAATGATTACAGTGGGTTAACCAAAATCGAAGCAGAAGCCACAAAAAGCAGCAATACCCTTGACAACTATCAGCCAGTTCTTATCCCTTTCAATTGCTGTGATGCTATACCAGAAAAAAATTGTCGTTCCCGAGCATAAGCCTTTGAAGCTTCATGAATTGAATTTCGAGGAGTAAAACGTCGCAAACAACAAGCTCAACGATTACTCAAAGGATCTAGACGAATTAATAAATCAGCCATTCGTCAAAAAGAATATTTCTTGGTTAACCTATGTGAGAATATTTCCATTGTAATAATTGTCTCTGTATTTCTTCTCCAAACGCTTAGGAATAAACGCAATACAACCAGCAAAAGTCAAAATCCATCACTAACGACCAGAATTTCAAATTTGTTGCCAAGATTGAGACCGAACCTTCGACAGAAAGAAACTGAAGCCATCGAGCTAAGTACCCCAAATAATTTCAAAATTGTTTTGTACTATTATTTTAGGTTTTATTATTAATTACTTTAACGCTAATTATATTTTTATTTAAAAACAATTTACGATTTACGCTATTTTATTTATTTTTGCTTTCTACAAAAGAAAAGTTTTTCTTTGTGAGGGAGTTGCTATAAACGTCGTAAACAATACTTAGAATATTCATATGAGAACACCTTCTAACCGATCAAATAAGTCGTTCACATGGTGTCATATTACACGATATAGCAATTCCCAGGAATTTCGGATGTGCCCATCGCACGCGGAAAACTGCTGACAACGCCTATTTTATAAATGCACATGCGATGACTGTGAGCATCATTAAGTGTATCTTTTACTTCATTTATATTGTTTAAATTAATTTTCAAATAACATTACTAAATTGTGTTTTATAAAGCATTTGTGTTTGTTAATATATATATATATATATATATATATATATATATATATATATATATAATTGATTTCGGTAATAACGGCTGATAACTTTCAAATATTACAAGAAAATATCGAGACACAGCCAAACTTCTTGGGTTACAAGGAAATACTCGTTTAACTTATTTTTGAGAGCTTTCGAAATTATTTTATTTCATCGTCAGTCAATACACTACAAATAATACAAATATTAACAATTTAGAAGTAAAAAACTAATCACTTACATCTATAAAACTTAAGAATATTCTTAATTGTTTTTGGCAATTCAACTAACAAAATTGTCACGTTGGCATATTTGATTTGAAGACATTAAAGTACGGGTAAACTATTTTTATTCTTTGTAACTTACTGATAAATTGAAATATTATTAAGGCAACAAAAATTATAATGTAGTAAAAATGTTGACTTTTTATTTAATCAATCTGAGAAATTTGTATTATATTCAGATTGATTATGAATGTTTGAAAACTTATTCTCAATTTCCAGTAAGTTACAATAAATCACATTTAAATTTTGTAAATCTGTCTTTTTATTGATGGTATTAGACTGACCGTTAATGAAGACCATCTCAAAGAAGCTAGGTTTAAAACTATTATGTTCAATGGCCAGAACTTGCGGATTTTCACAGGAAGGAGAATGGTTATGTTCTAAACAGTGGGTGGCTAAAGCATAACTTTCCTTTTTTAGTTTTATATCACTCTTGTGTAAGGTCATTCGGTGTTTTAAATTTCTTGACGTCTGACCAATATAGGAAGCAGGGCAGTTGCTACAGTCGATTTTATATATAACGTTGGATTTAAGATCAATAGGAATTTTATTTTTTGTTCTGCTAAATAGATGATTAACTGTTTTGTTTAGCAGATTTCTGCTTACACAACCTCGACTAACGTAAGTGATTAGTTTTTTACTTCTAAATTGTTAATATTTGTGTTATTTGTAATATATTGACTGACGATGAAATAAAATAATTTCGAAAGCTCTCGAAAATAAGTTAAAAGAGTATTTCCTTGTAACCCAAGAAGTTTGGCTGCGTCCCGGTATTTTCTTGTAATATATATATATATATATATATATATATATATATATATATATACTAGCGGACCCGACCGACGTTGTCCTGTCCCATGTAAACTTTTAAAAATTAGCTGTAACAATATAATCTGAACGCCATCTATCAGACGTAACTGAAACTAAAGCACACTCTTGAATATTTGACACAGCGACTACAGCGCAATCTGCCGGATCCTATGTAAGTTGTGCTATCATCAACAACAATTTTTAAATAAATAATTTAACTAAAAAAACAATATCTAGTTGACCGTATTGTGAATCTAAACCATCCTCAAACCCCCTGGAATACACACAAAAAATTTCATCAAAATCGGTCCAGCCGTTTAGGAGGAGTTCAATGACTAACACACGTACAGAAGATTTATATATATAAAGATGTATAACAATATTAAAAAATAATCAACCCATACATGTATATTTTTGTGATTGATATGTATATATATATATATATATGTATGATATATTACTTACTTTTAGAACTTTGTCTGGAATTTTTTTTATTTATTTATTTTCTTAAACTTAAAAAAAACTCTCTCATTTTTGGGAGCATTTTAAGTAAAGTTAAAAATTTCAAAAAATTGTCATTTTCAAAAATTTGCCAAAAATCGAATTTTAATCGGATTTTAGTTTTCTCGACGGCATTTGAAAAGTTAAAAAAAAACCCTTCAAAATAAGTTGTGGTGAGTTAAAATCCGTTCAGTAGATTCGGAGATACAGCAGATTGAAAATTGTCATTTTTGTAAATATCGCGTTTTTATGCATTTTCAAAGTACTGGTGCTTGGTCTGGTAAACTTTAAAATACACAAAAAATTTTTTGGAGGTATCTTTTTATAAAAATAATAACGTCCCATTGGAGATTTTCTTGGCCCGAGCCTCTATCTACCTCATTTAACCCTCTAAAAAATGAGTATTTTGCTGCTGAAGTAAGCCAATTTAATAAAAACTTACGGCTTATTTCTATCAACCAGAGAGCCTGAAGACATAAATATATTACATATTATAAAAGTAGAGATTAAAACCTTTGATTTGAGGGTTCCTACAAACCTCTAGGTAGCCTAGAACTACAGTTATGATAATTCAAAGGCTTAACTAAAATCAAAGTATCAATTCTGTGAACGCTAATTTTACCTAATTGTGAAGTTACTTCTCAAAATCTGCTATCTCCGTTCCAGACAACCTGGAACTTTGTTTAACCTTTCAAATTACAAGTATTTTGATGTAGTTTGCTAATCTCTTATAGTTTTGAATTATATTTTTGGAAACTTAGAGCTCAGGCTTTGTAATGTAGAAATTTAGTTTGAATGGCATTGATTCCAATTAATTAGAATTAAATAATCCAATAGATTTTTTGGACGATTACATTGATCTTCTGAGGACAAATATATGACTTAAAAAAAGTCAAAATATTGGGGAAAAGTAAAAGTATAAAGGGATTCAAACAGTAAATTAAAAATTAAATGAAAACGTATTTTAACAAAATTTTAAATAAAATACAAATTAAAAAATTAAATAAGGTAACGCAGAAAAACCTGTACCTCTTCAGTTTTAAGATCCATTTTCAATTTACTTTTAAAAATTTCTTTATATTTTCACTTTTAGACTATTTCTTTTAAATTACATTACTCACTTTTGCTCCAAAAATAATGTTTATTTTATGTTAATAATATAACTCAGTTTGAGGTTATGGGTACTATCATAGTATCTTAGTAGCTTGTAGCGTGGTAGCAACATCAAAGCAACAAAGCAAGAATTTGTATGTCGAGACCCTGACAGCAATGGGCCTTTTCATATTTGAAAATGTTTTGTTCACGTGCGTCCTTTTTTTCGAGCAGTTTTCATAACATTTGCATGTAAATACAATATTGTTTTTGCCCGAAAAAAATAACAAAAGTTGACGCATACCCACTAAAAATTTTCAAATATGAAAAGGCCTATTTTACATTGACGGTATAAATCGCGACACGACACGACAAAACAGAGACAACTATCGATCAACGGACGCATGTAACAAGACAAGGTCAGCCATCTATGAATTCCCAGCTAGCCTTGTTTTAAACTGAGGCCCGGGACAGACAGAGATATGAGATACGAATGGGGATAAGAAGCTTAAAAACATGCGCTAAGAAAAATTTTGCTGCGCGCATGCTTCATGTCTTACGAAGTTTTCAGTCTTTGGGATGGTTTCAAAATAATTTCATGTGGGCACTTCTAGACTGAAGTTGCTGCAGCTGCTCGCAGTTACTAGTCTATCAAGTTTGTAAGCCATGGAGCATGCGTGCAATAAAATTTTTCTTAGAGCGGTGCTAACTTTCTTATCCCCATTTTTTAAACTTCTTATCATTCGTATCTCTATGTCTGTCTGAGCCTTAGCTTAAAACAATGCTAGCTGTGAAGATTTAGGTAATGAATTCATAGATGGCTGACCTTGCCTTGTTACATGCGTCCGTTTCATGACAAAGACCATTAAGTATGAACATAGATCCATAGTTGACTCTATTTTGTCGTGTCGTGTCGCGACCAGTGAGTAATGTATAGTTACTCACTGGTCGCGACTTATACCATCAATGTAAAATTGCTCTCAGGGTCTGGACATACAAATTCTTGCTTTGTTGCTTTGATGTTGCTACCACGCTACAAGCTACTAAGATACTATGATAGTACCCATAACCTCAAATTGCGTTATATTATTAACCTTAAAGAAACATTATTTTTGGAGCAAAAGTGAGTAATGTAACTTAAAAGAAATAGTCTAAAAGTGAAAATATAAAGAAATTTTTAAACGTAAATTGAAAATGGATCTTAAAACTGAAGAGGTAAAGGTTTTTCTGCGTTACCTTATTTAATTTTTTAATTTGTATTTTATTTAAAATTTTGTTAAAATACGTTTTCATTTTATTTTTAATTTACTGTTTGAATCCCTTTATACTTTTACTTTCCCCCAATATTTTAACTTTTTTGAAGTCATATATTTGTTCTCAGAGGATCAATGTAATCGTCCAAAAAATCTATTGGATTATTTAATTCTAATTAATTGGAATCAATGCCATTCAAACTAAATTTCTACATTACAAAGCCTGAGCTCTAAGTTTCCAAAAATATAATTCAAAACTATAAGAGATTAGCAAACTACATCAAAATACTTGTAATTTGAAAGGTTAAACAAAGTTCCAGGTTGTCTGTCAGATTTTGAGAAGTAACTTCACAATTAGGTAAAATTAGCGTTCACAGAATTGATACTTTGATTTTAGTTAAGCCTTTGAATTATCATAACTGTAGTTCTAGGCTACCTAGAGGTTTGTAGGAACCCTCAAATCAAAGGTTTTAATCTCTACTTTTATAATATGTAATATATGTATGTCTTCAGGCTCTCTGGTTGATAGAAATAAGCCGTAAGTTTTTATTAAATTGGCTTACTTCAGCAGCAAAATACTCATTTTTTAGAGGGTTAAATGAGGTAGATAGAGGCTCAGGCCAAGAAAATCTCCAATGGGACGTTATTATTTTTATAAAAAGATACCTCCAAAAGTTTACCAGACCAAGCACCAGTACTTTGAAAATGCATAAAAACGCGATATTTACAAAAATGACAATTTTCAATCTGCTGTATCTCCGAATCTACTGAACGGATTTTAACTCACCACAACTTATTTTGAAGGTTTTTTTTTAACTTTTCAAATGCCGTCGAGGAAACTAAAATCCGATTAAAATTCGATTTTTGGCAAATTTTTGAAAATAACAATTTTTGAAATTTTTAACTTTACTTAAAATGCTCCCAAAAATCAGCGTTATTAACTAGAGACTTGAAATTTTTACTGAAAAAACTACTCAAAATCACAAAACAAATGACGTTTGGTGAGTTGAAATCGGTTCACTGGGCTCCGAGATACAGCCTGTCAAATATAGGGTAAAAACGGCCTTTTTGTGTCTTTGTCGGGCCCTAAAGAATCTAGAGGGCTGTAACTCTCAGTATAACGTTTTTTCAATAGGCTCAGTAACATACTAAAATTTGAAGAAAATCCGAGGACCCCCCCCCCTACAAAATTCCTCTAAAAGTAGAAATTTTGCTCATATATATATATATATATATATATATATATATATATATATATATATATATATATATATATATATATAGAAATGTCGGAGGTAATATTCTAAGGGATGAGAGGTTTTTTTAAGTTTAAGAAAATAAATAAATTTCCAGACAAAGTTCTAAAAGTAAGTAATATATGTACATATCAATCACAAAAATATACATGTATGGGTTGATTATTTTTTTTATATTATTATACATCTTTATATATATATAAATCTTCTGTACGTGTGTTAGTCATTGAACTCCTCCTAAACGGCTGGACCGATTTTGATGAAATTTTTCGTGTGTATTCCAGGGGGTTTGAGGATGGTTTAGATTCACAATACGGTCACCTAGATATTGTTTTTTTAGTTAAATTATTTATTTAAAAATTGTTGTTGATGTTAGCACAACATTCATAGGATCTGGCAGACTGCGCTGTAGTCGCTGTGTCAAATATTCAAGAGTGTGCTTTAGTTTCAGTTACGTCTGATAAATGGCATTCAGATTATATTGTTACAGATAATTTTTAAAAGTTTACATGGGACAGGACAACGTCTGTCGGGTCCGCTAGTATATATATAATCTCACAAACGAATAGTAACTTTCTTCTGGCAAAATAAACTCAATGACTTGCTGACAAAATCATCGAAGACATTTTCGAAGAAGACTCAAATTTCACTATCGACACGCTAAACATTCTAGCCATCAAATCTGTCCAGCATAGAAAGTATTTAATTGTCCCTTTACCCTTTGATTCTGGAACAGTTGTCTCACATCTTTTTAATATCCTCTATAACAACCAAGATCAGTTCGACGAAACCGAAACTTTTTGTATTGAAAACAACGTAGAACTACCGATTCTTGAAACACTATCCTTTATACTTGCAGACAAAGACGTAAAACTAAAAATTTGTCAAAACATCGGGACAACTCCTTCACAAGACCAGATTCCCGTAATACTGCAGCAGTACCACTGCGGCAAAAATAACCTTCATCGTGGAATTAACGTGACCATCCGACGCATTAAAGAAAAGTATAATTGGACTGAACTAATCAAAAGTGTAGAATTGTCCTGCGAAACTTGCCAAAAGGTAAAGTTCTGTAGAAAAAACTTAAGTGCTCCTTTTGTCATAACTGCTACACCAAAAACGCCCTTCTAATATTCTTCCAACATTACGGTACACCTCTTCGAATCCATGGTGACTATGGACGTGGATTTGATAATACTCTCATGAGGGACCTCTGCGAATTATATGACATAAAACTATCCTTTTCATGTGTCCACCATCCCGAATCAAACGGTTCTATCGAAAGGTTTCACGCGACTTTAGCGGAAATGAGAAGGGCAAATACAGCTGAACACCCGGACGAACATCCATTCAACGTCCTCCCTTACGCAGTTATCTGCTACAACAACACTAAAAACAAGACTATCGGCTTCACGCCCTACGAACTTATCTTTGGGCACGCTTCTAGTAGACATTATACGATCAGGAAAAACGCATTTCCAAATATGTTAGGGACCTTACAAACAGAATGAACTACTATTATAGACTTGCCCTAAAGTTATATTTGACAAACATGTTTTGACTAACCAACCAGAATACAAAGTAGGCGACAAAGTTTACGTGAAACAGTCTCAGATTAAAAGCAACTCTGAAAACAAATTCAATGGACCTTTTGAAATTACCGCGATAAGAAAAAACTCTTTCAGTCGTGAACCTCCAACAATACTCTCTTACACCCGTTAACAATACAATAGGAGTTTTCTTCCATGAAGAAGGCATACTTAAAATCTCTAAAGACAAATGGACATTTCTTGTCTTCAAAGACCTCAGCCCTTTCAGAGGTGCTATTTCAAATAACGACGCCATACTAAACCGAATTTTAGAGACAATTAACAAAAACACAACTAATACAAAAAAATTGAAACCAAAAATACACGTTAGCCTCTTGAAACAAATTTCTGAATCCGTTAACTCTAAATATCCAGACATCTTCGCTGACACTCAAACTTACCCTACTAACAGAAGAAAACGCGGATTTATTAACCGAATGGGATCAGTTTGGAAAGCTATTTCAGGAAACATAGACGCAACAAATGGTGAATACATAAATGACTGTATAACTAAAATTACTAAAGACCAACACCAAATTCAGGGCTTAGTAAAGAAACAAATATCTGTAACAACCTCAGTCATTACGAGCCTCAACAACACTTTTCAAAAATTTTAGTCCGAGGAGAAAGTATTCTCGAATAACATTAAAAAAATAAGGCAGTCAATTTTATACATTTCAAATAATCTTGATTATCATGAATTTCAAATCAATATCTTGAATCTGTGTGAAAGCCTAATGGAATTATCGAAAACACTCTCGATGATGTTTTAACTGCAGTCTCTTTCGCCCGCTGAAAAATTTAACATAGTTCGATCATAAATAACCCCAGTAGATTTGGTCGATTCCCTTCAAAATATTTCTCAGTCACTACATGAAAATAATTTACCACTTCCTATTTACAGTTCAAATGTTGCTCAGTACATCTCAGGCCATCTGCGGAGGTCAGCTTCTCAGGCAGCCAGTCACACTGTCAGCAACCTGCAAAACTTCCATATTCTATGTGGAAGAGTATAACATACAAGAGATCGACATAAACCTCTGGTTGATCTCAATTTCCAGACCACTACCTATAGCCATCAAATGTAAGGGACAAGACGTCGTAACGCAGACCATCACGACAAATTCGCTATTGCAAATCAAGTCCGATTGCAATGCCTTTATTGACAACATCAGGGTACATGCTACAAGAACGTCAAAGAACATCCAGAACATCACATACAAAAACCATCCAGTGGACATCCCGTACAGCTACTGTGACGGCATGCCAGCCGCAAATCAACTAGCTAAATTAAAACCCCTACATTTGAAGGATTTAGATGTAACAGATCTAAATGTTGCCAACCATAAGCGTGCCCAATATTCATTTGAATTGGAAAAGCTCATGAATCAATCACCATTGGAGAAGCATACATCATGGCTCACAATTACCATAATCACATTAACAGTAACTGTGATTATGTTCCTTTGTATCAAACTAATCAAGACAAGGTTCAGGAAGACCACTAAGTCCAGCCCCGATGCCGAGTCAGCTCAACTTCCAGGCCCATCAAAGCCTAAGTCCACGGGAAAGCTGCACAGCCTCCTAGATCCAACCCAATATATGAAACTTCAGAACTTCCCCTAAAAGTTGATGATATACCATCAACTTTTTTATATGGATGGGAGTTGTTATATAAGTTTATGCTATGAACTTAGAACGAACTTATATCGCAACGACAATTCAACATTCCCAGCTGACTCAGCGTAATCTGACACTACACGTGTTGTGTCAGATTACGGCAGGGCCAACATCCGTGGGAATTGCAGCGTCGACTTTGCTTATTCGGCATATTATATGTTATAAATTGTAAAACTGCTCTAATGCTGTATTCATTATTACTCTGTCTGTAGTTAGTTTATATTGTTATTTTTCATTTTATATTTCAAACGTTATATTTTTTGTACAAGTTAAATAAATCCTTTTTAAAACTCCATTTTGAAAAGTGTGATTTAACAAACTGGCGCATTCAGTAGGATCCGTCAACGTTACTAGAACAGAATATATATATATATATATATATATATATATATTTTATATTATTTAAAACACAAGTCACTTTTTAAAAAAAATTGATTTAATTAATACACAAAACAATAGTTGAAAAATACAAAATATAAAGTTACTTGAATGAAATGAACTATCTTAATGAATGCCGTGGGATGGCAAGTCTCGCATTTATAACATTTACTTTGCTGAATTGCATTCCCACGGTTTCAACGAATTCAACGGATCCGAAGGAAGCTGTCAGCGAAATACGATACTTGATAACATACACGTGCATAATATTCTCATCTAACAGCTCCCCTTTACAAAGAAAAGTTGAAGGTGTAACTTCAACTTTTGGTTTAAACCGGACAATTATTTTCGGTTTCGTCGGCGGGGTCTTCTATTACTGGTCGGAGTTTGGGAATCCATCTGGATAGGATTTTCTGGGGTTTCCTGGACTGGAATCTGCTCCCTTAGATTTCTTTATTCTTTTCGCTACTTTGTAGAAGGTAAATGCAGCTGCCGCTGCTACGATGGTGCTTACGGTTGCATACGTAAACCAGGATATATTTTTGGTGACGAAGGGTTTGTTGATGAGGTCGTCTAGGTCTCTAGAATATTGATTCAGCTTGTTGTTGGCTACGTTGAGTTCTTCTAAGTTGAGATTATCTAATTTAAGGGGTTTAAGCTCTGGTATTGCTGGTTTTTGGGGGTGAGCATTGCAGCAGTTGTACGGAACTAAAACTGGGTGTGAATTGTCTGTAACTTTACTTATTTTCATGGGTTCGGCTTGGATTTTAGTAATTCCCACAAAGGCACTACAGTCTGTTTGTAGCCGAATGACTGAATTGGTTTTTAGCACGATAGTTTTTGAATCGATTCCCGCACAACTAAAAGTTACATGTATAGGTTCGGAAACGATCACTAACCACGAGTTCGATTCCAGTCTTTGGACATTGTACCCTTCGGAAAACACTATGGCACTCTGGCAGTTTTCCGGGACGCTATGAATGTTCTTAAGGAGTTGAGCCTCGCAGGGTGCATTTGATTCTATTGGGTAGGCATATAGTTCGCAGCACAGCTTTTGGTTCGGGGTTAATCGCTTGATTGAGCTTAAGTCTTTGATCGGTATGTACATTAGGGAGTCGTCGTTCCGCGCAATATATTTTTGTGTAAATGATAGGATATGGTGAAAACCAGTTCTATCGTCTAAAATTGGGATTGGGTATAGGTGGTAAGCGGTATATAGTTGCTGCTCAACGAGAGGGATTTTTAATATGAATATTAAATCGGAGCGAGTTTGAAAAGCCTCTAATTCTATTATTTCCAGATATTGGGCGACGCTTGAAAGGCGAACTGGCAACGGCAGATTATTCTTAACAAGATTCTGTGAGATTTCCTGTAAGGATGTTATCAAATGATCGGGTGAAATTATTGATGCATGAATTATTTTTAGTCTAGCAAAAGTTATTGAGTTTAAAATGTCATTAAGGTTATCTTCAAGAAATATATAACTTGCCATTAGGTTTTCGCAGATCTCGAGAAACGATTGTTTGGCTTCGATAACAGAAATGCTATCATTAAGGATGTGAATGGCTAAATCGATAGTATTTATATCTTCGTTGAATGTTTTCTCGTCAAGTTGTAATTTCTGAATGGTCTCATTGAAATTTTTGATAATTGAGGTTGTTACGCTCATTTGGTTCTTTAGAAGATTTTCTGTCTGTAGTTGTCCCTGGTTAAGTCTATTAATGCTGTTGGTGAAGAATTCACCGTCGGCTGCATCTAAGTTTCCGGTAATTGCCTTAAATATTGTTCCTGCACCATCGATTATTCCTCGTTTAGTCCTCTTAGTGTCTATAAGTACTTCGGAAAACTTAGTTTTGATAGAATCGGAGATTTGGGTTAGAAGACTGATGTGGGTTTGTACATCAATGCGAAAAGCACCGGTATCGTGAAATTTATAACCCGGAATAGGGTCAACAGTTTGTTCCAATGTCCTAAGGATTCGATTATTGTTCTCAAATGCTTGTTCAAGGGCTGTTAAGTTACGGTGAACTAATAACGTCCATTTGTAATTGGAGATTACAATTCGAGTTTCGTCGTGGTAGTAGATGCCAATAGTGTTGTTAATGGGTTTGATGTCTATCTGACATACCACTGATCCGAACAGCAGTAAGAGCCTGAAAAGGAAGTTAATTTTCAGAATATGGTTTTATCCGGTCGAAGTTAACTTTTGTTTGCTGGTTGGTTTTAAGGTTCTTAAGGGTGGCTGAATTAGTGTGGATTTCAATTATTTGAAATGGGCCATTGAATTTATTTTGTAGCTTGTCCTTTAGCTGTGATTCTTTTACATAAACTTTATCGCCGATTTTGTATTCCGGACGGTTTTCGGAAACATGTTGATCATATCGCTCTTTTGCCTTCTGTTTCTGTAAATTTGTCTTTTCGCGGGCGATCTTATAATAACGAGAAATACGGTTATTGAGATCTCTAACGTACTTCGTTATTAGAGCTTGTTGATCATACAGGGTTTCAGGGGGCCTACTTGAAGTGTGTCCATATATGAGTTCGTATGGGGTAAACCCATGGGTCTTGTTAACTGAGTTGTTGTATGCGATAACCGCATAGGGTAAGATGTTGAAGGGGTGTTCGTTAGGGTTCTCCAGTTTATGTATTCTAATCATGTCTAGTAAAGTCGAGTGAAATCGTTCTAATGATCCGTTCGACTGTGGGTGTCCCACGCTAGAGTAGGAAATTTTTATGTTAAAAAGTTTGCATAAGTCTCTCATCAGTGTGTTGTCGAATTCCCTGCCGTAGTCGCAGTGAATGCGAAGGGGAGTTCCGTAATGTTGGAAATACAAGAGTAAGATGTTAGCGACGGTTTTCGCGGATTTATCGCTTATCGGATAAGCTTGAGAGAATTTCGTAAGTTCGTCCCTAATGGTTAGTGCATAGTTTTTGGTAGGAACTTCCAGGATGTCTATGTTTATACGTTCGAAGGGTGTCCGTGGAGTTTCGGTAATAACTAGGGGGCTATCGAGGTTTTTGCGACAGATTTTTGCTTTTTGACAAATTTGGCAATTTTTTATGAAATTATCGACATCTTTGGTTAGTCCTTGCCAATTGTACTTTTCCTTGATTCTACGGATGGTTTCGTTTATGCCTCTATGTATATTACTTTTCCCGTTATGGAACTGATCGAGGATTATAGGTA
The DNA here is from genome assembly GCA_034190945.1 of Octodonta nipae. Classification (NCBI taxonomy): domain Eukaryota; kingdom Metazoa; phylum Arthropoda; class Insecta; order Coleoptera; family Chrysomelidae; genus Octodonta; species Octodonta nipae. The sequence goes on from CM067217.1 coordinate 109,189,328, forward strand.
TCCTCTCCTTATCAATCGTTTGCACGATGTTCTGGCAAACTTTCCATTTGATATCCATTTCCGAAAAGATAAACGATAGTACCTCTAATATAGGTAGCTCTAAGTTGTTTTCAACGCAATAGATTTCATTTTCGGTGAACACATCTTTACTATTATATATAGATGCGAAGAGAATTTCATTAACTATATCGGGGTCGGAAGGAAGTGGGACGATATAATACCGTCTTTTTTGACACTTTTACTCGCAAATACATTGACTTTTGGGGTGTGAAAGTCGGCGTTTTCCTCGAAAATGTCTTCGAGTATGTTGTGATGGAAATCTTTCATTAGGGAACCTTGGGGAAATACCAGGATGTTTTTGTTTTCCTTGTCAAGTAGTTGGCAGTTGGACATTTGGATTTTGTCGTAATCTATAAGTGATATAATTTGGTACCGTTCGACAAATGTTTTGAATTCCTCACAGATTTGTTGGATATTAGGGCTTTGTGGCTCGGGTTCTGAAGATTCATCATCGGTTTCGTTAGTGGGGAGTACTCGGAAGGGTGTTAGGTGGTTACTCGATTGAAAAGATACATAATTGTTGAAGTGGTTTGCTTTGATGCGGGAAAGAGCATCTGCATTTTTATTTATTTTGCCATGTTTGTATACGATTTCGTAATCGTACTCCTCGAGCTTGAGGCGCCAACGAGCTAATCGACTTCCGGGTCTTTTATCGAAAACAGCCATGTTAATGGGCGGTGGTCGGTAACTAAAAGGAATTTTCGACCATAGATGATAGGTCTCCAATGTTTGACGGCCCAAACAATGGCTAGGAGTTCTCGCTCGATGGTTGAGTACCGCGTTTCGGCTTTGCAAAGAGTCCTAGAGGAGTATCCTATTGGTAGATCCTTGCCAATGGGTCCTTGTGACAGCACAGAGCCTATCGCAAAAGCGCTAGCGTCTGTGGTTATGACGAAAGGTTCATCGAAGTTGGGATAGATCAATATCGGTGTGGAAGTTAGTGCCTCTTTGAGTTCACTGAACGATTTGATGCATTCAGAGTTGAAATTGTACGGTACGTCTTTCTGGAGGAGTTTAGTCAATGGTTTTGATATTTTGGCGAAGTTCGGGATAAATCTCCTATAATAACCAGCAAGACCAAAAAATGATTTAATATCCTTGGGATTTTGCGGTTGCGGAAAGTTCACGATACATTCGACTTTTGACGGGTTTGGTTTAACGCCGTCTTTAGTTATTACGTGCCCTAGGTAAGCGACCTCCTTGCGGAGAAATTCGCATTTATCCGGTTGGATTTTGAGGTTTGCCTTCCTAAGTCTTTTAAAGACTTCCGTTAAGCGTGTAACATGTTCGTGTATAGTCGGAGAGTAGACGATTATATCGTCCATGTAGACAAGACAACGCTCGTTCTGAATACCTAGCAGAATGTTATCCATAACCCTTTGGAATGTAGAGGGCGCATTCTTTAACCCAAATGGCATACGAACGAATTCGTAATGGCCATTCTCGACTGAAAATCCAGTCTTAGGGATGTCCTCCTCTCGAATTTCTAGCTGGTGGAAACCGGATGCGAGGTCTAGGGTAGAAAAATATTGGCATTTTCCTAGCTGATCAAGTAAGTCAGAGATGTTCGGCAATGGATATTTGTCGCCTACGGTTAACTCGTTTAATTTGCGGTAGTCGATAACGACGCGCCACTTTTGTTTACCTGATGCATCGACCTTTTTGGGGACCACCCATACTGGCGAAGACCAAGGGGACGAAGAGTGCCTGATGATACCTTGGGCCAGCATTTTACCTATTTGGGATTTCACCTCGTTCTTGTGGATTTGGGGGTACCTATACGATTTTGTAAAAACGGGTTTTGCGTTGTTTGTATCGATAGCGTGTTTGACTTCGTTAGTGAATGTCAGAGCGTCCCCTTCAAGATAGAAGATATCTTGAAATTCTAAGCAGAGGTTAACAATCATCTCTCTTTCTTCGTCGTTAAGGTGTTCTGTCCTAATTTGCGATTGAACGATTTCGTTCCTGTCTAAATGGTCAGAGTCGGGGTAGTCTTGTGGGCTTAAGTTCAAAAGACGATGCATTTGGTTCACTGGTTCCAACTGGATGTTCGAGAAATCGATAGTTTTGGGTATTGCATTAGCGTTTATGATGGAGGTAAGGAATTCACCTTGCGAATTAACGTGAACAATAGCGTTGGGAATTCGTACTTTCTCGTTTTCTTGGGATTGTAAAATAGCATCGGTATTTGAAAGCATGCATTTAAGTTTAAAAATTTTCTCTGTACGTGCTTCGATAGTAATTAAGTTAAGGGAAGTTTGTGTGGGGGTTCGTGGTTCACAGCTGGGTGTTTTTAAAGATATGTTATTGGAGTGGTCATTGTCTTCTACTTTGTGAAGGAGAATAGTTTTAAAATTTGTAATTAGTTGTTTGGATTTTAGGTCGACTACACATTCATAGTGTTCCAAAAAGTCTAGACCTAATATTCCGTCGAATTCGATATCCGAGTCGAAAATGAAGACTTTGTGTGGATTTCGTGGGGCAAACGGGATCAAAGTAGATTCTGAAATTTGGATCTTCTCGTGAGTGATACCTTGTATGGTAACTCTTTCGGGAAATCGTTGAGGAAAGTTTTTGACCGTGTTTTTTTTAAAAATGGAAATGCCGGCTCCTGTATCGATCAGAAGTTTGAATTTTCCTGTAGCATCATTAATATAGTATAAATTTTTTGAGTTTACAGTTAGGAGGGGCCTTATAGAAATGTTTGTTCTTCGAGATTCAAGTTGGGGTTGAAGTCGTCGAGGTTCATGTTCTGGATCTGAGTTTGTATGTTCGATATCTCGTTGTCTGGCGGTTTGTCTATGTTTATAGCTATTTGAAAATTTTGACCAGATATTTCTGCGTCAGAAGAGGGTTCAGAATATTTATATTCATAGTTTTCATAATTTTGATTTTGGGGGTAGCCCGTGTAGTTATTTAGGGCTTGGGTGTCAGGATCAGAATAATCATCTTGGTAATAATTAGATTCGTCAGGGTTGTCAAATTGGTCGTTTGTATAGTCATATGAATAGTTATATGTATCAGTTTGGTTGAGGTGGTGAGTTTTGGGTTGTTGATTTTGGTAGAAATTTGGATTTGGGGAAAAAGTGTTGCGAGGACCAGGTTTTTTGTCCACTTGTTGAGGGACGATTTTGCTGGGCGAAGTTTGGTCTAGTTTGGTTGGCATTTTGTTGAGGCGGGTTATGCCGAAACTGTTGGTAATTGTTATTGTTGAAGTTTCTGTTTAGTTGTTGTTGTTGCTGTTGTCTCAGACGCGTTAGGCATTCGTTAAAAGTATGCCCTAAACGTTTACAAAATGAACATTGTTTGGACAAAGTTACTGGGTTGGGTCTTTTTTGTTGTTGTTGTATTTGTTGATTACGGGTGTTAAGAAATTTCTGATTTTCTAGATGGCTTAGCTGAAGTTCCCTTTTTATTCGGGAAACTGCGGTTATGATATTTATCGGATCGCTTGCTCGTACAATCTGTCCTATTTTCGGTTCTAGGCCGGTTAGGAGGCTATTAAGAGCCATGGATTCTATAAGAGATATCTGTGCTTGTTTTTCTTTACCTGTTAAATTTTGTTTATTAATTGCCGCATACATTTTGGCTTCGTGAGTTTGGAGTCTGGCAGCAAAGGTAAGAGGTGATTCATTCGGTATCTGCCTCATTCGTTGCAGATCCTGGATTAATGAGGAAATATCTCTGGCATCACCAAAGTGGTTTTCTAGGAGCGATTTGATATCGTCCCAGGTAGGCGGGTTGCGTGAGTTAACAAGTTCGGCGGCACGGCCTCTTAACTTGTTTTTAATATGTAAGGTTAGTAACGTGGATTGGTTGTCAACAGCCATACTATCTGCTGTCGTACATGAGCTGATAAACGTATTCAGGAAAATCGGGTTACCATCATATTCGGGGATAATAGAGAAAATCTCAGAGATCTTGTATGGTTCTACCGTTCCCTGGCGTGTTTCAGGCATGGTTACTTATAGTTATTTAGATATAAAATGAAATCGAGTCAACAGTTTTCACGTAAAATGTAAATGGAAAAAATAGTAGATTAAGGCGAGTAGTGAAGATAATTTTAAATTACCTTCCGGAAGATACGAAATATGCAAGCATATATAAAGTGCAAATAAAATATCTGAATATGTATAGCAATGAAATCAGCAATGATAAAATTTAAATTTCAAATATCCTTTAAATAAATATCAAGTGTATTGGTAAATTCAAAAGGCAACAATAATTGGTGATAGGTTCCGAAGTGGTTCGAAATTTGCTTTAAAGGTAAGGAAAATGTCTTATTAACTTTAAACGATTGAACTGATATTGCGATTTAAAAGTAAAAATTAAATAGCAATGTGGTCATTAAGTTTCAAACAATTATTGTACATACGTAAATGCTCTTGGCATGGACTGTTCTGCTCAGCGATGACTGGTTAGCTCAGTGCGTGTTCCTGGTCAGCTATCTTACAGTTATGTCCTGGTCGGGAAGTCCTCGTTCACAAGAATTTAGGAATTGCCACGTTTAGTTAGTCTTCTTACTTGATCCTTGTTCTAAACGTGTTGAACGAATCCTACTGACTGCGCCATTTTTATATTATTTAAAACACAAGTCACTTTTTTAAAAAAATTGATTTAATTAATACACAAAACAATAGTTGAAAAATACAAAATATAAAGTTACTTGAATGAAATGAACTATCTTAATGAATGCCGTGGGATGGCAAGTCTCGCATTTATAACATTTACTTTGCTGAATTGCATTCCCACGGTTTCAACGAATTCAACGGATCCGAAGGAAGCTGTCAGCGAAATACGATACTTGATAACATACACGTGCATAATATTCTCATCTAACATATATATATATATATATATATATATATATATATATATATATATATATATATATATATATATGGGTAATTCCAATACTTTTCGATGAATTTTGTGGGGGCCGGTCATGGATTTACACCAAATTTTAGTATCTTATTTGACATCAAAAGATAATACCTTTTACCAATTTTCAGCTTTCTTGGTGTCCCTGGGCCCGAGTAAACGCCCTTAGAAGTGCCAAAATAAGCCATTTTTACCTTGTTTTTAAAATTCTGTAACTGGACTATTTCTTATCCGATTTCAATTCTGAAAGAGCTCATTTATTTGTTATAAGCTCTAGTATTTACAAAACAACATTCAGAACCATTAGTGTTTAGGCATGTTTTTAGGTAGTAATTAAGTAAGGAGGAAATTTTGAAAATTTTGCTATTTTCTGATAGCCGTCAAAATTGCATCAGTATACTTAGGTTTTTTTAATAGTGCGTGTTTGAAACGTTTTTTGATCCCGTTCAAACTACAGGCTATAAAAATTAATTCTATTTAGTGGGTTCGGAGATACAGTGTGTTGAATATAGTGAGTTTCATAAAAATCTCGTTTTTTCAAATTTTCGAACTAACGGTAGTCATTTCTCGTTTAATAGAATAAAGTAAAAATTTAGCACAAGGTAGCTCTGTGCAAATATAACACCCTGCTTATAGAGATTTTCTTGGCCCGAACCTTTATATACCCTATATGCCCGTCAGAAAATGGAGTATTTTGCCCAAGTTGGCCAACTCACCTTGTTGTCATGGGTCCCGTCCCTTTCATCATTTTTAGAGCACTAAGGTAGTTGGTGTGCTAGAGACGAAGAAAGTAGATAGTAAAACCTTCAATATGTGTGGTAAGAATGGAAATTAGGTAGCATATAACCAAACTTATGGAAATTTAGAAGCTTTTTAAAATATCAGCTATCAAATATATGAGTGGTAGGTTTGGTGACTTTGATATTCAAAGCGTAATATCATCCATTCTAGAGAGTAAAAAAACTTGTTAAAAACATTAAACTAAAGGTCCGTACTTATTTTATAGTTTAATAATTCTTGAAGAACCAAAGTTTTTTTAAATTTTAATTTTGGAATTTTCGCTGTCGAATTAAGTAGGTACTAACGTCCTTATTAATAATGATACGCTATGCATATATTAACCCCAACCTCTCATTTTCTACAACAGTTTCTAAATACATGTTTATCACAGTACTCAATATCGTTAAGATGAAAATAAAAGTGAATATAACCGATGACATTCTATAATTGCACAATATCCAAATTGCTTTTTTTACTAGCCAGGTAAAAGTTTATCCTATATATGTTGATTCGCAAAAGCGCATAGGCAACAACAAACGGCCATAGGCCAGAATTTGCTACGCCAAACATAACAACGTTTAGAGGCAGGCGCTTCGTGTGCTGTGCTTACTTCATATATAACAAAATATTATATATATAGCGATAATATAATTTTAGGCTAATTTTGTTTTTACTCTATAAAAAAATAGCTAAACGGCAACGGACATGCTAAATAAATTTATACCTAGTAACGTCACATATGTTTATAATTTGTAAACCCCGCGCAATGCGGCTCAACAAAAAATCTCATTCAAGAAATCAGCCATTGATATTAAAACTTAATATTAAAATTCGTTTCATGCAATGTATAAAAATTAGGTAATAATCAATTTCATGTACCTACTAATAACATATTTAAAAAATAAAATATTGATAATAGTTTTATTTAAAATTTTCTGAAAACTAATTGGGGTATATAGTTCAATTTTTTAAATTCCACCACTATCATAGTTACGCAACCGCAACTCTCAACACTGTGTAATTTGTAGATTATCAACAAAAATCAGGTTGATGCTGCAATTGACCTAATTTCTGATGATTTGAGTAATACACTTATTACAAACTTACACTTTATTTAAAAAATTGTGACAATTGTTTCGCGTCCGATGGAGCTTAATCATACAATAGTAGTACCTTAAAAAATGCAATACTTATAAACTAAATAGAATATAAAAAAGGGAGTTTACAAATGTTTCTTTAATCTTCTAGTTGTGTTAATATTACTAAGAAATTAGGATAAACAATAAAAGAGATATATAAGATTAAGGGTTTTTCCAGATGTAATTTACACAAAGACATACCATTGAATATGAAGACCTAATTTCTTCTGATAATTATTGAATACTGATGAGAGCATTTTATAACTGACATGTTTTGTATTTTTACGGCTTAAATTTAATAAACTTTTTAAAATAGCAAATGTTGAAATTATATAGATATGGTGAGATTTACTTTAAATCGTCAGATTTGGCAACTATGCGACAAACACTTAACATCTGTTCTCCGCTTTCTATAGTAAACCGGAAATCAGTGCAAAAAATGGCGGAACCAATCAGCATTTAGCATCTACCTTGGCAAAACTCTTCTTATAAGCGCCCTGGATTTTACGGTCTATACCCTTCGGATTGGAACGAAACTTTCAGGGCACCATATTTGAGGTCTACAATATCCCAAATTGCTATTATAAATCTTAGGACTACCGAAAAAATATAAATATAGCAACTAACACGGAAACTATAAGTAAGTAGACAAAAGGCAGAAGAAGAAAAAGAAGAAAATTAAGCTGAGATGTGAATAAACACATACGTTAACTACTACGTAGCTCGATATACAAACTTGATAGCTTCAAGTAACTCTGTGAAGGGGTCCTTTCCGGTTTGATAATGATTAAGTTTGCGAAATTTTTGGTGTTATTTTAATTGTCTTTGCGAAAAAACTTTTTGACCACCCACCACTGCCCTTCCATCCGTGTGTGCGTTCCATCAAGCGCAACAAAAGGATTGTCAGGATCCGAATGGTCCTCCTATTTGTGGATGTACGGACGCGGCGCGAGGGCTCATTTTTCCTGATGTTATGTCTTGATCTCGTGAAGCATCGATGCTCTCTAAAGCACAACTTGGATTTTTTTTCGCATAGTTTTAAGTCGCAAAGGAAAAAAACAACAAGTTTCGAGTGATTGGGTTCATCGAAGATCGGAGTGAGGACCTGAGCCCTGAATATGACCAGAGAATGTAAGATCTGCCGAAGTTCTGCTGCCGCTAATAGAAAAGCATGTGGAGAAACGGACGACGGTGCACACTGATTGCTGGCGGGCATATGACAGCCTTCCAAACCATGGGTACTTAAAGTACGAACTTACATAAATACAAGTCAAGCAAGCAAAAAAAAGTGTTTTTTCATATGTATACAAGAGGTTGGGGTTAATATATGCATACCGTATCATTATGAATAAGGACGTTAGTAGGTACTTAATGCGACATCGAAAATACCAAAATTAAAAGTTCAAAAATAACTTTTAGTTCATCAAAAATTATTAAACTATAAAATAAGTAGGAACCTTTAGGTTAATGTTTTTAACACGATTTTTACTCTCTAGAATGGAAGATATTACGCCTTGAATATCAAAGTCAGCAAACCTACCGTTCATATAAAGGGTGTTCCAATTTGGGGTTGATTTTTAAATATTTTTGTACTAGAATATCATATGTTATTTGACAGATGACAAGTAGAAATATTCCGTTTATTAAAAATGGAGAGATATTCGATTGAGCAACGCGTGTTTATTATTAAAAATTATTTTAAATTTGGTGAAAGTTGTGCAGAAGTTGGAAGAATATTTCGTACAACACCCAACCAAAAACCCAATTCGTCATCGTGCACTGCAACTGAACATTCCAAAAACCACTTTATTCTGAATTTTGCACAGAGATCTTCATTTAAAGGCTTACAAGGTTCAGATAACGCAAGAAATAAAGCGAACAGACTTTGGTGTACGTCGTTAATTGGGCCATGCAACAGAAACAAAATCATCTTCAGCTATGAAGCACATTTTGAATTGGGTGGATTTGTTAACAAGCAAAATTGTCGAATCTTGGATGAAGCATATCCGTGAGAAATAATGGAAAGATCGATGCATCCACAAAAAGTAATTGTTTGGTGTGGTTTTTGGGCTGGTGGAGTAATTGATCCATACTTTTCTAAAGATGACAATGGATATGCTGTCACTGTGAATGGTGATCGATATCAAACGATGATTACCAACTTTTTGTGAGATGAATTGGAGCATATTGATGTGCAGAATATGTGGTTCCAACAGGACGGTGCAACATTTCATTCAGCAGCAGAAACCATCAATCTTTTGACACAGAAATTTGGTAATCGAATAGTTGCTCGAAGAGGAAACATTAATTGGCCCCTTAGATCTTGCGATCTAACACCTCTAGATTTCTTCCTATGAAGCTATTTGAAAGAAAAGGTCTATGCCAACGATATACAAACAATTGATAACCTAAAGGAGAACATTATTGACTGTTTTTAAGTAATTGAACCGCTGTTATGCCAAAGAGTTATCGAAAATTTGGCAAAAAATTAGAAGCTTGTCGTACAGCAGCAGGTGGTCACTTACAAGATATTGTTTTCCATTACTAAACCGAAACAATTGTACTATCATTTGAAATAAAAGATTTGAACATGCTCAAATAATTTGTGCATTTTATTAAAAATTTAAAAATTAGCCAAATACCTTAGTGCTCTAAAAATGATGAAAGGGACGGGACCCATGACTACAATGTGAGTTGGTAAACTTGGTCAAAATACTCGATTTTCTGAAGGGCATATAGGGTATATAAAGGCACGGGCCAAGAAAATCTCTATAAGGAGGGTGTTATATTTGCACAGAGCTACCTTGTGCTAATTTTTTACCTTATTCTATTTAACGAGAAATGACTACCGTTCGTTGGAAAACTTGAAAAAACGAGATTTTTATGAAACTCACTATATTCAAACGACTGTATCTCCGAACCCACTAAATAGAATTAAATTTTATAACTTGTAGTTTGAACGGAATCAAAAATCCTGTCAAGCACGCACTATTAAAAAATCTAAATATACTGGTGCAATTTTGACGGCTATCAGAAAATAGCAAAATTTTCAAAATTTCGTCCTTACTTAAGTAGTCCCCAAAAACTTGCCTAAACACTACCAGTTCTGAATACTGTTTCAAAAATTCTGGAGGTTATGACAAATAAACGGGCGCTTTCAGAATTGAAATCGGATAAGAAATAGTCCAGTTACAGAATTTTAAATACAAAGTAAAAATGGCTTATTTTGGCCCTTCTAAGGGTGTTTACTCGGGCCCAGGGACACCAACAAAGCTGAAAATTGGCAAAAAGGTTTACCTTTTGATGTCAAACAAGAAACTAAAATTTGGTGTCAATCCGTGACCGGCCCCCACAAATTTCATCGAAAAGCATTGGAATTGCCCATATATATATATATATATATATATATATATATATATATATATATATATATATATATATATATAATATTTATTACATTAAAACCAAGCTTTCGATAATGATTATTCCCTTCTTCAGGGTTATGCTAAAAAACAAAAATTATTAAAACGCACTCCTAGCTACTAAGTCAACTTACTATTATATGAGATTAGTTAATTATAATTGATGGTAAAAATAAGTTAATATATGTAATAATTTTTGGAACCATAATGTTAGATGTATATTTTGTCCTTTTTTAATTATTAATAGTCATTGGAAATGTCACTGTCACTACTGTGAATTCACATGAAACTCAATTTTACTGGTCCGTCATAGAATTCACCAAGAGGTTTGGATAATAGATACGCATATGTATGCTTAGTTCTTGTATATCTGTTTCCTTGTTGATTGGTTCCCTTTTTTACCGATATAAATCATCTCTAGTATACGTCTTTTGCTATATTTACTACTCTTGTCCAAGATCTTAACTTAACTTAAATTGATCGTGTGCTTGTGTTCTTGTGCGTGAGTTGTAAGAGCACATCTTAGTTTTTTATTTTTTATGTCACTTTTTTGGATGGCCAATCTGCTTTTTAGCCATTGTGATGTTTGACCTACACATGTGGAATTACAGTCTTAGCAACTGATCTTGTAAATGACATTGGATTGCAGTAATTTAGGTGTTGGATCTTTTAATTGGGTAAAAAGTGTTCTGATTGTCTTGACATTGTATGTTGCTATTTTCATCCTTTCATGTTTAAAAATGTTTATTAATTTTGGTGTTAGGTTTTTTATGTATGGTAGGCTCCCATAAACCATTCCAACTTCTTCTGGTTTCATTAGTGTTCGCTGTTGTGCTGTTTGGTTTTGGAGTTCTGTAGTTATCACTGAGTTGTAAAGTAACTTGTTTATTAGATGTTTTGGATAGTCATTAGATAGTGAATATTTTCAACAAATTCAAAGAGATCCCACCATAACAGTTCAAAATAAATATAACGGATTTATATCAAAACTGGAACAATGCAATGCAATTGAACCTCATAAGGCAAAACAAATGAAGACATATAATTCAATATGCCCAAAGATGTATGACAATCCTAAGGTACATAAAGAAAATTGCTCACGGAGACCCATAGTTTCCGAGATTAACAGCCCACAAAACAAAATTGCCGAATACATAGCAGAGATACTTACAGCATCCTATGATATACAAAATCAATATTATGTAAAAGACAGTTTCCAATTTGCTGAATTTGCAAACAACAGGGCTTTGCCAAAAGGAGTAGTGCTGGCATCACTAGATGTAACTAATCTATTTGGAACTATGCATGAACAAATGATTATCAAAATTATTAATGAATAAATCCAACATTCCTCAAAGGCTACTCATAGAAATGTTACAATTCATCCCAATAATAACTGTTTCTGTTTCCAAAATAAATCGTATGTCCAAAAACAGGATGTGCAATGGGATCGAAGCTTAGTCCAATATTAGCATCATATGTAATGGATTTTTTACTTGACACATGCATCCCCAAATTAACATGCAAAGTACAGTTTGTCAAGAAATATGTAGATGATATGATCATAGCATTACCAAAGAACAAAATACAAGAATTGACCAACCTATTAAATGGTTTCGACAGTAGGATACAGTTCACAGTACAAACAGAGGACATTAACAGGACAGTACCATTTTTGGACACCAGAGTATGTCGGGACAATAACATCATAAAACTAGACTGGTACAGAAAAAATTCAAACTCCGACAAAATAATCCACTACAAATCAGATCATCCACTAGCAACTAAATTGAATATCATAAAACAGATGAAAAGAAGAATATTGAATATATGCCACAAAGACTATATAAAGAAACATGGTAGTACTAACAAATCTTCTCAGAGAGAATGACTATCCAAAACATCTAATAAACAAGTTACTTTACAACTCAGTGATAACTACAGAACTCCAAAACTAAACAGCACAACAGAGAACACTAATGAAACCAGAAGAATTTGGAATGGTTTATGGGAGCCTACCATATATAAAAAACCTAACACCAAAATTAATAAACATTTTTAAACATGAAAGGATGGAGATAGCAACATACAATGTCAAGACAATCAGAACACTTTTTACCCAACTAAATATCCAACACCTAAATTACTGCAATCCAATGTCATTTACAAGATCGATTGCCGAGACTGTAATTCCACATATGTAGGTCAAACATCACAATGGCTAAAAGCAGATTGGCCATCCATAAAAGTGGCATAAAAAATAAAAAACTAAGATGTGCTCTTACAACTCACGCACAAGAACACAAGCACACGATCATTCTGGAAGACGTTAAGATCTTGGACAAGAGTAGCAAATATAGCAGAAAACGTATACTAGAGATGATTTATATCGGCAAAGAAAGGAAACCAATCAACAAGAAAACAGATATTCAAGAACTAAGCAATACATATGCGTATCTATTATCCAATCCTCTTGGTGAATTCTATGACGAACCCACAGACCAGTAAAATTGAGTTTCATGTGAATGACAGTAGTGACAGTGACATTTCCAATGACTATTAATAATTAAAAAAGGACAAAATATACATCTAATATTACGGTTCCAAAAAAAATTATTACATATATTAACTTATTTTTACCAACAATTATAATTAACTAATCTCATATAATAGTAAGATGACTTAGTAGCTAGGAGTGAGTTTTAATAATTTTGTTTTTAGCATAACCCTGAAGAAGGGAATAAACATTCCCAAAAGCTTGTTTTAATGTAATAAAGAGTATACATTATAAGTCAATATTCCTTAATTACAAAACCCGACATATATATATATATATATATATATATATATATATATATATATATATATATATATATATAGGTGGTTTCCGGAATTTATCCGAGTAGTTGATAACTGATCCCTGCCGCGATCGATGGTAAAATGACGACGTTTCGGCAGTCACATCTGCTATCTTCAGGTCGGTTCGCATAATTCTCGTAGCCTTCTGCTTTCGCTTCCAGTTACAATTCATCCGCGTAGTTGATAACGGATCCCTGTTGGGATCGATGGTAAAATGACGACGTTTCGGCAGAGTCACCTCTGCCCTTTTCAGGTCGGTTCGCATAATTCTCGTAGTCTTCTGCTTTCGCTTCTAGTTAGAAGGTTACGAGAATTAACCGACCTGAAGAGGGCAGATGTGACTCTGCCGAAACGTCGTCATTTTACCATCGATCCCGGCAGGGATCAGTTATCAACTATGCGGATGAATTCCCGGAAACCAACTAAAACATTTAGTGCCCGCGAAAACTTAAAAACAAATATATATATATATATATATATATATATATATATATATATATATATATTTTGTAAAACAGTTTGTTTTGTTCCTTAAGATGCTCTGAATACATTTATTTCCTTGTAGTACAAGGGCGTCGCCAGAACTGGTAAGTTTTGACTTTTAGGGTGTGGAGTAAGTCTGCAATTATAGGGTAGGGGCGGCAGTTGTCCCCTAACCCGGCCTGGTGACGTCCCTGTTGCAGTGCTAGAAATGCTGTTATATTAATTTACCTTTCTTCGAATCGTCTTTTTCTTCACCAATTATAATATCCAAAATTTCATATTTATAGTTCGTGTTAATATTATCTAATATACTTCTACACCATTGAATCAAATATTCTTGCCCATCTTGTCGGATTAGTGCTAAAAATTATTTAATTATTTGTATGATTCAATATAAAATAAATCAATTACCAATCCTATTTATTGAAAAATTATCTAGGTCGCATTTAACCAAAAAAACTAACATATTCATAAGAAGATAGACACAATGTGTATTTGAAGGGCACATTTCTGTAAACTGATCTGATTTCGTGCAAGAATCACATTAGTTAACGGCTTGTACCGAAAAGATTTCCTCACGATATCTTTAATAATAAATCACTTTCGACATTTGATTGCATGTCATACATTATAATAATAATACATTCCGGTAATAATAACGTATTTGAAAAGATATATTTCTTTATACATTTGAAGAGGAAGATTGGATATTTAGGTGTGTAGACTTTTCCATGAGAACATATTATTTATTAAACAAATGTCGAATGTAATTTTACAAATTACAATAGAAAAGCTAATATAGAACAAATTCAAATACTTCCAAGTAATTTTAGGTTTTTTTAAAAAAGCCACGAGTAAATATTTGTTCACGCTAGAGGCTGTACTAAATAATTTGTAAGTATTTTTATTTTCGATATAAATATATATATATATATATATATATATATATATATATATATATTTGTTTTTAAGTTTTCGCAGGCACTAAATGTATAAGGTGGTTTCCGAGAATTTATAAGCGTAGTTGATAACTGATCCCTGCCGGGATCGATGGTAAAATGACGACGTTTCGGCAGATCGGCAGAGTCACATCTACCCTCTTCAGGTCGGTTCGCATAATTCTCGTAGCCTTCTGCTTTCGCTTCTAGTTACTCGATTTTCAGAAGCGCTCGCACTGTTATATAGTCTCGGCTCGGAGCCTATTAGTTGGCACCGTAAACTGCTGCGTGTGATTGGCCCTTGGCGCCCAGTGGGCACGCCTCCCGCCTACTGATTTGTTATTTCCGGTTGAGTTGTTATTGGACGGGTCCGGGCCGGTACGGTGTTTAATAGAATTTTCCAACAATTCCATAAGTTCTGAATTTCATTGCGTGCGTTTAGACTATGAGCCCTCTTCGCTATTTCAATTGCCTCTCTTACGAGTCTTGATTTCGGGTGTTCTATATTTGCCAGTACTCTGGTGTTCTCAAAGTCTATTCGGTGTGACATCGTGGTGGCGTGTTCCGTAATGGATGTTGTTCTTTCCTGATTTCTTACAGCGTTCTGGTGTTCATAACGTCTAGCTTGAATTCATCTATTAGTTTTCCCCACATAGGTTTTATGACACTCTGCACATGAAATCTCGTACACTCCCTGTTGTTCTAAAGGGATCCTCGTCTTCGGAATCCTCAAGCCCGTGCTTATTTTTCTGTATGTATTGAAAATAGTATCGATATTGTGTCTCCGTAGAATTCTTGCAATACTGTCCGTGGTCCCCTTGACATACAGTAAATAAGCCTAGATTATTGGCGTCTCATGCTCATCGTCTGTTTGTCTCGGTTTTGACTTTAGGGCTCTTTGTATATTTCGGTCTGTAAATCCGTTTTGTCTCAGAGCTGCTTTTAAACTGTCCATTTCCTGTTTGATGTTTTCCTGGTCAGCTAGTCTTTGTGATCTGGTTACTAAAGTCTTGACGACGGCTTGTTGTTGGGCTAGGTGGTGATGAGAATTAGCATGAAGGTATCTGTTGGTGTGAGTTGCTTTCCTATATACTGAATGGCCAAGGGTTCCATCTTCCTTCCTATTTATGAGAACATCAAGGAATGGCAGTTGATTGTTGGCTTCAACCTCAATGGTAAATTTAATTTTGTGATTGATGCAATTAAGGTGGTATAAAAAAATATTGAGGTGTTTCCTCCCTTGAGGCCAAATCACAAAATGTATCATCCACATATCGCAACCATAAACTGGGTTTAAGAGTTGTTGTTCTTAGTGCCAACTCCTCAAAGTTCTCCATAAAAAGGTTCGCTATAACTGGTGATCCCATTATAGCTCCTTCAACTTGTTTGCATCGTTGGTTCTCGTAAACAAAATAGGTGTTCATCAGACAGTGCCCACTGAGCGCCAAGGGCCAATCACACGCAGCCGTTCACGGTGCCAACCAATAGGCGCCGAGCCGCGATTATATAACAGCGCGAGCGCTTTTGAAAGTCTTAGTATTCGAGCAACTAGAAGAGAAAGCAGAGGGCTACGAGAATTATGCAAACCGACCTGAAGAGGGCAGATGTGACTCTGCCGAAACTTCGTCATTTTACCATCGACCCGCCAGGGATCAGTTACCAACTACGCGGAAGAATTCCTAGAAACCACCTAATACATATACATATATATATATATATATATATATATATATATATATATATATATATATATATATGGTTGATGATTTATTCCGGTGTACATCCGTTCGTCTGTATTCGTTTGAAAAATCACTTGACGTTTCGCCAAAATCATATTTGGCTTTCTCAAAAGATACTAAGTAACTAACTAAGCCAAATATGATTTTGGCGAAACGTCAAGTGATTTTTCAAACGAATACAGACGAACGGATGTACACCGGAATAAATCATCAACCACATATTTCCATCCGTGAAACAGTATACACAAACATATATATATATATATATATATATATATATATATATATATATATATATATATATGTTTGTTCGTATTGTTTTACGGGATCACTGAATCAACAAAACTCTTTCATCGCACATTTGGCGAACGCACATAACAAAGTCGCAGCACCTAGAGGCCCAACATAAAATTCTGAACATCTTTCAAATTCTTCCAATTTGAAAGGAACTTTATTATTGAGATTATTTTTAGAAGTTTTTGTGCTACCCTATATATTCTCAAATTAAATTTCTCTTAGTTACGTCATAAATCAAATAATATTTTCAAAAATTGTAATTTTATATTTTAGAATTGTAACTTTTTTTCATAGTTTCTTTGACAACGGGCTTACCCATATTGTGGGAGTGATTAAAAATAATAACTAGTTCGCCATTTTGGGTGGTTCGCCATATTGGATTTAGAGTGAAGTTGTTTTGTGGGAAGCGTAACTGATGAATGTTTCCTAACCAGAAACAATATTTATTATATATATATATATATATATATATATATATATATATATATATATATATATATATATATATATATATTGTATTGAGTATTGAGTACAAAAGAATGTCACCTCGAAGAGAGTAATTATTGGGTTATTTGAAAAAAATTGTAAAAAAGGCTAATTACAAATAATAAATAAAAATGTGATAACAGTCTTTATGTATTGTTTTATATACCTTCTCCAAGAAAAAATAATCAAACACCTGTGAATTTTTTTTGCAGTTGAAAGTAGCAACTGAAACTAGCAACTGAAACAGAGCGAAACGTAATAAGTTTCGTAGAGACCAATTACCAAGTATTTCAAAAGTTTGAAAAAATTCCCCACCAATCGAGTGTTGGCAAAGCCAACTGTAGAAACCGCTGATTTGCCGAGAAATTTTCAAATCCTAGGAATTACTAAAAGTGGTCTTTATCCCAACAAGCCATATGACATTATATTTAATAATTTTGCGTTCTATCGTAACGTTGCTGGAGTAATAATTTTTTCTTGCTAACTTCAATTTCCCCAACTTGTGGAAGTGTGTCAGGGGCAATTTCCGTCACATTCAAACTGATGAGTAGGGTGTTATAGAAGTTATCTTTAGATTAACAAAAAGTATTTAATTTTAACAGAATATATTAAATTTTTAATTTCAATATATACAGAAAATGTTTCGTAAATATAAAATATGAATTATCAATATGCTGGCACGGTTTCCAAACCACATTTTTCCTTTAAGTATTATTATCAATTTTGTAAAAATAAATTATTTATGTTTCGGTTTCTCTCACTTCAATGTATGTAGTACATTTTTGCAATGTAAATTAAAAAAACAATAAATTGTACTAAAAATCTTAATTAATGGAAAACCAACATATAATTTAACAAAATAAGATATTGCACAGTATCTATCACTTAATAATATTGCACGTATTATATAGAAATACCTATATTATTGCACATTGTATATATTTCTTTTAGTCTAATTTTTAAGAACACATATGAATCTCTTATAAGAGCTTCATGTGGTGTTAATTTTATTTGGTTTTACATATATTGATGGAGATTTGACACTGTATTTGACTTAAATGTTACGATTGGATTGGGAATATTTTTCAGTTTATTATGACATACACATTAGAATGGAAAGAATCGAAGTTGACTCCTGTTTCAAACTGTTCGAATTTGTTGCAATGTCCTGAAATCCGAAAAAAAGTCGAGGAACGACGCACTTCCTACATAGTAGTAGGTAGAAATTTTTGTGAAAAATGATACAACTAATTAGATATTTTGCTTTTTTGCTCTTAAGGTGTACATATACCAAGTAAATTACATTTTACAGTTTTGACAGAAATTGTAAAAGTTTTCCACCATTACATTGAAATTTGCAAAGATGATTAAACATAGTATAAGTTAAAAGTATTTAATCACCAATTAGGGTTTTTTTCACATTCCTGTAACATACATATCTTACCTTGGTTTCCTCTACTCACTACTACTTACCAAAAAAATACTTCTTAAACTTATATGATAATACAAGTTCTAGAATCTATTTCATATAGACAAAATTTTTTATATGAATTGTTTTGGTCAACAACAAAAATTGAATAGGAAGTTTACTACCAAACCATTCAAGTTATAAATAATAAAATGGTTTTACAATAAAAATCAAACTTTAGGGTGAACTATCTGGATATTTTGCTTTGTGAGACAAATTAATTCAATTTCTGGGCGATAAACACCTTTGTTCAAGCCGAGACATCCAAAAAGGTAAAAATTACATCCAGAATTGATGTACAACATTCATCAGTACTTTGCAGTAGTTACCAATTATTAAGTTTTTGCCAGGAGTCATCTTCAATTAGTAATTTCTTTTTGAATCCATTCTTATAAAAAAACGTCTTAAGAATATCACCAATTTTCCATGTTGTTATCTAAGGGTATCGTTCGTTAGGCCGATATTACTTTCAAAAATATTTTATAATAGATTTCATCAAATATGTATTTTTAAGGTTAAAATAAATTTCATAATATTTAATATTACACGAAATAAAATATTTTATCAAATATTTTCTATTTATTCACAACAGAAGATGAACATGTTATACTTGTGCTGTTGTGGTTATTTGTTATTAAAAAAACAAGGGAAAATGTCTAAAATGTTCCAAATAGTTAAACACTTGAACTTATTTAGGGAGCTGAGACAGAAGACAAAAATGGTATAAGAATTAGTTAAGAATATGTAATGCCACATTACAGTGTTGGTGCAAAAGATGTTTCCTTTAAGTAAAAGAGCTACACATTTAAACAATTGTACTATTTTACAGTACATACGTACAGTTTTCTAGATGAAATGTACAATGCGCTTTATCCTCTAAGTTAACAGAGATATGTGTTGCATTTTTAGTTCACTATTGAACTACAAAAAATATTACGTTAATTTTTTGAGCATGCTTTTTGATTGATTGATTTTGTAATCCGTGTATTGTTTTTAACTGCCCTTGTACCTCTAATAATGTTCAATGTTGGAGTTTATAATTTTTCGTTCATACTTTTATATTTTTTATTTCAAACATTATACAAAATCACCGTTTTCGTACTTGGGAAATAAGATTTTTGATGTACAATTCTACAACAAATTTTAGTCGTAAGTTTTCATTTACACTGACAACTAACGTTAAATCTATTACTAAAGATAGGACAAAGCTATTTTCTCAAAGATATTTCATAAAATATTTGACAATTTAATAGCGGCCTTCGATGTATATATCTATATATAAAAGTTACAGAAATACCATGCGAACTAGGAACAACCGCAAATAGATGAAACTATGATATACAACAAAAATTATTTTGAAATACCCAGGTTTACTTAGTAGAATATGAGAATTTGTTTTCTATTGTAAACGAATGCTGTAAGAAATATATTATTAAACAAATTCTACATTTTCATTCATGTATCCAACAACCCGGTCAATTGAATTAATTTTCTTGCAAAAATCTCAAAATAATAAAAAGTAATCCCTAAATCTAACAAGCTGTAACGGGAACTATCGTAGTAAAGCTTACAGATTCCGAATCACTACTAGATACAACTTCTTCTTCCCCCATCAGACCACTGTCCTTAGATCCGAAATTTGGAGGTTTCCTAGAGAACCTATTAAAAAATACAGAATGAGTTTCAACACTTTCAGCACCCGATTCGCTGTGACCATCTCCTAAACTTTCGTCGGTCTCGCTTCCACCACCATTTATTTCAGACATTTCAGATTTCGATTTGCGAGGCTGAGAGTCATTTGAATCTGTACTTAAATATCCCGAGTCTTCTGGCCTTAAAGAAACTCCCCATGTATACTTCCGATCATCTTTTTTCTGATTCTGGTGAGAGGCTACACTAGACTGAAGAATCAGCTGATTTGAAGATCCTTTCTTCAATAAAAGATTTTCGGTTTGAATAAACCTTGTAATATTTCCATTTTTCTTCGATTTTTCAATGAGGCACAGTTCGTAATCTTCGAGATTTCGGTTAGGGGTGCCAAATTTATCATTGTCTGGACAGTCCACTACGATATTAGAGTAGTAGTTGTTGGCATCCCTACATTTCCCGTTTTTTGGAGGTAGGGGGGGTTTTAAATCTGCGAAAAAAATAGTATTAATAATATTTTTGTCTATAAGACTTTATTTAGTTACAAACATAGACATCATAGCCTAATCAATGTATATGTAGATACTGAAGCAAAAATATGTATTTAATAACAAGCTGTCTGTACCATGACTTAAAGGGTAGTCAATTTATGATTAAAACATAAAATTCACCTCTAACTGAGCACTGTGGTTTTTTGAAACAATAAAAATGGTAAAAATTGACTTTTTTGGTTTTTGAATATAAAATGAAAAATATTGTATGTATCCCAATTTTATCAATTGACAACTTGTAGAGAATTAAAAATAATCTTTTTTTTTTGAAAATTCTAATGGATCAACTAAAACTCGAATTAGTTTATTGAAATTATGTCTAAAATGCGTTCGAACGCGCATGGTGTGGTAATGATTATCACTATTTGTTTGATAGTACTTTTACCACATTTCAATAACCTTAAAAAAAATTTTCAGATAGACAATATATGTTTATACTGTCATTATGAAAAAACTACTGAAGTGGCAAATGCAATCATCGGCTAGTTTAAAGTATACATAAAAAATCGTTGCATTATTTTAACATTACTCACACAAAATCGATTTAAGAAAAAGTTTTACTGAAACTAAAAATTAAAAAAAAAGATTTACAAGTATTCATATAAACAGGTGTGTGAACTCTTTTATATGGAAAAAATGCAAAACAGTTTGTGGTGCTAGCTTTACACAGACCATACAAAAAAAAACAAAGAAAAGAATATTTTTATAGATTCTACAGTTAGGAGCTATAATTATGAGTTTTAACTAACTTGTAGAGCAACTTTTAAGTCTTACCCCAATAACAAATTTATTTTTAATTTGAAGTTTACAAAATGATAAGATTATCTACAGCTTACGAACTTTCCGAACAACCTAAATACCTGTTTTTCACAAGTACTATAAAAATCTAGGATTTACGATGTCTCCCATGAGTCGTGGTTTTAGCTATGGAAATTTATTATAGAAATGCTGGAACCAAATAAATTCACAAATTTGAATTGCAATAACATTTGACGATTAATCCCATTTACTTATTTTTAAGCGAGTTACGAACCACGTTTCACTTCATCCGACCGCAGTATAACCCACGACAATAGATTCGACACATTTACTTAATCAGCGCTTTTAACGTTCTTTGTTTCAATTCATATAATTTAGTTAGTCTGATGTTAGCTTTTATTGCAATTACATTAAACTTGTATGTTTTGCTTGAATAAAATTTATGTTTTAAATTTTTTCGAAATTGAAACTTTAAGTGGCGCAGCACAGTAGTATCGTGGAAGTTTTCTGTGTATAAGAAAAACTTCGTTATTGAACGTTTATCCGCGATTGAACGAACTTTTGTTTGCCGTTAGTTCCTGTAGCAGCATCGACGCTTACCTGCAGAACGCCAACGAAGCGAAACAGATGCATCGCGCAATCAGCATTTTACTGTAAGTAATTTATGTCAGACTCCTCTGTTTCTAATCATTTAATTGATCCTAGTGCAGAGTTAGATTTAGTAGAACAAATTTCGAGTTTAAGAATTTCAAAAAACAATTTCGAAAACGTAGATCGTAGTAATAGCTAAAGTAATAATAACGTAATAAATATATATATATATATATATATATATATATATATATATATATATATATATATACATATATATATATAACATAGCGACTACTCTTTTTGTATTTTATTATGATAACACCAGTGTAGGCAACTTGCAAAAAATTCTTTTGTTCCGGGGCATTTTTAGTAAATTACCCGGATGAGCCAAGATAGTTGTATCGATTTATGGCTGCGAAACGTGGGAAGATGTAAAGACGGTGCTCATTCAAAATTTTGGAGACCAGAGGGACGAAAATTCTTTAACAAGGGATCTTGTTAATTTAAGACAACAATTCCAAGAGACTCTTTTACAGTTTTACGAAAAATGTATGGCAACGCTTAATACATTATGCAACTATATCGATTTACACAATAATAATCCAGTGATCACAAACAGTAAAAAGGTTTTTTCAGAAAACAAACCCTGACTACATTTTTGGCAGGATTGCGGGAACCTTTAGGAGCCACCATAAGAGCTCGCAGTAGCAATGCAATATATTCACGAAGAGAATAATATTAGATACTTGCAGAGAAATCAAGCTCCTGTAAATCAGCAGTTACCGTTTAAAAAACCACAAGCACCAACACAGCCTTTTAGACCCACATGGCAACAACCAGTTTATCGTCATCAGACAACACCCCAGTTTACACCATCATGGCTGCCACAGCCTTTCCAAACACAGCAACGCCCCTTTTCAACAGGTCCAGTTCAGATAACACCTAGACCAATTCCAAAGCGATGACTTCCGACAAATTCACAAGTACTCGGTAAACCTCAAAATGTTTGGGCCAACAAACCAGGCACTTCGCGACAAATGTCACCTCCTACACCAATGAGCTGTATAACGAGAAATCCTATCAAACCAACAGCTCAAAGTCAAAATAATAATTTCTTTAAACCACATCCAAATCCACGCCCGAGTTTCACCTTTGAAGCACTATTTAATATCGAAGAAGACCATTCCTACGCAGAAGGACCAATAAGCCATTACCCCGATTATGATCAGCTTATCCCGAATATGAGCCATGCCAAGAAAATGTAGTAGACGAACCTTCACAAATTGAGGAAGAAAATTGCCAAAATTTTCTTTTGGACCCCAAAACAACGGGAGAAACTTACTAGAATTACATAATATTACAGATAAAAAGGAACTTCTCTATATAACGATTTCGAATCCTCCCTTGAATTTGCTAATAGATACAGGGTCAACGCAATCATTTCTCAATCCCGATATTGATAATAAATTTTATAAAGATTCTGTTAAATTTGAACCATTTATCGTCTCATCTATTTTTCAAAATTATTCACAAGATTATTGTGCAGAAATACGTTCATTTCAGGAATTTAGTTCAAATCATAAATTAAAATTCTATTTGTTTAAGTTTCATAAGACTTTTGACGGATTGATAGGTTTAGACAACTTGAAACTTTTACAGGCACGACTCGACTTTCCGAATTCGATACTTTTAACTCAAAATTCAACTTTACCGATAAATTATTACGAAACTAACAAAACTCAATTATATTCAATACTACTTGATCCCCATACAATAACACCTGTTAGACTACCTGTTAAAAAATTTGAAGGCAATATAATCCTCCCAAAACAAAATATTCAAGGAGCACTTCTTCAGGATACATTGACCATAGCCAACAACCAGCTTGCGTGGGCAGAATTGATAGACGATACAAATGAGGAAATACCAATCGCCCTTATTGAACCAGGGGATACCAAGATAATTAATTTGGAAGAATACCATCTTTTCACAACCGAAATTTATCAACAAAATTCACCTCAAAAATGTAACATAGAAGAACTTATAAGGACAGAACATCTGAATAATGAAGAAAAACACCACATTTTGAAACTTTGCGGAAAATTCTCGGACATTTTTCATCGTCCTGATGAACCGTTAACTTTCACCAATCAGGTTAAACATCGGATCAAGACAAAGGACGAAATACCGGTTTACACAAAAACGTACCGTTACCCATATGTTCACAAACAGGAGGTCCAGAATCAAATTTCGTCTATGCTAGAACAAGGTATTATACGTCCCAGTGAATCACCGTGGTCATCACCGATATGGGTTGTCCCAAAAAACAGGACGCCTCAGGGAAAACTAAATGGCGAATTGTAGTGGATTACAGAAAAGTGAATGAGAAAACTATTGATGACAAGTATCCAATCCCAAACATCACCGACGTTTTGGACAAACTTGGAAGAAGCCAATATTTTACAACATTAGATTTGGTCAGTGGCTTCCATCAAATTGAAATGGCAGAAGAAGACATTTCAAAAACTGCCTTTAATGTCGAACACGGCCATTATGAATACGTGCGGATGCCATTTGGGCTCAAGAACGCCCTCGCCACGTTCCAAAGAGTCATGGATAATGTACTACAAGGAACAATTTGTTTAACGTATATGTATGACGTCGTCTGCTTTTCTGCTTCTTTACAAGAACACATCGTCAACCTTTCAAAGATTTTCCAACGGTTTAAGGAAACTAATCTCAAAGTTCAATTGGACAAGTCCGAATTCCTTAAAAATGAAGTGGCCTTCCTTGGGCATGTCATCACTCCGGAAGGAATAAAGCCCAACCCTGATAAAATTCAAGCTGTTCTGAAATATCCAATCCCAAGAACAACTAAAGAAATTAAGGGATTCCTTGGACTACTGGGATATTATAGAAAGTTTATTAAAGACTTCGCCAAAATTACAAAGCCGCTAACAACATGCTTGAAGAAAGACGCGAAGATTGAAAACACACAGAAATTCATTGAATACTTTGAGACGTGCAAACAATTATTAGTTAACGAACCGCTCTTGCAATATCCAGATTTTACTCAACCATTTAACTTGACAACTGACGCTAGCAACGTTTCATTAGGAGCAGTTCTTTCCCAAGGACCAGTCGGCAAGGATAAGCCAATAGCGTACGCTTCTCGAACACTGAACGATACCGAGTTGAACTATTCAACTATCGAGAAAGAAATGTTAGCAATTGTATGGGGTACAAAGGTGTTTAGGTCATATTTGTACGGCAGAACCTTTAAGGTCCTGAGTGATCACCGCCCTTTGCAGTGGCTATTTTCCGTAAAAAACCCCAAATCTAAACTAGTAAGATGGCGCCTGAAACTCGAAGAATTTGATTACGAGATAGTTTACAAAAAAGGCAAGACTAACACCAACGCAGACGCACTTTCTCGAATAGAAATCAACACGAAGGAAGTAGATGAACTTACTGTCCTTAAGAAAAATAATGAGGAATTAAATGAAAATTTATCTCGAGAAAATACTGACAATGCATCAATGTATAATAACCCACCAGATGATCGTGAAGAAGATTTTACATACGAAGACATTCAGCCTTTACACGACATAACTGACACAGATACATCATCAACTGAAACAGCCGATGAAAACCCAGACCTAGTTCAACACAACGATAAACGACATAATACCTCTAGCACCGACACAGCTTATGAAGATCAGACCACACACAACATAAGGTCAACAGAGTACGTCAAACGTCAAGTACAGACACAGCTGACGAAGTTCCCGATCCATCTCAAGACAAATACTAGGATAGAAATACAATTCACACTGAACAGGAAAATCCGATTTTTACAATTCCTATTTCCGAAAAGTCGCTAAACTATTACAATAATCAAATATGGGTAACTTTTGTTAGATATTGTCCAGTAAAACCTATAACTGAACATATATTTCCAAACAAAATAAGAATTCATGTTCAAATTGGCAGAAATGAAGCAGGAAAAAACATTTTCGAATTTTTCAAAAACTACGTACGACCAAAAATAAAATATGTTATTCATTTTACTCCAGAAAACACGTACCAAGCCACCTGTGAACTTCTTAGACAAATTTTCAAAAATGCATCATATGATTTAGTCAAATGCACGAAAATTTTTGGAAGACGTTAACAACGAACAAAGACAAAAGGAAATTATTAAAGGTTATCACGAAGGACCGAACAATCACAGAGGTATAAAT
This sequence comes from Octodonta nipae, assembly GCA_034190945.1. Classification (NCBI taxonomy): domain Eukaryota; kingdom Metazoa; phylum Arthropoda; class Insecta; order Coleoptera; family Chrysomelidae; genus Octodonta; species Octodonta nipae. The sequence continues at coordinate 109,215,675 of CM067217.1, forward strand.
GAAACTGAAGCTGAAATTAGAAACATATTCTATTGGCCAACATTGAAAAAGGACATAGAGTATTATATAAACTTTTGTGACAATTGTCAAATGAACAAGTACGACAGAAACCCCTCCAAACCAAAATTCATGGTAACACCCACTGCAACAAGACCATTAGAAATTGTCCTCATCGATACCTTTTAAGCAGCGGGACAAAAATTTCTTACTGTCATTGACTCATTTTCAAAATACGAACAAGCATACCCCATAGAGAGTGCCAATGCTATTAACATCCTAAAATCTTTGACGATTTTCATCACCCATCATGGCATACCAAAAATAATTGTTGCGGACAACGGTACGGAATTTAAAAATGGACTAATGCAAGAATTTGTGGATACGCATAAAATAATTATACACTATACAACACCAGAAAATCAGCAATCTAATGGGATGGTAGAACGGTTTCATTCGACTATCATAGAACATCTTCGTATCTTACAGAAGAATCATAAAAACCTGAACATTAAAGATCAAATGCCTTACGCAATTCTCGGATACAACAACTCGATACACTCAACTACCAAACAGAAACCAATTGAAATTCTAAACGGACATTTCAACAGTCACGATCCTTTTGACGTGGACATTAACAAAACTCTTTCAATAACTATGCTCAACAACATCGCGAAAAAACTAAAATTATTTATAAAGAATTAAATAAACGAGCTACTGAATCCAAAGAAAGGGTTATTGAGAATCGAAATCGCCACAGACAACAACCTGTTAGTTATGAACCAAATGCAAGGGTGTATACGAAAACCACTCAAAAAAGAAACAAACTTCCCCCGAGATTTTCACCAAAAATTGTAAAATCTGACAACAAAGTTATTGTAAAATTTCATAATACGAAACTCCACAAGAAAAATATTAAACACATGCCAAGAAGAAAATTTAATTTGAGAAAATCATCCTTATAGGTGCAGCCTGATAGCAGCCGAGAAAATCCATGACTTCATCCATTATTACAATTTGACGCCGATATCTCAAGAACTCAATGCTATTGAAAATCAGTATGAAGAAGTAGCAGCAGCAATAACTAAGAAATTAAGCACGCCATATTTTAACATGTTGCATAATTTTGATCGAGCTTTAAAGTACCAACTAGAAAGTGCTAAGCTAAAATTTCAAGCTATATACCCTCATCCTAGAAACAAGAGAGAACAACTTTTTAACTTTCTAGGCACTGCGGTGAAAGCAATCTCCGGAAACCTAGACCAAGAAGATGCCAAAAGGTATGATGATGCAATAACAGCTTTGCAGAAAAATTAAAAGAATGTAATTAAAAATCTAAAACAGCAATGTCGCTTACAATTGGAATAATGGACAATTTTAATAAAACAGTGTCACTAATTACTCACAATCAAAGAGTAATTTCCCCAGAAATAAAAAATATCAACGATGATTTTACAAAATTTATTTTTGATTTTAATCACTACATGCAAGCTCGTAATATTCTAGATCAACTCAATATATCTTTATAAATAATTCTTCAATTAATAACTGATTTGGAAAATGCCATTACTTTTGCTAAAATAAATGCACTACACAATAGTATAATTAAACAAAATTAAATTGAATGGATAGCCGACATATTACTCGAAAACCATGATAAGACGCAATTATTATTTACAGAACAAAGAGACTTAACAAAATACTACGAAATAATTTCTGTGGATGCATATTACTCGAATACCGATATAATTTTTGCTCTGCACTTTCCATTGTTGCACACCAAAAGTTTTACCCACTATCACCTCTACTCAATTCCAACAATTAACTCAACCACCATCATTCCTCCCCTTCCTTATCTGACATTGAATCCAGAAATCCATCAATATACGAGCCAACCATGTAGACGAATCGACACCCAGTATCTATGTACGAGTACGGCCGTCCAGTATAGAAGTAGGACACCCGACTGCATCTCACAAATCCTTCAGCTCGCCGATGAAGAAGCCCTTTGTGACTATGTAAAGATTTTCATCAACACCACACTCATCGAGCAGATTACAGACGCCCACTACATTGGTATATTTCAAAGCCCAACAAAAGTTTCAACAGCTTGTGAAACTACCAATATATTAGAAGTTCATGGAACACTTCTGTTTCAACTTCCACCTGGATGCGAATTCAGTTCCTCTCAGCACAAATTTGTAAACAAGAAAGAAACGGTCCGGGAACAGCCCATAACAATCCCTAAAATTAGAACAGTTGTTCGCAGTCCACTAAAGAAGAGGCACCCTATACAACTTGAAAGGGTTCCTCTAGACAAATTGCATAAACTTCAAGAAGAATTCCATAGTCTAGATCTAACAGAACTCTTGGAACCAAATTCAGATAACACTCATTTTTGGACAACCCCTTTATACATATTGGTTTTAGGGGGTATATTATGGATAACCTATAAGTTCTACGACAGACTACCGTGCCTTAGAGGAAGACACAGAACACCTACATCTTCAGGAGTGAACCCAGTCCTGTTCATCCCTCACAGGACTTCCCCAAGGGATGGAGAAGTTACGAACCACGTTTGACTTCATCCGACAGCAGTATAACCCACGACAATAGATTCGACGCATTTTCTTAATCAGCGCTTTTAACGTTCTTTAACAATTTAACCACTCTAATACCCCTTTCAGCTAGTTGAGATTTTAAATTTGGGGGGATATTTTATAATAGTATAGCAGCTATCGGCCAATTCCCACCGCTCGCTTTGACTCAATCGCAGACACCACCCTCAACCCCCTAACAATCCATAAAAAGATAAGAGCCACTGACTTAATTCTAATACTATAATTTTTATATTTAAGAATGGTTTTACACAAAAACCCATTAGAAATACTTTCTCGGCTTCAAATAGGCATCTTAATTTTTTAATAAAGGTCTTATTTTTTAAACATTTATAATTTCACACAAATTTAAATTGGTATATGAATAATTCTTTATTTTGTGTAAACATTTATTTGCAAATTTCATAATTTCTTTAATTGTAACTTTGATTCTTCGGTACAAATATTTCAACTTCACTTTCTGATATATCTAATTTTCGGTATGAATTCATCTACAGTTATTTTACAGTTAATAGTGGGTTTACTTTGTTGTTATTTAATTTGGTGTATTCTCTCGATATAAGATGTTTTTGATATAATCAGTAGTTTGATGTTTATTATAAAATTAGATAAAAACATGATTATATGGAATTGGACTCATTTGAAGAGATGATCATGCTTTCGGGTAAGGATCTAATTTAATAAAGCTATTTGACAAGTTTATCGTAAAATTAACACTAAGGGTATCAAGTATGAATACTTAGACGAATTGCACACAGATATGTAATCAGAATGATCTTCAAAAGCAACACCTTAAGAAGCATGAGCATGAGCACCAGGCCGGACGCTCCTGTAATGCCAAATAACTGTAAATACAGCATACCTTGTGAATGTGGGAATCTTTACATTGAAGATACAAAGCGACAGCGGGTCACTACAGTTAAGGAACACCGCATAGTTACTCAAAGGGCGGAGTTAATGAAGTCTGGGCTAGCTAATCACGCATGGACCGAACACCATAACACCAACTGGGAACAGGCCAGGGTAATTCACAAGGAAGAGCACTGGTATAAAAGAAAATTTATACAGACAGCGTATATAATTTGGAATGAGAATATAATTAGCCAGCCCAGCGTCTTAATTAAAAATATCTGGAGAGCCCTTCTTGGACCACTGCCGCTACGCGTCACCGACAACAAACCGTCAGATATGACGACGCTGATTGGACCGGATAAGATCCAGTGACCATGACCGGCGAGGAATGACCGGGCATAAATAGAAGAGATAATCTGAATTTCCCATCATTCATCTGATGAGGATAGTAGCTATAAAGTTATTATAAATACATTAAATAAAAAAAAAACAAAAACCGACATTAAAACAATTAACTGAAAAGCCTGAAATAATTTTTTGCCAGAACAATTAAATACTTTTTATGAAGTCGGTGCCAAACTAAAGTAAAACTATTTTGGGAAGTACATTTATATCTTGTACTTCGCAACTTCGCTGTTCAAATTGGCACCGACTTCAGAAAAAGTATTTAATTGTTGTAGCAAAAATTATTTCATGCTTTTTAGTTAATTTTCTTTTGAAGTCGGTTTTTGTTTTTTTTAATGTATTTATTTTACAATTTTTAGTGATGCAATGGCTTAATTGGATGCAGTTTTCAAATCTAATTAACTTTTTTGATATTGCCTAACATAAGGTATTTTACTTTCATTTATTAGCTTGAACAACCTCGTTTACTGTTGAATAGAATAACTCAACTTGTTTTGTAGATATATGTATTAAGAAAATTTTGTATATCATTCTAACTTAGGTGGATCCACTATATTGTAGACAATCAGAGTATTATCATTCTTTACGTCTGTTAATTATAGTGACATTTATTTAATATCGGAATCTTATTATTAAAAATAAAAGTACTTAACCAAAATTTATATTCTTTATTAAACCTAGTACACAATTTGGATAAGTGACATGAGAATCTATTATACAATTTTTAGTGATGTGGCATTTTATAATTCTTATTACCCCTGTTCGATAAGAATTTTATATGTTATGAAAAATAAAGGTATTATACTTTTAAACAAAATTCATATTTGCTGATCTCGTATACAGTTAAATAAGTGGCATGTAATGATTACAGTATACATTTCAGACTATGCAAATATTTTTATGAAGAATAACTTTTTTTCTAAATAATATTCATAAGAACGTTTTCCGTTTGAATACAACAATTAACTGACATTTATTTCGATTTATTTCCAATCAACTTTCAATTTATTACAATTTTTAATAATAAAGCACAATTGGATGCAGATTTCAATTCTAATAAACTTTGTTGGATTATAATTATAGATATTATAAAAAATAAAAATACCTGACTTTTAAACAAAGTTTATATATTTTTTGAAACTTAGTATACAGGGTGTCCCAAAAGTCCCGGAACGGCATTTTATCTCGGCGGGAACGCATTTTAGAGAAAAATGTTTCAAACAAAACTTATAGGATTCGTCCCTGGCTATCGAATTGTGACCTTGAATTTGACCTTGATTTTGACCTTCAAGGTCATTTCAAGGTCAAGGCGATTTTTTCAAATGGGTCAACATATTTCTGACCTCGGAAATGGAATGATCGGAAAATTTTACGTTCAAATATGTCCTTGAACATTTTTAAAACTTGACCTCTGGTGGTCAGTAAGGGTATCCCAAAAGTCCCGGAACGGCATTTTATCTCGGCGGGAACGCATTTTAGAGAAAAATGTTTCAAACAAAACTTATAGGCTTCATCCCTGGCTATCGAATTGTGACCTTGAATTTAACCTTGACCTTGTCCTTCAAGGTCATTTCAAGGTCAAGTCGATTTTTTCAAATGGGACAACATATTTCTGACCTCGGAAATGAAAAGATCGGAAAATTTTACGTTCAAATATGTCCTTGACCATTTTTAAAACTCGATCTCTGGTGGTCAGTGAAGGTCAAGTCAAGGTCAAGAACAACTTCGTTGCGTAGCCATACTAAGTATCGCATTGCCGTGGAAAAATCCTAAACCTTAGTTCTTGAAAGGTTTTTTTAAACCCATATTTGACGAGCTACGCAACGAAGTTGTTCTTGACCTTGACTTGACGTTAACTGAAACCAGAGGTCATGTTTTAAAAATGGTCAAGGACATATTTGAACGTAAAATTTTCTGATCTTTCCATTTCCGAGGTCAGAAATATGTTGTCCCATTTGAAAAAATTGACTTGACCTTGAAATGACTTTGAAGGTCACGGTCAAGGTTAAATTCAAGGTCACAATTCGATATCCAGGGACGAATCCTATAAGTTTTGTTTGAAACATTTTTCTCTAAAATGCGTTCCCGCCGAGATAAAATGCCGTTCCGGGACTTTTGGGACACCCTGTACATATAGTTGGAAAAGTACTTGTTATACAATTTTTAGTCCATTGGCATAAATAGATGCAGTTTTTAATTTTATTTACTTCCATTTGATAACAATTAACAATCTTAACAAAAATGAAGATACTTTATTTTGCAATCAAAATTCCCTTTGATGACAAACCTCGTCTACAGTTAAAAAAGTGACATGGAATGATTAGTGGTTGCATTTTAGGACTTGCAAATTTGTTTCTATTAAAATTATTAATAAAAAGAAATCGTTTGAGTACAGCAAGTATATACATTTATTTTTTGATTAATTAAATTTATTTACAATTTACTCTAAGTTCCGAATAGATAATACTAGCAACTATGTCAACGCTTATTGTATAAGAATGTCGTTAAAAAAGTTTTCTAAAAAATGGTACAAGCTATGTTATTTAGAAAAAATCCAATTTCTTTTTAATTTATTGTTCCGAACAGAAGTTTTTTAAATTTTTATAATACCAGCGACTTCACCAAATTTTACTGTATAAGAAAGTCGTTAAAAATTTTTTTCCCCGATTTTCTGAGAAACGGTCCAAGATATGTTATTGGACAAAATGTGGGATCACTTCGGGTTATCCCGGGGCTAATCCAATTTGTTTTCAATTTATCCCATGTTCCGAATAATTTTTTTTACATATTTTTAAATACCGGCGACTCCACCAAAGCATAGTGTATAAGAAAATCGGTTAAAAAGTTTTCCCCCATTTTCTAAGAAACGGTATAAGCTATGTTAATGAAAAAAATATGGGACCATTTCGCGATCCTCCTGAAGAGGATCCAGTATAAACGGTCGAAATTCCTTGAGCCGTTTGCGAGTAACATAACAGACGAATTGAGAACTTCCTTCTTTTTGAAATCTGCTAAAAATGTTGTGGTTGTGGGATCAACTATTTCAAGACGATGGAAGTCCACGAAACTTCAAAAAGAAATAGGAATAACTCAATTTATATATTAATGTAGTAAAGATAAATAAGGAATAATTGATGAAGCGGAATTAACACTTATGCTTAATATAATTGAATTCCAGTTTCAACCTGTGCAGTTGGTTTAAATTAATTTACTGTAACTTCAAAAACATTTTAAAACTGGTAATTGATTTTAAAAATGCAATTTCTAAATACTAATCAAATATATTAATTTTTACAGAATGTTTATAAAAAATACGTTTTTAAATTTCTATAGGAATCAGTTTTTTCTAATAACTAGCGGCTGCCCAGTGGTCGAAATTCCGACCCTAAATCATTAAAGTTATAATTTTAAAATTATTGACGTTATTTTGTTAGAAATAATTCAAGAAATTATTTTTTATTTATCTATATTATTGTAGCATTATTTTTACATAAATATGTCCTATACATTATCACAAATGTAATAGTGTCTATGCAACATGTGCGATGGATGTAGTTATAGGCGAATTTTCATTTTTAATTTACACACAAATGATTTCAAAAAAGGAGATGACAAACAACCCAACGAAATATCTAACCTTTAATGTTATTTCTATTGTCCGCTGATTGATGATTTGTTACACAACACCATCGGACTATTGTGAAAATAATATTATATTAATGATAGAATTATAATCACAAAAAAATTTACAAAAATTATTTTCTACGAAAGTAAGTATTACTTGTTCGAAAAATCAATACTGATCTATGATCTACAACACTGAAGATTTTCCTATTGAACTATAGGGAACTACAACACTGAACAGTAAAAGATTGTCATCACAATATGATGATCTGAGAGAGCGTTACCCAATAGCTGACGTGTGTACTGTATCATTTGAATGCTGATCTAGTATATCTGTATAGTTATGCAGTGGTTTTGTCATGGTAGAGTCATTTGAATTTTAAATTTTTTGAACATTGTTAGGTTTCAAACTTTAAAGCTAGCAATGTAAGATTTCAAAGGAAAAATATGTCGAATAAAAATATATTCTACTCTAGAATAAATGTACCTAACTTAACCTAATAAATGGGTAGGTACATGCTTTATATTTAACCGACTTCCAAAAAGGAGCTTATCAATTCGTCGCCTATTTTTTTTCACTTTTTTTTTGTATATATGTTACCTGATTTCTTCCCCTGCTGTGGTGAACCGTTTTGAATGAATATGATCTTGTTTAATAAATAATTCTATTAGTAAAGTGATAAAATTTGTGAATGAATACATGCGTGCATGGAAATCGACCAATATCCCTAATATTTTAGTCGATTTTTCGATAACTTCTTATGGATGTGTATAGTTAATCTATTAAGGAAGATCCTTAGGTGATCTCATATACTTTTCTGCGACGTGCTACTTGCAGTTTTACAGAAAATCGCCGAAAATTCCAAAATTCTTATCAAGAATATCATCGAAATGACATAACGGACATTTCCTCATAAATATTTTAATTCCAACGTAATAGTGCGGAAATTTTAGGCACTAGAAGTTTTAATTGCGAATTTGAAAATTTTCTATGTACATCTCAAGCATATAGGTAGTAAAGCATAGTATTTTAGGCTCCTTAAATCGTATAGCAGGCAAATACCTATTTAAATGCAAATTTTTCCATTTTGCGAAGACGGTGCTTTTGGTTGTCACATTCTCCCGGCCTAATAGAAAATTCAGTGACAACACATGTCAAACTTTAAACTGCTATTTGCTGCGTTTATAGACAGGGTGTTTAGTTATAGCAAACAAAATCACAAATTAAAGTGATAGAAGGAGTTGCATTTATATGAAGATTGAAATGTAAGACGGACTAGAATGATAGTGATCCGTAGGCAGCTGTATATACAGGATGGTTGGAATATAGGGTGGACTGGACGTTTGGTGGTATAAAAATGTTGGAAAAATTGTGAAATTAAAATTATATAGGGTGATTAAAAAACCGTTATATGATGTGGACATATACAGGATGGTTGAAATATATGCTGGAGTTGAATTATATTTATACAGTGTGATTAAAAAATTATTTCTTTTATAGCCCATAAGAAGTTGCATAAAGTATGGAGAGGAATTAATGTTACACAGGGCGATAATATAAAATGTTAAAAATGAAATAATTTATGGGGTAGCCCACAAGGAGTTATATACTATGGTTGAATTATAGGACGGATTTGACTCGGTAGATATGGGATGGATTCTATTTCGTCCTATAGTTTACACAAGGCAGCTAACAAATTTATGCTTGTCCGTGGGCAGTCGCATGTACAGGATGGTTGGTACATAGGGTGGAGTGGAATTATCTATAGTTATACAGGGTTGTCAAAAAAAGTTGAAAAAAGGTTACAAGGCGTAGTCCATAAGGCATAAATATATTTTGGGCTTATTAAGTCAACGCGTACTAGTACATTTTGCTCGTAAAGATTTACCTGTCAATTTAAATGAGAAAGTATCATTGTGTAATGTTAAGGCTTTCGATATTACCTGGTCTATTAAAGTTATACATACAAAATAAAAAATAAAGAATGAAAACTACCTGAGTTCAAAACAACTAAAAAGTTGAAAATAAAACATTAAAAAAAACATAACCGATTTCTACCTATAACTAAAAAGCTAAAAATAATTATAACAAAATACAACTCTAGCAAATAAATAACACATCCAATGTTGTTAGGTACCTACCCAAGAAGTAAAAAATATAAACATTAAAAGGTGCTCATTCTGTACAAATTAATTACCTACCAATCTAGTATATTTTATAAGCAACAATCAAGATTTCAAAAATATACTAGATTGGTAGGTAATTAATTTGTACAGAATAAGCACCTTTTAATGTTTACATTTTTTACTTCCTAACAACATTGAATGTGTTATTTATTTGCTAGAGTTGTATTTTGCTATAATTATTTTTAGCTTTTCAGTTATAGGTAGAAGTCGGTTATGTTTTTTTTATGTTTTATTCTAACAAGTTTTTAAAATGTCAATGATATTTTTCTTAAAAGTCAGAACTTTGCAGCAATGGGACCATGTAATGTAAAATAAATTGACTCAGATTACTTAAAAACAACAAACACTTGTTTAAATTTTCACTTTTTATTTCTTTAAATTTGACATATGTTTCGCCAAGTCTGGCTTCATGAGAAATTGGGAATACAATGAATGCTAAATTTATAATTATTACAAAAAACTTCAAGTAAGGTAATAAAATAATTAAAAAGGTTTTAATTCTGGGGAATTTCGGAGGAAGTGAACTGGGTGTAGGACAGTTAAATTATACATTTTTCAAATTGTAATATTATTTAGAAATGGATTTTATGATTAAGTAATGGGGATGAATTGGTATTAGTTTGGTCGTTTAACAGATTCGGAGAATTTTTGTTTTAATTAATTTCCAGTGATTCAAGAATATATAATTTTTTACTTTTGTTTTGTAAATGTAAAATTTCAAATGTATTTTGAGGAATATGGTTTTCTTTTAATAAGTGGTCCGCAAATGTGGGTTTGTTTTGTTGTTGAAAATGAATTTTCTTCAACTGAAGACTGAAATAATGATCAATTTGAAAGAAACTAGTACAAGTTATTTAGTCACTAATGCTAAAATGCCGCACCAATACACAGAATATTTGGTTCCTCAACAAATACATAAATGAAGACATCATTCCGAAGTATATCCGCCTGAAGACCTCCAACAAAAGCAGTTCGGCCAACAAAGGAATAATACATGGACAAAGGAAATGGTTAAAAGAAGAAAGGAAAATTCAATACCATCTTCGAGACACACACAATATTAACATCTACCTAAAGGTAACTCACATTACATGAATTAGCTTATAGACTACACTCGTTATAATTTGAATTAATAAATAACATTAGAATTCACAAAAAATTTATAAGTCAAAAGAAAAAACTCGAAACATTAATAACTAAAAAATCCGTCATTAAAAACAAAAACCCAACCACACATCCAGAACATCAATTCTTTAACAGATTTATCAACTAGCAAGCACTACACAATTCCAAGAAAATGAAACAACCTTACTTACTAAAGGTTTCAATTACAACTTTAAAATTAACATGTCACAAAGTATAACTTTTAGATATTGAAACTGAACTCGCATTATACAATATATACACCTAACATCACAGACAAACATATTGCCTCAAATATATTCAACTAGTCAGTCAACAAAGTATTCAAAACCCTGAACTCACACCCCTAAATTCTATCAAAAATAAAATTACAGTTAACAACCTAATTTTCATCAGTTCTGATAAAGGAAATAGTGTGGTTGCTTTGGATAAAACGGACTACATAAACAAAACTAACTCTTTTCTAAATACATCCAAATTCCCTATCCTTAAAAACGATCCTACTAATAGATACCAACTTCAAGTTAAAAATACCCTCAAAGATATCACTTTCCTATTCAATGACTTCCAAAAAAGGTCCCTTACAATAATGAACCCAAAAGCCCCCCACTCATATTCCTTAATTAAACTACACAAAAATAAACACCACATCAGGCCCATAGTTTCTTATTTTTCAGCTCCAGTCTCTTCTTAGTGTTTTAAAACAATACACCAAATTTACCCCCACATACAGTATCAAGAATTCCAGTGATCTAGTTTCCAAGATCCAAAAAATCACTCTTCCTAATAATGCCAAAATCCTTTCATACGACGTGGTCAATCTATTTCCCAACATACCACTGATGAATGCATCAACCTAATCGTAAACCTAATAGACAATAATAATATCAATCCCATAATCAAAAATGAAATACTTTGTCTTCTGCATCTCTGTATCAACGAAAACTACTTCCAATTCAACAACATTCACAACAGTACTCAAGGCCTAAGTATGGGCAATGCTTTAAGCCCCTTTCTATCCGAAATATTCATGGACTAGTTTATTTTAGATTTTCTTGGGAATAATACCACATCAGAGTTCAAACTTGTGTATATTTTAAAACCAAACGTTTCAAAATCCTGTCGGATTTCGTTTTCAATGGATATAAATTTATAAAGTAAAATTGAAATATATGACAATTATTTTGACAAATATGTTTACGTTACTATGGATAAATTTCTTTGATTTTAAATATACAGGGTGCACAAGAAATTCCAAAGATCATTATAAATCAAAAAAATTTTTTCAAGGAAGAACTTGAAAAATTGTCTTCAGAATTTATTTGTGGCGTTCCTAGGGACGACTTTCTTTTTAAGATAGTGCATTTGCCAAAAAATGCGATCAAAGAATTCTGATAATTCAGTGATCCCATTAAAGTCATAAGGGAAAACCTAGGAAAAACCTCATGAACTATCCCGATATAGGGTTGTTCAAAAGGATATGACCATTGTTAATTTCATCTTTAATTATCGGCAACCAGACATGACTGAAATCTACGGAAGTAGAAGCGATGCAGTCGTTTTCATTTAACAGAATTAAGGCAGATTCTTTTAATTTTCGTTTTGTGCAGTGTTCTTCTTTGTGTAATATTGTTGTGTTTTGAAATTGTATTTTATGGCCTTGGTCCCAAGCATGTTCACAAATTTTTGATTTTTCGAACTGACGTTTCTTTATGTAATTTTGATGTTCATTTATTCGAACATTAAGAGGTCTAGAGGTTTCTCCAATATAAAACTTATTACATTCACAAGGAATCTTATAAATGCAATTTTTTGAGTTTTGCGTAGCGTTTTTTGGTTTTGTTTTTGTTATAATAGATTTAAGCGTATTTGTTGTTTTAAATGTAGTTTTGATGTTAAATTTGTTGCCTACTCTTCTCAATCTCTCTGACAGGCCCTGTATATATGGTATTGTTGTTGTTATAATGTGGTTTTCCTGGTTGTCAGTATTATTAGGTGAAGTCTGGTGTTGGTTGTCAGTTGTTTTGTGCTCAATTTTATTTAACTCTTTGTTAATAAATTTTTGAGGGTAATTGTTTGCAGTTAGAACATTTTGTATAAATGATTTTTCTTTGTTGAATTTAGTAGTATCTGAGCAGTTAGTCTTTGCTCTGTCATATAAAGATTTAATAACACCTCTTTTTACCGTATTTGGATGGTTCGAGTTAAAATTGAGATATCTGTTAGTGTGAGTTGGTTTTCTGTAAACTTCTGTTTCAAATGAAGATTGTGTTTTTGTTATTAAAATGTCGAAAAAAGGTAGTTTGTTATTTTGTTCGATTTCTAATGTAAATTTTATGGTTGGTTCTTTGTTGTTTATGTCGGTTAATAATTCCTGCAGATTTTCCAGATTTTGTTCCCAAATAATGAATATGTCGTCAACATAACGCCACCACACCAACGGTTTATTTTCTTTTGAAAAAATCATTTGTTCTTCAAATTTGTCCATAAAGATGTTACTTAAGGCAGGAGACAGACAAGAACCCATAGCCATGCCAAAATCTTGTTGGTAGAAATCATCGTTTAACTGAAAGTAAGTTGTTTTCGTACAGAAAGTGAGTAATTCCATTATTGTGTTAATAGATAAACGAGTTCGTTGATGAAGTGAATAGTCATGTTCCAATAATTCCTTTACTATAGGAAGTGTTTTAGCTACGGGAACATTGTTATATAAGTTTACTATGTGAAAACTTGCTAGTGTAAATGTATTTTTGTATTGTATATGAGACAATTTTTCTAAGAAATCTGCACTGTTTTTAAGATGAGAAATTGAATTACCTTTAAGTGGAGAAATAATTTTCAGCAAAAATTTTGAAAGTTCATTACATGGAGAATTTATGGAACTGACAATTGGTCTCAAAGGGATGTTGGGTTTATGAATTTTTGGTAAGCCATAGAAGTGTGGAGGTTTAGTATAATGTGGAGTGAGAGTTTTGCGTTCTTGGTCTGTAAATTCGTGTTTGTGACTGTAGAGTAAACGGTATATTTTGCTTTCTACTGAACTTGTCGGATCTTTGTTTAGTTTAGTGTATTGTCCTTGATTAATTATGTTCATAATTTTGTCATCATAGTCATTTTTATTCAAAATCACTGTTGCATTGCCTTTGTCTGCAGGTAAAATTTTGATTGAATTATCATTTCTTAATTCTTTAACTGAATGTAATTCATTTTTAGAAAGATTATTTTTGATTCTTAAAGGTTTTTCTAGTTCAATTTTCGCTCTAATCCTGTATTCTTCAGCGTCACTTGAATTTAATTTATTTGCGGTTTGTTCAATAGCATTAATAACGTCAAATTTAGGAACTGTTTTCGGAGTAATTGCAAAATTAAGGCCTTTTTGTAAAACTGAAGTTTCAGAAATGTTTAGTTGTTTGTCAGAAAGATTAATAACAGTTTTTGTTAAAATAAAATTCTTGTCTCGAGTAGTATTTGTTGATATGTTTTTATTTAAGAGAAGTTGATTGAATTTGTGTAAATGTCTTCGTTTTTGTAATATAAATTCTCTGTTATAACTAGCGAGAATACTGTTTATAATTCTGTTAAACTCATTTTCTGGTATTTGATAAAAAAGGAAGTTCTGCACATACCCTATATCTTTTTCTAATTTAAACTTATTATATCGATAAAATTGAATTCTATCTCTAATTGCGGCAAAACTTGCACGTTCCAATATTTCGTGGATTCTTCTGTTCATGTATGGCTGACGGAACCTTAAACCTTTTGGAATAATTTTCATCTGCCGACATCTGCACAAGAATGTCACTCTATTTTTGGTCCGGGCAAGCTTCTTACATAACACTTCTAAATCTCTAAATGCTTTAGTTACTACAGTCCCATGGCTGATTTCTAATTGTTTTCTGAATGTTAGTTGTGGCATCTTCTAGTTTATTTTAGATTTTCTTGGGAATAATACCACATCAGAGTTCAAACTTGTGTATATTTTAAAGCCAAACGTTTCAAAATCCTGTCGGATTTCGTTTTCAATGGATATAAATTTATAAAGTAAAATTGAAATATATGACAATTATTTTGACAAATATGTTTACGTTACTATGGATAAATTTCTTTGATTTTAAATATACAGGGTGCACAAGAAATTCCAAAGATCATTATAAATCAAAAAATTTTTTTCAAGTTGGAAGAATTTGAAAATTGTCTTCAGAATTTATTTGTGGCGTTCCTAGGGACGACTTTCTTTTTAAGATAGTGCATTTGCCATAAAATGCGATCAAAGAATTCTGATAATTCAGTGATCCCATTAAAGTCATAAGGGAAAACCTAGGAAAAACCTCATGAACTATCCCGATATAGGGTTGTTCAAAAGGATATGACCATTGTTAATTTCATCTTTAATTATCGGCAACCAGACAGGACTGAAATCTACGGAAGTAGAAGCGATGCAGTCGTTTTCATTTAACAGAATTAAGGCAGATTCTTTTAATTTTCGTTTTGTGCAGTGTTCTTCTTTGTGTAATATTGTTGTGTTTTGAAATTGTATTTTATGGCCTTGGTCCCAAGCATGTTCACAAATTTTTGATTTTTCGAACTGACGTTTCTTTATGTAATTTTGATGTTCATTTTTTCGAACATTAAGAGGTCTAGAGGTTTTTCCAATATAAAACTTATTACATTCACAAGGAATCTTATAAATGCAATTTTTTGAGTTTTGCGTAGCGTTTTTTGGTTTTGTTTTTGTTATAATAGATTTAAGCGTATTTGTTGTTTTAAATGTAGTTTTGATGTTAAATTTGTTGCCTACTCTTCTCAATCTCTCTGACAGGCCCTGTATATATGGTATTGTTGTTGTTATAATGTGGTTTTCCTGGTTGACAGTATTATTAGGTGAAGTCTGGTGTTGGTTGTCAGTTGTTTTGTGCTCAATTTTATTTAACTCTTTGTTAATAAATTTTTGAGGGTAATTGTTTGCAGTTAGAACATTTTGTATAAATGATTTTTCTTTGTTGAATTTAGTAGCATCTGAGCAGTTAGTCTTTGCTCTGTCATATAAAGATTTAATAACACCTCTTTTTACCGTATTTGGATGGTTCGAGTTAAAATTGAGATATCTGTTAGTGTGAGTTGGTTTTCTGTAAACTTCTGTTTCAAATGAAGATTGTGTTTTTGTTATTAAAATGTCGAAAAAAGGTAGTTTGTTATTTTGTTCGATTTCAAATGTAAATTTTATGGTTGGTTCTTTGTTGTTTATGTCGGTTAATAATTCCTGCAGATTTTCCAGATTTTGTTCCCAAATAATGAATATGTCGTCAACATAACGCCACCACACCAACGGTTTATTTTCTTTTGAAAAAATCATTTGTTCTTCAAATTTGTCCATAAAGATGTTACTTAAGGCAGGAGACAGACAAGAACCCATAGCCATGCCAAAATCTTGTTGGTAGAAATCATCGTTTAACTGAAAGTAAGTTGTTTTCGTACAGAAAGTGAGTAATTCCATTATTGTGTTAATAGATAAACGAGTTCGTTGATGAAGTGAATAGTCATGTTCCAATAATTCCTTTACTATAGGAAGTGTTTTAGCTACGGGAACATTGTTATATAAGTTTACTATGTGAAAACTTGCTAGTGTAAATGTATTTTTGTATTGTATATGAGACAATTTTTCTAAGAAATCTGCACTGTTTTTAAGATGAGAAATTGAATTACCTTTAAGTGGAGAAATAATTTTCAGCAAAAATTTTGAAAGTTCATTACATGGAGAATTTATGGAACTGACAATTGGTCTCAAAGGGATGTTGGGTTTATGAATTTTTGGTAAGCCATAGAAGTGTGGAGGTTTAGTATAATGTGGAGTGAGAGTTTTGCGTTCTTGGTCTGTAAATTCGTGTTTGTGACTGTAGAGTAAACGGTATATTTTGCTTTCTACTGAACTTGTCGGGTCTTTGTTTAGTTTAGTGTATTGTCCTTGATTAATTATGTTCATAATTTTGTCATCATAGTCATTTTTATTCAAAATCACTGTTGCATTGCCTTTGTCTGCAGGTAAAATTTTGATTGAATTATCATTTCTTAATTCTTTAACTGAATGTAATTCATTTTTAGAAAGATTATTTTTGATTCTTAAAGGTTTTTCTAGTTCAATTTTTTATTTATTTATTTATTTATTTATTCACATCTACGGGTAGCCCCATTTACATAAAGTACAAAACAAAATTTTAAAGAAAAAACATTAAAACTAAGACTAAATAAAAAACACAAAACACACAAAAAGCGTATAAATCTAAGTTTAAACAAAATACAAAATAAAATATAATTACTTAAACTCAAAAAAACAAAACAAACGACATCCTTAAATATTAAAGTACAACCATCGCTTGATTACCCTGATGGAGTTGTAAAACATATCGATATGTGAGGAGTACTGATTGCCTGTACGTAATAGCCTAGTCATTGCTGAAGAAAATCCATAGTTAGTTCTATGAAATGACACCTTGAAGAGTTCTGAAGAACGAGATCTCATAGTCGTATTCAAGGATATTCTGTCTAATAAGCAAGGGCAGTCAAGTTCACCTGATAACAACTTGTATAGGAAACAAATGTCAGCTATTTTACGCCGATTTTGCAAAGATTGTAAATGCAATTGAACTAAAATATCATTATATTGGTAATTGTCCCTGCTCAAACCCATTTTAAATGCTACTATACGAAGAAATTTTTTTGAACTTTCTCCATATAATCGATATGTGTGTTATAGTGGGGGTTCCATATAACAGAACAGTACTCCAGAATAGATCGTACTAGTGAACAATATAATAAACGAATTGTGTTATGAGAAAATGTTTTAGATGAACGATTGATAAAACCCAAAACCTTGTAACTCTTGGAAACAACTAGATCAATGTGTCTACGAAAAGTCAGGAGTTATCGAAAACTACACCAAGGTCACGGATTTCACTTACTCGCTGTATCGTTTGTGAATTAATACCGTATGAAATGATTATAGGTTGTGAAATTTTTGCAAAAGTAATAATAAAACATTTATTGATATTCAGGTCAAGATCATGGCTAATACACCAGGCAAATAAAGAGTTTAAATCGGATTGGAGTAACGCAGCATCATTACAAGTTGCAATTTCTTTAAACAGTTTGAAATCGTCTGCATACATTAAGATATTACAATGATTAATAATTTTGCCAATGTCATTAATAAATAATTAAAAAAAATGGCCCCGAGTGAGAGCCCTGTGGAACTCCTGAAGACACACTTATAATCCTGGAAATAATACCCCCCACCTTAACATAATGGTATCGGTCTGAGAGATAACTCTTTGTCCACTCTAAAAGTGGCCCATAAAATCCTAGAGCTTGAAGTTTGGACAAAAGTATTCTATGGTTAACTCTATCAAACGCTTTAGCGAAATCCGTATAAACAGAGTCAACTTGTAGTCTATTCTCCAAAGTTTTTACTAAAAATGACTCATAGACGGCCAAATTGGTTAAAGTAGATCTACCTGGAAGAAATCCATGCTGTTCGTTAACAAAAATGTGTTTAAATTGCCATGATAAGAATTGAGAGAAAAAGTAGTCCAATAATTTCGGGATCTCCGATTGCATACATACAGCACGGTAATTCTCAATATTTTCTATCGATCCACCTTTGTAGATTGGCCTCAGGTAGCTATGTTTCCAAAAACTGGGAAACTTACCGGATGAAAGTGACAAGTTAAAAATTGTGTTCAGAGGGAGCGCTAGAGTGTAGACACACATAGACACTTTCGCTCTAATCCTGTATTCTTCAGCGTCACTTGAATTTAATTTATTTGCGGTTTGTTCAATAGCACTAATAACGTCAAATTTAGGAACTGTTTTCGGAGTAATTGCAAAATTAAGGCCTTTTTGTAAAACTGAAGTTTCAGAAATGTTTAGTTGTTTGTCAGAAAGATTAATAACAGTTTTTGTTAAAATAAAATTCTTGTCTCGAGTAGTATTTGTTGATATGTTTTTATTTAAGAGAAGTTGATTGAATTTGTGTAAATGTCTTCGTTTTTGTAATATAAATTCTCTGTTATAACTAGCGAGAATACTGTTTATAATTCTGTTAAACTCATTTTCTGGTATTTGATAAAAAAGGAAGTTCTGCACATACCCTATATCTTTTTCTAATTTAAACTTATTATATCGATAAAATTGAATTCTATCTCTAATTGCGGCAAAACTTGCACGTTCCAATATTTCGTGGATTCTTCTGCCCATGTATGGCTGACGGAACCTTAAACCTTTTGGAATAATTTTCATCTGCCGACATCTGCACAAGAATGTCACGCTATTTTTGGTCCGGGCAAGCTTCTTACATAACACTTCTAAATCTCTAAATGCTTTAGTTACTACAGTCCCATGGCTGATTTCTAATTGTTTTCTGAATGTTAGTTGTGGCATCTTCTAGTTTATTTTAGATTTTCTTGGGAATAATACCACATCAGAGTTCAAACTTGTGTATATTTTAAAACCAAACGTTTCAAAATCCTGTCGGATTTCGTTTTCAATGGATATAAATTTATAAAGTAAAATTGAAATATATGACAATTATTTTGACAAATATGTTTACGTTACTATGGATAAATTTCTTTGATTTTAAATATACAGGGTGCACAAGAAATTCCAAAGATCATTATAAATCAAAAAATTTTTTTCAAGTTGGAAGAACTTGAAAAATTGTCTTCAGAATTTATTTGTGGCGTTCCTAGGGACGACTTTCTTTTTAAGATAGTGCATTTGCCATAAAATGCGATCAAAGAATTCTGATAATTCAGTGATCCCATTAAAGTCATAAGGGAAAACCTAGGAAAAACCTCATGAACTATCCCGATATAGGGTTGTTCAAAAGGATATGACCATTGTTAATTTCATCTTTAATTATCGGCAACCAGACAGGACTGAAATCTACGGAAGTAGAAGCGATGCAGTCGTTTTCATTTAACAGAATTAAGGCAGATTCTTTTAATTTTCGTTTTGTGCAGTGTTCTTCTTTGTGTAATATTGTTGTGTTTTGAAATTGTATTTTATGGCCTTGGTCCCAAGCATGTTCACAAATTTTTGATTTTTCGAACTGACGTTTCTTTATGTAATTTTGATGTTCATTTATTCGAACATTAAGAGGTCTAGAGGTTTCTCCAATATAAAACTTATTACATTCACAAGGAATCTTATAAAATTAGAAAAAGATATAGGGTATGTGCAGAACTTCCTTTTTTATCAAATACCAGAAAATGAGTTTAACAGAATTATAAACAGTATTCTCGCTAGTTATAACAGAGAATTTATATTACAAAAACGAAGACATTTACACAAATTCAATCAACTTCTCTTAAATAAAAACATATCAACAAATACTACTCGAGACAAGAATTTTATTTTAACAAAAACTGTTATTAATCTTTCTGACAAACAACTAAACATTTCTGAAACTTCAGTTTTACAAAAAGGCCTTAATTTTGCAATTACTCCGAAAACAGTTCCTAAATTTGACGTTATTAGTGCTATTGAACAAACAGCAAATAAATTAAATTCAAGTGACGCTGAAGAATACAGGATTAGAGCGAAAATTGAACTAGAAAAACCTTTAAGAATCAAAAATAATCTTTCTAAAATGAATTACATTCAGTTAAAGAATTAAGAAATGATAATTCAATCAAAATTTTACCTGCAGACAAAGGCAATGCATCAGTGATTTTGAATAAAAATGACTATGATGACAAAATTATGAACATAATTAATCAAGGACAATACACTAAACTAAACAAAGACCCGACAAGTTCAGTAGAAAGCAAAATATACCGTTTACTCTACAGTCACAAACAAGAATTTACAGACCAAGAACGCAAAACTCTCACTCCACATTATACTAAACCTCCACACTTCTATGGCTTACCAAAAATTCATAAACCCAACATCCCTTTGAGACCAATTGTCAGTTCCATAAATTCTCCATGTAATGAACTTTCAAAATTTTTGCTGAAAATTATTTCTCCACTTAAAGGTAATTCAATTTCTCATCTTAAAAACAGTGCATATTTCTTAGAAAAATTGTCTCATATACAATACAAAAATACATTTACACTAGCAAGTTTTGACATAGTAAACTTATATAACAATGTTCCCGTAGCTAAAACACTTCCTATAGTAAAGGAATTATTGGAACATGACTATTCACTTCATCAACGAACTCGTTTATCTATTAACACAATAATGGAATTACTCACTTTCTGTACGAAAACAACTTATTTTCAGTTAAACGATGATTTCTACCAACAAGATTTTGGCATGGCTATGGGTTCTTGTCTGTCCCCTGCCTTAAGTAACATCTTTATGGACAAATTTGAAGAACAAATGATTTTTTCAAAAGAAAATAAACCGTTGGTGTGGTGGCGTTATGTTGACGACATATTCATTATTTGGGAACAAAATCTGGAAAATCTGCAGGAATTATTAACCGACATAAACAACAAAGAACCAACCATAAAATTTACATTAGAAATCGAACAAAATAACAAACTACATTGGACATTTTAATAACAAAAACACAATCTTCATTTGAAACAGAAGTTTACAGAAAACCAACTCACACTAACAGATATCTCAATTTTAACTCGAACCATCCAAATACGGTAAAAAGAGGTGTTATTAAATCTTTATATGACAGAGCAAAGACTAACTGCTCAGATACTACTAAATTCAACAAAGAAAAATCATTTATACAAAATGTTCTAACTGCAAACAATTACCCTCAAAAATTTATTAACAAAGAGTTAAATAAAATTGAGCACAAAACAACTGACAACCAACACCAGACTTCACCTAATAATACTGACAACCAGGAAAACCACATTATAACAACAACAATACCATATATACAGGGCCTGTCAGAGAGATTGAGAAGAGTAGGCAACAAATTTAACATCAAAACTACATTTAAAACAACAAATACGCTTAAATCTATTATAATAAAAACAAAACCAAAAAACGCTACGCAAAACTCAAAAAATTGCATTTATAAGATTCCTTGTGAATGTAATAAGTTTTATATTGGAGAAACCTCTAGACCTCTTAATATTCGAATAAATGAACATCAAAATTACATAAAGAAACTCAGTTCGAAAAATCAAAAATTTGTGAACATGCTTGGGACCAAGGCCATAAAATACAATTTCAAACACAACAATATTACACAAAGAAGAACACTGCACAAAACGAAAATTAAAAGAATCTGCCTTAATTCTGTTAAATGAAAACGACTGCATCGCTTCTACTTCCGTAGATTTCAATCATGTCTGGTTGCCGATAATTAAAGATGAAATTAACAATGTTCATATCCTTTTGAACAACCCTATATCGGGATAGTTCATGAGGTTTTTCCTAGGTTTTCCCTTATGACTTTAATGGGATCACTGAATTATCAGAATTCTTTGATCGCATTTTTTGGCAAATGCACTATCTTAAAAAGAAAGTCGTCCCTAGGAACGCCACAAATAAATTCTGAAGACAATTTTTCAAGTTCTTCCAACTTGAAAAATTTTTTTTGATTTATAATGATCTTTGGAATTTCTTGTGCACCCTGTATATTTAAAATCAAAGAAATTTATCCATAGTAACGTAAACATATTTGTCAAAATAATTGTCATATATTTCAATTTTACTTTATAAATTTATATCCATTGAAAACGAAATCCGACAGGATTTTGAAACGTTTGGTTTTAAAATATACACAAGTTTGAACTCTGATGTGGTATTATTCCCAAGAAAATCTAAAATAAACTAGAAGATGCCACAAATAACATTCAGAAAACATTCATGGACTATTTAGAAACACTAATTTTCAAACACGATCTCAGTAAGAAAATCCTGTATTGGTACCGATACGTCGATGATATCATTAAGTGTTTTACGGGTACACATCGACAATTACAGTTACTACACAACTACTTAAACCAAATACACCCCAACAAAAAATTCACACTTGAAACAAAAACAGATAACAGACAAAATTTACTAGACCTAACAATTAAAAGGCAAGACACCAAACACACATTCTCCATATATCTTAAACCATCACACTCTGACCTTACCATCCACAATAGTTCACACCACCCTATACAACATAAACTTGCTGCACACGTTAGACAGACTCGTGACAATACCACTTAACAAAACCGACTTTGAAACGGAACTTGAAAGAATCAAACTCATGGCAGTCAACAATGGTTACACCACTCAACTTATTGACAACTTATTAAACAGAAAATTAAAGAAAATTGCTATTAAAAAAGTCTATCCCACTGACCCCAATTCCATACCTAAATTATACTATACTCTCACATTCAATGGAACCCCCTCACAAAAAATCTCCCAATTGTTACAGAACAGGAACATATATACAGTCTTCACAACAAACAACAATGTATCTAGACATATAATAAACAACAAAGACAAGACTGACAAAAATTGTAACTCGAGTGTCTATAGGTTGAACTGTGGTAGTCGCCCCAATTTCTATATTGGTCACACTGGAAGATCTTTCAATTCAAGATGGCGTGAACACACTAGAGCTTTTGAAAATCAACAACAAAACAAATCTACATTTGCGGACCACTTATTAAAAGAAAACCATATTGCTCAAAATATATTCAAAATTTTACATTTACAACACAAAAGTAAAAAATTATATCTTCTTGAATCACTAGAAATTAATAAACACAAAAATTCTCGGAATCTATTAAACGACCAAACTGATACCAATTCATCTCCATTACTTAATCTTAAAATCCATTTCTGAATAATATTATATTATATTATTAACATCTATTCTCAACAATTTCATAAATGTATAATTTAACTGACCTACGCCCAGCCCACTTCCTCCGAAATTCCCCAGAATTAAAACCTTTTAATTATTTTATTACCTTACCTGAAGTTTTTTGTAAAAAAATATAGAATATTTAGCATTTAATGTATTCCTAATTTCTCAAAAAGCCAGACTTGGCGAAACATATGTCAAATTTAAAGAAATAAAAAGTGAAAATTTAAACAAGTGTTTGTTGTTTTTGAATAATCTTAACAATGAATTTTCATCAAGTGAAGACTGAAACAATAATCAAATTCACTATCCCTCATTGTGAGAAAACATTAATTTTCAGTATGATCTTCAATATAAAAAATTTCAAATATCTTAAGACTTACTATATTTTCAGTCATGTGAATTAAAACACACTTACCTACCTAGTAACCCATGACGATTTCTGTTTTATATGGAAAATATAAAGAAATACCACCCACATACTGTTAATTAATATTAGTTAAATATACCTATCTTTTGACAATTTTTTTGTATGAGTTGAAATTGAAACCTTCAAAATACTTTGACACTCCAAATTAAAAGTATAAGGTTAAAATTAATTAGATATTATCAGAAATAAATTGATTAGGTGCAACGTAATTCTGATTTTAGTTGACAAACCCTATTTACAATGCAATGAAAGTTGCAAACTGCAAACTTGCGAGCGGCCAATAAACAACGATTATTATGTATTATAATTTTTCGTCGGTTCTATTTCAATATCATGACTATATAGGATAACTTTAGAGAAGGGCCAAAACTTTTAGTTTTACATTTAATTTAGTTTGTCTTTGACATTGGAGTCAATCCATCTTACGATTTTCTCTCCTTGCAATCTGGCAGCTGTCACTATTATCTGTTTGGCATTGACAGTATGGATGTAAATAATGATTTTTTAAATAATTTATTATTTAATAACTGAACCAATATTATAAATTAATTTTAACATTCTTCACTGAAGGTCGTCCATAGCTACTGAATAAAACAAAAATAAAGAAAATCGGGAGTTGAAGGACAGAGGAGAAAATGGTACGGAACCGTTTTGTCTTTGCCTATTTATATATATAGAGATATTTTAATACAGGACTGCATCTTTAAATTAATAATTTAAAAAAAGTAATATCAGATTGGTATAAAAACATCTTTGTAACTTCTTCTTTTATTTATTACTAGTTGTTATTTTGGTTTTATTGTGATTTTTAGTTCAATTATAAATTCACATTCTTGTTGGTAATAAGATTCAGTTTTTAGAATTTGAAGATTTTTAATAGCAGTGTATGGTTGAAATCAATTAAGGACTTTAAGTACTTTATCTGTAATTTTATTTTGCATTCTAACCTATATTCTTGATTTTCAATTCAAATTTCAAAAATTTCTAAGTAATTGTCTGAGCTGATACATTAAACGTACAATAATTAAGTATGAAATTCAAAAATAAAGATTACTAGATATAACAAACAAACCATTTTTTTTATAGAATCTGGTATAAGTTTTCCTGATTTACTCACAATAAGTTTTGGTATATTTCAGTTGAATGGAGAAAGCCATTAGTTTTAAATAATTAACATAACTGTGAAAGGGAAAACTATATCTAAAGTATCACATATGATTTGATGAAGTACTGTTTCTTAGTAAGTCCGATAAAAATATACCTATATAATAAAACAAATTGGGCATGCTTAACTCTTGGTCTCTATTCTTTTATTGCAGTTTGCCCTTCGGAGGTTTTTATTAGTATTAGTGTTTAAAACCCCATGTGTCAAAACAGGAAGCACACACTAATTAAATGCTTTTCGATTTAAGGAGATTGGAATATCTGTTTTGAATCTGTTTCTGAACCTTCCAATCATACCGTCCTAATGATATTCGACTAGACAGTTTGAACCTTCGTTATATTTCTATACTTTTGTCTTGTATATATATATATATATATATATATATATATATATATATATAACAAAAAGAGGGTTAATTAAACAATTAACCGTCTTTTTGTTTGTATGTTTCCTGATATCTTCTCTGATTGTGAACCTATTCGAATATTTTCTTTGCCTCTATGGAAAAGCTTTTTAGGTTATTCCTCATTTTTATTTTGTTACAGTTTATTTCAGGCCAACTGCTTTGTAGCCTGTAGTGTTCTTCTAACGTTTATTTAGCTTGAACCTCTAATGTTATCAAGGCAATATGATCTGCCAATATTTTATTAATTTTGTCTCTGTGGAGCGTCACTCTTTTGTTTACCTGTAAATAGGATCAAAGGGTGAGATATTTATTACAAAGTTACAAGTTGCTATTTTTAAGTCGGCAAAGTACTTAGTAATTGTGTAAAACCACCATTATTTTGCACCCTTGAGTTTCTACGGCTTGCTGGGGATTAATAATTAGCTGCTTTTCTCCTGAAGTTAAAAAACTATCAAGCAAGGTTTAAAAAGCTAACTAATAGCAAGGGGTGTTAATGGGATTAAATCTTTAGTGAAAAATTTAAAGTTTTTATTTTGAGTCAATCGTTTTTACTACTTCATATAGCCCATCCCAAACTGGTGTAAGCTTCGGAAACTTACCCTTAATCCTCTGAGGCTTATTTTGGATGTTCATGTGGGTCTTCACTCCTCAAAATGGTTTCTGAAAAAAACACATATAAGTAAAGTAATTGAGAATCAAAGTGTAGTATCTAAGAGCAGTTTGTGGAAACTAGGAAAGTAGGTCTACGGATTTGTCAACTAGTTTTCCTGTATAATATGTTCGGCTGTATTTTGTGTGATACTTATCTGATGTGACGTTTCGATTCCTTATCAGGAATCGTTGTCGAACAATGTAGTTTGAAATAATTTACACAATATTATAGCTTGACTTGTTGGCAATGTAAATTGGTTGATTAATTGATTTTGAACTTTCCTTTTTGATGTTATTTTGCTAGGAGCCATTGCCATGACTCCGATATCTCTACAGAGGTTTTTATAGAAGACCAACACATACTAATAGCTACTTGAATTTCTATTCAAATCATTCCTTAAACGTAAAAAAAGTAGTCATTAAATCCTCATGCGACAGAACAAAATCAGTTTCATCAACAGAGGATATTTTTAAGAACGAAATACATTTGAAAAAAGAAGTTTTACAACAAAACAAGTACCCAAGTGATTTCATAAACAAAACAATACAATTATAAACGTTATTCCCTATGTCTCCGGTCTATCCGAAAAAATCAAACGTATTTTAGGAAAATACCAAGTAAAAACGTTTTTTAGAACAAATAATACATTAAGATCAAATTTAACAGAAACAAAACCGGAAAACTCTACTCAAAATTCCAAACATTGTGTGTACAGTGTAGCTAGTGCCTGCAGAAAAACATATACCGGTGAAACATCAAGACCTTTCCAAATTAGAACAAAAGAGCACCAATACAAGGTCTCAAGAAGACATATAGACAGATCAAGATTGGCAAACCATCAACTCACTGATAATGGTATACACAAAATGGAATAAGAGAAAGATATTACTTAAAGAAGAGCACAAAAAGAGAAAAATCAAAGAAAGTGTCTGCATGATGTTGAATAATGAAGAAATTGGAACAACCTCTGTAGAGATACCGGTGTCATGGCAACGCCTCCTCGCAAATGAACATCAAAAAGAAAACTTCTAAGTCAATTAATCAACCAATTGACATTGCCAAAAAGTCCAGCTATAATATTGTGTAAATTATTTCAAACTACATTGTTCGACAACGATTCCTGATGAAGCAGTTAACACAAACTGCTCTTAGATACTACACTATGATTTTCAATTACTTAACTTATTTGTGTTTTTTCAGAAACCATTGTGAGAAGTGAAAACCCACATGAACATCCAAAATAACTATTTGCCTCCTCAATCATTTAGAAACTACCTCTGAGGGTTGTATAGCCAGACCTTATTACCGCTCTCTCTTCGAATCTGACTTGATTTTTCCTTGAGAAAGAAACATGCTTTCATCCGATAGCTTGTTGCCCGCACCTGTGTTCAGACTAGTTCATGAATAGTACTCTGGCTGGAGTCAGTCTGTGTTGTTGTGAACGGCTGAGCGATAGGTCGACATGAACAGGGGAATATGCCCATCTCAATCATGCTAGTTATTGCTGACGACCGTGCATAGATGATGCTCCAAGGTTCTGCTGAATCTCTCCACCATTCCTTCTAATTGTGGATGTGTAGTGTGTAGTTCTCGTTTTCTTGATTCCCGGCATCGCACAGACCTTCTAAAATACGTTAAATTGAAAGTTCTTCCATTGGTCGTAAGTCCATACAAAACAGCTGAATAGCACCCTTTAGGTATTGCAATAAATTTCGTGGGTTAATTAATTTAAACTAATATTCACTTCACTTTCTAGAACTTCACACGTAAACATAAAAAATTCTCAACAGCTGGTTCTAATACAATAACATCGAGATCATAACAATAGGTAAGCTCTACTAACTAACTACTAAAATTAATACCGCCTTATATAGCGTACGCCGATTTTTCTGGCCCTTCTACCTTTGTTCGCACAGCGTCCAGATTGATGTTTTTAATGTTCTTTGGGATGAATACCGTTTTACGTTGCTTTCACCAGGGACGGAGTGGATAAATTTTATAACACTGCCCTCCCTTTAATTCTGATCTTCCCGATCAGAAACATCCTCTCCATGGTAGGTATCGAGTCGATCTAAATGGACCACCTTCAAATGAGCCCTGGGGTTTCGACGGAGACGGTAGACGACGTCATTAATCCTCTCGACCACCTCGTATGGACCATCCCAGGCGGGTGTAAGCTTTGGAGATTTACCCTTGCTCCGTTGGGTTAGGTTAGGTTAGGTTGTACAGCCAGACTTTATCCCTCTCTTGCAACCTGCCTTGAGGTCATATCGCGTCTTCGTATCCGGTCACTGGTGACCAACATCTGAGTTCGGGCTAATTCGTGTATTCCCAGCATGATATGTCGGAGCTGGTCGGCATAATCGTTGATGTCTTAAGGAAGTTCTTCGGGGAAGCCAAAAGCCAAATCGCAGGACCCTGGCTGGAGTCAGGCCAGGAACTGTTATGTACGGATGAGCGATATGCCAACCGGAATAGGGGAATATGGTCATTTTTCCAAGGTCCTGTTGAATTTTTCCACCATTCCGTCTGACTGTGGGTGCAATGGTGTTGTTCTCGTTTTCCTGATCCCGAACATCGTGCAGACTTTTGGAATACATTCGATTCGAAGTTACGCCCCTGGTCTGAATGTAGTTCTATTGGGACGCCAAACCTGCTGAATAGCTGTTCTACTAGCACCGTCGCTACCGTGGTGGTCTCTTGATGGGGTATCGCATATGCCTCAGGCCATTTGCTGAAGTAACTCATTGCGACCAGAATGTATTTGTTCCCCCTCTCAGACTCGGCAAACGGACCGGCGACATCGATGGCAATTCTCTCAAATGGGAAGCCCTTGGTCCGGGTCTTCGGGCCCTTACTGGCTGCACAGGTGTCACATTTCCGGCACCAAGCTCTGACGTCTTTAAAGTAATTTACCCAGTAGTACCTCTGGCAAACTTTGTCTAGGGTTTTATTCATGCCCAGATGACCCCCGGTGTTCCCATCATGTACTTCGGATGGCTGGAACCTTTTTCTTCAGAACTACCAGTTGGAACTTGGTTTCTCGGCTATCAGTACTTTCCCAAACTCGCTTGAGCATTCCATTCTCTACTCTTAGAGAGTCCCATTGCTAGCTACCTCGTCCCATCGTGGTTCAACCTTAAAATCGTATTGCTGTAATTTCTCCATTCACCTGGCCAGTTGTCTTTCCGGTGTCTTCATGTCCAGCAGCCATTTGAGGGCGGCATGATCTGTTCGGATTAGGAAATGACGACCATAGAAGTATTTGTGGAAATGGTCTACCGCTCTAAGATGAACTTGCCGGACTGCGTAGAAAATGCTAGGATTGAGCTGGAACAGATTGCTGCCTTCTGTCATTTGAATGATGTTTCGCAATCCTGATTCCAACGAAAAGTCTCTTTCTCAGTGGTCTGCCGATGTAGAGGCGCGGCAATGGTGGCAAATCCCTCTACAAATCGTCTGTAGTATGAACAGAGAACCGAGAAACTTCGGAGTTCATGCTTGTCTCTTGGGACTGACCAATCATGATAGGCGTCTATCTTGTCCTCGTTGGTGCGGATTACTAACTCGAAATCGACGTGGCCCAAAAACTCTACTTCTTTTTGGAACATGGAACACTTCTTCGGGTTAGGTCATAGGTTAGCGTTCTTCAGATGGTCGTCGAATGTCTGACCCATGACCAGAATGTCGTCGAGGTATACTAAGCACGTTCTCCATGTCAACCCGCTCAATACATACTCCATTAGTCTCTTAAATGTAGCGGCAGTATTACATAACCCAAAGGGCATGATCGTGAACTGAAATAGCCCTTTATTGATAGAGAACGCTGTCTTCTCTCTGTCGTTTTCGTGTAGACCAACTTGCAATATCCACTCTTTCGGTCTAGTGTGGAGAATCAACGGGAGCCTGCTAGTGTGGTCACAGTGTCATCGATTCGGGGTAGTGGATAGCTGTCTTCGTTCGTAACATCATTCAGCTTTCTGTAATCCACGCAAAATCGGGTGAAGCACACCTTGTGCTGATGGATGGCTTAATAACTCCATTTTGTAACATGAACTCGATGTTTTCCTCGACTGCCTGTGGTTGCCCCAATGGTAGTCGTCTAGGTGGTATTCTGATGGGTTGAGCCTTTTCGGTATCTGTACGGTGCTGAATTAATTGGGGCGACCAGTGGTTCCATCTTGACTGTTAAAAATTTGCCAGTGCTCTGTGATAAATTGCATGGCTTTCTTCTATTCCTCTGGTGCAAGATGTGCCAAATGGTTAGCAAACTGTTGTAGGAACTCCTTACTGGGCCCTGTCTCCTTCACCAATGTCTGGTACACTTCTTCACAATTGATGATGGTCTCTACTGGCTTGAAACAAGCTATCTCTGATGTCGTTGTTGGACAAATTCAGGACTCTAATTGGTATATCTCGTCCGGTTTTAACTATAGCCCGTCCAGCTAAGTAGTCATGAGCTGAGTGTACGGGCTCCACCATTCCAAGATTTCTTTCTAGCTGCCCTTGAATAATCTATTCCGTTCGATCGGGAATTCTGGCTGAGGATTTTGTTACAATTTTTATTGAGGTGGCTGAACTGTTGACGGGCCGATTCAATACAAATTCCTCAATAAGGAACCAAAGAGCATCATATCTCGGGTCGAACATAAATCCATGCTGACTGATTAGGTCCATACCCAGTATGAAATCGTCTTCAATATTCGTTACCAGGATCATATGCCGGATTCTGTTGACCCCTATCTGCAGTACTATATCTGCCTCACCCTGTATTGACATGGACTCACCGGTGACTGTTCTGAGCTGGACGTTGTTGGTAAGTGGCACGATTTCCGATGCCCTCAAAATCCTGGACTTGGTAATGGACATAGCGGCGCCGGTGTCGATGGTGACCGTAATTGCTCGGCCCTTGATGGTGCTCGTGATGACTCGGCTGCTGCTATCTCGACAAAATCCCCGGATGAATACTATACTGGGGCCTGGTGGAGGGTTAGTCAGCATTCGCCCCCTTATGCTTACTGATTGGAGTTTCCATGGTTTATAAGGTCGGCTTGTTGGCTACCCCTGGTTGGTGATCGTTCCGGTAGCCTTACTCTGTAGTCACGTTGAAAGTGAGCGTTCTAATAGTTTGTTGAGACCAGCCAGCAGCGTTTGAACAGGTGACTCTGACTCTTCCTAGTTGAAGGAAACTGCTTGGACATGTTCATGACAGCGTCTACCTCCAAAGCCCGGAGCAAAGCTTCTTTACTCTTCTTGATGCCACTAAGTCTTAGATTTCTTTGTACTTCCACATCTCTGATACCGTTTATGAAACTCTGGGTGGCCACCTGGTCTTTCGTTTCCTCTGGCAGGTCTGGGTAGGACAGGTGTACTAACCGTCTAATCTTTGCTTCGAATTCTTGAAGGCTCTCTCCGGATTTTTGCGTTTTTTCCACTTAGTTGCACCTGGTATACTCGGCTCAGGGATTGTCGTATCTTTTGTCCAGGATGGCGATGATCTTGTCGAAATTACCTTGTTCATCGACTGGAATGCTTTGGAGGAGTTCTAAGGCCGGACCTCTTAAGGAACTTACAAAAGACGTAGATTTTTCTTGGTTATTCTATCCATTAGCAGTAGCCACGGCTTCAAATTGCCGTTTATACATGGGCCAAGACGAATTGCCACCAAATATGAGTGATTTACTATCTTGTTGTAATTGTATAATTTCGGTTTCCACTTTGTTTTGGGTGGCGTTGATTTCAAACTTCACTTAGCTCTGGATGGAATCGATGTCCTCTACTTTGGTTTCAAGAGCCTCCACATTATTTTTTAGAATCTTTATGTCGTCGTTTATCTCTTTTATGTTTGATTCCATTCTTTGTATTATTTCATTAACTGTTTCATTAACTTGCGATACTATTTGCATTAATTGTTCAAATTGCAGTTGTCTTTTTTCTTCAGTTACTTTAAAATCATTTAGTCTATTTTCCTCTATTATTTTAAATTCATTTTGTCTCTTCAATTCAGTCTGGTCTTGTTTTTTTTTCAAATTTCGTGAATAATCCTTCCAGTAAGTTTTGTTGTTTACTTTCCATGCAAGTGACAAGATTTTATTGTTTATCAAAAGATTTTACTTACTTTTGTTGAATTTCTTCCTTATGTTGTTCTCTTTTTTGGCTCATTTTTCCAGATCTGCGTTATTTTTTCGTCTAGTCCATCCGTAAACTGTTTGAATATATTTTTGGTAGTCTCGTCCATTTTATCTTTTTCCATTTTTCGGGTTTCCATAAATCAAATTACGATTTTAACTTTACTTAATCCTAAACTTTTGATCACCAATTTGCAATAATTTCGTGGGTTCAAAGTTAATTAATTAAAAAAAACAATATTCAGTTCACTTTCTAGAACTTTTATTCACACGTAAACATTAAATATTCTTAACAGCTGATTCTAATACAATAACATCGAGATCATAACAATAGGTAAGCTCTAGTAACTAACTACTGAAATTAATATCGCCTTATACAGCGTACGCAGATTTTTCTGGTCGTTCTACCTTTGTTCGCACAGCGTCCAGATTGATAGTTCTTGCTCATTTTGAAGGCTCTAGAAATTAATGTTTTTATGTTTTTTTGGGATGAATACTGTTTTTACTTTGCTTTCGCCAGGAACGGAGTGGATAAATTTTATAACAGTATATTATGTTGAACCAAGTGACCCTGTTATTGTTGTCACAGTGTCACCAAATCGAGGGAACAGATAGCGGTCTTTCTTTAATACGTCATTCATTTCCTATAATCCACACAAAAACGGTTGGTTCCATCATTATTTTTCTCTAAAACAGCGGGAGCAGGCTATGTGTTGATATTGCCTATGTGGTATTCTTGTGGATTTAGCCTTTCCAATATCTATTCTGTGCTGGATGATTTTTGTATGACCGGTCGTACATTTTGACTATCGAAATTTTACCAGTGGTTAGATTAATTGCTGCGCCTTCTGCTGTTTCTCTGGTGTAAGGTGTATCTAATGGTCGGCAAAGTCTTTTATTAACTCTTTTCTGGTATCTGTTTCGTTCGCCGTTGCCTGGTAAGCTCCTTTACAATTAATAATGGTGTCTACTGGGTCGAAATAACCTATTTCTGCACCATTGGCAAATTGAGCTTGACATACTCAGTACTTTAATTGGTCGCTTTTAACTATAGCCCGTCCAACCATGTACTAATGGAGTTAACTCTACGGGCTTCACCATTCTTATGAAGCTTCCAAGATTTCTTTCTAGCTGTCCATTAATAGCTTTTTCCGTACGATTGGGAATTCTGGTCGACGAGTTGTTGACGGACAGTGTCAATACAAATTTCTCGTTTAAAAATCTCAAGACGTCGTGTCTAATATGAACCCGGGTCGACGAATAGCTCCATACTCAGTATAAAATTGTCCTCAATATCCGCTACTAGGACCCTATGTCGGATTCTGTTGTCCCCTTTCAGCAGCACTACATCTGCCTCGCCTCGTCATGTACTCCTCGGTTACTGTTCTTAGCTTGATGTAATTCTTAATTTCTGATGACCTTCACACTTTGGACCTGGCAATGGACACCGCGGCGTCGGTGTCAAAAAGTTGCCCTTGATGACTAGGCTACTGCTATGTCGGCTTAATCCCCCAATAGATACTGTTCTGGGGAATGATGGAGGGTTAGTTAGCATTCGTTCCTTTATCCCGACTGACAGGTATTTTGCTGGTTGGTGAGGCTGTTGTGTTGGCTTTCATCCGGTTGGTGATCGTTCAGGCAGTCTCACTCTAAAGTCACTTGTTTGTCTACAACGGTAACATGAACTTCTAGTGTTAGTTGATTTGTGACATATCAAGTAGTTTGTTTATTCCGAACAGCACTGATGGAACAGCTGATTCTGGTTCCTCCTGGTTGAAAGAAACTACTCTAATCATCGGCTTGGACATGTTTATGACGACCTCTGCTTCCAAAACCCAGAGTAAAGCTTCATTGCTCTTTCTGATGCCACTAAGTCTTAAATTTCGTGTGGCCAATTAAAGACAGGTGTAATAAACGTCTAATCTCTGCCTCGAATTCTTGTTAAATTTCTCGACATTTTTGTATTTTACAACTCATTTGCACTTACATACTTGATTCAACAATTGGTTTGTCATATCTTTTATCCAAGATTGCAATGAGCTTGTCGAAATTGCCTTGTTCATCCACAGAAATGCTTTACTAATTGCATTCTTTGTTCAAATGTTTCAAGGTCTCTTTTCCTTGGATATTTTGTGCTCACCTTGTAATTTAGAAAATACCCTTCCATCAGATTCTGCTGTTTTTTTATCCATGGTACAGACCATTAGTTTCCATTACAATGACAATATTCATATATATATATATATATATATATATATATATATATATATATATATATGTGTGTGTGTGTGTTTTTTTTTTTTTTATCCGAAGAGGGGGGAAATACATTGCGTACTTAGCTAGCACGTGCTGGCCGTCGTGCGGGACTCCCGATGTAATGACTTCAAAGCAAGAGTAAATCGTTGCATTGAAACCAGTATACCGTATACCCGCTAAAACCCTAACCTCTTTCTCCTACAACCATGGTCCCCTGCGGCACTCTTACTCAATACTACTTCGCAAGGGTGGTTCATTGCAGATGTTTACTGCTCTTACATTGAAAGCCTCTAAAGCCTACTCCTCGAACGTATTGCGGAGTTCTTTGAGGATAGTCTCCGCGTAATCTGATACCAACTTCCAGGCTTGGGGGCCCTTCAGCATGGCCTCTACTAATTGTTCTGGAACGATATTAGTCTCCAGAATCCTCTCCACTTCAGCACGTTGATCCTGAAACCGGGGGCAGGAGAAGAACACGTGTTCCGCGTCCTCTACCACGTCCGTACAGTGTGGGCAGTTTGGGGAGTTTGCCCTCCTGAACCTGTGCAGGTATGCTCGAAAGCATCCATGTCCAGTCAGGAGTTGAGTGATGTAAAACCCAACCTCCCCATGCTGGCGGTTGACCCAACGACTGATGTTAGGTATCAATCGATATGTCCACCGGCCTTTAGTAGAGCTGTCCCACCTCTCCTGCCATTGCCCTAGACTCATGGCCCTTTCATCGCTGTTTCCTGTCGGCTGGTCTTTTTCTAACTTTCTGCGATAAAGCCGTCCCCTTTCTGCAGCCAGGATGTCGATTGGCAGGGTAGAGGCAATCACACTCACCGCCTCGTAAGACACAGTGCGGTAGGATGATGCCACTCGAATCGCTGAGAGCCGCTGGACTGATTGCATTTTCCGGCGGTACGATGGTAGCTCGAGCGATTTCTCCCATACCGGTGCCCCGTACAACAAAACAGAAGTAGTCACTGTTGCCAGTAGCTGTCTTCTTATCTGTCTAGGGCCTCCGACATTCGGCATTATTCTAGATAATGCCCCCTGTACCCCAGCTGCTTTCTTGCTGGCCGCGATTATGTGCTCCTTGAAGTTGAGCCGTGAGTCCAGGAGCACCCCCAAATAGCTGATGAAGGGCTGCGACTGTATGTAAATGTCGCCTATTTTGAGGGTGATGGTTTCCCTTGCCTTTCGACTGCTAACAAGGAGTGTTTCGGTCTTTTGCTCTGCTAAACTCAAGTCCGCTGAGAGCATCCAATGCTGAATTGTGGCTATAGCGAATGAGAAGGTTGTTTGTATCTCCTCTATGTGCTTGCGCACTATGATCAATGCCACATCATCGGCGAATGCCACTAGCCTGACGCCCTCAGGCAGACCGAGCAGGAGCAGGTCGTTGTACATTACGTTCCATAAGAGGGGGCCAAGAACAGAGCCCTGAGGTACACCTCCTGTGATCTTATAGTCTACTTGCCCATTTTCAGTTTGGTACAACAAGATGCGGTCCTTGAAATACGCTGAAACCATTCTGCACAAGTACTGAGGAACTTCCATCCTGGCAAGAGCCTCCAAAATGCGGTCCCAGCGGGCCGAGTTAAAGGCGTTCTTGATATCCAGGGTGGCTATTAGACAGTACTTTTTTCCACCTCTTCTCCATCTCTTTCCCGAGATAGCCTCTCTGGCGATGTGGTAACGAGTTTCACGGCATCGATGGTTGATCTCCCCTTTCTGAACCCGAATTGGTTGGTGGAAAGTTTCGGCTCAACGTAGGGCTCCAGCCTATCTGCTATTATCCTTTCAAGGAGTTTTCCCGCAGAGTCCAACATACAGAGGGGACGATATGATGACGGTTCGTCGGGAGGTTTCTTTCCCCCTTTAGGGAGGAGCACAAGCCTCTGCTTTTTCCACTTAGTCGGGAAAACCCCCTGCTTTAGGCAGGTCTCATACATGTGTAGAAACATGTCAGGCCTATTGGCTATGGCGCATTTTAGCGCGATGTTAGGTATGCCATCTGGACCGGGAGCCTTACCGTTTTGGAGCCGGTTGCACACGCCCATCAGCTCACTCATAGTCACTGATGGTATATCTTCGTCCCTCACCTGCCACGTAGGATAAGCGGGTAGCTCAGGCTTCGCAGGAAACAAGTGAGTGACAATGCGGTGCAATGATTCGGGGCAGTTCGTTGATGTCATGGGAGAGGCCTTAATTTTATGCATCACGATTTTATACGGTTTTCCCCATGGATCTTGATTAACTTCGTCACACAACTCCTTCCAGTAGGATCTCTTGCTTGAGAGAATGGCTCTTCGTAGTTGTTGTCTTTTGATCTCATAGTCGAGCCTTAGTTCTTCTGTTGTAACCCTGTCGCGTCTCCGTGCTCGTTGATGCAGCCTTCGTGCTTTCAGACACTCTCGTCGGTGTTGTGAGATCGTGTCGTTCCACCAGTAAACTGGTGGGCGGCTGTTGTTCTGCCGTCTCCTTGGCATGGAAGCATCGCAAGACTTGACAACGCTTGTCATTACCTCTTTGGCAGTGGCTTCTGCGCTTGTTACTATTGACAATGGTTCCTGCTCCATAACCAAGGCGAATGAATCAGCATCGAAAGCATTTTTGTTCCAACCGACTGGCTGTGACCTCGCACGACTGACACACAATCTTCGTTTGGGAGTGGTGTTGATTTCCCATATAATAGCTTGGTGGTCGCTATTAGTAAACTCCTCATCGACCCGCCACTCACAGCCCCCTTTAATTAGGTTGCTGCTAACGAATGTCACATCGATAATGGAGCTGGCTGTGCCTTTGCGATATGTGCTTACGGCTCCTGTGTTGAGGAGTACCAGGTTGAGCGAAAACATGGTCTCAAGGAGAGCTCGTCCTCTCGCGCTCGTTTCCCGACATCCCCAGTCAATTGCCCAGGCGTTGAAATCTCCTGCGATGGCGACCGATTCACGCTTCCGTACATCCTCCGCCAAGGTGTCCAAGAATAACTCAAACTCCTCGAGCTGTGCACTAGGAGGTGCATAGCAGCTATAGAAGTGAACCCCTCCCACTTTGGCTCTCACAAGCCATGGTTCGGGGGTATTTGGGAGTTGTTGGAACGGAAGTTTACCGCAAGCCCATATCGCTGCTCTGTCCGTTGTGTCATTTACCCAGGACAGGGTGTCGAAGTTTTTGTACTGCTCGCAGATTATGGCTACGTCGCAATCCAATTCCCGCACCCGCTGTACCAGTAGGTCTTGGGCTGCTTCGCAATGGTTGAGGTTGAGTTGCAGTACTTTCATTTACGGGCTTGTGCTGCTCTCATCGCCTGTTGGTAGATCGGACATTTCCAACTACCCGCAACGTGCCGGCAGTCTGACCTACTATCTTTCTCTTTGCAGAGTAAGCACTTGGCAGGTTGTTGACAAGCCGAGGCATTGTGACCAGCGCCTCCGCATCTGTGACAACAACTGCTTCGGTCAGTCTTGCCTCTGCACGCCTGGGCGTTGTGCCCAAAGTGCCAGCATTTGAAGCACCGTCGAAGGCTGATCCTCTCGCGAACACTTACTGTGCCCCACGCAAGTTTCAGCTTTCCAAGTGCGATGGATTTCTTGGCCTGGACCTCTGGGAGACAAACAACTGCCGTTTGTGTTGATCTATATGCCCGTCGAAGTGATTTCACTGCCTCCTCAATGATCTCTGCCAGGCCGTCGATATTATCTTTGAGCAGCTTTACCACGTCTTCCTTTGTACTGATCTCATCCAGGTCTTTAATTTCAATCTCGATTTGCGGTATTCGAGATTGTACAGTGGCCCCGCTTGGGAGCTTATTCTTGATGGCGTTACAGTAGCGCTCCATCTCCTGAGGGTCTGCCTTCGCGAATAAAAACAGGAGATCTCCCTTAGCTGTTCGTCGGATCTTATTGACTTTTTTGCCTATATCCTGCAAGGTGGGATCATTTTTGATATCTCGCAAGATATCTGCATGGGAGCTCTTCTCGCCTTTCTTTATAAGCAGCGTACAATGTGGCGCTGGTTTTTGCTTATTGATCCTCGGGGCCTTTTTCCTCTTTACCAGTTGCCAGTCAGTCAACTGGTTTGAAGGTTTGTTTCTGGTCTGCGGTTTAAACTTGGATTTTAATCCATTGTTTCTCTTCGCTTCTGAATTGACCACCCTACTTGTTGTTGCCTGGGTGGTTTGCCCGATGTTCTGGCAACCTTCTTTACCGGGCTTTAGCTTGCTAGCTAGCACCGGTTTAAGAGTTTGTGTCTTACTTGATGAGGCTACTGAAGGCGAAGCCTTCGGTGGCGAGGTCCTTGCTACCGAGCCTCCCGGCAGTGAGGCTACTTTTATTGAAGCCGCCTGCTTTGGGGCCGCCGGTGTTGATGCAGCCGGTTTTGAGTTAGCTGCTTTTGAGGCAGCCGCTTTTGGGACCTCCTTTTGCTTTTCACCTTGTGTCTGAGTGTTTGACACCTTTACTGGCGATGTCTGTGTTGTAGCAGGTTTCGCTACAGGAGATGGCTGCATCGTTGACGTCAGATATTTGTCATATTCTGACTTAATGGCGTGTGCCAGTTTCTTGATCTCATGATGTACATTGTGCCTAGGCCCAATGAACGTCAAGAGCTCATCGATCTTTGCTCCTAATTTGTTTGGAGCGCCACTCTCATCTGTTGCCCTTTGGGGGACGTCAACTCCACTATTCGCCTTTTGGAGGACTTGGCTGAATAGTGTATTGCTGCCAGCTCTAGTTTTAATGGTCGATGTTGTACCATTAACGGTGTTCTTCTTCTTCTTGTCACTATGTGACGGAACCAGTGATAATTCGCTCCCCCCAGAATCCGTGGAGCGTGCACCGGCCACCGAGGCTTTCACTCGATCGGAGCCGGTGGTGGGATTATCCTCTGCAGAGGTACCCACCTGGGGTATTAAGTTCACCTTATCACCCATATC
Source organism: Octodonta nipae (assembly GCA_034190945.1). Classification (NCBI taxonomy): domain Eukaryota; kingdom Metazoa; phylum Arthropoda; class Insecta; order Coleoptera; family Chrysomelidae; genus Octodonta; species Octodonta nipae. The sequence goes on from CM067217.1 coordinate 109,255,309, forward strand.
CATAAATGGTTTATTTTCGGGGTTCCTTCCCCTATCTGATTTTGGTCCGCCCTGAAGAAATCCTCAGTACTCCCCATTGCTGGAGAGCGTTCCCCTATCCGCCACCTGGGGAGGCGCCCGGTAGTGGACCAACAACCACCTCGGGGTGTGTGTTTTTTTTTTTTTTTTTATCCGAAGAGGGGGGAAATACATTGCGTACTTAACTAGCACGTGCTAGCCGTCGTGCGGGACTCCCGATGCAATGACTTCAAAGCAAGAGTAAATCGTTGCATTGAAACCAGTATACCGTATACCCGCTAAAACCCTAACCTCTTTCTCCTACAACCATGGTCCCCTGCGGCACTCTTTGTCAATACTACTTCGCAAGGGTGGTTCATTGCAGATGTTAACTGCTCTTACATTGGAAGCCTCTAAAGCCTACTCCTCGAAGGTATTGCGGAGCTCTTTAAGGATAGTCTCCGCGTAATCTGATGCCAAGTTCCAGGCTTGGGGGCCCTTCAGCATGGCTTCTACTATTTGTTCTGGAACGATATTAGTCTCCAGAATCCTCTCCACTTCAGCACGTTGATCCTGAAACCGGGGGCAGGAGAAGAACACGTGTTCTGCGTCCTCTATAACGTCCGTACAGTGTGGGCAGTTTGGGGAGTTTGCCCTCCTGAACCTGTGCAGGTATGCTCGAAAGCATCCATGTCCAGTCAGGAGTTGAGTGATGTAGAACCCAACCTCCCCATGCTGGCGGTTGACCCAACGACTGATGTTAGGTATCAATCGATATGTCCACCGGCCTTTAGTAGAGCTGTCCCACCTCTCCTGCCATTGCCCTAGACTCATGGCTCTTTCATCGCTGTTTCCTATCGGTTGGTCTTTCTCTAACTTTCTTCAATAAAGCCGTCCCCTTTCTGCAGCCAGGATGTCGGGGTGTGTGTGTGTGTGTGTGTGCGTGAGTGTGTGTGTGTTAGGTGGTGTCCGGGAATTCATCCGCGTAGTTGATAACTCATCCCTGTCGGGATCGTGGGTAAAATGACGACGTTTCGTCAGAGTTACATCTGCCCTCTTCAGGACGGTTCGTATAATTTTCGTAGCCTTCTACTTTCTCTTCTAGTTACTCGAATATACTAAGATTTTCCGGAGCGGGCGCGGTGTTATATAGTCGCGACTGGGCTCCTATCGTTTGGCACCGTGAACGGCTGCGTGTGATTGGCCCTTGGCGCTCAGTGGCCACGCCTCCCGCTTGCTGATTGGTTATCTCCGGTTGAGTTGTTATAGGACGGGTCCGGGCCGGTATGGTGTTTAATAGAATTTTCCAACAATTCGATAAGTTATGAATCTCATTGCGTACTTTTATACTATGAGGCCTCTTCCCTATTACAAATGCCTCTCTTACGAGTCTTGATTTCGTGTTCTATATTTGCCAGTACTCTGGTGTTCTCAAAGTCTATTCGGTGTGACGTCGTGGTGGCTTGTTCCGCAATGGATGTTGTTTTTTCCTGCTTTCTTATAGCGTTCTGTTGTTCATCACGCTTGAATTCTTCTCTTAGTTTGCCCCACATAGGTTTTATGACAGTCTGCACAGGGAATCTCGTACACTCCCTGTTGTTCTAAAGGGATCCACGTCTTCGGAGTCCTCAACACCGTGCTTATTTTTCTGTCTGCATTGAAAATAGTATCGATATTTTGTCTACGTTGAATTCTTGCAGTACCCTTGACATACGGTAAATAAGCCTTGATTATTGGTGTCTCATGCTTCTCGTCTGTTTGTCTCGGAAATGACTTTAGGGCTCTTTGAATATTTCAGTCTGTAAATCCGTTTTGTCTCAGAGCTGTTTTTAAACTGTCCATTTCCTGTTTTATGTTGTCGTGGTCAGTTAGTCTTTGTAATCTGGTTACTAAAGTCTTGACGACGGCTTGTAATTGGGTGGTGATGAGAATTAGCATGACGGTATCTGTTGGTGTGAGTTGCTTTCCTATATACTGTATGGCCAAGGGTTCCATCTTCCTTCCTATTTATGAGACCATCAAGGAATGGCAGTTGATTGTTGGCTTCAACCTCCATTGTAAATTTTATTTTGTGATGGATGCCATTAATGTGGCCTAAAAATGTGTTGAAGTGTTGCCTCCCATGAGGCCAAATCACAAATGTATCATCCACATATAGCAACCATAAACTGGGCTTATGAGTTGCTGCTCTTAGTGCCAACTCCTCAAAGTTCTCCATAAAAAGGTTCGCTATAACAGGTGAGAGTGGCGATCCCATTGGAGCTCCTTCCACTTGTTTGTATCGTTGGTTCTCGTAAACAAAATAGGTGTTCATCAGACAGTGCTTTGTTAAGTCTACAAGGTGTTGGGGTGTTTTGTATTTTTCTATTATGATATCCAAGGCTTCGTCTATAGGGATGTTGGTGAAAAGGGACACTACGTCAAAACTTACAAGAAGACACTCTGGTTGTAAGACCGTTTTTCTAAGTATTTCGATGAAATGTGTCGAATTTCACATATGAGTCTGCCCCCTATGCAAATGGTTGAAGTTGTTGGGGTAGGTATTTGGCTAGCTATTGTGTTGGGGATCCAATTGAGCTTACTATTTGCCTTAAAGGTGCACCTTCTTTATGTACTTTTGGCAACCCATAGAATTTCGGACATCTCGATGACTTTTCACGCGAAATGAGTTGAAGTTGGAGATTTTTGTCAATCCTACTTGCTTGGATTTTGGCCTTGGTTATTTTCTCCAGATAAGTTGTTGGGTCAGTAGTAATTTGTTTATATGCTGGATCTCGTAGCAATGTTTGAATTTTGTTTGAATAATCCACTGTATCTAAAATTACAGTCGCATTTCCTTTATCAGCAGGAAGAATGGCAATGTCCTTATTGAGACGAAGTTGTTTCAAGGCCAAATTTTCTTCTATAGATAGGTTTCGTTTGGGTGGTTTAGACTTTCTTAGAACATGTGACACATCTTGTCTAATTATTTCAGCGGTGTTCGCATCTAATTTTGAAACTGCTGTTTCCACGCCACGTATTACGCTCTCTGTTGGTATGTGAGAGGGAGCAATAGCGTAATTGAATCCCTTAGCCAACACGCCAATCGAGGTAGAGTACAATTGTCCCGAAGATAAGTTATAAACGGTTTTATTCGTTTCCAATTGCCGTGAGGTTACACTGTGACCGTTATTTTCCGAGAAAAGTTCGTTTTTAGGGTTCTGTTGGAGCTTCAATTTGTTAAATTTTGTCTGTTGTTGCATTGTTGTCAACTCTGCATATGTTTCGGCCCTAAATTCGCTAATCTCATCGAATTTATCCCATATTATCGGGTGGAGTGTATTGCTTACCTGTAGGTGAATATATAAGAGTTTAGTATTAAGAACATCCAAATCTCTTCTGACATCACGTAAGGCTTCCCTAATTAGGACACAACTAGCTTTCCATAAGATATTCTGTGTTTTTCGGTTTTTCTTCCAGAACTTTACCGTCATGTTTTTCGGAATAACTCCTTCATCGCGGCATCGTTTTAAACAATGTAGATCGCACAAAAGTTTGCTTCTTTTCGCGCGTAATTTCTCAAATGTTTTCCACAAATAAAAAGTATTCCCCCCGTAGAGATTCACTATATTTGTTTTTAAGTTTTCGCGGGCACTAAATGTGTTAGGTGGTTTCCGGCAGAGCGACATCTACCCTCTTTAGTATATAGGAAAGCAATTCACACCAACAGATACCTTCATGCTCATTCTCATCACCACCCAGCCCAACTACAAGCCGTCGTCAAGACTTTAGTAACCAGATCACAAAGACTAGCTGACCAGGATAACATCAAACAGGAAATGGACAGTTTAAAAGCAGCTCTGAGACAAAACGGATTTACAGACCGAAATATACAAAGAGCCGTAAAGTCAAAACCGAGACAAACAGACGAGGAGCATGAGACGCCAATAATCAAGGCTTATTTACTGTATGTCAAAGGGACCACGGACAGTATTGCAAGAATTCTACGGAGACACAATATCGATACTATTTTCAATACATACAGAAAAATAAGCACGGGGTTGAGGACTCCCAAGACGAGGATCCCTTTAGAACAACAGGGAGTGTACGAGATTCCATGTGCAGACTGTCATAAAACCTATGTGGGGCAAACTAAGAGAAGAATTCAAGCGTGATGAACAACAGAACGCTATAAGAAAGCAGGAAAAAACAACATCCATTGCGGAACACGCTACCACGACGTCTCACCGAATAGACTTTGAGAACACCAGAGTACTGGCAAATATAGAACACCCGAAAATAAGACTCGTAAGAGAGGCAATTGAAATAGCGAAGAGGCCTCACAGTCTAAACGCACGCAATGAAATCCAGAACTTATCGAATTGTTGGAAAATTCTATTAAACACCGTACCGGTCCGGACCCGTCCTATAACAACTCAACCGGATATAACCAATCAGCAAGCGGGAGACGTGGCCACTGAGCACCAAGGGCAAATCACACGTAGCCCTTCACGGTGCCAAACGATAGCGCGCGCTCCGGAAAATCTTAGTATCCGAGTAACTAGAAGCGAAAGCAGAAGGCTACGAGAATTATGAGAACCAACCTGAAGAGAGCAGATGTGACTCTGCCGAAACGTCGTCATTTTACCATCGATCCCGGCAGGGATCAGTTAGCAACTACGCGGATGAATTCCCGGAAACCACCTAATACATTTAATGCCCGCGAAAACTTAAAAAATATATATATATATATATATATATATATATATATATATGTAGCTCTCTTGATGGTCCGGGTGTTCGTCCGTTGAAAGTTTTGTCCCTGTAAAGGAACGGTCGCCTGACGTTTCGCCAAAATCTCACTTGGGATTTTCATAAGGCTTTTCCTCTTCTTCCAACACGAAGGGTGGCTGCAGGTTCGGACCTTTCCGGACTACTTCGTATCCGAGATCGTCGGCTAGGTCGTTCTCCGCTTGGTCTGCTCTCCGTGGCGTCTGAAGTGGAAGTCAGACGGAGAGCAGACCAAGCGGAGAACGACCTAGCCGACGATCTCGGATACGAAGTAGTCCGGAAAGGTCCGAACCTGCAGCCACCCTTCGTGTTGGAAGAAGAGGAAAATCCTTATGAAAATGCCAAGTGAGATTTTGGCGAAACGTCAGGCGACCGTTCCTTTACAGGGACAAAACTTTCAACGGACGAACACCCGGACCATCAAGAGAGCTACACATAGTTCCGTCCGTGCCAACTTGTTTTCAAATATATATATCTATATATAAATAGGCTAAGACAAAACGATTAGGTACCATTTTCTCCTCTGTTTCTCAACCGATTTTCTTCATTTTTGTTTTGTTTAGTAGCTACTGACGACCTTCAGTGCAGAATGCTAATCTTAATTTATAATATTGGTTCATTCATTAAATAAAATATAATAAAAATTCATAATTTACGTCAATAATGTCAATGCCAAACAAATGAATGTGCCGCGTGCCGCTGCCGCCAGACTCAAACCATTGAGTAATTATATATAGACAGACCAATGCTATTATATACTTAGAGCATGTAGTTCTGGAGGTGGCATGCAAGCGTTGTTATTGTTTAGTGGGTAAAGTAATCGTTGAATATCATAATTATACAGGGCGATTCCAGATATGTTAGAAATATTTTTTTAATGGGTGGCACATAAGCAGTTGCATATTTAGGGAGTTTAAAATATAGAGCAGAGTGCAATTATAACTAATAAAATAATTATATAGGGAAGCCCATTAGCGGTTGAATTTACAGAGTTCTTGGAATAGAAGGTGCAGTAAAATTACAGTTATACAGGGTGGTGCAAAAAATGTTATACATAGATGCATATACAGGGTGGCGGAAATGGAAATGCAACATTTCGTAATCCATAAGCAGTTGTATATATAGTTAAGATGAAATATAGGGTAAGAGGAATTATAGATATACAGGATGGTGATAAAAAATGTTAGAATAGGAAATGATTTATAGAGTAGACCACGAAGAGTTCCATATATATAATGATTGAAATATAGGTCGGAGTAGAATTATAGTTACAGAAGATAATTAAAAATTTCATAAACAAAAAGAGTAAATATGGTAGGTCATAGGCAGTGGCATATACAGAATGGTTTACCCGGTGGTTGAAAAATGTTAAAAAATATTATGCGTGGTCCATAAGCAGTTGCATATACAGGGTGGTGGAAATATATAATGAGATGGAATTGTTATAACGAGGATTTTAATAAATGTTAGAGAATTGAGTGCAGTTATAGCTATACAGGGGTGTTAGAAAAAATAAATATGTAGGGTAGCCCATTAGCAGTTGAATTGTTGTCATATTAAATTAAGAATTACGAATTTGAACACAAATAAAGTTCTATGAATTATATCTGAAAAAAACTTGAATTTCGTTACTTATTTGTAGAAGCGAGATGTAAGACCGACATCTAGGATTTTCGAGGAATCTATCACACAGATGTTCCGAATCTGGATCCCTTCTGTGTAATTGCTGTTCTCCCTAAAGTCCTAGGATAGAATGTCACGATAAAATTTTCATGTTACTTAACCTGCCAGAGATATTGACACAATTGGTCGAATTTCGACCACTGGGCGATAGCTAGTATATATATATATATATATATATATATATATATATATATATATATATATATATATGTGTGTGTGTGTGTGTATATATATATATATATATATATATATATATATATATATATATGTTATATAAAATTATACCATGAACTTAACCGACATCCGTGAGAATCGCCATGAACTATGCCTATTTGGCATCTTTAAACTTATATAATGTAAAATTTCTTTTCTACTGTATTAATTATTACTCTGTCTGTAGTTAGTTTATAGCGTTATTTTTAACCGACTTCAAAAAGAAGGAGGTTCTCAATTCGTCTGTATCTATGTTTTTTTTTGCTTTTTTTATGTTTGTTCACCGATTACTCGGAAACGGCTCGAGGAATTTCAACCATTTTAGTGGATCCTGTTTGAGTGGATAGCGAAGTGGTCCCATATTTTTTTGATTAAAATAACTTTTACCGTTTCTTAAAAAATGGGGAAAAACTAATTTTACCTATTCTCATGTACTCTATGCGTTGGTGGTGGAGCCGGTGTTATTATAAAATTTGAAAAAATTTATTCGGAACGTGGGACAAATTGAAAAAAGATATTGGATTAGTTCTGTTATTACTAAAAGTAGTCAGAATTTTTTTTCAAATAACATAGCTTTTATCGTTTCTTACAGAATGTGGAATAACTTTTTATCTATTTTCTTATATTCTATGTCTTGGTGGAATCGCCGGTATTATAAAATTTGATGGAGTTACTGGTATTATTAACTAATCGGAACTTAGGGTAAATTATAAATAAGATGAATTAATCAAAATAAGTGTCAGTTAATATGAATATACAGTGTGTGTTCATAAATCAAACGATTTCTTTTTATTCATAATTTTAAGAGAAAAAAGTTATTCTTCACAAACAGATTTTTTATATAGTCTGAAACATGAACAGTAATCATTCCACGTCAATTTTTATTAACTGTAGAGAAGGTTTGTCTTCAAACAGGACTTTTGATTGCATATTAAAGTACCTTCATTTCTGTTAAGATATAAAATTGTTATCAAATAGAATTAATCTAATACTATACGAACCAGGTTTATATATATATATATATATATATATATATATGTGTGTGTGTGTGTGTGTTTTTTTTTTATCCGAAGAGGGGGGAAATACATTGCGTACTTAGCTAGCACATGCTGGCCGTCGTGCGGGACTCCCGATGCAATGACTTCAAAGCAAGAGTAGATCGTTGCATTGAAACCAGTATACCGTATACCCGCTAAAACCCTAACCTCTTTCTCCTACAACCATGGTCCCTTGCGGCACTCTTACTCAATACTACTTCGCAAGGGTGGTTCATTGCAGATGTTTACTGCTCTGACATTGGAAGCCTCTAAAGCCTACTCCTCGAACGTATTGCGGAGTTCTTTGAGGATAGTCTCCGCGTAATCTGATACCAAGTTCCAGGCTTGGGGGCCCTTCAGCATGGCTTCTACTATTTGTTCTGGAACGATATTAGTCTCCAGAATCCTCTCCACTTCAGCACGTTGATCCTGAAACCGGGGGCAGGAGAAGAACACGTGTTCCGCGTCCTCTATTACGTCCGTACAGTGTGGGCAGTTTGGGGAGTTTGCCCTCCTGAACCTGTGCAGGTATGCTCGAAAGCATCCATGTCCAGTCAGGAGTTGAGTGATGTAGAACCCAACCTCCCCATGCTGGCCGTTGACCCAACGACTGATGTTAGGTATCAATCGATATGTCCACCGGCCTTTAGTAGAGCTGTCCCACCTCTCCTGCCATTGCCCTAGACTCATGGCTCTTTCATCGCTGTTTCATGTCGGTTGGTCTTTTTCTAACTTTCTGCGATAAAGCCGTCCCCTTTCTGCAGCCAGGATGTCGATTGGCAGGGTAGAGGCAATCACAATCACCGCCTCGTAAGACACAGTGCGATAGGATGATGCCATTCGAATCGCTGAGAGCCGCTGGACTGATTTCATTTTCCGGCGGTACGATGGTAGCTCGAGCGATTTCTCCCATACCGGTGCCCCGTACAACAAAACAGAAGTAGTTACTGTTGCCAGTAGCTGTCTTCTTATTTGTCTAGGGCCTCCGACATTCGGCATTATTCTAGATAATGCCCCCTGTACCCCAGCTGCTTTCTTGCTGGCCGCGATTATGTGCTTTTTTGAAGTTGAGCCGTGTGTCCAGGAGCACCCCCAAATAGCTGATGAAGGGCTGCGACTGTATATAGGTGTCGCCTATTTTGAGGGTGATGGTTTCCCTTGCCTTCCGACTGCTAACAAGAAGTGTTTCGGTCTTTTGCTCTGCTAAACTCAAGTCCGCTGCGAGCATCCAATGCTGAATTGTGGATATAGCGAATGAGAAGGTTGTTTGTATCTCCTCTATGTGCTTGCGCACTATGATCAATGCCACATCATCGGCGAATGCCACTAGCCTGACGCCCTCAGGCAGACCGAGCAGGAGCAGGTCGTTGTACATTACGTTCCATAAGAGGGGGCCAAGAACAGAGCCCTGAGGTACACCTCCTGTGATCTTATAGTCTACTTGCCCATTTTCAGTTTGGTACAACAAGATGCGGTCCTTGAAATACGCTGAAACCATTCTGCGCAAGTACTGCGGAACTTCCATCCTGGCAAGAGCCTCCAAAATGCGGTCCCAGCGGGCCGAGTTAAAGGCGTTCTTGATATCCAGGGTGGCTATTAGACAGTACTTTTTTCCACCTCTTCTCCATCTCTTTCCCGAGATAGCCTCTCTGGCGATGTTGGTAACGAGTGTCACGGCATCGATGGTTGATCTCCCCTTTCTGAACCCGAATTGGTTGGTGGAAAGTTTCGGCTCAACGTAGGGCTCCAGCCTATCTGCTATTATCCTTTCAAGGAGTTTTCCCGCAGAGTCCAACATACAGAGGGGACGATATGATGACGGTTCGTCGGGAGGTTTCTTTCCCCCTTTAGGGAGGAGCACAAGCCTCTGCTTTTTCCACTAAGCCGGGAAAACCCCCTGCTTTAGACAGGTCTCATGCATGTGTAGAAACATGTCAGGCCTATTGGCTATGGGGCATTTTAGCGCGATGTTAGGTATGCCATCTGGACCGGGAGCCTTACCGTTTTGGAGCCGGTTGCACGCGCCCATCAGCTCATTCATAGTCACTGATGGTATATCTTCGTCCCTCACCTGCCACGAAGGATAAGCGGGTAGCTCAGGCTTCGCAGGAAACAGGTGAGTGACAATGCGGTGCAATGATTCGGGGCAGTTCGTTGATGTCATGGGGGTGGCCTTGATTTTATGCATCACGATTTTATAGGGTTTTCCCCATGGATCTTGGTCAACTTCGCCACACAACTCCTTCCAGTAGGATCTCTTGCTTGAGAGAATGGCTCTTCGTAGTTGTTGTCTTTTGATCTCGTAGTCGAGCCTTAGTTCTTCTGTTGTGACCCTGTCGCGTCTCCGTGCTCGTTGATGCAGCCTTCGTGCTTTGAGACACTCTCGTCGGTGTTGTGAGATCATGTCGTTCCACCAGTAAACTGGTGGGCGGCTGTTGTTCTGCCGTCTCCTTGGCATGGATGCATCGCAGGACTTGACAACGCTTGTCATTACCTCTTTGGCAGTGGCTTCTGCGCTTGTTGCTATTGACAATGGTTCCTGCTCCATAACCAAGGCGAATGAATCAGCATCGAAAGCATTTTTGTTCCAACCGACTGGCTGTGACCTCGCACGACTGACACACAATCTTCGTTTGGGAGTGGTGTTGATTTCCCATATAATAGCTTGGTGGTCGCTATTAGTAAACTCCTCATCGACCCGCCACTCACAGCCCCCTTTAATTAGGTTGCTGCTAACGAATGTCACATCGATAATGGAGCTGGTTGTGCCTTTGCGATATGTGCTTACGTCTCCTGTGTTGAGGAGTACCAGGTTGAGCGAAGACATGGTCTCAAGGAGAGCTCGTCCTCTCGCGCTCGTTTCCCGGCATCCCCAGTCAATTGCCCACGCGTTGAAATCTCCTGCGATGGCGACCGATTCACGCTTCCGTACATCCTCCGCCAAGGTGTCCAAGAATAACTCGAACTCCTCGAGCTGTGCACTAGGAGGTGCATAGCAGCTATAGAAGTGAACCCCTCCCACTTTGGCTCTCACAAGCCATGGTTCGGGGGTATTTGGGAGTTGTTGGAACGGAAGTTTACCGCAAGCCCATATCGCTGCTCTGTCCGTTGTGTCATTTACCCAGGACAGGGTGTCGAAGTTTTTGTACTGCTCGCAGATTATGGCTACGTCGCAATCCAATTCCCGCACCCGCTGTACCAGTAGGTCTTGGGCTGCTTCGCAATGGTTGAGGTTGAGTTGCAGTACTTTCATTTACGGGCTTGTGCTGCTCTCATCGCCTGTTGGTAGATCGGACATTTCCAACTACCCGCAACGTGCCGGCAGTCTGACCTACTATCTTTCTCTTTGCAGAGTAAGCACTTGGCAGGTTGTTGACAAGCCGAGGCATTGTGACCAGCGCCTCCGCATCTGTGACAACAACTGCTTCGGTCAGTCTTGCCTCTGCACGCCTGGGCGTTGTGCCCAAAGTGCCAGCATTTGAAGCACCGTCGAAGGCTGATCCTCTCGCGAACACGTACTGTGCCCCACGCAAGTCTCAGCTTTCCAAGTGCGATGGCTTTCTTGGCCTGGACCTCTGGGAGACAAACAACTGCCGTTTGTGTTGATCTATATGCCCGTCGAAGTGATTTCACTGCCTCCTCAGTGATCTCTGCCAGGCCGTCGATATTATTTTTGAGCAGGTTTACTACGTCTTCCTTGGTACTGATCTCGTCCAAGTCTTTAATTTCAATCTCGATTTGCGGTATTCGAGATTGTACAGTGGCCCCGCTTGGGAGCTTATTCTTGATGGCGTTACAATAGCGCTCCATCTCCTGAGCGTCTGCCTTGGCGAATAACAAAAGTAGATCTCCCTTAGCTGTTCGTCGGATCTTATTGACTTTTTTGCCTATATCCTGCAAGGTGGGATCATTCTTGATACCTCGCAAGATATCTGCATGGGAGCTCTTCTCGCCTTTCTTTATAAGCAGCGTATAATGTGGCGCTGGCTTTTGCTTATTGGTCCTCGGGGCCTTTTTCCTCTTTACCACTTGCCAGTCAGTCGACTGGTTTGCAGGTTGGTTTTTGGTCTGCGGTTTAAACTTGGATTTTAATCCATTGTTTCTCTCCGCTTCTGAATTGACCACCCTACTTGTTGTTCCCTGGGTAGTTTGCCCGATGTTCTGACGACCTTCCTTACCGGGCTTTAGCTTGGTAGCTAGCACCGGTTTAAGCGTTTTAAGTGGTGGTGCCTTACTTGATGAGGCTACTGAAGGCGAGACCTTCTTTTTATTCATAATTTTAAGAGAAAAAAGTTATTCTTCACAAACAGATTTTTTAAATAGTCTGAAACATGAACAGTAATCATTCCATGTCAATTTTTATTAACTGTAGAGAAGGTTTGTCTTCAAACAGGACTTTTGATTACATATTAAAGTACCTTCATTTCTGTTAAGATATAAAATTGTTATCAAATAGAATTAATCTAATACTATACGAACCAGGTTTATATATATATATATATATATATATATATATATATATATATATATGTGTGTGTGTGTGTGTGTGTGTGTATGTATGTATATATGTAATTGAGTTCTGGAAAAAAGGCTCTAACGATTTCAATGGAATTTTCCTATTTAGAATTTTTAATAGATAGAAATCGATTAGTTAGGGTCTCATATTTGGGAAAATCGTATTGCTGAGAAATTAAATAATTTAAAAAATTATTGACAGGTTGCGACAATACAGGGTAATTTGGTAACCTACGTAAGAGTGAGATTCGTCTTGTAAATTTTTTTTCAATACATAGTGATTTGACACCTGGAGATTTCAAGTTTTCAAAGTGATAAATTGCCAAGGCAGACGATTTTAGGATGAGTGATATCTTACCAATTTGAATATTAATTTCACGCATATAAATATATATTTGTGGTGTTAAAATAAAATTATATAGGGTAGTTATTAAAATGTTAGTTGATCCATAAGACTGGTTATGCAAGATGGTAAAAAAAATAACGTCGAATTTAATTATAGCATACAGGATGGTTAGTAAAAAGCAAGAAAAAAATTATATAAAGTAGCTCATAGCAGTTGGAAATTAATGATAGCTGACATACAGGGCGAACTACAAATATTGTTATGAAGGTTGGTTAAAAAAATGTTAATAGAATGTTACAGCTGTAGGATAACTCATTAGCAATTACAGCCATTGCATCACTGAAAATTGTAAAATAAATACATTTAAAAAAAAAGCAAAAACCGACTTCAAAAGAAAATTAACTAAAAAGCATGATATAATATTTTGCAACAATTAAATACTTTTTATGAAGTCGGTGCCAAGCGAAAGTGAAAATATTTTGTGAGGTATATTGATGAGTTGTACTTCGCAACATCACTGTTCAAATTGGCACCGACTTCATAAAAAGTATTTAATTGTTGCAAAATATTATTTCATGCTTTTTAGTTAATTTTCTTTTGAAGTCGGTTTTTGTTTTTTTAAAAATTTTAAAAACACAATTTTGAAAAGTGTGGTATAACAAATTCGTGCAGTCAGTAGGATCCGTCAACGTTACTAGAGCACGAGCTTAATTCTAACTTGTAGCGGTTGACTCTATTCCTCAACGGAGCAAAGAACCTCGAAGAAGTCCCAACTGCAATAACAATGAGAACACGGATCTTCCAATGTTCCTGTTGATGTGAGTAGTAGTGAATCGTCTAACGTATAAGGTTTAAAGAACTTATTTGATTGATTTGATTAATTTGATTTATTTGATTTTTATTTGATTGATTATTTTATTTATTTGATAATCTTGATATATTATTTGAATTGATTTATTATTTGATTATTTGAATTCAAATATTAATTTGATATATTTTGATTTACTCTTACATTTTATTTAATTATTTACCGTTCTATTATCCAAAATATCGGTTATTCCCCATTTACATTTGCTTACTAAAAATTTTATACCATATTTTGTTGAAACCCATTTTGCATACCAGCATTTATTTTTACTCTTTTATTTTTTCCAACTTGTGTACACTTTTAATTCTAACACATCGAAATGGCACAAGCAACAAACAACGTTGTTTCCGATGAAACCGAAAAATACCGGTTATCGGAAATATTTTCAATCATTCCCGAATTTCAGGGCGACCAAATCTCCTTGGCCACCTTCATACATGCTTGCAATTGTGCTTACAACATATCAACCGCGGATCAAAAATATCTATTGGTCAACTCAAATACACAAATCTGCTCCTTCTAAACCCACATTTCAGGTCCGAAAGCCATCACAACCACCGAAATGTTTAAATTGTGGACGATTAGGCCACATTGCAGTAGATGGACAGCAAAATAACCCTCCCTCAATCTTACAACCAAAATATTAGACCAAATTTCATCCCCAAACACCAACCATTAAGGTCCACCTTTTCGACCAATGAATTTCCAAAGACCCTCGTTTAAACCAAATCAGTTCCGACCGTCTGTAATACAGACAAACCCACACTATCGTCCAGAAAGGACGCATCATTTCAATGAACACCTGAATACTGATTATCAAATATATTCAGTAAGATACTACGGCTATAATACTGGAAATAACCCATACATTTATGACGATTTCAGTCAAAATCCTGTCGACTATGACATTGAACAAACTCCACACGATAACTTCGTTACACCTTTGCACAGTCACGAATATCAGGATTTTCTAGCTCTCCCGAGCCTAGATCGGCCCCCCGATTCAACAACTACCATTTTCGAAGTCCAAACCCAAATCCAGAATTTGAATCTGGAAGATTTCAACCCGAATGCGAATTTCCCGGAACAAGTATTTCCCTAAGTCCTCTCCTAACTGTCAACTCCAAAAATTTTTATTACATTCTTGACGCTTCCGGAAAATTCAAACTTCTCATTGATATCGGGGCTGGTATCTCCATTTTTAAAGAAAACACCGTTAAATTTTTCGTCAAAGATTTCCGGAAAAAGTGACAATCCAAGGTATCACTCATGAGAAAAATTCAATCTCTCACTCCACCCTCATTCCGTTCGCCGTAAGTAATCCCCATAAGGTTTTTATCTACAGTCTACAGTTTATCTACAGTCTATCGACAGATTGAGTTTGATGGAATATTAGGGCTTAATTTTCTTGAACATTACGAATGTATTGTTGACTTAAAATGAAAGCAATTAATTACGAACTTCAAAAAAATATTTCCTTGCGTAAAGTGCCCACAAACAAACTCGTACTCCTAACAACCAAGTAACTATTCAGGCACGAACCGAACAAATTTTCAAACTCAAGTGCGATCTTAGAAATTCTGACGCAATTTTACCGACACAAGTAATTGAAAAAGTACGACTTCCCAACGTAGTTGTACACGTTAATTCAAAGGGAGAATTTCTGACTTAGATAATAAACGCGAACGCAATGCCCAAAACTGTTAACTTTTCCAATCTTCATTTAGAACCCCGTGACCTTACAGACCCTCTCTTAAATTTGAATACACAGGATTACTCTGACTCTATAAACTTAGACAGAAACTTAACTGTCAGGGAACAAACTCGTACAGAACACCTTAATGACGAAGAGCGAGAACTTATCACGAACCTCTGTTTAGAATTCGAAGATATTTTCTATCTTGAAGGCAATGTTTTGTCCTTTGCCAACGCAGTAAAACATTCTATTGACACCAATAATGCCAAGCCCGTTTTCACAAAATCGTACAGATATCCTCAAGTCCATATGGAGGAAGTGAAAACCCAAATTTCCAAAATGCTTGATCAAGGCATTATCAGGCACTCTTCTTCTCCTTGGTCCTCCCCCGTATGGGTCGTCCCCAAGAAACTCTATGCTTCTAGTAAGCAAAAGTGGCTAGTTGTTATCGACTATAGGAAGTTAAACGAACTAACTGTAGGCGATAAATATCCTCCACCCAACATTTCTGATCTCCTCAATCAAGTTGGTAAGTGTCAATACTTTTCGACACTGGATCTCTCTTCCGGGTTCCACCAGTTGGAAATCGGTATCTGTGTTGATAATGGCCATTACGAATTCGTTCGTATGCCATTTGGCTTGAAAAATGCACCTTCTACCTTTCAGAGGGTCATGGACAACATTCTTTTGGGTATCCAAAATGAACGTTGCCTCGTGTACATGGATAGTCTATTCACCAACCATCCATGAGCATATGCCCAATTTAACAGAAGTCTTTAAACGTCTTAGACAGTCAAACTTAAAAATTCAACCTGGCAAATTTGAGTTTCTCCTCCTCAGCCCCAAACTCCTAAAGATGTTAAATATTTTTTTGGTCTCGATGGATATTACCGACGTGTTACCCCCACTTTCTCTAAGATCTCAAAGTCTCTAACAAAACTCCTACAAAAAGACGTCAAATCCATCTTCGACGCAGACATAGAACTGAAGCAAGCCCTTCTATCTGACCCTATCTTGATCTACCCAAATTTCGAAGAACCATTCCTGCTCACTACTGATGCTAGTGCTTTTGCAATTGGAGCGGTTCTCTCACAAGGCCCCCTAGGAAAAGATCTTCCTATAGCTTATGCTTCGCATACTCTCTGCGCTGCAGAAACTCGATACTCCACTATCGAATGGTAACTGCTAGCCATTGTGTGGGCAGTCAAGCAGCACTACAGACCTTATCTTTTTGGGAGAAAGCATACTTTACTCTGCGATCACCGCCCGCTTACTTAGCTCTTCTATTAAAGATCCTGGCAGTCGTCTAGAGCCAGATGGCGCCTCAAGCTAGAGGAGTATAACTACAAAATCGAATACAAGCCCGGCAAGGTAAACTTGAACGCAGATGCCCTTTCCCGAATTAAAATCAACCACTTTAAATAATGGACTGACCTTATTTTCAAAGTCAACATTTTGTCAAATAACGAAACCGACCCAGAACAACCAGACTCCGATAACGATCAAGAACCCGATGATCATGACAACGAATGACAACAGAATTTAATCGATTTGTTCAACTATATAAAACCGAGTCGATAATCGATTATTCAAAAATTGAAATTTCACAAACGAATAGTCACTTTCTTCTGGCAAAATAAACTCAATGACTTGCATGACAAAATCATCGAAACATTTTCGAAGAAGACCCAAACTTCACTACTGACACTCTAAACGTTCTAGCCAGTAAGGCATTGAAAATATTTAATTGTGTCTTTACACTTTGATCCTGGAACAGTTGTCTCACAACTTTTCAACATCCTCTATAACAACCAAGACCAGTTCAACAAATCCGAAACATTCTGTATTGAAAACAACGGTGAACTACCGATTCTTGAAATACTATCCTTTATATTTGCAGACAAAGACGTAAAACTAAAAATTTGTGACAACTCCCTCACAAGACGAAATTCCCGTTATACTTCAACAGTACCACTGCCGCAAAAATAACCTTCATCTTGGAATTAACGAGACCGCATTAAAGAAAAGTATAATTGGACTGGACTAATCAAAAGTGTAGAGCAATTTATTAAGTCCTGTGAAACTTGCCAAAAGGTAAAGTTCTGTAGAAAAAACTTAAGTGCTCCTTTTGTCATAATTGAAACACCAAAAACGCCCTTCGAACGTATCAAAATACTTTTGCGTGTTTTCGTACTGTTTCCATCTAATTTGTAATAAACTTAACATATCTTGTTTTTCTTCATTTGTGAAACTAATTTTGTTTGAAACTATGTGTGATCTAATTTCATTTGACAAGTACTGTATTTAAAAAAATCGTTGTTGGAGTCAAGGCCAACTAATGCGAGATTTTTTTTTTTTTTCAATTTGTTTTTGTTTTGTCTTTTAGTTAACCTATAATGACATTATTATTTTATTTATAATAGAAACTGTCAGTTCCTTGGTAAATATTTTGGGCTTTTTTACTGAAGCCTGTTGTGGTATATTATACATATAAAAATATTATTACCAAACATACTAATTTAGCCTTCATTTTTATTGAACACAAAATTAAAATATCGCGACTATTTATTTATTTTTACAATAAATTGTTAATACTTCAACAGTGTAACATAAAATTTTCAAATCATTTGTTTTACTAATATTGTTGATATTTGTGAAAAATAATGTATGGGTATGTTTAGAATTAATTTGTGATCTACAATTTTGACTAAGACACGCAAAACTAGTTGTTGCCATAAATTGCTTAAAGGGCAATTTGGACACTAAACACTGATACTTGTGACCTACTGACATCAGTATAAGTAATACAAACCCACCATAATTCAACAAAATAGGTAGATTCGTTCTGATTGAACAATTCTTTTGTTGTTCTTTGCGAAAAATTTTTGCTATTTGTGCAAATTTTGAAATTATTACACGCCCTTTGATATATTTTCGAATATCCAACTAGAAACTACACACTGACTATTAGGGATGAACTCACCAAATTTACTCAAGCTTACCCTATTGGTGACAAAACACCTAAAACTGTAGTAAACACCCTCCTAATATTCTTCCAACATTACGGTACACCTCTTCGCATCCATTGTGACTATGGATGTGAATTTGATAACACTCTCATAAGGGATCTGTGCGAACTATATGACATAAAACTATCCTTTTTAGGTGTCTACCATCCCGAATTAAATGGTTCTATCAAAAGGTTTCACGCGACTTTAGCGGAAATGATAAGGCCAAATAAAACTGAACATCTGGACGAACTTCCATTCAACGTCCTTCCTTACGCAGTTATCTGCTACAACAACACTAAAAACAAGACGAACTTATCTTTGGGCACCCTTCTAGTAGACCCCCCGAAACAATATACGATTAGGAAAACTCATTTCCATATATGTTAGGGACCTTAACAACAGAATGAACTACTATTATATACTTGCCCGCGCAAAAACCGACCAACAAAAACAAAAATATAAAGTTAGATTTGACAAACATGTTTCGACTACCCAAGCAGAATGCAAAGTAGGCGACAAAGTTTACGTAAAAGAGTCTCGGATTAAAAGCAAATACGAAAACAAATTCAATGGACCTTTTGAAATTACCGCGATACAAAAAAACTCTGCCACAGTTATAAACTTATAGAACTTTGACAAACTAAAATCATCTTTTGAATGAATCCCTTTTTTCAGATTCTGTGGACTATTTTCAGTCGTGAACCTCCAACAATACTCTCTTACACCTGTTAACAATCCAATAGGTGTTTTCTTCCATGAAGAAGGCACACTTAAAATTTCAAACGACAAATGGACACTTCTTGTCTTCAAAGACCTCAGCCCTTTCAGAGATGTTATTTCAAATATCGACGCCATACTAAACCGAATTTTAGAGACAATTAACGAAAACACAATTAATACAAAATAATTTAAACCAAAAATACAAACACATGTTAGCCTCTTAAAACAAATGTCTAAATCCGTTAACTCTAAATATACAGACATATTCGCTGACACTCAAACTTACCCTACTAACAGAAGAAAACGCGGACTTATTAAAGGACTGGGATCAGTTTGGAAAGCTATTTCAGGAAACTTAGTCGCGACAGATGGAGAATACATAAATGACTGTATAACTAAAATTACTAAAGACCAACACCAAATTCAAGTAAAAAACAAATATCTGTAACAACTTCAGTCATAACGGCCTCAACAACACTTTACAAAAATTTCAATTTGAGAAGAAACAATTCTCGAATAACATTGAAAAAATAAGGCAGTCAATTTTATACATTTCGAATGATCTTGATTTTCGTGAATTTCAAATCAATATCTTGGATCTGTGCGAAAGCCTAATGAAGAGTTACATATTTATCGAAAACACTCTCAATGATGTTTTAACTCCAGTCTCTTTCGCCCGATTAAAAATTGTACATAGTTCGATCTATACATATATAAATCTCTTATCTATGGTTTGATCATAACACCAGTAGATTTGGTCGATTCCCTTCAAAAAATTGCTCAATCACTTCATGATAATAATTTACCACTTCCTATCTTCAGTTCAAATGTTGCTCAATACATCGATTTTATAGAATTAGAACCTTTTCAGATTAACACCAAAAGCATTTTTGTACTCAAAATTCCATTAGTGAATCCTGAGATTTACACGCTTTTTCACCTTTATCCTATCCCAATTTTGGATGATCGAACAGGGTGTCATCATATACTTTCATTAAAGACAAAATTTATCGCGAGAGACGACGATTCGTTATTATACACATCAGACAGCCCGCCACACTTCCAGCCACCTGCAAAAGTGTGATATTATATGCAGAAGACTATAATATCCGAGAGATTGACGTAAAGGGGAAGATGTCGTGACACAAACCATATCGACAAATTCAGTGATGCAAATCCAACCCAATTGCAATGCCTTTATCTACAACACAAGGTTCCATGCTACAAGAACTTCTAAAAATGTCCAAAACATCACATACAAATCACCCAGTGGACATTCCTTTCAACTGCTGCAACAACAAGCCAGCCGCCAATGAGATGCCAAACCTAACACCCCTACAGTTACAAGAATTAAATGTACAAGACCTATGTTGCCAACCATAAGCTTTCCCAATATTCCATGGAACTGGAAAAGCTGATGGAACAACCGAACAACCACCCTTAGAAAAGCATATGTCGTGGCTCACAATCACAACGACCACCTTAGTAGTAATCGTGATTTTACTCCTCACAATGAAGTCAGTCCAGAAGAGGTTCAAGAAGACCACTACACCAAGCTCCGCTGTCCAGCACACGCCACCGACAGCACCATCAAACCCTAAGCCTAAAGAAAAGCTACACTCCAGAACTTGACGTAAAAGTTGATGTTGTACCATCAACTTTTTTAAATGGATGGGAGTTGTTATATAAGTTTATACTATGAACTTAGCAAGAACTTAAATTGCAACAATTCAACATTCCCAGCTGACTCAGCGACACGTGCGGTGTCATATTACGGCGCCGCCGACATCCGTGAGAATAGCCATGTCAACTATGCCATTTTTAAACTTATAAATTGTAAAATTTCTCTTCTACTGAATTCATTATTACTCTGTCTGTAGTTAGTTTATATTGTTATTTTCCATTTTATATTTTTTGTAAGTTAAATAAATCTTTTTTATTAACTCAATTTTGAAAAGTGCGCTATAACACATATATATATATATATATATATATATATATATATATATATATATAATTTTCTTGTTAATAGTTTTTGTATTCTTTTTCAACATTGTTGGCTAAATAGCTGCTACATGATGCCCTTGATTTCTAAATTTTCTAATTTTAAGATTATGAGCCTTTTGAAAATTTATGACTTTTTTATTCAGAGATAGTGGGAGAATTGGTTGAATTTTATATATTTTCATTAACATTTTTAATCAAAACAAAAACATTTCTAGTTGTTTTCTGAAAAAAATATTTCTATTTCTAATGATGACCTCTTTCAGCTCATGTATTACATGAAGCAGTTGAATAATTTTTAATTTTTTATTTTAATTTTATAATTTGTTCTCTAAAATTAACACTAGGATTTTTGGTTTATTTTTCCTGTAAATTTTGGTAGATGCCTTACATAAAAGTTAAAAATTGATTAATGGTCGAATCAAAATGAGAATTTGATTTTTACACTATGTACTGAGGAGGTCATCAAACTATCATCGCTCTATCGTTTCAGAGTAAATATGCTGTGACGGACGGACAGGTTCAAGAGTGACTATAGCAACGGGTTTCCGTTCATCGAATGTAAAAAAAACCTAAAAACTATTTTTGGACAATCGATATATACAAAATGATTGAATAAACAGAAAACAAGTTACATTACTTAGAGTATTCTGATAAGAGACTGTATAAATTCTAAAATACATATGAAAAATTAAATCTTAAGAACATAATTCAGTATAAATTTATAATAAAAATTCTCAACAAATAACTGTGCTTGCGTAAGGAAATTACGAAATTGTTGCACTTGTTGTCAACCATAGATTCTTTAAGCGTAAAACTTCTAGAATTTACATCGTGCATTCAGTTAAACTTTAAGTTAAGTGATTATTTCTTTATTTAATTAATGTAAACTTTCTGGGCCTGATAATGTAACAAAATTGTATTTGTAACTTTATTGTTATACAATATCAATGCATATCTTTTTTTGTGACTGATTGTCCTGGAAGAAGTTCTTTTATCATTTTATTATATTCCGCCCCGTTTTCATGCGGGTAACACTGACACTAAGCGTGCATATATCCGCAAAATATATATTCCATTTAGGTGATTGTGTCAGCATATTTATGGGGAGGTTTAACGGCTCAAGGCAGGGATTTTCAGGTCCAGGGGAGCAGCTGGCTTTCCTGCTACTTTCCCTCGGAATGCCCATGCCCATATATATATATATATATATATATATATATATATATATATATATATATATATGTTATAAATCCATCAATGTTTCATCGAATATACAAACCCATAGAGGAGAAACTTTTTTTTTATTTTTCAATATCGTCAGTACGACGTGCACGCCGCCTAATTTAGGTTAATTGTACTACGCTTATAACCTTTGCGTAACTGCAAGCAATAAGTTGGGAAAGATTTCTTGCCATCTGAGGAACGGTATGGGAGCCCATAAAATACAAACAAAAATTAACAGACACACAGTTTATACTGGATAACACAATTTAAAAAGAATATCGTCGAAATTATTATAAATTTATGGCAAGACTTATTTATTCAAAGTTTAAGTGAAATCTTGTATCATAAATTAGTGATGCCTATTAAAATAAATATTATTAACAAGTACCTTATCAAATTTAGAGTAAACAAGCTTACCTTTATTTAGGAAATTTCAAGGAGGATATAGAATATTCTGAACCATTAGGCACTGGTGGGATCAAATCTGGAGGGATAATTTGTTCTTTCGCACGTTGCCTTCTAGCATGTCGCTCCTCTAACGAAAGAATTCTCCCTTCGGTAAAACTATTCCTTAAAGAACGAGATTCGTTGGCTTGATACTTCTGCTTATTTTTGGCTTCGTATATTTCTCTTAAACTCCCAAATACCCTGTTGAAATTACTAGGTTCTTTGTTTTCCAACTTTTTAGTCGTGAACTGATCATTTCGAAAGCTTCCAGTTGTACGAAGAAGAATCTGGCTTGGTCTTTCTAAGGAATCTGTATATTCTCCATTAAGGCCTTTCTTTGAATTATATTTTCTGTCTAGTGTATCTGGTTCAAAACTGTCAGATTCATGAACCGGTATATAATGATCTGCACAATCTTGCACTTCAATAAGCAACTTTCCCAGTTTTTCAATACCGTCTTCATATCTCATTTTCAATGTTTTCTTTTCTAACGAAGAATAAGCTGAGCTACCAGGTGTAGAAGGTACGCTTTCATAATTGTACCCATTGTTAACGTAAACCTCACTTACTAAACTATAATCATTAGTTTTCTGAAGTAATTTTGGTAAGCTGTATCCTGTTTCATTTATTGTCCCTTTTTTAAGGATTATCAGCTCGTAGTCATGTTCATCCTCTTGAACATAATCTGTTAATTTTTTTTTGTCTCTAGGAGTGTCCATTTTTTTGTCCAAAATTGCATTTCTCATTGTTATTTCTTCTTGGACTGGCAACGCAACACTGAGACATGGACTTGGATGTGATGAGAATATATCCGCATATTCAGTAGGGGTAGAAAAACCTATAAAATACAAATGAAAATGTAAGCCTTTATGTAGAATTTATATTTATAGCAAATTGATAGAATGGAAATCTTTGTCTATAATCGGTATTGAATTATTGAATATAATACATGGGCAGGATGTCGTGGTCCTGACTAACGGCGCCGAGCCAACGTTTGAGGGGAGAGCCGCAGTGAAGTGCCTATGGCGTGACGGGCTCTTCCGGGGTAGGGGTGTGAACGAGATTCATGTGCCGAGACGTCGGTGGTGTTATGCGGGTCTGGCGAGGATCCTTACGCGCACTCAGGCGTTTGGTATGCGGAATGAGAGAAGGGGAAAGCCCGCGTATTCGTGGGATGAATCAATGGAGAATGTAAGGAAGAAATGTAATAGAAAGAGGAGACAATAGAAAAGAGTAAGGCGGAGAATGTGTACTGAATGAAAGGAAACCGAGCCAAAGATGGGATATATGGAGGCCCAGAAGAAGCTTTTAACAGCTATCCGCCAAGGGTGAGTCTTGGAAGAGTTTGGTGAGTAGTGTGGATGGGGCGTTTAAGGGCGGGGCTATAAGATAGTCATCCTTCAAATTTAAAGGGTGAGTTCTTATGAGATGCATAAGGAAGAAAAAGTGAGGATTGTTAGGGAACTCTTCCCTAACGTTCAGGATGAATGGAAGGCTTCACTCGACAAGGGAACTGCCATGTGAGACCTTTCAGATAGAGCGATCTAGAGCAAGCATTTGCAAGCCTGATATCGAGGAAAGCTCCTGGGTCTAATGGGATACTTGTAGAAACGGTGAGGATGGTCTTACTAAACGATTCGGGAGGGATTATTCAAATCCTGAACGAACTGTAGAAGGGACTGTGTTTTCCTGAAACCTGGAGGAGAAGGACAACTGTCCCGATTCCGAAATGTCACGGGGAAGAGGCGTAACGAAATACAGGCAGATTCCCCTGTTAGACGTAGTCGTAAGTATACGAGCATCTTATCAAAAAACGTGTGGTGGAAGAAATTGAGGCGGCTGGGGGTCTTTCGGACAACAAGTGCAGCTTTCGAAAGTTTAGGGCCACAGTACAAGCTGTGAGCAAAATTTTTCAACTGACTGTCCATCCTAGGTATTTATGTGTGGCTGTTATTGACGTGGACGTTAAGAATGCGTTTAATTTGGCCAGACGGGAGGGAATCGTGTAAAGAGCGAAAGAATTGGGAATGGGTGCGGGGGTGATAAATGTACTGAAGTAATACCTGACAAGCAAAGTGATTGTGGTGGGAGACACCAAGACTGAACTCACGCAGGGGGTCCCTCAGAGTTCGGTCCATAGGTCAACGTTGTAAACCTGCTGTATGACCCGGTCTTAAGATTAACTCTGCCAGAGAGGTGCATCGGTCTCACTTTTGTAGAGGACCTGACATTCGTAGTGTATAGAGAGAAGGTGGCTAAAGGCAAAGAGTCTTTGGCTATATATATATATATATATATATATATATATATATATATATCCGAAAATCAACGTATTTAATTGGTACCTACATGTGCAATTAGGGAAGCGGTTTGCTATTGTATTTTTTGTTATTTAAAAATATCTATTGACTGATGCATAAGAGCCGATATACATAGGCTACCAGCAGCCGTATTCTGTAAGTCGTTATGAGTCGAAACGAACGAAACGAAACGGAATGTCATTTTTACCTATCCAATCGATAGTCGATAGTGCGTATGGTTTCCTTGGTGTCAAACAAAGTGAGGTTAACACTTAACTTTGATAAATTAAAATTATTATTGTTTCTTTTGACGGCAAAGATGATGATGCACAACGGGAACTACTGTGTTGGCACATGATAGAAATAATGGCTGAGAGGAAAAGTCCATTACTGAAAACTTTCACCCAATTTCAGAAATATGTATCATTGGAGATATTTTTAATGTAGTAATGCAATTAGGATACCAACTCAGTTTAATAATGTTAAAGCTGCTAGGCGTTCTACTACCTCAAGTTTGATACTCGCCTATTGTGGACTTTGGAGAAGTAACAAGTTGATGTTGTGTATACTGACTTCTTCAATAAAATTGCTTTCACGTCGAACGTTTCTCAGGAAGTGCATTTATCTCTAATATTATTTAATATATTTGTGTATATGGTTAATAAATTTGAATAATGTGAATGTTTACTTTATCCTGATGATGAATTTACTTTATCCTGATGATCACGGAGGGCAATTGCACCTCTCCAAAATTTATTTGGAATGAAAGGATAGAGAAAAAAGGTCTTTACCTACCCAGTATTCTATTTTTCGTGCCTCGAAAGAAAATAAATATGCTGAAAATATGCCCCTGCTGATAACCTCAAATTGTTTAACATTATTGAACATCCTAATGACTGTGGAATTAGATGTCAATAAGTATACAATTTTAACTAAACCAAGGAAGAAGAAAGATATGTTGTTTAACTATACTAAAATGGATGTAATTTTAGACAGAGTGCACTATATCAAGGGTTTACATTAATTGGCAACTTCTGAAAATGCCAGTCCTGTATGGTCCCCATATTGCAAAGTTTATACTGATTTGTTAGAAAGTTAATTATTTTGATTTATAGGTTCCAAATTAAACTTGTAGACCAAATTAATTGTAATGTCATTGACAATTTATTAAATTTCAAGCTTCAAAAGCCACAGATATATGTACATTATTTAAGTTTGTAAATAATTAAATTATGCTGAGTTACCAAGCCTTATCAATAAATATGTATCCATGAATTCTTTTTTATTCAGTTCGATTAAAGTAATTACAGTATGCACAGTCCCATAACTAGGCCGTGTAGACTTGAAAATAATGATTGTGGAGAGCTGGATTTTTATGATACAAGTGTGAGTTCTTTCTAATGAAGACTAGATTGGTAAGTACTTTGATAGCAACAGGTACCATTTTGTTTTATTTTAATTGCATATTGCTTTGTCCTCTCAACAGTTGCATATTTATGGCAAATTCTACTAGTTTAACAATCGGGAACCATCAGTAAATTGTTTATTAAATAAATATGAACACAATTTTTCAATAGTTTTTTTATTTAACAAAGAATAGATATGTATTTTTAAACACACAAAATATAAACGACTATTTATTAATATCACAAATATAAGTTTCTATTACCATAATATATAAATTTACCTAGTCTAAGATCTATGAGACTATTTTTAAGAGACTTTTCAAATTTGATTTCTCTCTCTATCATTTTCCACCTAAATTTTAATGTGTTGGCAAACTTATATAAAAATCATATTTCATAAAATTTGTGGAAAATATGGTATTGAAAATAAATAATTTGATTCAACAAGATAGCTCCATACATACTACTTTCAATAAGCCAAATTTAGTAAATAAACTTGAACATTTGCCTTTAAGCCTAATCTTTATCGTCCTTAAAATTAGAAAAAAATGTACAATTGTGTTAAAACTAATAAAGCGCAAATAATTTTTTTAAAATTTGTTTTACAAATAATTCAAATTTGGTGTCAAATTTCAAGAATCTTGAGTCAAGACAATAGTAGACACGGAATCACAAAGCAATTAATAACTTTGCATTCTAAGAATTTCACACCACGGAATGTCCATTCCGTTTCATTCGAAATGAAATGTCGTTTGAGTATCGATAAAACATTCGATATGTTGTAAAGTTGCACTACATACTTGCCAAACTGAACTATTTATCGCGAATTGGGCGATTTTGTCTCCAAGTAGCAGTTTAGCCACTTTTTTAAATTATTTTCGTATATAATCTGAATTAAATTTAAATTCGATTTACTAAGATTATTTAGAAAACTCAAAGAATAATCATTATTCGGGGGTATAGTTGAGTAGTATTTGTTACCATCTCACTAGCGTTGAATTAAAAAAAAATGTAGGAACTGGATATTCTCAATTTTTTATCTAGATATTTTAAATGTTGCGCCACATGGTAGGTACATCCGAAAATTTCCAAGTTCTCACAACTTATTATTTTAATATTTTAAGTGTTGTCCGACATTATACATTCGATAATCAGTCATATCCAAATTCAAAATAAATGATAATATATGTTCATAATAAAAAAGAATTGTGCTTATTTGGTACTTTAGGGCATACATGGGACTTAGACGAAAATCTTCTCGCAACCCTGTCGTACATAACGACAGTCGATATTCATATCGAAATGTTACGAAGATAACGAGTTACAGAATACGGCCACAGGGGCCTGTTGCATAATCAACTTGTAACTTGTAGTTTTGTAACTTGTAGAATTTTGTTTCGTAATTCAACAAAATAATTCTACAAATTACAAGTTGTAAAATCCAAAATATTGGTATTCGACATGTGCACGACGTTCAAATTTCGAATACTAATATTTTGGATTTTACAAGTTGTAATAATTTTGTTGAATTACGAAACAAAATTCTACAAGTTACAAAACTACAAGTTACAAGTTGATTATAAAACAGGTCCGTGGTATCATGAAAGCAGGCTACTTTTGAGCAAATGCTATGTAGTACCAAAAAAATAGCACGTGTATACAGAAAAAGTATGCTTATGACTAAATACGCTACTTAATCGCAAGCCGGTATATTTCTCGTGCTTACTAGCACGCGATGTGAGGTAGGAGTGAATTGGGGTGTGCTCAAAAGTCGCATGGTTGTTCTCAAATCATGTTTAAGAACACTTGGAGGCGAATACTCAAAAGCGGGACGGAAATTTTTGAAATTATGCATTACTTCATCGCCAATATGAGTTTATCGAAACAGAAGTACCTTGCGTGCCTTCTGCAATTACTGAAAATAAATATTAAAAATACCTACTTATTTGCTTTTTCTTACCTTCAATTTTCTTTCTTTCCAAGCTATCTGTATCGTATTCGCCATTTAGATCTGTTTTACATTTAATCAGTCGCTCTACCTGTGGAATAATGAGATTTTTCTGTAGAGTAAATTCATTTATAACGGCATTCATTTGTTTCTTTGTTAAAATGTCTATATTTTCTTTATTTGTACTAATTCCTGTAAAAGTATTTTTCACACCGTTCTCCGATACAGTATCATAAAAATTCTCCTCTACTGAAGCTTTACAAGTGTTGGTCATGTTTATCGACGAAGAATTTTGTTTTTGTAAATTAAAGTCTTGAAACACATTTTTGCAGTTGGCATTAATATCAATAGCATTTATTCCATCTGAAGATTCTCGAGTAGGTGAACGTAACCTTTTTATACTAGACCTCATAGAGGAACAATTCTTGACATTTTCATCTTTAAGTATGGGTACATCTTCCAACCATTTTCGTATACTTAATTGTTTACTTTCAGTATTAGTTGATGTACATGTATGACACCCGAACAGTTTGGGAATTTCTGATAATTTGGGGCCAACATATACTGGATAATTCGTTTCGCAACTTGGACAGCCTGAATATAATTTCTTTCGGCTGTTTTCTCTTTTAAGGCTTACAGTACTACTGTGACGGCTGACTGTTGCCAAATCTCTACAAGTTTCTACTGTAAAATAGCTATCTTCCTCTGGTATATTGAGAAGACTTGGCGAAAAGCGCTTTGCTGCTAATTTCACTTTTGCTGTGGCAATAACTTCTCGAATCTTCATTAAAAATTCTAGAGCAGCTGGTGGAGGGGCCTTAAAAAATTGTAGAAAATTATTATTGTTTAAAATAACATGATTTTCTTAAATGTTACTACTGGTTGCCTAACCTCTAAAGACCCCGTACAATTCTTATGGTTTTCGGTTCCCTGTCAAATTTACTGCACTTTTGGTATGTTATACTCCATGACTTCCTGATCTAAAGTTACTATAGGCACAAAGTCTAGACATGGACACTCTATGAGGTATAAGGGTCATAAGGGCTCAAATTAGACATTTTTTGGTATATCTAAAGATCACTTTAATTTGAAAGGTATGGCGATTTCTACGTTAAAATCTAAGATATGACCAGTTCAATGAGTGGATGAATCTTATACTGTACTAACTTAGGACCTTTAGAAAATAGTGTCGTCCAATAGTAAGCAAATTCAAATATTTGCTTTCTTACATAATTTATGTAATAGAAAAATAAATTTAATAAATACATAAAAATATAATAACAATAAAAGTACAAAAACGAATAATAGTGATATGATTATGTAATTCTACCACCATTAACATATTACGAAACCATCGCTTCTCGCCTCTGAGCTGTCAGCAGTTTGACAGTTGGCATGGAATATATATATTTATATCCTCTACAATGCAGAATAAAATATATTAAACATTATTTTCGATAATCGAACAAATAACTTTGCAATAGAAGTCTAAATATATCAAGCAGCCCTTTCTGCTTGGGGACCGTCCATAAAGCGCGGTTGCCACGTCGATTGTTTAGATCCAGGTTATCCGTGAAAAAACAAGTTTTTAAAAGTGAGAAGTAAAACCTTAAAGCATGAACTATTAAGTATGTGCAAAACTCAATCTTAAAAGTAATTCTAAGAAAAAATCGAAGGAAGTTTGTTAATGACCTATATAAAGAAGAAAATGTTTTTGACATACGAACCTCTTTCACATTATGAACTTTCAGATGAATATATAAAAACCAAACAAAATAAAAAAGAGAGACAGTCATTCTAAACCGCAGAAAGGAAGCGAAAGCTTCTTACGAAATAATATAACTCCCATCTCTCGTTATCTCCCTGTCCCAGATTCTCTTTCTTTGTGTCATTCTTAGTATTGGACATATTAAACCTAATGTATAATTTAGTTCTTAATTTAATTAAGAAACATGTGAAGTGTAAGTTTTTAGAATATTTCACACATACATATGATTGGTTGAAAAAAGTAAAACCGGTGGCTTACCATTAAGTTCATTTTATATTTAGTAATTCACAACATACCCTTTTTCTATAATAGCGCTATTCTGGTCACTTCTTGAACTTGTTATTTAATACTTCTCTACCATTTATAAACTGGACCTTTTTTGAGGAGTTCTAGTTTGTCATTCTTGTCTCTACTATCCATAAACTTGACCTTTTTGTGGCGTTCTGATTCTGACATATGACGAAGGTCAAGACTTAAAACGAAAAGCAAAGTTTGGGAAGGTATTGGATACTAATTAGAGGTTATATTTGTTTAATTAGTATTGATTTTCTATAAACGAAGATACTCTTAATGTGTAAACTGGTCCCTGTTTCTTGCACAGATCAAGGTATTGTGGTTTCACTCGGAAACAAGTGTCGAAACAAATACAATTTAAACAACAGGAATGAACATCTAAAAAGATTGTACTTCTACATCAGTCCTAAAATTTATAATGATCTTTCTGACACTTTAAGAAATCAAAATAAATAAATAAATTAAAAACTGACCTAACAAAATTTTTACAAAATAATTCAACCTTAACCAAGACAGTTTTTAGAAATTAAATATTTATTTTCTTATATTTGCTCATCGATAATATATTCCTCGTGACAAGATAACCAATCGTTTTTTAGTTCTGCCTCTGGCATTAGCCTACAGAAAAAAGATGTATGATTTTTATCACGAATTAAATTTCTTTCTTTCTTCTATGTGGTTCCCTATTTATGGCTCTATTAATTTATATAGAACTTGAAACCGAAAATCTCAAAAACTATGTTGTTAATCGTTGCAAATTTTAAAGGAGTATGTATTAACAAGTAAAATATATACGATATTTATCTCATTTGTCATGGATTTTAGTTTAGTAGGGAACTACCTTAAACTGAAAGGAAGATAAACTAAATAAAATTTTTCAAGTGATTAAACAGCATTTGCGGTAAATTATAGTTTTCTTTTACAATTATTTTATTTTAACTAATGAAATTTCAAAGTACCGTTGTGGAATAATTGCGAATACAGGAAAATGCGCACTATCCATTTTCATGTTAATTATTAACATTTTTCGAAGGACCATGTTGGAATGGAATACCGATTTAGCAACCTTTCACATACGTAGGGAAGTTACGAAACCACTAAAGTTCCATACCCGTATCGCAAGGGCTATCGGTACAGGTATCGAAAAAGGAGTCAATATCATTATAGAATAGGAAAGGATCGGTATTGGTATGAATAATACCCTTATGGGTTCCAAAAACACCTAATATCGAAAAGAAAGTATCATATCAGTAGTATTGAAACGTTTTACGCACACGTTAGCTTGCTAATGCTTTGTATTATGTTTGGCATAACAGTAGCAGAGTGGACTGAATATATCTTTAGACCCTCTGTAATGCGCAGGCGCGTTCGGCATGTTAAAAAGTCGGCAATATGAAAGCTTCTGGCAATTTTCACAAATATGCATAGGGAACTGGTATTATTACCCTTATTATGAATGAAATTAAATGAAATAAATCCCCACCAATTAAGGATTTATTTGTACATCTTTCAACTAAAGCACATAATTGTGTAAGTTGCCATGGTGGTTAAAGTGTTATTTTCATCTACAAGGCGAAAATGAAGCTGATCTATTTAACAGGTTACGATAAAAATGATACTCAAATTAGGTTTAAAGTAATTAATCCCACACAGCATGAAATATTTCTAAAATATTTATGCAATATTTCAGGTTTGATTTGAAACATTTTAAAATATTTCATGAAATATTCCTGTAATATTTTATGAAATCTTTGTGTCATATTTCATGATATATTTCAAAAGATCTTTTGTTGTGGATATAAAAATAGTTTAAATATATTTTAGTGAACTGTTTAAAAATATTTATATAATATTTCATGTTTGTTTTGAAGTATCATAAAATATTTCAGTAAGCTTCGTATTTTCGCTACAAAAACCTTTTGAAATATTTCATGAAATATATTGTAATATTTCATTGTATATTTCAAAAGATTTGTTTGTCGTGAGCATACGAATATTTTAGAAATATTACAGTGAAATATTTTAAAATAGTGCTAAAATATTTGATGTCTAAAGTATCTTTTGAAAATTTTCCCAAAATATTACTATATTCACGACTAAACTTCTCCCGAAATATTTCATGAAATATTGGTGTAATATTTCACGAAACGTTTCTCTAAGATTTCGTGAAATATTTCAGCAGATGTTTTGTCGGGACATAGGAATATTGCAGAAATATTTCAGTGCAATATTTCTTCAGATATTTCATGCTGTGTGGGATATGCTGATAATTAATAAAATAAACATTAGTAATAAAAACTACAAATTTAATTTGTTTATTATTACTATGGTTTTCTCAGTCATTGTCCTTTTCACTACAATTTGCGATTTTAATTATGTTGGCTATTCATGTTTCGACTGACAGATATATAAATGTTAATTTAGATAATTTTCACGAAATCTGTACTAAAATTGCATGTAATATTACTGAAGGCTGTATAGTTACTACAAATAAAATTGCATCCATATCTCTGGTCATGAGTACATTATTTAGAACTGATTTTGAAAAGGTTAACACTCGTTTTAATTAATATTATATCTTGTATATATCAAGTTATTGTCTTAAAAACATATACATATAAACTAATATATGTATTTTTATTTACATAATCAACTACTTGCAATCGACCATCACATCTCTAACTCATAAATCACGTTTAGCACATTTTAGACAAACTTTTAACTGTTTATTCTTTTCGTTGATCTAATAAGCTTTCGACGAAATTCGGCTTTGGAAAACTAATAGTCAAATAAATTCTTCAAAAATGATTTACTGAACGTCTAGCGCCCACGTATTCCATGACATTAATGCTTTTTGCTGCATTCTATATTGACGAAATGTTATACATGGTAATTAAAATCGTTATATTGATAGTTTACTGTAAGTTTATGACTATTAAAACTTTACTATCAATAGAAAATTAATAAATTACAGTGAAATTATCGTATCCACGTTAGAAACAAGTGTAAAGTGCTCGAAAAAAATGCGGACGTTGACGCATATGCATTCTTTTTTTCAATTATGTAAAGGTCTATTGAGACATACTTTTCAATTTATTGCACTATTTTACATCCCAGCATGGTTTAAGAATTGCAACTCAAAGAGATATGACTATGTGCATGATTATATGTCCGAACAGCTGTAGATATACTTATAAAGTGATGACACTTCACTAATATTCTCGAGAGCGGAATGGAATATATAAGCAAGTCAAGGTGCAATCTAGCAGTTGGAAAGCTATTGACGATCGTTGACCTTTCGAATTGAACATATTATAGTAATTTAGTAGTGAAGTGTTGTAAACTGTGATATCGAAGTGATAAAGAAGATTTATTTTTGGAGATACCAAATTATTTCCTACGAACGCATGGAAATATAGAGTTTTTTTATTAAAAATATTTAATAGCAAACTCATACATACCAGAAGAAGTTGAGGCTCGAAATACGCAGGATTGAAATAGAGCTTCTTCCGGCTAGTTCCTAAAACAGTTCCAGGATTGTCTGGAATTTCATCTCGTCCTTCCAATGTTTCAATTATAGAAACATTTTCTTCTGGTAACCTCTCATTTGTGGTGGAATCTTGATTATTCTCTAACAGGGAGTAAGAAGAGATAAAAGAGTCTACAAGATATTTCTGTTTCTGGTGATGTACTAATGCTGAGGTTAACTGCAATACAAAATTATTTAAATAAAAATTTAAGTGATTGAATTCGCTATCTCGCTATATTTGTTGTTATTTGTTTTGCTATCTACGTCAAAAGTCCTTATATTTAACGTAATTATAAGAATTTAAAAATACAAGAAAATATCATTCAATTCTAGATTGGCTGAGCCTTTGAAAATAGCAATTAGAATCACTCATCTTTAGCTGATCATTTACTGAATGGCAGCAAAGAGTGTCAGATATTCCCAAGACCGGCTTTTCTGCTGAAAATGATCATAATGAATTCGTTCGTATGCTATTTGGTTTGAAAAATGCACCTTCTATATTTCATTGAGCATGGACAACATTCTCTTTGGTATACAGAATTAACGCTATATCATCTACATGGATGATATCGTCGTCTACTCTCCGACCATCTATGAACAGATATCGCGTTTGACAGAAGTTTTTAAACAACTTCGATAGTCTAACCTAACAATACCTGATAAGTGTGAATTTCTCCATAAAGAAGTGGCTTATCTTGGTTAACTTATCACACGAGAAGGCGTAAAACCAAAACCCCTTAAAGATTCAATGCATTCAAAACTTTCCGCAACACCAAACTCTTAAAGACATGAAATATTTTCTTAATCTCCCGGGGCACTATTGCGTACGCTTCTAGTACCCTCTGTATTACAGAGACACGATATTCCACCATCGAACGAGAAGTTTTGGCCATAGTTTGGACTGTTAAGCTGTACAGGCCTTATTTTTCTGGGAGAAGGTTTACATTAATTTGCGACCACTGTCCGCTTACTCGTCTAGCCAGATGGCGCATTAAGCTAAAGGACTACAACTATAAAATCGAGTAGGTATAAGCCTGGCAAGGCGAACCAAAACGCAGATGTTCTTTCTCTCATCAAAATTAATCATTTTCTTTTCGCGAAAATCGAAACTGACTCCGAACAATAAAACTGTGGCAATGACGACGAACATGAAGAAAGAATAACCGTCGACTTTAATAGATTTGTTTATTTCTACAAAACTGAATCAATAATCGATTACTTTAAAATTGAAATATCCAACTCTCAAGTTTTAGACAAGTCCCACAAGCTCATTGTTACGTTCTTTTGACAAAATAAAATTAATAACATACACTACATTATTATTACTTTTAAGAAGAATCATATTTCAAAAACCACACTCTCAACATCTTAGCCAGTAAAACTGTCAGGCATAGAAAGTACTTAGTTGGACATTTCCGTACCTATGATCCTGAAAATGTCGTCTTACATCTATTAAAAACTATTTATAACAATCATTACCTACGACTCTGAACCATACTGCATAGAAAATAACGTGGAACGTTCTATTCTTGAAATTTTATCCTTTACTCTCGTAGACAAAGACATCAAACTCAAAATTTGCCAAAACAATATGCCAACTGCTCCAGAAGACGAAATTACTATTGTAATACAGCAATACCACCATGGTAAAAACAACCTCCATCTTGGCATTAACGAACCACCCGACGTATTAGGGAAAACTATAATTCCACTTAAAAATGTAGAACAATTTATTAAATCTGGTGAAGTTTACTAAAAGTTCTGTAGGTAAAACTTAAGTGCACTATTTTGTATTTCGGAAACTCCCAAAACTTCGTATTAATATTGATATCTTCAAATATTCATCTAGAAATAATGCATTGACTACTAAGGACGACAAAACAGCTTCAACTGTAGTTAAAACCCTGCTGATTTTCTTTCAGCAATACGAGACACCTATTGCGACTATGGAAGTGAATGTGGTAACACCTTAATGAGAGATTTGTGCCAAATATATGACATAAAACTGACATACTCTAGCGTTCTTGATAAGGGATGATTTAGTCCCTTATACCATTATCTGTTACAACAACACGAGCGACAAAACCACTGGTTTTAGGTCATATGAACTTACATGTGAGCACACTTCTGGTAGGCCTCTAGAAACCGTTTACAATCAGGAAAATCTTTTTTTAAATATGTGAGACACCTATGAAACCTATGAAACAGGGCACAATTCCAAAATATAAAATTACGTGTGACAAACATTGTAATTTTATATTTTATAATTGTGCTTTTTTCATAGTTTCTTTACCATTGACAACGGGATCTGACCTAGACCCCGAAATGTTTGGAAATATACAGCATTTTCGTGAATTGTGGTGTTATTTCCCAAAAATTGCTTAAACATTGTTTAATATCGATTTCTGGGCAGTTACTTATCAACATCAACTACAAGGGAAAAGATGACATTACCCAATCCATATAGACAAATTCTTTATTGACAGTCCAACCGATTTGCAATGTCATCATCGGTAACACCAGCGTCCATGCCAGAAGTAGCACCGTCAGTCAACTTCCAAAGTTAAAACACTTGAAATTACAGGAAGTAGATGCCAGAGATTTGAATATCGCTAGCAGTAAGTTTAGCCAATTCCCCAGGGAATTGGATAAGCTAATTGACCGACCATTCGTGGAAAAACATACATCATAGTATCATCACACTTACGATAACAGCAATTGAGGTTGCCTTCCTTTCCACCAACAAATTCAAAAAGAAATTTCAAAAGCCCACTACGTTCAGCCCTACTACTAATCCAGTACCAACACCACGTCACTCAATCATTAAGTCAAAGAAAAAGCTTCACAGCATTTTAAGTCCTATCAATGACATAGAAATACACAACCTCCCTTCTTAAAAGTCGATGCTGTATCATTAACTTTTTTATATGATTGCGAGTTGTTATATAAGTTATAATTTATATCAAATTACCTTTCGATGAACGTTTACACCTTATAAATTGCATGAAATTATTGTGTTTGTATTTAATATTACTTACAGTTCTATGTAGTTTGTTTTGTCACTCAATTTAGTCTTTTTATTGACCACAACAATCAACAGTCTAACATTTAATGCCTTAAAGTTATTATTAAAAATATCTAATGGATTTCAGCTGTAAGATATTTAAAGTAATTGTACCTAAATACTTTTATTTATGTTTTAAATTTTATATATATATTTTTGTTTCCATTTTAATATGCTAATGTTGACAAAATAGTTTAGCAGTAATGTGAGTAATTATTAGTTTTAAGTAAATTACCTGTTTGGATTTATCTTCTTGAAGATTAACAACATCGGTTATGGTTTCATTGTCAGAGCTGGTTGTATCACTTTGCGCCGAGTCTATATGAAAAAAATTATTTGATAATGCTAACAAAGGATTGTTTTTCACTGCTCCTTCCTCGATATCCCTCAAATTTGGGCTATGTGTCTGATTTAACTGATCTGTAACGAACAAGGTCAGGTTCAAATCTCTAAAATTAAGCCTAAAAAATAATGTAACGAAGATGCAAGTGAAATAGGCTCATTAAGTGTCATAACAAATTAATGTTTATAAAGCTTTTCTTCTCACTTGCAATTTTAGTATATTAAATTTCAATATTTTTTCCAAGCCTTATTTTCACAAAGCTGAGATATTTCATATACCGGAGTACGGTAAGAATGTATTGTTACTAGAATTTATCCGATAGCTGGTGCAATCGGTCTTCATCTAGTATTTCGTGGAACTCGAACTGATGGCCTGTCGAACAGAGGCCGGCGGATGGCTCTAATAGAATTGGAGTTTCCTGGCATCTTCGAGAACACATGAAAGAAATTTCCCGATGGTTCGGCTGGCGCATCAAGGTTGGCGGCTTAGCTTTGATGTATTTCTTGAAGAATCTTGCCTGGTCTCGGCGGCTCTTTGACGTTCTACAGAATTCTGAGAGAAATTTATAAGTACGGACAGCTGGCGATGGGATTCATTCCGTATTCGACTGCTGTATAGTTAAGATAAATTGTAAATAGTTCTCCCACATAGCAGAATATATTGCAGAAATATCACGAGTATACAACAATATCTCTGCAATATATTGCAATATTGGTGGTCAACTGATGATTTTGCAGAAATGTTACATGATGATATGTAAATATGTAATATTTCTTCAATATTGCAGTAATATTTACTAATTAACATTTTTCATTTTATATTATAATATATTTCTGTAATATCGCAGGAACATTGCTTAATAATATAATTATTCTCAATATTTTAGTAACATTCCAGCAATATTAGAGTTTGAATTGGTTTCTATTAAAAATACTCAATATTGAAGTAATGTCGCTGCAATATTACATACGAATATATCATAATATAATTTCTCTACTATACCACAGCATTGTTACAAAAAATATATGTTTAAACACAATATTACAGTAATGTAAAAGCAATATTAGAGTGTGACCTGTTACGATTTAATGTTATAATATATTTCTATAATATTGCAGGAATATTGCTAAATAATATATTTATTTCCACTACTTTCGCACAATTTATATTCACAGCTGAAAACAGAGGTACTTTTCTATTAGACAAAAATTCATATTTTCTGACAAATCTCGTATAAAACTGAAAAACTGACATGTGACGATTTTATTGTACGTTCCGGACCACGCATATCATTCTCTAAAAACTTAAAGAATATTTATTGGATTGATGAAAATAAATGTCAGTTACTCAACTTAAAGGTGAAGATTCTCAATTAGTCTGTATATACAGTGTGTCTTCTTAAATCAATTTTTAGGGTTCCGTATATACAATATACGGATACATTTTTAACATCACTCCGAATTTCTGCATCTGTCACATCACAGCAATTTTCTCCTAAACTGCTGGACGGAAGAGGTTGAAATTTGGTACCAATGTATAATTTGGTGACCCGATCTGGAGTACATAGCGTAAAAGAAGAAATTTTGATTTTAGGGGTACTTCTGGGGGGAAGACTAAAAAAATCGACTGAAACTACTGAGCCCTTTTAATTTATATATTACATATATATCAAATAAAAGGGCTCATTGTGACTAAAACAAATATATGTTTTTCATATTATTAAAATAAATTATTTAAAAGATATTAACAAGAATATAAACAATTTTACGCATTCCTCCCCCCTTATATCCGAAACCATAAGCTGTAAAATTTTGAAACAAATAGAGGTATAGCCCCTCACTTGAACTTTACTGGAAAAATAAGGAGAAACCCCTAATATTGATTTTGAGGGGCAAATTATAGAATTAAATGGGAAATAAAAAATTTAAGTTGTTTCTAACGGATCAAGTAATATATCAAATCAAAGAGTCCTTATGGCGAAAACAAATATATTTTTTTCATATTTTTAAAATAAATTATTTAAGAGATATTAACGAAAATATAAAAAAAATTACCCATTCCCCCCCTTATCTACAAAACCATAAGCTGTAAAATTTTGAAAAAAATAGAGTTATAGCGCCTCACCTCAACTTTGCTGGAAAAATAAGGAGAAACCCCCAATATTGATTTTGGGGGGCAAATTATAGAATTAAATGGATAATAAAAAATTAAAGTTGTTTCTAACGGAATAAGTAATATATCAAATCAAAGGGCTCATTATGACAAATACAAATATATTTTTTTATATTTTTAAAATAAATATATTTTAAAAAATATTAACAAAAATATTAAAAAAATACCTATTCCCTTTTATTCCCCAAACTATAAGACCTAAATTTTTTTGTTTACAGGAAAAATACAAAGAAATTCCTAATATTAAAGAAAGGGCTCATTATGAAGAATACAAATATATATTTTTCATATTTATAAAATTAATTGTTTACAAGATATTAACAAAAAAATATAAAAAAATCTCATTTCCCGCTTTATTTCCGAAACCATAATACCTAAAATTTTGAAAATAATTAGGACATTTATAAAAAAATTACTGGAAAACCTTTATAATAATTTGATGAAAAATTATAGAATTAAATGGAAAATAAAAATTAAATTTTCAAACGCATCATATAATATATCAAATAAAAGGCTCATTATGTGAATTACAAATATATCATATTTTTAAATCATTTGTTTAATAGATATTAACAAAAATATTAAACATCGACTTAATTCCCACTTTTGAACCTACACTATCTAGAGGTTTAAAAATTTATTTTATTTATATTTTTAAATAATTTGTCTAAAAGATTTAATAATTTATTATTTCAAACTTGACCTATTTTCCCCTTTATCTTTCAATCTACATAGCCCAAAATTCAGACAGTAGATTATAAAAGGTTTACTTGAAAGTTTATTAGTAAAATAAAACTCTAATGTTAATTAGAAAATTAAATACATATTTTTATAAAAATCAAGGGAATCATGTAGCAGATAAAATAAAAAGTCTATGTGTGGAAAACAAAATTGTATATATTTTATAAATTTAAAACGATTCCTTTAAAAGATATTAGGGTAAATATAAGAAAATACTCATTCCCTGCTTGTCTGAAACTGGAATATTAGAATCTTAAAGGTGATACGAAACTCTTAGTATGCGAAACCAACTCGCACTTGACCAAATTATTTTTTATGAATAATATTAAGAGCAAAAGTTATTCTTCATAAACAATTTGCATGGTCTAAAATGTATGTTTATTTTTTTATTTATTTATTAACCAGAACAATTACATTACAATGTGTAATTAAAATTAATAGTAGTATATAACACAGAGTTATACACTGATACCTGTTTGTGGGACTGATATAATAAAGAACTAAACCTAACCTAACTAATTAAGGTTTATCAAACAGTTATTATGTAAAGACTTAGGCATATACATATACACACATATACACATATATAGATACATGCGTATAGACACCTATTATACACTCCTACATACATTATTATAACATATATCTTAGAAGTTTAGGTAATTTCAGAATTACAATAGTCAATGAATGCTTTTCTTCATATATTTTTTGAAATCCATTTGTTTATTTTGACATATTTTGATTACGGGTTTTGAGATCATTTAGAAGAGTGTTGAATAAATGAATGGCTTTTATAAAACTGTTTTTACTACTAACTGTTTTTACTCTTTGGGGGAGAATGATAATTTTATTTCTAGTGATACTTAATGAGTTAAAATATTTAGTTCTTAGGTTGTTGATGTTACAGCATGAAGTCAGTAGATTGATTTTTGTTAATTATGTTGACTACTTTATTTTGCAAATATTGTAATAATTAAATGCTGCTTGCATATGCTCCTCCCCAAGCAATAATCCTATATGTAATTATATTTTGGAAAAGTGCGTAATATAGAATTTTATGTATTTCAGGAGGAAAACATTTGGAGAGTTTATACGTATACTGTAATCATTACATGCTCAGTTTAACTGTATACGAGCTTTTTCAGCAAATATGAATTTTGCTTAAAATCTTTTTTGCTGACTTTCCTATGTAGTAAGCTTTGGTGTAGGTGGTCGTATTATAAAAATATGGAAATGTTTCTGTTCGGAACTTATAATACAATTTATATTCACAGCTGTGAATATAAATTGTGAAAACGTAGTGGAAATAAATTATAGTGAGTTGGACTGTGGTTATAAATAATTCCAAGAACTGAACTGAACCCGAAGAGTAAAAATAAAAACATTACAGTATTATGTATTTTCTAGCTTGTAATAAGGAAACATGTGTCAGGTATAGCACGGTTAACGCACTAAGCTGATGGCGTCATCTTTGTAATTACTATGGATTGCTACAGATGCCCATTAAAGTTGTCTTTCACTTGATTTCTGTAACAGGTAAGTATTAATAAATACATTTTTAAAAAACAAAAACCGACTTCAATAAAAGTAACTTAATTAAAAAGCATGAAATATTTTTTTAATGCAAAAATTAAATACTTTTTTTAATGTCGTTTTTTTTAATGTATTTAAACAATTTTTAGTGATGTAATGGCTTATTTGGATTCAGTTTTTAAATCTAGTCTTAGAAGTTTGCAGATAACGTAACTAGTTCCTAGAAGTTTCCTTGGACTTTCATCGTCTTCAAACATAATTAACTTTTTCGATATTGCCTAAAATAAGTTATTTTACTTATAAGCAACATTTATTATTTTGACCAACCTCACTTACTGTTGAATAGTATAGAGTAACTTATTTTTTAATATCTATTAAGAAAGTTTAGCATATGATTAGGTTGATCCACTATAGTGTAGACGACTTGAGTATCATCATTTTTTATGTCTGTTAATTATATTGACATTCATTTAATCATGTCTTCTCCGAGGAATCTTATAATAAATCATCATGCAGTTTTAAGTGATATAGCATAATAGGAGACAGAGTTCTCAATTCAAAAAAACTTGGTTTGACAACAATCTAAGTTATTATTAAAAATAAACGCAATTCACTTTTAAGCAAAATTTATATTCTTTGTCAAAACTAGTATACACTTTGAAAACGTGGCATGAATATTTATTAAACAATTTCTAGTGATGTGGCATAATTCGATGGATTTTATAATTCTAATTACTTCTGTTTGATAAGAGTTTTAAATATTTTCAAAAATAAATTTGTTTATTTTTCAGCAAAATTTATATTTGCTGACAAACCTCGAATACAGTTGAAAACGTGGCATGTAATGATTACAGTATATGTTTCTGATCATGCAATTCTTGTTATGAAGAATAAATTTTTCTCTAAATAATATTCATTAGAACGTTTTCCGTTTGAATCCAAATTTTTGATTTAATTCCAACCTGTTTACAATTTATTACAATTTTTAGTGGTGCAGTTTTCAATTCCAATAAAATTTGTTTGATAACAATTTGAGATAATATAAAAAATGTACCTCACATTTGAACAAAATTGATATATTTTTTTAAAACTAGTATATAGTTGGAAAAGTTACATAAATACTTATTATACATTTTTTAGTGCAATGTCATAATTAGATGCAGTTTTTAATTCTAATTACTTATATTTGATAACAATTTTAGATATTAATAAAAGTACTTTTAAGCCAAATATTTGTTGACAAACCTCGTATATAGTTAAAAATGTATACGTAATGATTACAGTATACGTTTTAGACCATGCAAATTAGTTTATGAAAAATAACTTTTTCTCTTAAGATTATTCTTAAAAAAATTCGTTTGATTTATGAAGACACACTGTATGTACAGAACTAATTGGGCATCTTCACCTTTAAGTTGATTGATTGACATTTATTTTGATTAATCCATTTTCTTTTCAAT
The DNA here is from genome assembly GCA_034190945.1 of Octodonta nipae. Lineage (NCBI taxonomy): Eukaryota > Metazoa > Arthropoda > Insecta > Coleoptera > Chrysomelidae > Octodonta > Octodonta nipae. The sequence goes on from CM067217.1 coordinate 109,298,401, forward strand.
TTGCTATTGTTATAAGTTCCGAACAGAAACATTTCCATATTTTTATAATACGACCACCTCCACCAAAGCTTACTACATAGGAAAGTCAGTAAATAGATTTTAAGCAAAATTCATATTTGCCTAAAAACCTCGTATACAGTTAAAATGAGCATGTAATGATTACAGTATACGTATAAACTCTCCAAATGTTTTCCACCTGAAATACTTAAAATTCTATATTACGCACTTTTCCAAAATATAATTACATATAGGATTATTGCTTGGGGAGGAGCTTATGCAAGCAGCATTTAATTATTACAATATTTGCAAAATAAAGTAGTCAACACAATTAACAAAAATCAATCTACTCACTTCATGCTGTAACATCAACAACCTAAGAACTAAATATTTTAACTCATTAAGTATCACTAGAAATAAAAGTATCATTCTCCCCCAAAGAGTAAAAACAGTTAGTACTAAAAACAGTTTTATAAAAGCCATTCATTTATTCAACACTCTTCTAAATGATCTCAAAACCCTTAATCAAAATATGTCAAAATAAACAAATGGATTTCAAAAAATATATGAAGAAAAGCATTCATTGACTATTGTAATTCTGAAATTACCTACACTTCTAAGATATATGTTATAATAATGTATGTATGAGTGTAATGTAGATACATGTGTATAGACACCTATTATACACTCATAGGTGTCAATAGGTGTCTATACGCATGTATCTACATATGTGTATATGTGTATATATGTATATGCCTGAATATGGTTCAGTGTATGTTTCCATGTAAGTCTTTACATAATAACTGTTTGATAAATCTTAATTAGTTAGGTTAGGTTTAGTTCTTTATTATATCAGTCCCACAAACAGGTATCAGTGTATAACTCTTTGTTATATACTACTATTAATATTAATTACACATTGTAATGTAATTGTTCTGGTTAATAAATAAATAAAAAAATAAAAATACATTTTAGACCATGCAAATTTGTTTATGAAGAATAACTTTTTCTCTTAATATTATTCATAAAAAATAATTTGGCCAAGTGCGAGTTGGACCCGCATACTAAGGGTTCCGTACCACCTTTAAAATTCTAATATTCCAGTTTCAGACAAGCAGGGAATGAGTATTTTCTTATATTTACCCTAATATCTTTTAAAGGAATCGTTTTAATTTTATAAAATATATACAATTTTGTTTTCCATACATAGACTTTTTATTTTATCTGCTATATGATTCCCTTGATTTTTATAAAAATATGTATTTAATTTTCTAATTAACATTAGAGTTTTATTTTACTAATAAACTTTCAAGTAAACCTTTTATAATCTAATGTATGAATTTTGGGCTCTGTAGATTGAAAGATAAAGGGGAAAATAGGTCAAGTTTTAAATAATAAATTATTAAATCTTTTAGACAAATTATTTAAAAATATAAATAAAATAAATTTTCAAACCTCTAGATAGTGTAGGTTCTAAAGTGGGATTTAAGATGATGTTTAATATTTTTGTTAATATCTATTAAACAAATGATTTAAAAATATGATATATTTGTAATTCACATAAATAGCCTTTTATTTGATATATTTGATATTACGTTTGAAAATTTATTTTTTATTTTCCATTTAATTCTATAATTTTTCATCAAATTAATTTGATGAAATAATAAAAATAAATGTTTTCCAGTAATTTTTTTATAAATTTCAAGTGAACTCCTAATTATTTTCACAATTTTAGGTTTGTGGTTTCGGAAATAAAGCGGGAAATGAGATTTTTTTATATTTTTTGTTAATATCTTGTAAATAATTAATTTTATAAATATGAAAAATATATATTTGTATTTTTCCTGTAAACAAAAAAATTTAGGTCTTATAGTTTGGGGAATAAAGGGGAATAAGTATTCTTTTTTATATTTTTGTTAACATTTTTTAAAATATATTTATTTTAAAAATATGAAAAAAATATATTTGTATTTGTCATAATGAGCCCTTTGATTTGATATGTTACTTAATCCGTTAGAAACAACTTTAATTTTTTATTATCCATTTAATTTTATAATTTGCCCCCCAAAATCAATATTAGGGGTTTCTCCTTATTTTCCCAGCAAAGTTGAGGTGAGGCGCTATACCTCTATTTTTTTTTAAATTTAAAATAAGGGGGAATGGCTAATTTTTTTTTATATTTTCGTTAATATCTCTTAAATAATTTATTTTAAAAATATGAAAAAAATATATTTGTTTTCGCCATAAGGATCCCTTTGATTTGATATATTACTTGATCCGTTAGAAACAACTTAAATTTTTTATTTCCCATTTAATTCTATAATCTGCCCCCCAAAATCAATATTAAGGGTTTCTCCTTATTTTTCCAGTAAAGTTCAAGTGAGGGGCTATACCTCTATTTTTTTCAAAATTTTACAGCTTATGGTTTCGGAGATAAGGGGGAGGAATGGGTAAAATTTTTAATATTTTTGTTAATATCTCTTAAATAATCTATTTTAAAAATATGAAAAAAATATATTTGTTTTCGTCATAACGATATCTTTGATTTGATATATTAATTGATCCATTAGAAACAACTTAAATTTTTTATTTCCCATTTAATTCTATAATTTGCCCCTCAAAATAAATATTAGGGGTTTCTCCTTATTTTTCCAGTAAAGTTCAAGTGAGGGGCTATACCTCTATTTTTTTCAAAATTTTACAGCTTATGGTTTCGGAGATAAGGGGGGAGGAATGGGTAAAATTTTTTATATTTTTGTTAATATCTTTTAAATAATTTATTTTAATAATATGAAAAAAATATATTTGTTTTCGTCACAATGAGCCCTTTTATTTTATATATTACATGATGCGTTAGAATTTTTAATTTTATATTTTCCATTTAATTCTGTAATTTACCCCCAAAAATTAAAAGTTATTCTTTCTCCTTATTTTTCCAGTAAAATTGAGGTCAGACTCTATACCTATAATTTATTTTCAAAAATTTACGTTTTATAGTTTCGGAGATAAGGGTGGGGGATGGGTAAATTTTGGTATATTTTCGTTAATATCTTTCTAATTGTTTTTTTTAAATATGAAAAAAATATATTTGTGTTCCTCAGAATGGGACCTTTTATTTGATGTATTACATGATGCGCTTAAAAAAATTTTTTAATTTTCATTTAATTCTATAATTTGCCCCCCAAAATTAATATTAATGGTTTCTTCTTATTTTTTTTGTAAAGTTCGGGCAACGTTATTTATTTCCTATTTTTTCAAAATTTTAGGCTCAGTAGTTTCAGTCGATTTTTTTAGTTTTCCCCCCAGAAGTACCCCTAAAATCAAAATTTCTTCTTTTGTACTCCAGATCGGGTTACCAAATTATACATTGGTACCAAATTTCAACCTCTTCCGTCCAGTAGTTTAGGAGAAAATTGCTGTGATGTGACAGATGCAGAAATTCGGAGTGATGTTAAAAAGGTATCCGTATATTGTATATATGGAACCCTAAAAATTGATTTAAGAAGACACACTGTATATACAGACTAATTGAGAATCTTCACCTTTAAGTTGAGTAACTAACATTTATTTTCATCAATCCAATAAATATTCTCTAAGTTTTTAGAGAATGATATGCGTGGTCCGGAACGTACAATAAAATCGTCACATGTCAGTTTTTCAGTTTTATACAAGATTCGTCAGAAAATATGAATTTTGTCTAATAGAAAAGTACCTCTGTTTTGTCTACAAAAAAAATTGTTTTAAAATAAAGTTAGTAACTATTGAAAGTTGCATCCAGTTACGCCATTATATCACTAAAAAGCAAGAAATAAATAGCTTATTAAAACTTATTTCAACCGCCCACATTGCTTACTGCTCGACTTTCGATGCACGCACACACCGTATACCATATAGAAAATATCGTCGGCATAACTATTGTTCGGTTCGATACACTAATGGAATATATTCTGTCATTTCACTCGACTGCAAACCGTAATAGAACTTCCTTTCAAAATGAGACTGACTTCTAATGAATCAAAATGAAAACCGTTACAAACACCCCATACCATTATATTGATATCAATGTAATTGAGTTCTGGAAACGATTTTCATTAAATTCACCCATTTAGAAGTTTCGATGGATAGAAATCGATTGGTGAGGGTCTCGTCTTTGGGAAAAATCATTTTCACGAGAAATTAAATTATTAAAAAATTTATTGACAGTTTGTGACAAACAAGGCGGCTGCTTTGTAATTTCAAGGTGTTCAATACAGGGTGATTTGGTAACCTACTAAGAGTGAGACTCCTGTTGTAAAAATTCTTTTAATACGGAGTGATTTGGTGACCTATTTAAGACTGAAACTGTTCTTTCAATACAAATTGTATTTGTATGTTCGGAACATGTAACTATTTTATGTCTCCGTCTATTTTCAAGTTTTCAAGGTGAAAAAATTGGCAAGGTAGGAAATTTTTGGATGAGTAAGATCTCATGATTTCGCATGTTAATTTGCATGCAATATGAATTGGTGGTCTAAAATTATAATTATACAGGGTCGTTCAAAATATGTTAGATGTTTTATAAGAGTTGCTATGCAGGATGGAATTATAGTATGGTTAGAAAAAAGCGAAAAAAAATATAGGTTACCCCATAAACAGTTGGAAATTAATGATAGCTGACATACAGGGCGGAGTAAAAGTATTGTTATGCAGGTCGCTAAAAAAATGTTAATAATGTTATACCTATAGAGTATATATATATAATATAGGATGTACTGGAATTATAATATTGTATTTGTATGTTCCGAACATGTAACTATTTTATGCCTGCGTCATATTTTCCTAGCATTATGTTTTTATAGCTAGACATTTCAAGTTTTCAAGGTAAAAAAACTGGTACGGTCGGCAGTTTTTGGATGAGTAAGATCTCATGATTTCGCATGTAAATTTGATGCATATAATATGAATTGGTGGTGTAAAATTATAATTATACAGGGTCGTTCAAAGTATGTTAGATGGTCCATAAGTATTGCTATGCATGATGGTTTAAATATAGGGTCAAATGCTGCTTTGGAGCTATTATCAAGAGACAAAAGTGAAAAAGACTTTCAGGGTCTAGATCGAACTCGGGGCCTCAATCTGAATACTCCCCAAAAGTCACTAGGTAACTGAACTGAATTTGAATCTGCTCTGCTTCAATTATTTATAGTTATCGGTCGGTTAGAAGGGGATGTCACATGATGAAAGGGCTGTGTTGTGAGTGGTTGGGTGTTGGTGGGCGCCTCTGCTTTGTTTAATCTGGCAATTACGGAGGTCCATGCTGTAGGAAGGCAAGAGCTGTCTCGCGTCGGTTAGACAGAGGGGTCTTTTATCTCTTTCTATGGCTTCGAACTGACAAAGAATGTTCATATACTCGATGGTTGTCGCGCATGTTGGTACGATCGATGCAGTTTTGTGGACAACCGCTACATGGAATTTCGTAAACTCCTCGCGGTTAAGTTGACTATAGTTTTACTGGTGTTGAGGACTGTCTTTATTTGATGTCGGTGTAGAATCCGTGCTATTTTGTCAGTGACTCGCCGAATGTACGGAAGGAAGGCTTTCCGGTGTTGTTGGTCTATTTCTGATGGGTTTGGTGTATTCGGGGGTTGTTGCGATTGACTAATTATGCGCGCAATGTGGTCTGGATTATAACCGTTTTGTCGAAGGATTTGTTGAAGATTATTAAGATCGTTTTGTCTGTTGTCAATATCTGTTAAGCGAATAGATCTAAGTGCCAAAGATTTCATTACAGAACTCAATTGGGCAGGGTGATGGTGTGATTGGGCATTTAAGTATCGATTGGTATGGGTTAGTTTCCTATAGACGGTATGTGAGAATCTGCCATTGCTGGTTTTTGTTTTGAGGAAATCAAGAAACGGGAGAGAAGAATCGGACTCGATTTCCATTGTACATTGAATTTTAGAATGTATACCATTATATATATATATATATATATATATATATATATATATATATATGGAAGAATTATTATAGTTACAGAGGGTAGTTGAAAGATTTTGGAAACAAAAGTGATTGTAGAATGGCCAAAAGCGCATATACAGGGTTGTTGGAATATGGAATAGAGTCGAATTGTAGCGTGATTAAAAAAATGTTAGAAAAAAATAATTGAAATGAGTTTTTCATAAGAAGTTGCATATATAGGGTGGTTGAAATATAGGGGGAAGTAGAATTGAGGTAACACCATATAAATAAAAATTGTAAGAAAAAAATATTATTTTAGGGAGTTTAACTGTCTGATTATGTACGTTTATGGCAAAACCTTGAATTGACGAGTGAAGCTCGGTCACCCAGGTACTTTTTATAATACCAGCACATCCACCACGGCTTACTATATAAGAAAGTCGGTAAAGAAGTTTTTGCTGATTTGTCCTTGAAAAAAATATGGGACCACTTCGGGATCCCCGGAATAGGATCCAGTATAAGGTTGAATTACCTTGAGCCGTTTTGCGACTAATCGCTGAACAAACTTAAAAAAAAAGAAACATAGATACAAGCGATTTGAGAACCACCTTTTTGAAGTCGGTTAAAAAGTTCTAATAATCAAAGTGTGGTAGGGGAAATTTCAAAAAATTATCTGTAATACTACAGTACTTAGAGAAAGTTTTCCTCACCAAACGTTCTAAAACAAAGAAATCGTTACGATATGATATGATTAGTCCACTCACAATATTTCAAATGCAAGGTGAAAATGATGTTGATGATGAAAACTCTAAGATATCAAAGGTGTGTAACGGTTTTGGATATATTTCTAACCTACTGTGTGCGTGTGTCTTGAGACATTTATCTCCCTTATATTTTGCGTTTAATTGTTTATAATGGGGAAAATATTGTCCCAATGGGAGCAAATGTTTGATTTACTGGTCAGTTACTAAAGTGTCTGGTACTTTACAATACAATTTTTGTTCAAATATTTGATGGATGACTCAAGTTTGTTGGAAATATGTGCTCGTACCACATATATCTTAATAATTATATTTTAAAATTACAAAATAACAGCGTATATTCTCACCTTTTCCACTATGCACAGTTTTATTTTTTTTCCTTAAATGTAGATAAAAAAAAACTGATGCCACATATATAAGTCCAATAAGAATCGAACAAATTGTGATGGTAACATATTCCGTAGTACTCATGTGGCTTCCGTCTGAGATCTGAGTTTCCAAATTTGCATCAGGAATAAAAGCTACTTCGTTAATATCTAAAATACGACATTAGAAAACATGAAAACCACGTGTAAACGTTCACTGCTAAAGTGTTAAAGGAAAATTTCCTCGCTTATCATTCAATTTAGTTATAAATACGACACTTAGTAATGAAATATATGATTACGAAGTTCTATAATAAGCCTGTTATAACAGAAGAAAAGGAAATGTTATATACTTACTTTGTTCCGGCAAATCAAGAATTTTGAAAGCTATACATTTGGTTACCATTTCAAATTTAATATTTTCCATTTTTACAGTTGATACTATTTCTTTGCATGTTAAATCTACAATAACTAGTTTTCCAAATAATTTATTTCGAAGATCTGGAGATCCGGTCCACTTAAAATAAAGATTGTGTTAAATAAATCTATTTGCCAATTATTTTTTATATTTAGATAAATTGAAAATGCAAGATTTAATGGGACCTGTGAGGGAATAAGAACAAACTATTTTATTGGATGTTATATTAAAATATTATGGAACCTCTGTCACAGATAGTTAAACCCTGTGACGTTTTGAAGCCTAACAACAATCCTTGATTTTTCTCATTCAAGAACTAAACTAACACCTTTTTGGAGTAAACCAAAGTTCTGCAGATATAGATAGTCTGTGAACCTAAATTAGATCAGTATGCTAATTGGTAAACTTAGAATATTTCGACACACTTCTCAATCCATATTCCACCAGGAAGCTAAAGTATACATACTACATGTAGCCAGATTTACGTTTCGCTACTGCGACTGTAAGAAATTGGTTGTATTACTGGATACTATAGGTAGGCGGCTGAATAATGTATTGCATCCACATACCTTAGAAGTACTTTGTCATAGATTACAGGTAACATAAGATGCTATTCCTCAAGAGCAAGTTGATCAGCCTACTAGTAATATGCTCAAATTATCAGTGAGGTTCAACCAGTTATTAATATTGGTTGGGATCTAGCTGATCGATTCGTTTTTAAGTGGATATTAAAAATTATTGATATAAATATATTATTAATATGTGTTCTGCATTTTCCCATCACAGAATATAAATCAAATATATATCCGCACCAACTAGAGCTACATTTAAGACATAATTATTACAATATACATATCATTTTTCGGAACAAATAAAATATAAATGTTCTTACCCGTAAATAATAGTTCTCATTTTCTTTATACATTTCAAAAGGAACTTCGCCGTCAACTCGATTTCGTAAATGAACGAAACCATTTTGTGTGATTACCCTTGATCCAGAGATAGTACAATCTGCTCCATTTACTTCTGAAAAAATCAATGATATAATTTGTATTTTTTTCTTGTAAATGGGAAAATTTAAATACACAAATTGTCTTATTCACACCTTGTTCTACAGTGTTGTACTTAGGTTATTATGTGCCTATATATTATATGACTGCCTTCTGATAAATGCTTATATTATACATGATTCTGGTCATTTTTACGTTAGTGGGCATTGCCCTAGTTACGGAAATGCATTAGTAATCCAGTATGAACGAGGAAAACCATTATTTGTATTAATATTGTACATTGAAGTTATTATTGTCTACATGGAGAGATATCCAATGATTCTAAAAAATATTTTGTTACAGTTACTTTACTGGAAATATCCAGAATATTAGAGTTGTGTTTAGAATATTTCTGGTAGTCTTTAGCCCACTTTTACTTAAAGATAGTGCATAGTCTAAATTAGTCCAATCACTAAAGGTTTTTCGCACCCAAATTTTTAAAACAACATCAATTGATTTGAAAATTTGACAGTAAATATAAAATAATGCAAATAACAAAAGTGACTTAGTACTGAGAGCACTTCCACCCCGTGGTGGGTGAAATTTTTAAAATTTAAAATAACTAGGAATCGAAGAACAAACAAAATTTAAACTATATTTTTTTTCAGAAACCCAATTGGTATTTGTGATTGAACATCTCGAAAAAATAACATTTTCAACTCATTTTCGTGAATAATTTTTGGTGTTATGGAAAAAGTCATACTTACTTTTATGTTTTTTTGGGCAATAACACCACAATAGAAATAAAACGACGTATATTGCAGGAATACTAAACGTTTCAAAGTCTATTCTGACTTCGTTGTCAATGAATTTATATTTATTGATGTAGATTGCAAAATGAAAATTTGACATTTTCAGGTCACTGTCATGCATTTTGAATTATGCAATGCTCCTGTCACATTTGAAAGGCTCATGGAATTTGTATTGAGTGGAGTAACATGGCAGACGTGTCTTGTTTATTTAGACGACATTTTAGTTATGGGTTATTTGACGGTCATCTCAAAATTCTGGTTGTACATTCCACAAAGGACGAAGGGCAAATCGCCGAAGTTGTCACCTTCATTGGATGAACTTATCGAGGTAATCTAATCGGGACGAACAGAATTAAAGGGGGGAGGGGGAAAATGGACAGTTATAATTGTGGACGAAGAAGGACTTTATATATATATATATATATATATATATATATATATATATATATATATATATATATATATATATATATATATATATATATATATATATTCCAAAAAGGAAGAGGTTATCAATTCGTATACAACTTTTTTATGTATGTCGAGCGATTACATTACAACATTACAGAAAGGTCCCATATAATTGTCTATAACATGAGATTTACGGTTTTCAAGAAAATCAGAAAAAAAAGTAAATAAGGGACTAGATTTCAGCGATTTTCAATGAATATCCACTGTTTTCTCTAAAAGTGCTCACGCAATTTGAATATTATAAATTGTGCTAGTCGTTACCCGCGGTTTCACCCGCGTATGAAATGTAGAATTCTTTGAAATTAATAACGTATAAAACATATGGGCTATCCAATATAACATTTTTTCTAACCTTGTTGAACCACCTTACATAACTATAAATCTACCAATCCAGACAATCCCGAATATATTTCACCGAAACTGCAAGCACTTATGGCCCACCCTATATAACAATTCTATTTAACATTTTTTGGAACCACCTTGTATAACTGTAACTCTGCTTCACCCTATAGTGCAACCATCCTGTTGTTTATTTGTAAACCAATAGAACATTTTAAAATTACCTAACTATAATTCTACTCCAAATTATACGCTATATAACAATTATTTCCGACCGCCCTATATTTTAACCATCCTTTATATGCTGCTTTTTCTGACATTGTGTTAAACACAATAATTTTGCTTCGCCCTATATGTCAGGTATTCCACATATCAGGATGCAACTGTTCATGGTCTATTTTATACTTATAGGCCACCCAATATTATTTTTTTTTGTACCGCAATAAATCCACCAATCCCAACATATTTTACCCAAACCGCAACTTTATATGGTCACCCTATGTAACAATTTTATTCAATATTTTTTTGAACTGTTTTTATAGCTATAACTCTACTTCCAGCTTTATTTAAATCATCTTGTATATACTGCTCCCAATTATTCAATCATTATAACTTATTTGTCTATCATTTTGTAAACCATCATGTATAACCATAATTTTATTCTACAAAATATTTCAAGCAAGATGCATATATAGCGTATATTGCTTAGGGGTCAACATATACCTATAACATTTTTTAAACACTTAACTATAACTCTGATCCCCTCTATATTTCAACTATCTTATCTATGCTACTGCTTATGGAAAATATAATTTGTCTACACCTTATATGTCAACCACCCATTACATGCAACTTCTTTTAACATTGTTTTAATCACAGAGTATAACTATAATTTTACTTCACCCTATGTTTCAGATATTGCATATATGCAACACAGCTCATGTTCAATTCTAGAAAATTTTTCAAACAATTTTTTATCCACACTGTTAAACTATACTTCTACTTCACCCTGTATTTCAACCCCCTTTTATGTACAACTACTTATCGGCCACCCAGTATAAGGTTTTTAGTACCACCCTGTATAAATATAAATCCATCACTTCCCAATAAATTTCACCAAAACTGCAACTGCTTATTGGGCACCCTATGTAACAATTAAATACTTAACTCTAATCCTCCCTATATTTCAATTATTCTATCTGTGCAACTGATTATGAGCTACGCTATTTTACAATTTCCTCATATTTATTTAGTATAAAGTATAATTTCTCTCCACACTTCATTTAAATCATCCTTCATTTGCAACTTTTTTTTAACCTTGTTTGAATCACACTGTGCAACTATAACTTGACTTCGCCCCATATTTCAGGTACTCCAGTTCTCCAACCTGTATAACATTTTTTTACCCACACTGTATAATTATAATTCTACTCCACCCTATACTTCAACAACCTTGAATATGTAAGTATTTATAGGCCATAGGACATTTTTGCACCACCCTGTTTACTTAGAACTCTAGTCCACCCTATATTTCATCTATCCGGTATATGGAACAGCTTGCCAGCTTGCAGATCATAATATTCCATTATAATATTTTTTAAACCCACCTGTTTAGCTGTAATTATACTCTCCTACATATTTCAACCATCCTATATGTGCTACTTGTAAACTACTTGTGGATATAAAACATTTTTTAACCACCCTGTACACTATAATTCCACTCCATCTTATATTTCAACCACCCTGTATAAAAAAATACTTTTAACATTTTTTCAACCCATTTTATAGTTATAATAATAGCTCATGAAAATTCGAATGTCTTAACTGTTTACATAACACATGTTTTTATTCCCCCTGTATAAATATAATTCATCTCCACCTGGGACGAGGTAGCTAGATACTCAGGCGTGCTGAAATCGGTATGGGCTCAATGGGACAAGTAGACAATGGAATGCTCAAGCGAGTTTGGGAAAGCGCTGATGGACGAGAAACCAAGTCCCAACTGGTAGTTCCGAAGAAAAAGGTACCAGCCATCCTGACCGAAGTACACGATGGGATTACCGGAGGTCACCTGAGCATGAATAAAACCCTATACAGGGTGGTTTTAAAGATTTCAGGACCGTTGTGATATTGTATTGAGTTGAATTATAGTTGTACAGGGTGATTCAGAAAATGGTAGTCCAATAAGTTACATATATATATATATATATATATATATGTAAGTTGGCACGGAAGGAACTATGTGTAGCTCTCTTGATGGTCCGGGTGTTCGTCCGTTGAAAGTTTTGTCCCTGTAAAGGAACGGTCGCCTGACGTTTCGCCAAAATCTCACTCGGCATTTTCATAAGGCTTTTTCTCTTCTTCCAACATGAAGGGTGGCTGCAGGTTCGGGCCTTTCCGGATTACTTCGTATCCGAGATCGTCGGCTAGGTCGTTCTCCGCTTGGTCTGCTCTCCGTGGCGTCTGAAGTGGAAGTGAGCTCCGATATGTGCGCGCCGCTATTTATGCTATCTCCCGAGTAACCCACCTATTTCTTTGCCCCGCCTCCGATTGTGTTGAGGGGGTTGCCGTTTGTTTTGATTGGGTGACACCATTGCGTTGTCGCAAATTGTACCGATGACGGGTTCTGTTTGTACCGATGGCGGCCGCAGATGTTCGTTAGAAGGATGGGCGTCCTGATAGTTAGCTCCGAGTGACGGAATGCAATGTTGTGGTATTGTTGCGCTTTCTTTTAATTTGTTTTTATTTTCCAGTAAGATGTTCTTCCAGGCTTGATGCAGGTGTAGAGCTTCGTTACGGTCATTTCTCCTTCCTTTTCAATTTCTATAGCTTGTTCTTCTTTTGAAGTTGTTTTCTGTTGCCAGATGCTTAGAGCCCTCAAAGTTGATTCTATGTCCTCTTTGCTGTTGATGTTGGAACAGGGCCGAGGTTGTGGTCTTGTTTCGTATGTTGAGTTTGTGCTCTTCGATTCGGGCTTCGATCCTACGGTTTGTTTGACCTACATATGCTTGCTCGCATCCGCCGCAAGGTATCTTGTAGACTCCGTGATTCTCTAGTGGACGTTGGTCTTTGGGATTGCCTAGAATGCTTTTTATCGTCTTTTGAGGTTTGTAGGAAGTTTTGATGTTGCTTCTCCTAAGGATTCTTCCGATCCGATCTGTCACTCCTTGTATGTACGGAAGGGTGGTCGCTGCCTTTGGGGGGTCTTGTTGGGTTTCTTCGTGCCTTGGTAGTTCTTGTTGATTCAGGGCTCGTCGTATTGTGTTGTTGCTGTACCCATTCCTCCTCAAGGTCTGTGAGATGGTGTTTAGTTTGTGTTTGGCGTCTGCAATGCATCGTGACCTGCGAGAGCAGACCAAGCGGAGAACGACCTAGCCGACGATCTCGGATACGAAGTAGTCCGGAAAGGTCCTAACCTGCAGCTACCCTTCGTGTTGGAAAAAGAGGAAAAGCCTTATGAAAATGCCAAGTGAAATTTTGGCAAAACGTTAGGCGACCGTTCCTTTACAGGGACAAAACTTTCAACGGACGAACACCCGGACCATCAAGAGAGCTATATATATATATACATATATATATATATATATATATATATATATATATATATATATGTTAAAACAAATAAAAAATTTGAAGATGCGAGATGTAAGACCGACATCTATGATTTTCGAGAGAATTAGCACACAGAGTTTCCGAATCTGGAGCCGTTCCGTGTAATTGCTGTTCTACCTTAACTCCTAGGACAGAATGTCACGATAAAATTTTCAGGTTACTTCACCTCTCAGATATCATATCGAGGTGTCATTCTCTGACAGGTGAAGTAACCTGAAAATTTTATCTTGACATTCTGTCCTAGGAGTTAAGGGAGGACAACAATTACACGCAACGGCTCCAGATTCGGACCTTTTGTGTGCTAATTCTCTTGAAAATCCTAGATGTCGGTCTTACATCTCGCGTCTTCAAATTTAACGAAATGTATCAACTACATAAAGAAATGTTCGAGAGGACATTCAATTGTGGGAAGCGCAACTGATGAAGGTTCCCTAAGCAGAAACAATATATGTTACATATAATATATAATATATAATATATAATATATAATATATAATATATAATATATAATATATAATATATAATATATAATATATAATATATAATATATAATATATAATATATAATATATAATATATAATATATAATATATAATATATAATATATAATATATAATATATATTGTCTTGTGTACAAAGGAATGACACCTCGAAGAGAGTAACAAATAAAAAAGTTAAAATACATTTGGAAAATATAGACAAAGAATACAAATTAGAGAAGGAGAAAGAGAAAGGAAGAAAAATAGGGAGTGATAAGAATACTAAAAATTTTCAAATGAATTGTACCTTAAATCATATAAAAAAGAAGACATATCTGAAAATAGTTATTGATTGCACACGGTTTCTAAACGGTTTTTATTTTCAGTCAGCTGAAGTCGGTTCTTTTTTAAATATAAATTATTTCCTTATATGTTTCTTACTTATTCACAATAGTCAATTTTTAAATCATTATGTAAACAAGATGAGGAATTCTTGATAAATTTGTCTGAACTGCACTTTATTCTAACCAGAAAATAATCGTCAACGGTGTTTTTTACGAAATTTGATTTTCGAGGGTGTAATTCCTACCAAAATATTTATTATCTAAACTTAATGGACATCAATTCTAAACTCTATACAATCGATTATCACTCTTGTAAAACTGTATTTTTAAAACATCTTGTATATTTTACCTTTCCGTGCGTCGTGTTCCGATAGGAAAATTATAATGGTAATTACCTTAAAAATTGAAAATAATTATTCAGTCATTATAATAAGAAACATAGCAAGTAACGTTTGGCCATTTTTAGGGTGTGTATATACAATATACGGATACCCTTATTATATCACTCCGGATTTCTGCCTGTGTCACATCACAGCCATTTTCTCGTAAACTACTGGACGGAAGAGGTTGAAATTTGGTATCAATGTATAGTTTGGTGACCCGATCAGGAGTACATATCGTAAAAGACAAAAAATTGATTTTAGGGGTACTTCTGGGGGAAAAACCGTTCCCCCTCCTGATCTTCGAAACTACTGAGCCCAAAATTTTGAAAAAAATAGGAAATATAGAACGTTGCCCGAACTTTACAGGAAAAATAAGGAGAAACCATGAATATTAATTTTGGGAGGCAAATTATAGAATTAAATAAAAATTTAAAAATAAAAAAATTCAAACGCATCATATAATATATCAAATGAAAGGTCTCATTCTGAGGAACACAAATATATTTTTTTCATATTTAAAAAAAATTAATTAAAAAGATATTAACGATAATATATCAAAATTTACCCATCTCTCCCCTCTTAGCTCCGAAACTATAAAACGCAAAGTTTTGAAAAAAAATAGATTTATAGGTTCTGACCTGACGTTTACTGGAAAAACAAGGAGAAACCTCTACTGTTAATTTTGGGGGGCAAATTACAGAATTAAATGGAAAATACAAAATTAAAATTGTTGCTAACTCATCATGTTATATATCAAATGAAAGGGCTCATTACGACGAAAACAAATATATTTTTTTCATATTTTTAAAATAAATAAATTAAAAGATATTAACAAAAATATAAAAAAAATTACCCATTCCCCCCCCTTATCTCCGAAACCATAAGCTGGAAAATTTTGAAAAAAAAATGGAGGTATAGCCCCTCACCTGAACTTTACTGGAAAATTAAGTAGAAACCCCTAATATTTATTTGGGGGGGGGGCAAATTATAGAATTAAATGGAAAATTAAAATTGTTTCTAACTCATCATGTTATATATCAAATGAAAGGGCGCATTATGACGAAAACAAATATATTTTTTTCATATTTTTAAAATAAATTAATTAAAAGATATTAACAAAAATATAAAAAATTTTACCCATCCCCCCCCTATCTCCGAAACCATAAACTGGAAAATTTTGAAAAAACAATGGAGGTATAGCCCTTTACCTGAACTATATTGGAAAAATAAGGAAAAACCCCTATAATTTTTTTGGGGGGCAAATAATAGAATTAAATGGAAAATATAAAATTAAAATTGTTTCTAACCCAGCATGTTATATATCAAATAAAAGGGCTCATAATGACGAATACAAATGTATTTTTTTCATTTTTTTAAATGAATATTTTAAAATATATTAAAAAAATTAAAAAAAAATTAACCATTCTCCCCGTTATTCCCTAAACTCTAAGACCTCATTTTTTTGTTTATAGGAAAAATATGAAAAAAATTACTAATTCTATTATTTGGCCCCCAAATAATAGAATTAAACGGAAAATAAATTATTAGAGAACCCATCATAGTAATTTTAGGGACAAATTATACAATTAAATGGAAAATAAAGATTCAATTTTCAAACGCATCATGTAATATATCAGATAAAAGGCTCATTATGTGAATTACAAATATATCATATTTTTAAATCATTTTCATAAAAGATATTATCAAAAATATTAAACATCGACTTAATTCCCTCTTTAGAAACTACACTATTTAAATTTTGAAAAATATTTTTATTTATATTTTTAAATAATTTGAATAACAGATTTAATAATTTATAATTTAAACTTTGACCTATTTTGCCCTTTTTCTTCCAATGTACAGAGCCTCAAAACTCAGACAGTAGATTTTAAAAGGCATCTCTGAAAGTTTATTAACAAAATAAAACTCTAATGTTACTTTTTGGGGGCAAATTAGAAAATTAAATACTTATGTATTCTGATAAAAATCAAGCGAATCCTAAAGCAGATAAAATCAAAAGTCTATGTGTGGAAAATCAAAGTGTATATTTTTTATAAATTTAAAACGCTTCCTTTAAAAGATATAAGGGTAAATATAAGAAAATGCACTCATTCCCTGCTTGTCTGAAACTGGAATATTCGAATCTTGAAGGTGGTACGGGACCCTAAGTATGCGAGTCCAACTCGCAGTTGACCAAATTATTTTGTGGTTATTTGACTTCTGACCTACCAGGAGGTAGCCTGCAATTCACAAATATCATGCCAAGACTAGAAAAAGAGGGCAACAGAAAGAGCATATTTTAATAACATAAAATGTTATTAAAATAATAAGAAAATAAAATGTCCTATTTACTAATATATATATATATATATATATATATATATATATATATATATATATATATATATATATATATATATATATATATATATATATATAAAGTACATTGTAGAGACAAACGCATTCTACATTAAAAAAAATTTAAACATTGAAATGGCTTCCTAAGTACTCCTCAAAAGAATAAAAGGCGTATTTTAAAAGATAATTTTTCACCTTGCTTTAAAATGGGAATCGTTTAAATTTTTGATTTCTGCTGACAGGGCATTAAAAAAAAATTATGCCATAATAGTCAGTATCCATTCTCGTTAGTTGCAATCTGTGGTGGCTAAGAACTAAGTCTTCTCCTTTGCTGGTTGAATAGGAGTGGATATCGTTGTGTGTTCTGTAACTGTTTTGGTTCTGTTTTATATAGATAAGACATTGAAGGATAAAAGTGCAAGGTAGGGTAAATAATTTTAGCCCCACTTAGCTATCTCTACAACACCCCGCTACGTTATTCCTGCAACATCTCTAACACAGTGACGTTGTAACTTAAAAACTTGTGCAGAGTACGGAGAGTAATCACGGTTTAAAATTACATAGAACATATTAGAGCTAAAGAACCCTTGACATGCTGTCAGTAATTCGGAACGTGGTGTCGGTCGCGACGAAGTGTCGAAACATGTGGAATCTTTTCATTTGCATTTCATTACCATAATCATCTAGATTTAACTGTGTAAGTGTACGTTAAGCTTCCGCTTCAACAATATTGGCATATTGTTGAATGTACGATATTCCTGAATTATTGATAATTGCTTGTAATTTAATATCATTCCAGCAAGATGTACTCTAGACATACAAATTAAAACACAAGTGAAGGCCTAGTTAGGTACAGAGTGTGCCTTTTGGTTGGTTTGTATAAGTTTCATAAAATCCTTCCTTATTTTATGACGATAAACGGAACCAAGAATAACAAATATATTTGGATTGGTGAATAATGTTAAGCCAATTTCTTTCCCCATATCTCAGAAAATATCTAAGTTTACATATTTTGAAATTAATGAAGATAAATTCTTTGCTAAAGATATTGAGAAGCTGGCATATAGCAATTAATGTACAAATACATATATTACCTTTAAAAACTATAGCTTTTCCTGGAGTGATAATTTGATCCTTTTGTGGCAAGAGAATTGATGGGATTTGTTGTAGGTTTGCGAATGGCACCAGTTGACATTCTGAAAGGATGATAAAAACGTATATAAAACATTTAAGATTTGTACAATTTTTTTAATTTTGAGAAAAATCTTAATTGGAAGCTGAAATTAATATATATATATATATATATATATATATATATATATATATATATACAGGGTGTCCCAAAAGTCCCGGAACGGCATTTTATCTCGGCGAGAACGCATTTTAGAGAAAAATGTTTCAAACAAAACTTATAGGATTCGTCTCTGGCTATCGAATTGTGACCTTGAATTTGACCTTGATTTTGACCTTCAAGATCATTTCAAGGTCAAGCCGATTTTTTCAAATGGGACAACATATTTCTGACCTCGGAAATGGGAAGATCGGAAAATTTTACGTTCAAATATGTCCTTGACCATTTTTAAAACTTGACCTCTGGTGGTCAGTAAGGGTGTCCCAAAAGTCCCGGAACGGCATTTTATCTCGGCGGGAACTCATTCTAGAGAAAAATGTTTCAAACAAAACTTTTAGGATTCGTCCCTGGCTATCGAATTGTGACCTTGAATTTAACCTTGACCGTGACCTTCAAAGTCATTTCAAGATCAAGTCAATTTTTTCAAATGGGACAACATATGTCTCACCTCGGAAATGGAAAGATCAGAAAATTTTACGTTCAAATATGTCCTTGACCATTTTTAAAACATGACCTCTGGTTGTCAGTAAACGTCAAGTCAAGGTCAAGAACAACTTCGTTGCGTAGCTCGTCAAATATGGGTTTAAAAAAAAACCTTTCAAGAACTAAGGTTTAGGATTTTTACACGGCAATGCGATACTTAGTATGGCTACGCAACGAAGTTGTTCTTGACCTTGACTAGACCTTCACTGACCACCAGAGATCAAGTTTTAAAAATGGTCAAGGACATATTTGAACGTAAAATTTTCCGATCTTTCCATTTCCGAGATCAGAAATATGTTTCAAACATGTCCCATTTGAAAAAATCGACTTGACTTTGAAATGACCTTGAAGGACAAGGTCAAGGTTAAATTCAAGGTCACAATTCGATAGCCAGGGACGAAGCCTATAAGTTTTGTTTGAAACATTTTTCTCTAAAATGCGTTCCCGCCGAGATAAAATGCCGTTCCGGGACTTTTGGGACACCCTGTATATATATATATATATATATATATATATAGAATATACGTCTAGTCGTAGGCTTTGTATTTTGCGTGGCTAATTCTATTTTATTCATCAATATAATGAAAATGTATATATATATATATATATATATATATATATATATACATGATTTATACTTTTTCTAGAAATATTTCAGATAACGGCATGTTTAATTATATATTTCAATTTGCAAGTGGTGCCATAAACATTTTTATATTATTACTGCTTCTTTGTAATTAATATCGCATTAATAACATAGTATAGATTATTACATGTATGTTTAGTAACTTTTACGTTAGAGAAAGTGACTAAGAATGTTCAAATAAGGGACTTCAAACATATATTAGAAATTCTAGTTTAAAAATAAAATAATGTTAAAATTGGAGCGGATTGTACAGTTTTTCATTATAGTAGTACCTAGTTTTTCCAAAGAAATTGTTTTATCTTTTCCGACGATAATTGCGGCATCGTATACTTTATATTTCCGGATTTTTGAGATAACGGATCACACTTAAAAAAACATTTTAGGTTATTTCCTTTGATAACGGGGTCTAATAAGACATTGAAGTGTTTAGGACTTTTCATCATGTGTGGTGAATGTTTCTCAATGTTTTTCGACAAATTATTATTTTTAAATAGTATTCTCAAGTGGTATAGAACATAGAACCCTGTTCTTTTAAAACAGTAGCTCCATCAGGTTACTACTACAAATTATTCACAAGAATTTTCAAAAAAGAAAAAATTTTTTAATACCATTTTACTTTATACCGAACAATATTAAAATATTCTCATCCTTTCTGTTAAGTATTAATCCCACAATCTGCGTTTAGTGATGTTTCCATACGTGTGAAAGTTGATTAGAAAGTTATAGGTATATTTTTTCTTGAAAATTATTTAGATGAGATAAGGAATCACATTTCACAATTATTTGGGAATAAATTATACATTAATTTGAATTAATAGATTGCAAAGAATTTCTCTCAGCTTAAAATCAAAATTGGTACAATCGTAGTCTGTTTCTGTTTATTTCACTGGAATATTTTATTAGAAAACAAACAAAAGATTAAATAGTTTACGGCAAATTTCATAATCTTTGCATAAAATTCGACTGGAAGTGAAGTTTCATTTTTATATAAACTTGAAAAATACAAAAGCATTACATTTGTTTGTGTATTTTTGTTTGTTAATAACATATTAAGATCTTTGTTACAATTATTCACGTAATGGTTTGCAAGTATACAACTGTAAAATTGTTGGCTATTGTAACAATGCCTAAATGTAAGGCTTCAACAAATTTTAATTTGATGAATACATTAAATTTATTATTGAAAGTGAAATGTCACCTCATAACTAGTCTTCCCAAAAATATCTTTCAATTTCGTTGAAGAGTTTAATAAAGA
Organism: Octodonta nipae; assembly: GCA_034190945.1. NCBI lineage: Eukaryota > Metazoa > Arthropoda > Insecta > Coleoptera > Chrysomelidae > Octodonta > Octodonta nipae. Next base: position 109,319,403 of record CM067217.1, read on the forward strand.
TACTAACATTTAATAACACAACTCAATATGTACCTATGTAGAGAGGTATCAACTAATAAACCTATTACACAAAAAACCTACAATAAATAATTGCAGTTGTTAAGTATCTACGCGCTAAGTAATAAAGATAAACAATAACCCGTTTTTATTATATACAAATTAGTTACCTCCTTGGCTAATATAATTTTGATTTCTATGCCAAGCAACTTAAAATATGTCACTGTTTACATACTTACTACTTGAATATTTCTTTGTAAAAGTTCTTAGTAGTTACATACCAAAGTGAATACTTTTAGTGTTATGTTTTGCCAATTATTTTCAACTTGACTAGAAACATTAGAAAATATCATAATTGCTTTGATGGGTTTTATTCAACTTACAAATTCTTCCATTTGGTTCCTACCATAGTAATAACAGGAATAAGCGCTACACATAATGCGATTCCCAATTTAGGGCCTCTGTGAGTTAGTTTTGCCTTAAACTCCAAGCTGTTGAAATTCAATCATTCATAAAGAAAAAGTATTTATTTTTAGTTTAACGAACAGATATATACGAAACTGTACTTTTATATTTAAGATTATAGAAAAATTTTGACAAAATGACGATAAAGGCTTATCAATTTTAATGAAGATATAAACAAAAATAACAGACAAACTTGCAACCATGTCAAAATTGTTAGTTTATTGAAAAGATTTTTAAATGCATCTAAAGCGGTTACAGCGTAGTTCTATTCACATGTTTTACAAACATATTTTCTAAAACAGTAGCAACCACATACAATCGTATTCTATTTTATGATAGCTGAAAAGATAATGATTTTTCAATTATTATCCCATCTTCATCATTTGATGATCATTCAATTAACAAAGTTTTTATAACATATTTTCGATAATGACAGAATAGCTGCGAAGTATCGATAGAAAATAGTAGCAACTAATTTTAAGGTAAAGTATGTTTATGTAAGTATATAATTGGAACTGCACAGATGATTAATTTATGATAGCTACACGCTATAGAAACGAAAATTTAAATAGGATATATTTTTTATTTTATAGTTTTTTAGTTAATAGTGTTTTTATTCTAAATTTTTATTGAACAAGGGCTCTGACATAATGATTTCAATGATAAAATGCTAAGTTGTATTTATATTCCAATACCTAGTCCAACAAAGTTAAACGAAAAATATAGGCTACAAAAAAAATGTTATAACTATAATTCCAAAAACCTCCCAGATTAAAATTTACAATGGTGACAATGACAACCCTTCTTTAAATAAGAATATTTAAAAAATATAATCTAAATCCGGTAACTATTATTTTATTTGTTACCTAACCTTTTTCCAATTCCGCAATAACGCCAAAACTATCTCAACAGAAAGAGTCATTTCTCAGGGTGAAGTAGCTATGGCTGAACTATCCGACATTAAGGCTGAAGATACTCGTTAGTACATTGCTAGAGTACTCCACACATCTAAAATCGAACCTAACTTCTAAAGAAAGACGCGTTAAAACAATTATGTGACAAAGATGGCATAACTATTCTTCCTGCTGACAAAGGTAACGCGATCGTTCTTCTCAACAGTAGAGACCATGTTCACAAGATGAATTCTCTACTCCACACTCCCAGACTCCGAAATAATTAATAATAATCCTACTACTTACTTAGAGAAAAAGACCAAGGATATAATCTTCTAAAATTATTCTAAAATTCCGAAAATTTATGAAATACCCAAAGCTTCATGAGTCTTACATTCCTCTTAGGCCCATTGTCAGTTCTGTACAATCTCTGACCCAAGAATTAGCCAAGTACCTTCAACCTCTAGCCGAGCAAGCATACTCGAAAGTGAATTTCCGAAAATGATACCCTAGGTTGCTTCGATGTAGTGTCTCTTTTCACTAAGGTCCCAATTTCAGAAACGTTAAATATTCTAAAAACAACACACAATATCTCTTCTGATATCATCAAACTTGTACAACACTGTTCGCTTAACACGTTTTTTAGATTTCAAAACACTATTCAAACAAGTCCGTGGGGCCGCGATGAGCACATCTGTTTCTCCTGTGCTTGCTAACATTTTCATAGAACAAATCCAAACTCCAGGCTCGTCTACTTTAAAACCTTCTTGTTGGCTTAGATATGTTAATTTATTTATCTATTTATTTATTTAAAGAGTAGGGCCACCCTACAGACAGTCGCAGCTGCCCTATTACAGGGTGGCACAAGTTAACAATAATTGTAACATGAGATCGAGCAAGTACATTTAATTAAATTACAAACGGGAAAAAAAAGAAAAATGTAAGGTACAAATTCAAAAGTAACAGACTGATCCTTGACCTAGGTCAACAGCCTGTGTTATGTGTTTCCTGAAAACCGGGTAACTTAAGGAGAAAATGTCATAACTGGTACCATGATTTTTTTCATCGATCATATATCGGTAACACCTTGGCAGCGGCGAGTTAAAATTATAATTGGAGTTAGATCCTGCAATTTCAAATATTTCTCTATTTCTGATTATTTAAATATTCGGAATCAAGGAGATTATTAATTATCTTATATAAGAAAAATATCTCAGAATATTTCCTCCTGAATTCTAGAGATACCATGTTATAAAATTTTAAATTTTCAGTGTATGGATGAAAATGTCTTTCCCTGTTAAAACGATAATTTACAGCATTTCTAAATTTTTTTTTGACGTTTTCTATTCTGACAATATATTTATGATAGAAGGGATTCCAAACTCTCGAAAAATATTCTAATATCGATCTAACAAGACTTTAGTATAGGGTGGTGAGCGATCTCACATTTTTGAAACCTTTGGTTATTCGTAATAAGAAACCTAACATTTTTTGAGCCTCTTGAACAAGTAATTAAATGTGTATTTCAAACGACACTTTTGTCAGTTGGCCTCATAGCAGAGATTCATTAGACTGCTTTCTGCAACACCTCAACCGTATATACATCCTTACATTCAATTTTCAATGGAAATCGAGTCCGATTCTTCTGTCCCGTTTCCTGATGTCCTCATAACACAAACCAATAATGATAGATTATCACATACCGTCTATAGAAAACAACAACACATAACCAGTTGTCATCCGGACCACATTGCGCACACAATTCGTCAACACCGGAAAACCTTTCTGTCATACATTCGAGGAGTCACTTACAAACCGGAAACCCAAAAAAGAATCGAGTAGTTTACTAAATTCTATGTAGGACAATTATATCCCTGAATTCACTTAAAGCAGGGGTCCCCAAACATATGCCCGCGAGCACCATGGCGACCGCAAACCGTTTTAAATGGGCCCGTACAATATCACAAATACATTGTGGACATAAATCTTCTATGACAGTTCCATTGAGAATTCTACTAAATTAAAATTAATTGTGCCCGCTACCTAACAGGCATAATATTACATGCTCTTAAGTGCAAAGGAGTTGGTGACCGCTGCCTTAGGGCATTCACTATTCGTGAAGCTGTCAAAATACAACATAGAGCTTTGTAATAGGCAGACTAAACAAACCAGACACTCCCACAAACACCCAACCAATCATTAGAAGGGGTTCTAACCGACCGACAACTATAATAAATAACTTTTTTTTTAAATTATGGACTTCAATATAATAAGGACAATAAGGATACTAAGTACAAAAATAATTCATTCGGATATTTAAAACGAAAGATATTATTTGTTCTATAAAACAGCGTTTGAAGTTGAGGCCAAGCCTAAGAAAGGCATATATTTTACATAGGAATACAAACATCTTTATAAATTAAACAAGTTCTGTTATTAATTCATAAAGCAATTTATACGCCATGTTACAAAGAGATTTCTCAGGCTTGATACCAACTTCAAACGCAGTTTTATAGAACTTATAATATATTTCGTTTTAAATATCCAATTGAATTATTTTTATTTTATACAACCGAATTGAGAACTTCTTCCTTTTTTGATGTCGGTTAAAAAAAGAAGAGAAGAAGAGAGCAGATTTACACTCAGATCAGCTCTCTAGTGACATTGGGGAGTAGGCAGGTTGAGTCCCAGAATTCGATCTAGACTCTGAAACTCTTTTAAATCAGTCTTTTTATTTTGTCTCTTGCTGATGGCTCCGAAGCAGGATTCGAGTATTACTTAATTTACACGCGGTTCTCACTCCGCACCTGCCCAGTTAGAAAAGTTCTTAGAATGTTATAGCATTGATTTAGTCATTTGGATTCAGTTTCATGTAGGCGACTACTAACACATGCACCGCCAGTAATGCAGTATCCGCAATTCGTCAAAACTCGAAACGTATTTTTTCAAAGATAAGATTAAAATCTAATCATAACCATAATATTGTATTATCATAAAATATATTATTAGAAGAAAAGTGGCTCTTAGCGCTACTTAGCAGAATAAAAGTTAGTTAACAGAATAAGTATTATCGTATTATCTTAAAAAAATATGTGGGAAATTCGGTAGAATTAAATGAGTTGTTAGTAAGTATGTTGTTGTAATTTTTTGAATAAACTATAATATAATATTGGCGACAACCGTACCATAAAAGAGATTTAGCTGGTTGAACATGTATTGTGTCAGTATAATACAGGCAATATGTTCCAACACTGTAAACATGTGCAAATTGTACCCAAATTTTCTTTATAGAACCGGGAAATTGTAATTCGTTGGCCTGGATCATCACATGAAGTAAATATATTTTATAATGTTATATTTCCACATAGTTCACATCCTCAGAGTAATTATATAATGACCATCAACAATCCTCAAAGTGAAGCAGAAATGTTGTAGAACGGACATTTGAAATTTTTAAAAGAATATTTGATATGCCTTTCATGTGAAATTCTTTATTCTATCACTTCGAGGAAAAATAAGCCTTATAATTTCCGTTTTGTATTAGAGATTAATCCAGTTATAGACTTATATATATTATGTATTCTTTTTCATTATATCATATTCTATTTTTAACACCTTTATTTCATGGTTTTACTGATATTTTTGTTTTCAATAAGTTTTAAACCTTACTTTATTTTCATTTCAAATATTGTAGGAACCTATAATTATACGAATTCCTTTCTGGTATTATTATACTATTATTCAGAACCATGATATTGCTATAAAAAAATATTGTTACGAAATTTACCCAAAGCCGACCCTGTGTCATTTCAGCACGACAACAAACGCTTCAATAAAAAAATAGGATTCTCGAAAAGACTCGACAGCGGAAGGAGCGATGATTATTTTCTACTGGAGAATTCCACGGGGATTATAAAAGAAGCATACCACGATCGCCAAGCAGTGATACCGCGACGACTAGCTTATATCGGATTATTATTGTATTTTTGAATCAGCTGTTTCAATGTAAATAAAGTTCTAGAAAAGTGAAAGTAAATATTAGTTGTTATAATTTTAAATTAAACCCACGAAGTATATTGCAATTTGGTGTCAGAAGTAAAGGATTAGTGCAGTTATGGAAACTCGAAGTATGGAAAAAACCGACGAAACTACTAGAAAAATTATCAAACAGATTACAGAGGGACTAGACGAAAAAATAGCACAGATTCTAGAAAAACGTGACAAGGAGGAGAAACAACAAAATTTAATGGAAGGATTATTCTCGAAATTTGTAGAAAAACAAGATCAAATTGAATTAAACCGACAACATGAATTTAAAATAACTGAAGAAAAAATACAAATGCAATTTGAACAACTAATGCAAATAGTAAGACAAGTTAATGAAACAGTTAATGAAAGAATGCAAATAGTTGAGTCTGATATAAAAGAGATAAATGATGACATTAAGACCATAAAAAATACCGTGGACACCCTTGAAACAAAAGTAGATGACCTCGATTCCATTCAAAGCCAGGTAAAAGTTGAAATCAGTTCAATTCAAAACACAGTTCAAGACCAAATCAGTGCCATCCAAGACAAGGTAGAAACAGAAATTAAAAAAATGCAACAGGACTTACAGCGAGGAAAATACCAGAACACCGTGAGTACCAGAGGTTCCATTAGTAAACCACCCACATTTGATGGCAGTTCATCTTGGCCTATGTATAAACGGCAATTTGAGACTGTGGCTACAGCTAATGGATGGGATAATCAAGAAAAATCTACTTCTCTGGTAATTTCGTTAAGAGGTCCGGCCCTAGAACTCCTCCAAAGCATTCCAGTCGATGAACAAGGCAATTTCGACAAGATCATCGCCATCCTAGACAAACGCTACGACAATCAATCCTTGAGCCAGGTATACCAAGTCCAACTCAGTGGAAAAACGCAAAGATCCGGTGAAAGCCTTCAAGAATTCGAAGCAGAGATTAGACGGTTAGTACACTTGTCCTACCCAGACCTGCCAGAGGAAACGAAAGACCAGATGGCCACACAGAGTTTCATAAATGGCATCAGAGATGTGGAAGTACAAAGAAATTTAAGACTGAGTGGCGTCAAGAAAAGTAGTGAAGCTCTACTTCGGGCTTTGGAAGTAGAGGCCGTCATGAACAAACCGACCTTACCAACCAGGGAAACTCCAACCAGTCAGCATAAGGGGGCGAATGCTGACTCACCATCCACCAGCCCCCAGGACAGTATCCATCCGGGAATTTTGCCGAGATAGCGGCAGCCTAGTCATCAGAGGCACCATCAACGGGCGAGCAGTTACCATCACCATCGATACCGGCGCCGCTGTGTCCATTGCCAAGTCCAGGGTTTTGAGAGCATCAGAAATTCGGCCAGTTACCAATAACATCCAGCTCAGAACAGTCACCGGCGAGTCCATGTCGATACAGGGTGAGGCAGATGTCGTGCTACAGATAGGGGACAACATGATCCGGCATAGGGTCCTGGTAGCGAATATTGAGGACGATTTTATACTGGGAATGGACCTAATTAGCCAGCATGGATTTATGTTCGACCCGAGATATGATGTTCTTCGGTTCCTGAATGAGGAATTTGTATTGACACGGCCCGTCAACACATCAGTCACGCCCATAAAAATTGTGGCAAAGTCTTCAGCTAGAATTCCCGGTCGAACGGAACAGATTATTCATGGGCAGCTAGACAGCAATCCTGGGAGCTGCGTTGGAATGGTGGAGCCCGTACACTTAGCTCATGACTACTTGGTTGGACGGGCTATAGTGAAAACCGGACGAGATATACCAATCAGAGTTTTGAATCTGTCCAACAACGACATCAGAATTACCAATGGTCAAGAGATAGCTTGTTTCGAGCCAGTAGAGACCATCATCAATTGCGAAGAAGAGTACCAGACGTCGGTGAAGGAACCAGGGCCCGATAAAGAGTTCCTACAACAGTTTGCTGACCAATTGACACACTTGACGGCAGAGAACCAGAAGAAAGCCAAGCAATTTATCACAAAACACTGGCAAATTTTTAACAGTAAAAATGGAACCACCGGTCGCACCAACATCATCCAGCATCGAATAGATACCGGAAAGGCTCAACCCATCAGAATACCACCTAGACAACTACCATTGGGGCAACAACAGGCAGTGGAGGAAAACATCGAGTCCATGTTACAAAATGGGGTTATTGAGCCATCCATCAGTCCATGGTCTGCTCCCGTCGTGCTAGTTAAAAAGAAGGATGGAACCACCCGATTTTGTGTGGATTACAGGAAGCTCAATGACGTCACGAAGAAAGACAGCTATCCACTACCCCGAATCGATGACACTTTGACCACACTAGCAGGCTCCCGTTGGTTCTCCACACTAGACCTAAAAAGTGGATATTGGCAGGTTGGTCTGCACGCAAACGACAGAGAGAAGACAGCGTTCTCCACCAGTAAAGGGCTGTTTCAGTTCACGGTCATGCCCTTTGGGTTATGTAATGCACCCGCTACATTTGAGAGGCTAATGGAGTATGTACTGAGCGGGTTAACATGGAGGACGTGCTTAGTATACCTCGACGACATTCTAGTCATGGGTCAGACATTCGACGACCATCTGAAGAACCTGGACGAAGTATTCTCCAGAATTAATAATGCCAACCTGAGACTCAATCCGAAGAAGTGTTCCTTGTTCCAAAAAGAAGTAGAGTTTTTGGGTCACGTAGTGTCCGAGTCAGGAATCCGCACCAACGAAGACAAGATAGAAGCGATCCGTGATTGGCCAGTCCCGAGGGACAAGCATGAACTCCGAAGCTTCTTGGGCCTCTGTTCATACTACCGGCGTTTTGTTGAGGGATTTGCCACCATTGCCGCCCCTCTACATCGGCAGACCACAGAGAAGGAAACCTTTCGTTGGAATCAGGATTGCGAAACATCATTCAGGCGACTGAAGGCAGCACTATGTTCCAGCCCAATCCTAGCCTTTCCTACACAGTCCGGCAAGTTCATCTTAGACACCGACGCCAGCAACACAGGTTTGGGGGCCGTCCTATCCCAGGTGCAAGATGGTGAAGAGAGGGTGATCGAGTACTACAGCCGTGGATTCTCGAAGCCAGAAAGAAATTATTGCGTCACCAGAAAAGAACAATAATAAGGGCTGTGGACCATTTCCACAAATACCTGTATGGTCGCCATTTCTTAATCCGAACAGATCATGCCGCACTCAAATGGCTGCTGGACATGAAGACACCGGAAGGACAACTGGCCAGATGGATGGAGAAGTTACAGCAATACGACTTCAAGGTGGAACACCGTGCCGGCCGGTTGCACAATAATGCCGATGCCCTATCCAGAAGACCCTGTAGAGCGGAATGCAAGCATTGTCTGAAGACGGAACAGCGAGAGGGTATCTCCATCAGGCAGATCCGAGTACAGGTCAATGAAGACTGGACAACGGAACAGTGCATCCAGGACCAAATGGCTGATCCAGACATCGAACCAATCTTGTCACTCAAAATGAGAGGGGCACCCAGGCCACGATGGGACGAGGTAGCTAGATACTCCGGGGTGCTGAAATCGTTATGGGCTCAGTGGGACTCTCTAAGAGTAGACAATGGAATGCTCAAGCGAGTTTGGGAAAGCGCTGATGGATGAGAAACCAAGTCCCAACTGGTAGTTCCGAAGAAAAAGGTTCCAGCCATCCTGACCGAAGTACATGATGGAATTACCGGAGGCCACCTGGGCATGAATAAAACCCTAGACAAAGTTCGCCAGCGGTACTACTGGGTGAATTACTTCGAGGACGTCAGAGCCTGGTGTCGCAAATGTGCCACATGTGCCGCCAGTAAGGGCCCGAAAACCCGAACCAAGGGCAGAATGCAGCAGTACAATGTGGGCGTCCCATTTGAGAGAATTGCCATCGATATCGCCGGTCCGTTTCCCGAGTCTGAGAGGGGGAACAAATACATTCTGGTCGCAATGGATTACTTCAGCAAATGGCCTGAGGCATATGCGATACCCAACCAAGAGGCAACCACGGTAGCGACGGTGCTAGTAGAACAACTATTCAGCAGGTTTGGTGTCCCGATGGAATTACATTCAGACCAGGGGCGTAACTTCGAATCGAATGTATTCCAGAAGGTCTGCACGATGTTGGGGATCAGGAAAACGAGAACAACACCATTACACCCACAGTCAGACGGAATGGTGGAAAGATTCAACAGGACCTTGGAACAACACCTATCCAAGGTCGTCAGCAATAACCAGCGTGATTGGGATGAGCATATTCCCCTATTCCTGTTGTCATATCGCTCTGCTGTACATAATAGTACAGGCCTGACCCCAGCCAGGGTCTTATTCGGAAAGGAGCTGCGACTACCATGCGACTTGGCATTTGGCTCCCCCGAAGAACCTCCCCAAGACATCGACGATTATGCCGACCAACTCCGACATAACATGCTGGCAATACACGAATTAGCCCGAACGCAGATGTTGGCCACTAGCGACCGGATGAAGACGCGATACGACCTCAAGGCCAATTCAGTCGGGTTCCAGGAGAGGGACAAAGTCTGGCTGTACAACCCCCAACGGAGCAAGGGTAAATCCCCAAAGCTTACACCCGCCTGGGATGGTCCATACGAAGTGGTGAAGAGGCTTAATGACGTCGTCTACCGGATCCGTCGAAACCCCAAGGCTAAATTGAAGGTGGTTCATTTAGATCGACTCGCTCCCTACCATGGAAGGGATGTTTCTGATCGGGACGATCAGAATTAAAGGGGGGCAGTGTTACGAAATTTACCCAAAGCCGACCCTGTGTCATTTCAGCACGACAACAAACGCTTCAATAAAAAAATAGGATTCTCGAAAAGACTCGACAGCGGAAGGAGCGATGATTATTTTCTACTGGAGAATTCCACGGGGATTATAAAAGAAGCACACCACGATCGCCAAGCAGTGATACCGCGACGATAGCTTATATCGGATTATTATTGTATTTTTGAATCAGCTGTTTGAATGTAAATAAAGTTCTAGAAAAGTGAAAGTAAATATTAGTTGTTATAATTTTAAATTAAACCCACGAAGTATATTGCAATATTAACAAATTAATAATAATTACACAAACAACCGACATTGAACACTATACGAGGGCTGCCTTTTATATTTCTGGATTGGACAACCCTAGTGTTGCCATCTGACAACTGACAGCTCTATCGTAAAGTTTGACATTTTTGAGGTTATACGTACTCAGAACGTTTTGACATACGAGCGCTATGTGTTGTTTACAGTAGTTGAAGGATTCATCTCAGCCAAAAAATTTTCCTGTGATTATTTTTTACAACTTTCGACGTAGATTAATTCATTAAGAGTGCATGGATGAACTTAATTTAATTTTTGGCGATGAAACTCGATCAAGGACCACTGTTTACCGATGGTATGGTGAATTCAATCAAGGTCGTAGTTCACTCCAAGACGAATTTCGTGAAGGTCGTCCAAAAGCAGTTGTTGTTCCGGAAACCATTGCTGCTGTGCGCGAACTGATATTGCAAGATCGTCATGTGACCTATCGTGAGATTGAGTCAACCTTACACATTAGTAGGACCAGCATACATTCAATATTGCATAAACATTTGAATGTCAAAAAAATTGTTCGCGTTGGATCCCACAGAATTTGTCAATCGTTCAAAAAAAGGCTCTTGTCGATTCGTCGAAAGAAAAGCTCAAAAAATACGATCGCGGTGCTTCAAAACACGTTTATGACATAGTGACAGGTGATGAATCGTGGATTTAAGCGTATGAGCCCGAAAGTAAACAGCAGTCGACTGTATGGGTGTTTCAAGATGAGCCGAATCCAACAAAAATTGTTCACGCACGAAGCACTTCCAACCAAATGATCGCCTGTTTTTTTCGGAAAAACTGGACATGTCGAAACCGTTTGTTTGCCAGTTGTCTTCCAAGAACCCGCCGAAGACGGAACACTCTTCATCACGACAATGCGAGCTCTCACACATCGGCTCAAATAACTGCATTTTTGACCACTCAAAACATCGATTGGATGAGTCATCCGCCATATAGTCCTGACTTGTCACCAAATGACTTCTTTTTATTCCCGTACGTAAAAAACAAACTGAGAGGTCAACGTTTTTCGACACCTGAAGAAGTGGTTGCTGCGTTCAGAATGCATGTTTTGGAGATACCTCAATCAGAGTGGAAAAAGTGCTTCGACAATTGGTTCAAACGCATGAAAAAATATATAGATCTTCATGGGAACTATTTTGAAAAACAATAAAGCGATTTTCGATAATTAATATTTGTTTTTGTAATCTAATCCCGAAATATAAAAGGCAGCCCTCGTAGCAAGGCAATTCAGAAAGATGCAGTTTAGTAATTATTTAAGAATAAGCTATCATCAGCATTAGCGACAGTGATACCATTAGCCATTAGTGATTACCATTAGTAGGAGAGCTAAAGTGGGATTTTGCACGTCATCCTGAAAATGGACAGAATGTATCGTATTAAGTTCAATTCCTGAACTACATCACGTTTAGGCAAGCGCAGTGGAAGTGATAACCGAGGATAGTTACAGGGACTCAAAATGGTAATTTTTTGGTCATGCTCATCATCGAGTAAACGGTCCAAAATTGGCTGCATACAAGATTGTGATATATTTAAGCAAATTCCCGAGCGGCGGTTGCCTAGAGCGTTACCATGAAGATGGCGGACAGGGGCAAACTTGTCAAAAATAGGGGTGAACTTCGTGATTAAATAAAAAGAACGCCATTTGCACCATTTTTTTGCTTACACAAAAGAAATCATAATCCGAAAGGACGTTCAGCTAAATGACATAAATATATTTTTCATGACGTCATTAATGTGGTCTGTATGACGTGACACACAATTTTTTTAAATGCGAAGCCGCATTTTTTATTAACGTTTCGGAAAGAGCGGAAAATTTCAGGTCCGAATATGACTTTGACCATGACCTTGAACTTGATCTTCCGGGTGATTCCAAGATGAAAGTTTTTTGAAAAATCAACCGATTATAGCTGAGTTGGGTCTACGGGGGTTTTCGACATCGCTGATTTCGAATCTGAAAGCAGTTTTTCAAAATTCACAATCCAAGATGACGGACCAATTATTTGAAAAAAGTCAACCAATTGATGCACAACCAATTAACGGTAATCGATGTTTTTAATCCTGATCCGAAAGATGACTAATTCAAAGAGGATATTCCAAATTAAAAACAAATTTGACGTTGAACTTGACCACTACATGTTTTGAAAATTTTCAAAAACTGATTTCATATTCGTAATCATCGACATCGAAAACTCCCGTATACCAAATTGGTTGATTTTTTCAAAGTGCCAATTTTCAAAATCTGATTACGAATCTGAAATTAGATTTTCGCAATCCAAGAGGGCGGACCAGTTTTTCAAACAAAAACCGATTTCAGATTCGAAATCAGCGACGTCGAAACCCCCCCCCCCCGTACACCTAATTTGGCTATAACAGGTTGATTTTTGAAACAAACTTTAATCTTGGAATGACCTTGAAGGTCAAGTTCAAGGTCATGGTCAAAGTCATATTCGGACCTGAAATTTTCCGCTCTTACCAAATCATTAATGAAAAATGTGGCATCACATTTAAAAAAAATGTGTATGACGTCATACATACTACATAAATGACGTCATGAAAAATATATTTATGTCATTACGCTGTACATCCTTTGGGATTTTTTTTGTGTAAGCAAAAAAATGGTGCAAATGGCGTTTTTATAGTTAATGACCTATTTTTGACAAAGGTTACCCCTGTCCGCCAGTTTGATGGTAACGCTCTAGGCAGACGCCTCTCGGGAATTTGCTTAAATGCATCACAATCTTGTATGCAGCCATTTTTGGAACGTTTACTCGATGATGAGCATGACCAAAAAAAAATCTTCGGCTATCACTTTTACTGGCGCCTGCCTAGAAACGTGATGTAGTTCAGGAATTGAACTTAATACGATACATTCTGTCCGTTTTCTCGATCACGAGCAAAAACCAGCTGTATCTCTTAGACTACATATTCATAGTTGTAGCACAATGATGCTAAAAGCTTGACTGTAGTGCGATCTTCCAAAGCATTGTTCAAAAGTTAAACTGTTTTTTTAAGTTTTTTGAAAAGTTATGCCAACTTATTGTTATGTTTAGTAAGCATGAATTTCCTTTACTTTCTAAAAGATTTCTATTATTAATAGATTGAACATCTATTTTTGGAATTGAATTCAGAAGTTATGGCATTAACAAGACCTACATATATATATATATATATATATATATATATATATATATATATATATTATTGACTCCGAAAAGCTTTCGACCATGAACAGCTATTTTAATTTTTGGCAAGTCGGATATAGAGGACAAGGGAATCCTGAGAAATCTTTATTATCACATGACTAACGTCAAAATAGATAATAAGTTATTAAAATACAGTGACATATGTAAGAGTGTTTGGTGAGACTCCAACATTATTTAACGTCTATTCTGAGCACATATTCAAAGGATCACTCAATACTATTCAGAAGGGATTAAGGTAAATGGCGCCAACATGTCCAACATTTCCTGTGCAGATGTAAGTCTATGAATCATATGGTATGTCCATAAATAGAGATCATGTCAATAACTCGAAAACAAATCATACACTCTATCTTATTTCGTGAACTGAGAGATACGGAGAAGAGTAACTCTTTGGAATTAAAGCCAGTATAAAAGGGGCAAGGAGCAGTTTCATTACGCTCAAGAACATACTCCAAATTTAAATATCGAATTGAGAAAAAGACTCTCTTGTGCTATGTCTGGTCCACTTTACTCTCAGGAGCTGAGATTAGGGCAACGAAGATGACATCCATGAATAGAATAGAGGCTTTCAAAACATAGGTTTTAGCGTAGAATTCGAAGAAACCCATATAAAGACCATATCAAACAAGTCACCAGATCTGCTAAAATTGCTAATTTAATATTTATGAAATTGAATGAGAATAACATTATCTGTGCAAAATTTAAAAAAAATATGTTTTAAATTCATGACCATAGCTATAGAAATTACTTATTATATATAAGATATATATATATATATATATATATTGTTATATATATATATATATATATATATATATATATATATGCCCAGAGCAAGAAGTGAGCCATCTCTCAAAGAAATTCCCGGTAATAGTGAGGTCCAAGTCAAAGAGAGGACCGTATATGGTCCTCACTTTGTATATCACTCTCAAATAGTCCCAAAATGTGTAATTATTAATTCTAGCATTATTTTGACTGAACCTCACTTTGACGAAAAATGCAAATTTAGTTCACCGAATTTTAGACTGAGGGCGCTTCACCGTATGTATATTTTCACGACGTATATTTTTACGACTATTCAAATATTATGCTATGCAATAAGTGAGGACATATAATCGGCAACCATGTACAGTCCTCACTAAGAGTGTAGGTTGGTATAACATTCTATTTATTAATAATTTCTTTGGTCGATGTTTACAGTTAAACTGAAAATTCTAATTTCCGTTTATTCTTTGACAATCTTCAGGAATAAAATATTTGAGGCTAGTTATTGTTATAAACTCCGAGGGTTCAATTAATTAAAAACTAATATTCACTAAGTATCACTTTCTAGAAACTTTTATTTACATCAAATATTCACAAGAGCTGATTCGAATATCACAATAATAACACGAAATAATCTCTTCGCATTAAATAACTAACTCCTCGATGCTGGGCCGCTCCTTTTAAAATCCGCATCGAATTCTTCTAGCAAAACCGAGTGTCAATTTTAGAGTTGTCGAGTTATTTCGAGATACATTTTTTTGTCGTCTCAGCGATTGATGTATTGAAATAAAATGCTTTACGTTACTCGCCAAGGACGGAATAGATAATTTATAACACTGCCCTCCTTTTAATTCTGATCGTCCCGGTCAGAAACATCCTCTCCATCGTAAGGAGCGAGTCGATCTAAATAGACCACCTTTAACTTAGCCCTGAGATATCGACGGATACGGTAGACGACGTCATTAATCCTCTTGACCACCTCGTATGGACCATCCTAGGCGGGCGTGAGCTTTGGAGATATACCCTTGCTCCGTTGGGGGTGGTAGAGCCAGACTTTGTCCCTCTCTTGCAACCCGAATGAATTGGCTTTGAGGTCATATTATGTTTTCATCTGGTCACTGATGGCCAACATCTGCGTTCGGGCTAATTCGTGTATTGCCAGCATGTTATGACGGAGCATAATCGTTGATGGCTTGGGAAGGTTCTTCGGGGGAGCGAAAAGTCAAATCACAGGGTAATCGCAGCTCTTTTCCGAATAGGACCCTGGCTGGAGCCAGGCCTGTACTATTATGGACGGCCGAGCGATATGCCAACAGGATTATATGAATATGCTCATCCCAATCAGGTCTTGTTCCAATGTCATGTTGAATCTTTCCACCATTCCGTCTGACTGTGGGTGCAATGGTGTTGTTCCCGTTTTCCTGATCCCCAACATCGTACAGACCTTCTGGGATACATTCGATTCGAAGTTACGCCCCTGGTCTGAATGTAGTTCCAACGGGACGCAAAACCTGCTGAATAGCTGTTCTACCAGCACCGTCGCTACCGTGGCTGCCTCTTGATTGAGAGTCGTCTATGCCTCAGGCCATTTACTGAAGTAATCCATTGCGACCAAAATGTATTTGTTCCCCCTCACACTCCCAGGAAATGAACCGGCGACATCGATGGCAATTCTCTCAAAGGGAACGCCCACATTGTACTGCTGCATTCTGTCCTTGGTCGGGGTTTTCGGGCTCTTACTGGCTGCACAGGTGTCACATTTCCGGCACCAAGCTCTGACGTGTTCGAAGTAATTTCCCAGTAGTACCGCTGGCGAACTTTGTCTAGGATTTTATTCATACCCATAGGACCCCCGATAATCCCATCATGTACTTCGGTCAGGATGGCTGGTACCTTATTTTGGAACTACCAGCTGGGACTTGGTTTCTCGACCGTTAGTGCTTTGGCTTGAGCTTACCATTCTTTACTCTTAGAGAGTCCCATTGGGCCCATAACGATTTCAGGACGCCCGAGTATCTAGCTACTTCGTCCCATCGTGGTCTAGGTGCCCCTCTCTTTTTGAGGGACAAGATGCACTGTTCCGTTGTCCAGTCTTCATTGGCCTGCACTAAGATTTGTCTGATGGAGATACCTTCTCGCTGTTCGGTCTTCAGACAATGTCTGCATTCTACTCTACAGGGTCTTCTTGATAGGGCATCGGCATTATTGTGCAAACGGCCGGCACGATGTTCCACCTTGAAATCGTGTTGCCAGTTGTCCTTCCGGTGTCTTCATGTCCAGTAGCGACGACCATAGAGGTATTTATGGAAATGATCTACAGCCCTTATTATTGCAAGAAGTTCTTTTGTGGTGACGCAATAATTTCTTTCCGGTTTCGAGAATTCACGGCTGTAGTACTCGATCACCATCTTGCACCTGGGGTAAGACGGCCCCCAAAGCTCTGTTGCTAGCGTCGGTGTCTAAAATGAACTTGCCGGAGTGTGTAGGAAACGCTAGGATTGGGCTGGAACATAGTGCTGCCTTCTGTCGCCTGAATGATATTTCGCAATCATGATTCCAACGGAAGGTCTCTTTCTCATTGGTCTGCCAATGTAGAGGCGCGGCAATGGTGCCAAATCCCTCAACAAATCGCCTGAGGTAGGAACATAGGCCCAAGAAGCTTCGGAGTTCATGCTTGTCTCTTGGGACTGGCCAATCACGGATGGCTTCTATCTTGTCCTCGTTGGTGCGGATTCCTGACTCGGAAAGAACGTGGCCAAAAAACTCTACTTTTTTGGAACATGAAACACTTCTTCGGGTTGAGTCTCAGGTTGGCGTTAATATCTGGAGTTCTGGTTTTACCCATGACCAGAATGTCGTCGAGGTATAATAAGCACGTTCTCCATGTTAACCCGCTCAGGACATACTCCATTAGCCTCTCGAATGTTGCGGGAGCATTACATAACCCAAAGGGCATGACCGTGAACTGAAACAGCCCTTTACTAGTGGAGAACACTGTCTTCTCTCTGTCGTTTTCGTGTAGACCAACCTTCCAATATCCACTCTTTAGGTCTAGTGTGGAGAACCAACGGGAGCCTGCTAGTGTGGTCAGAGTGTCATCAATTCGGGGTAGTGGATAGCTGCCTTTCTTCGTGACGTTATTCAGCTTGCTGTAATCCACGCAAAATCGGGTGGTTCCATTCTTCTTTTTAACTAGCACGACGGGAGCAGACCATGGAGTTATGGATGGCTCAATAACTCCGTTTTGTAAAATGGACTCGATGTTTTCCTCGACTGTTTGTTGTTGCCCTAATGGTAGTCGTCTAGGTGGTATTCTGATGGGTTGAGCCTTTCCGGTGTCTATTCGGTGCTGAATGATCTTGGTGCGACCGGTGGTTCTATCTTACCTGTTTAAAATTTGCCAGTACTTTGAGTACTTTGCGATAAATTGCTTTACTTTCTTCTGTTCCTCTGGTGTAAGGTGTGTCAAATTGTCAGCAAACTGTTGTAGGAACTCTTTACTGGGACCTGTCTTCTTCACTGATGTCTGGTACACTTCTTTGCCATTGATGATGGTCTCTACTGGCTCGAAACAAGCTATATCTTGACCATTAGCAATTCTAATGTCATTGTTGGGCAAATTCAGGACTCTAATTGGTATATTTCGTCCGGTTTTATCTATAGCCTGTCCAACTAAGTAGTCATGAGCCGAGTGTACGGGTTCCACCATTTCAACGCAGCTCTCAGGATTGCTTTCTAGCTGCCAATCAATTATCTGTTCCGTTCGACCGGGAATTCTTGTGGAGGTGGCTGAACTGTTGACGGGCCGTGTCAATACAAATTCCTCAGTTAGGAACCGAAGAACATCATATCTCGGGTCGAACATAAATCCATGCTGGCTGATTAGGTCCATACCAGTATGAAATCGTCCTCAATATTGGCTACCAGGACCCTATGCCGGATTCGGTTGTCCCCTAATTATAGTACTACATCTGCCTCACCCTGTATTGACATGTACTCACCGGTGACTGTTCTGAGCTGGATGTTGTTGGTAACTGGCCGGATTTCTGATGCCCTCAAAACTCCGGACTTGGCAATGGACACAGCGGCGCCGGTGTCGATGGTGATGGTAATTGCTCGGCCATTGATGGTGCCCCTGATGAGTAGGCTGCTGCTATATCGGCAAAATCCCCGATGGATACTGTTCTGGGGGCTGGTGGAGGGTTAGTCAGCATTCGCCCCCTTATGCAGACTGATTGGAGTTTCCCTGGTTGGTGAAGTTGTTGTTTTGGCTACTTCTGGTTGATGATCGTTCAGGTAGCCCCACTCTGCAGTCACGTTGAATGTGCCCTGTCCGTCCACACCGGTAGCATGCTCCTCTGTGGTCAATTCTTTGTGATCGTTCTAGAAGTTTATGGATTCCGAACAACACTGCCTGGAAGGATGGTTCTTGTTCGTCCTGGATGAAGGAAATTGCTCGCACCCTCGGATGGACATATTCATGACTGCCTCTACTTCCAAGGCCCGAAGTAAATCTTCATTACTTTTCTTGTTTATGAAACTCTGTGTGACCAATTGGTCTTTCGTTTCCTCGGGCAGGTCTGGGTAATACAAGTGTACTAACCGTATGATCTCTGCTTCGAATTCTTGATAGCTCTCTCCGGATTTTTGCGTTTTTTCACTTATTTGCACCTGTTATACTTGGCTCAGGAATTGATATCGTATCTTTTGTCCAGGATGGCGATGATCTTGTCGAAATTGCCTAGACTGGAATGCTTTGGAGGATTTCTAAGGCCGGACCTTTTAAGGAAATTACAAGAGAGGTAGATTTTTCTTGGTTATCACATCCATTAGCTGTAATCATGGCTTCAAATTGCCGTTTATACATGGGCCAAGATGAACTGCCATCAAATGTGAGTGGTTTGCTAACGGAACCTTTGATACTAATGATGTTTTGGTATTTTTCTCGCAGTAAGTCCTGTTGAATTTTTTTAATTTCTGTTTCTACCTTGTTTTGGATGACACTGATTTTATCTTGTACTTCACTATACTGGTTTTAATGGTCCTGAATTGAACTGATTTCAAATATTACTTGGCTTGGATGGAATCGAGGTCATCTACTATGGTTTCAAGAGTATCCATGGTATTTTTTATGGTCTTAATGTCATCATTTATCTCTTTTATGTCTGACTCAACTATTTGCATTCTTTCATTAACTGTTTCATTAACTTGTGCTACTATTTGCATTAATTGTTTATCAATATTAGTTAAAAGGTTTTCTAATTCTATTTTACGTTTTTCATCAAAAGATTTCACTAACCTTTGCTCGAGTTCTTCTTGATGTTGTTTCTCCTTTTTTTCAAATCTGTTCAACATAGAAATCACTATTATATGGTCTGAAAGTTGCTTCTTTAAAGGACCAGACACCTTTCTTATGGAAAAATGGACTTCCGTCAAATTGTTTGCAATTTTGGTATGTTGTAGAAGTTCACGTTCTGATAAAAACAGATTCTATGACTAGTTTTCGAGATACAGAGTGTTAAACATCGAAAATGCCGCTTTTTGATATCCTATTTCCAATGATAGACGTGCTTTATTTCCGGTTATTGGAGAAATTGTGATTTGTACATTATTGGGCATAAATATATCACAAAATAATTGTCATAAGTTTTGGCGGATTACAGGTATTTAAAAAATACGTAACATGTGATTTTTGAAAAAAAAAATTTTTTTATTGCACAATTAATATCTCGTTAAATTAACAATTTCTTGGAAGTGCTTCATATAATATACAGTGTGAGCCAAAAATATAGCTAGAGAATGCATATATTATTTTTTCCTATTAATGACTCACCCTGTCCATACCATTCGTGTTGAAATTTTAATAAGACATTAAATAGATATATTATCAGTCTGTTTATACTCAACGGGATGTTTAGCTGAATGCAAAAACTATACATACTGAGAAAATGTATTTTTTTATACTAACCCGTAGTTTTAAAATCTCTCCGTCAACTTTGAATGTTATTACATTTTTACGTTAACAAATGTTCAGTGTTTTACTGAGCAGAATATTATTAAAATTGTATGACTAGTTTTCGAGATATAGAGTGTTAAACTTCAGAAATGTCACCTTTATCGCATCAGATTTCTCATAATAGATGTGTTTTATTTCCCTTTATTGCAGAAGACGTGGTCTGCACATTGTTTGACATAAATATTCCACAAAAAAATACTATTAATTATTTTTTATTACAGGGTGTTTCTCATATACGTAACATGTTTTTTAGAAAACTCATTTTTTTATTATAATGTTGAATACATAAGAAGATCTAATTGCTCAGTTAATATAGTGTCAAAGAAATTAATTTTTGGACGTATTCATACATTATACAGTGTAAGTTGTAAATATTGCTAAAGGGGGCATCTATTATTTATTCCATTAATAGGTAACCCTGTATAAACCATGCGTCCTGGAATGTTTATATTAAATTATAGAAATCAACGTCTCGTTACACTAAATTCTACAGATTTGCAAAAATTGTACAAATTAAAGTATTGTAGTTTATACAGGGTTACTCATTAATGGTAAAAAATGGTATATCCCCACTATAGCCATATTTACGACTTACACTGTATAATATATGAACACATCCAAGAACTCATTTCTTATTAATTGTGCGATTACATCTTATGTATTCATCGTTGTAATAAAAAATGGGTTTTCTGAAAAACATGTTACATATATTGGAAACACACTGTAATCAAAGATAATTAATGGCAATTGTTTTATTTAATATTTTTGTCAACTAATGCGAAAACTACATTTCCAGCAATGTACGGAAATAATACAGGTCTGCTATAAGAAATCTGTTAAGAAAATGGAAACATTTCCGATGTTTAACACCCTATATCTCGAAAACTTGTCATTCAATTTTAACAATATAATAACACTGAACATTTGTTAACGTAGCAATGTTATAACGTACAAAGTTGACGGAGAGAATTTAAAATTACAAGATATAAATAAAAACTACTTTTTTTCAATATGTATACTTTTTGCAATGAGTTTAACATCCTATTGAGTATCAAGAGACGGATCATATATCTGTTTATTGTCTTATTAAAATTGTAGTACGAATGGTTCATATAGAGTGACTCATTAATGGGAAAAAAACAATATGTCTTCTCTAGCTATATTTATGGCTCAAACTGTATATTGTATGAAGCATATCCAAGAAATTATTACTTTAATGAGATATTAATTGAGCAAAAACATCTTCTGTTTAAATGAATTTCCATCTACATTAAAACCATCCTGTATATACTGCTGCCAACCAGTGAAATATTATATCTTATTTTTCATGTCATGTATAACTATAATTTTACTCTACAAAAGGGTTATGGACTACTATATAACCATTTTTTAACCACCCTGGAAAGTATAATTTATCTCCACTTTATATTTCAACCACCCGTACATGAAACTTTTTCTAACATTGTTGATTATGAGCCACGCTATCTCACAATTTTTTCTAACCTTGTTTGAGTCACACTGTGTAACTGTAACTTTACTGCGTTTCATACTTCCGGTACTCCATATACGAAACTGCTACCATTTACTACCCACCCTGTATAATTATAACTACTGCACCCTATATTTCAACAAACTTGTATATGCAACTTTTCAACAAACTTGTATATGCAACTACTTATGTGCCACCCAATATAACATTTTTGTACCAACCCGTATCCTTAAAATTGTACTCCACTCTATATTTCAACCATCCGGTAAATGTTATAGCTTGTAGATCATAACATTTCTTTATAATACGTTTTAAACAATGATTTTATATTTATTGATGTAATTTACATCAATAAATATAGACTTTGAAACGTTTGGTATTCCTGCAATATACGTAGTTTTATTTGTATTGTGGTGTTATTCCCCAAAGAAACATAAAAATAATCAAGAACATGCCACAAACAACGTTTAGAAGATAATCCTATATTTGCAATTACTTGTGGGTATAAAATGTTTTTTAACCACTCTATAAACTGTAATTCCACTCGATCTCATATTTCAACCACCCTGTATAAACAACTTCCTCTAACATTTTTTTCAACCCATTTCATAACTATAATAACTCAAGAACATAATTCAAAGATCCTAACTACTTACATAACACATTTTTATCTAAAAAAATTGCATCCACCCTGTATAAATATTTTACCCTTAATTCTATAAAATTGTATAAGCAATGCTTATGAATTAAACAATATATCATTTTGTTATCCACCCTATATAAATATAATTCTGCTCCGCCCGTTTCTGAACCACCTGGTACATGCTACTATTTATGGCCCACTCAACATAACTTTTTTGAACCACTCCGTATAACTAATTCAACTCCCCCTTATTTCAACCACATTTTTAAATCCATATCATTCTACTCCGCACTATGTTTCCAACATATAGAACACCCAGTAAAATTACGGTTAATATATCAGTTGATTTTTTTTAATAGAAACTTGTTACATTGGCATATTCCGAATTTTGAATAAAGGCTAAGCTGATTTAAATATCTAATATTTGTTTCTTGCGGTGGAACCAATAGAGTAATTGTGTTATCCAACATGGTAGAAGGTTTTTTGCTATATCTACCATTTGTGTCAATTTACGGAGATAAAATATCTACCAGATTTTAAGTCAAACTATAGGCTTGCAACAAAAAAGATTCAGCTAAATCAGTTCAGTATTTCTTATGTGATGCCCGAACAAACAAACAAACAAAGAGAAAACTTACAATTTTATAATAGTATAAATAACACCTAAAAACCGCTAAAAATTGTGTGTTGAAATGCCCCTAAAATTTGCTCTTTTCACTGGGAGATTGAATCCTAATAATTTTCAACCTTGATGGTCGTCTTCGCAGACGACGGACGTCTACGGACGTGTGTAACGTAACCTTTATTACATTATATTGGTGTTTTAGGACTTACAAGAAATAGCCGTTTACCGTTTTGCTATTCCAGCAATCATTCTACATAAATTAAAATAAACTGAGTATTGTAAGTGTTAATCAATAAACTTGAGTAAGTAAACATTGTTCTTCAGTC
This sequence comes from Octodonta nipae, assembly GCA_034190945.1. Lineage (NCBI taxonomy): Eukaryota > Metazoa > Arthropoda > Insecta > Coleoptera > Chrysomelidae > Octodonta > Octodonta nipae. The sequence goes on from CM067217.1 coordinate 109,342,952, forward strand.
AGTATAAAACATAGATACAAAATAATTCAATAAAAAGATATTACATTTAATAATTATTATGTGTATATTAGGGATGTAACAAATATTCCCATTAGGGAATATTCGCATCTTTTTTAATATTCGCATTCGCTTTCGGTTTTGCGTTTATATATCTACGCATTTGCGAATGTGTTTGACAATGAAAAGCGAAAATAGTTTAAAGATGCAATTGCTGAGAATTAATTATTTCAGGTTTATTATGGTGTTACTCATTAGGTACGCACACTGTATAACTTACTTGTCAATTCAAAAGTTAAGTACAGGTAGGTATTTACTTATACTTGCAATGTGAAATAACAATTGTATGATGACATCGATGTCTTTATAACTTGAATGAAATATACACTAGTTGTTTTTCAAATACATATTTACATTTCTTCTGAAATCCGCACATGTAGATGTAATTAAGCAACAATTTAATTGAAAAATGATACTAAGCAAGTTATATCGTTCGTTCGCAGGTTAACAAAAACCTGTCAAAGAAATTATGATACAATCGTTTGGAGATTTAATCAGTTGAGGGGAGCGCAACTGATAAAGGTTCTCGACTAAAAGCAATATATCTTGCGTTCCATGGATGGAAAAATATCAAAAAGATAGTATCACATAAGGTTGTACAAGAAAAATTAAATTTTATTTTTGTTTGATAATATTTTTATTTGTTATTGTGATTTTAAACAAACATGGCTTGTTTAAAAGACAATTGATGGTGTCAGAGTGTTGACTTCATTTTTTACATCCGTTTTAAAAAGAAAATTGCAGACGTATCTAAACTTTGGCACACTTTAAAACAGGCTGGTATTTTCTTGGATCACTCTGGCTAGCTTTAAAAATCAGATTCAGAAAACTTGGAAATTTCTAAAAACAAGGGGAGGTCCCACTCATGAATCTGTCAAAAAATAACTGTCCTATTATACTATGAAAGTACGTATGTTTTAATCTCCTGATGACAAATTTTGCTTCATTGGGTACCGCTGCTATTTCGAATTAGTGACAGCTGCGACAATGGTGCAAGCTAGTAACGATAAAAAAATTTTGAAACATTAATTTTGAGAGGATATAAGGTGAGTCAAATCCTGCTACAATTTCATGCTGGGCGATGAAAAGAAATACCGCAATAATTTTTCGAGTTTAGCGTGATTCCTTGCTCAATAACATCAAATCAACTTTTTAACTTCTTGATAGTTCCGCAGATACGATTACATAGTTACTGATCTCTAAAGAAACGGTTTATGGTGTTTCACTTTTTTTTTTGCTTGAAGGATATATACAACCTATCGTTTTGTGCTGTTGTTAAGGAATTTATAATACAACATTTTGAGTTAGTAAACCTTTTGGATATCTCTTCCACTTCTAAACTTTTTTAAAAGGTTTTGGCACTTTAAGAGTCCCCCCACGTTAACAAGCTTTGGGCTGTGCGTTGCGCCAAAGTGGCAGGTACAAGCTGAAATTGGGGGCGAACACAAACCAACTGAGCATTTAGACAGGATAAAATCGTAACAAACGCACACATTTAATTACCAGTAAGGACACAATGATTGCGTTATATGTTTTTAAGTGGCAAACAGCCTAAAAACCCCATCAGTTAATTTCTTGAGAAAATTGTAAGTTATATTTTTTAACTGACTTCAAAAAAAAGGAGGTTCCCAATTCATCTGTATCTATTTTTTTATGTTTATTCAGGGATTACTTGCAAACGGCTCAACTAATTTCGACAGCTTATACCGGATCCTGTTCCGGGAGATTGCGAAGTGGTCCCATATTTTTTTCTATAATAATTTTTAGGAAATCGGGAAAAACCTTTTTACAGGCTTTCTTATACAGCTTTGGTGGAATTGCTGCTATTAAAAATATGAAAATTTTTCTGTTCGGAACTTGGGGTATAATAAATTGAAAATAAATTGGATTAGTTCCGGGGATACCGAAGTGGTCCCATATTTTTTCACTGACTTTTTTAAAGAAATTTCTACCGTTTAGACCGGATCCTCTCCGGGACACCAGGATGTGGTGCCATAATTTTTTTCAATAGCACAGCTTGTACCGTTTTAGAAAATCGGAAAAAGCTTTTTTACCGACTTTCTTATATAGTAGGTAAGCTATGGTGAAGTTGTTGGCATTAAAATATGAAAAAAATTCTGTTGAGAACTTGGGCTACACTAAATTGAAAAGAAATTGGATTAATCAAAATAAATGGTAGTTAATCAACTTCAAGGTGAAGATTTTCAATTAGTCTGTATATGCAGTGTGTCTTCCTAAATAAAACATTTTTTTTATTAATAATTTTAAAAGAAATTTTATTCTTCATAAACAGATTTGCATGGCCTAAAACGTATACTGTAATCATTCTATGTCACTTTTTTAACTGTAGACGACGCTTGTCAGCAAATAAGAATTTCCCTTAAAAGTGAAGTGACTAAAACTGTTATTAAATAGAAGTGATTAAAATTTAAAAATGCATCTAATTATGCCATTGCACTAAAAACTGTATAATACGTATTTATGTAACTTTTGTAAGTATATAGTGGTTTCAAAAAGTATATCAATTTTGCTTAAAAGTCAGGTACCTTTATTTTTTAATAATATCTCAAATTGTAATCAAACAAAGTTTATTAGAATTGAAAACTTAATCCAATTATGCTGCATCACTAAAAATTGTAATAAATTGTAAAAATTGTAAAAAACAAACAAAATAGGACTTAAAAAAAGTAACTTAACTAAAAAGCATGCAATAATTTTTCACTGCAACAATTAAATACTTTTTCTGAAGTTGGTGCCAAGCTAAAGTGGATATAATTTGGGACGTATATTTATAAGTTGTACCTCGCAACTTCGCTATTCAACCGGGCACCGACTTCAGAAAAAGTATTTAATTGTTATAATAAAAAATTATTTCATGCTTTTTATTTAAGTTACTTTTTTGAAGTCGGTTTTCGTTTTTTTAATGTATTTATTAATATTTATCTGTTACAGAGATCAAGTGACAAGGCAAGTGTTAAATTTTATTTTTGTTTTCAATCTTATTTTCAGAAAGCTGAGATATTTCATATACCGAAGTACGGTAAGAATGTATTGTGTATTTGATCGCTTGTATCAGGAAGCATGTGTCAAGCATATCAAGGTTAACGCACTAAGCTGATGGCGTCATCGATTGCTACAGATGCTGATTAGAGTTTCCTGTCACTTGATTTCTGTAACAGATAAGTATTAATAAATACATTAAAAAAAACAAAAACCGACTTCAAAAAAGTAACTTAACTAAAAAAAGCATGAAATTATTTTTTACTGTAACAATTAAATACTTTTTCTGAAGTCGGTGCCAAGTTGAACAGCGAAGTTGCGAAGTACTACTTCTAAATGTACTTCCCAAATTATTTTTACTTTAGCTTGGAACACACTTCAGAAAAAGTATTTAATTGTTGCAGTAAAAAAATATTTCATGCTTTTTACTTCAGTTAGTTGTTTTGAAGTCGGTTTTATAATGTATTTATTTATTATATCACGTAGCAGCAAACTGTAACAGGACTCGCCATGTATCCCTCTCAAATTTGAAGTATTGAAAGAAATTTTATCGTCATTAGTTAGTACCATTTTCGCAGATATCAATTTTAATTAGCAAAGATACCCAACGAAGTGAAATGTGTCATTACGCCAAGTTGATTTTGCAAATTAAGAGAAATTAGCTATCAGGATGTTAAAACATTTACCATGTCACATGTCAGTTATTTTTTGACCGAGTTCAATTTCATTTTACTCAAAGTGTACATTCGTCCGTCACTCTGTTTTTAAAACTAATTTTAAAAATATGTAGTCAGCAGACGGACACCAAGCAATTTAACTGGGTCCATAAATAAATTAAGTTATAACATGACAATAGAATTCCGCTTTTTCGACAGCAAAATATAATTTTAGTTTTTATTTGGCTCATAAACTTAATTACAGAATTTTTCCGTTTAATTAAAAATAAATACTGTAATGTTTTTATTTTCACACTCGGGTTCAGTTCAGTTCTTGGATTTATTTAAAAACACAGTCTAACTCACTCTAATTTATTTCCACTACTGTTACACAAATTTATATTCACAGAAACTACTATTTACATTTTAACTTAACTGTTCAATACCAAAGACGAAAACTGAATGCCTCCTATCGCCAGCTGTTTCTTTTTTATACATTTATCTTGGAATTATCTGGTACGTCCACGAACCATCGGGAAATTCCATCACGTTCTGGAAGCTTTAAGGGAATTCCCAGTAACGGTAGCGGTCCGCCGGTTGAGAGACATTTCGGGTTCCCAGAATTTATCGGAATAATGTTCCTTCCATGAACTGGTTGATGGCCGATTGCACCAGCTGTCGGATGAATTCTCGTAACAATACAAGCAAACTTCTTATAACTTGTCTCTTAAACCAAAATATTATAAACATATCAATTTTTTTTTCATCCCAATATGATGTCAGCTAAACTGTTGAAATAGCGTTGAGTGTGTGAGTTTGGTTTTAGTGTAGAAAATTTTGTGGTTATACAACTGTGACACAACAAATGTTCCACAGCTATTTCAGTTTGTGTATTAAAATAGAAGAACTGCATTATATAATAATTACGAAGAACAATTTAGGCTATAATTTTTGATTAAACCAAAATAAGTAAATTCCATTATTTCTGTTTTAAAATGAACGGTCGTAAATGGGCGATCAAATTGTGTGTTTATGATTGCTTACTTTTGGCAGCATTTTTAAAAAAACTGATATTCGTATTCGCATTCGTATTCGCGAATATTGGGGGAGCAAATTGGCATTCGTATTCGTGAATTTCGAAAACGGACATTTGTTACATCTCTAGTGTATATTATACGAGGGCTGCCTTTTATATTTCGGGATTGGACAACCCTAATGTTGAAATCTGACAACTGACAGCTCTATTGTAACCCCAGTGAACACATGACATTCATATGACGTCATAGATAGATCATATAGAGATCATACAATTTTTACAGAGATATGACATAACAGTGACTCTATTGATGATTTTATTTGATGTTATCTAGTATGACATCATTATGACATAATACTGACACAAAATCTGACTTTAATATGATGTCATGATTATGATTTAAATGTTACACAAATAATATATAATATTTTCATCATATTGTGACATCACTTCAAAGTCATATATTTATATATTATTTACGTAACAAGTAAATCATGCAGTTACATGAGGTAAAAATGATATAATAATGCCGTCATAACCTTATGTAAGAAATAAGTCTGAGCTTTACGTAAAATTGATATTAGGAGGCCATCATACTCAAGCGTCACTTACAAGTCATCCTTTTACGTATAACTGAGATCAAAATAAAGTCATGTTTATCTAACAAATCATGCTGTTATTTTTATACTGTGTATGGAGTCGATAAATGCAAGTTTCTACACCATTAATGCTCCTTCACACACAGCACAGCTCTTCCCCATGACGTCCGTTTTTGATCCTATTTAGATCCGAATGTCATAGACCACTCCTAGACCTTAATGGGACATCCTGAGGATGTCCTCTACCGTCTCAATATGGAAATTGAAATATGGACCTCCATCAGTACGTACCAGTCCATATTTTTACGTATAACTGATATCATATCAAGTCACATTCATCCGTACCTTTTCATCCTGAGGATGTCCTCTACCGTCTCAATATGGAAATTTAAACATGGACCTCCATCAGTAATTTTTAGACATTGAAGTACCTGTTCAATATTTCTTACCTAAACTTAAGTGCATACACCTATTACATGTTAAATAAATTCAAATCAAATATTTAATCTCTATATTTCTACCACAGGTAAATAAAATAATTTGAGAGACTCATATTCTATTTAATTAGGAACGTATTTTCAATTTAAATAATAATTGTTACCTTAACCGTTTTATCAAACATAAATGATATTAAACATACCGCATTTTGTAAAATCTAAACGACAGTTTACATCTCAGTGCCACTAATTTCCAGCAATTCACTAAAAACGTTAACCTTAAGTGACAGTTAACTAATTGTTAGGTAAGTATACCTTTACTGAATATTATTGTAAAATAGATCTTTTTGTTTATTCATCATTGTTTCACAATTATTTTAGCATCATTTTAATTTAAATGTAGTACAACTGATTTGTATGTAAAAATGTAAGGAGCTTGTTAAGAATAACAATGCGACAACACTGATTAAACGATGGCGTACGAATAAAATCGATCGTTACCGATTCAGATTGTGACGATTGTGTTGTGGTTAGCCAAGGTAAGCCATTTTGATTCCTCACTCAATTTTGGTGCTTGTTGTTTAAAGAAAGCTATGAATGCTTAGTGAACTGAATTTTGTAGCAATAAGTGTTATTTAATCTTGAGCATTCATTGTATAATACTATTTCGAATTAGCATTCGATGATTTGTGGAACTTTTCCAACAAAGGTAAGAATATTTTATCGTATACAATTATGTATACAATTTTTTAAGGTTACTGAAGTTTGAGGTATGTAATGAAAAAACATGTATTGTTTTGAAAACCAAGTTATTGCTAGAGTTAATGAACAAAATTACAAAAATCTTTGAAAATAACAGGACTTTGTTTATTCTTAAATCTTAGGTATATCTAATCATTTTATTATTTTTAACTTACAGGTTGAGCTCTCAAAAATTGAGGACCCCAATCTATGAACAATGTCCAGTATAATTCAGGACCAAAAGTTACGGAAATATATTTGGTTAGGAAGAAAGGGCAAAAAGCCAATGCAGGCAACATTTTTACCAAAATTAATAATTTGTGAGTATGTAGTGACTTATAAGTTTGTAATATATTGCATATTAATTATGGAATCATTTAATAATTTATGCTTGCATAATGCATTATAATTTTATTGTTCATGTTGGTTTGACTTTTGTACATATTTATATGTATTTGTTGAAGCTAACTAATAAATAGATAAATAGTTCATGAACTAAACATAAAATGTGTAAACTTTTCATCGAGACTTATTAATTCATATATTTTATTCTTTTTATATTTATTATACATAAATAAAGATTATAAAGTTTCCTCCTAACAAAACTTTAAGTTCATTTTAATTAAAAATCAAATTTTAGCAGCCCGTATATAAACAATAGCTAGATCTTAAAACAGTGATCATTATATTACAATTTGATAACACATTACATTTCATTTTTTCAGGTACTTGAATTTTAGCTGTATTGTTAACATGCAAATATTTTTATAGGTGATTGAGAAAAATGGTTATTGGGTAACCAACATCCAATACAAGTTTTATTAGAAGTGGTGAAAGATTGATGGCAACAGAAAATAAAACATATGATGTTAATATAAAACATAAAACTGAAATTAAACTGATTCATAATTTTATAGACTTTCAACACTTGTGTTAATTTTTTATAACTATCAACTACAAATTGCTCTCTTGTACACAGATACATGTCTTATGCATTCCAGGTTCCATATAGTTGATAACTGATCATCATCATTCTGGGTTATTTGTAAAATAACTGTGTATTCACTGAGTACACCAGTATTGCCCTCTTTTGGAATGGTTCACATGGTCCCTCTTTCTGCCTGACCCATTTCTAGTTCCTTGACAAAAAGTATAAACTGATTGATATGAGGATAATGTAAACCAACCTGAAGAGGGCATATGTGACCAAAACTTCATTTCACCTACGCTACCAGGAGGATTCATTTGTCAACTAGGGATGAAAACCAAAACCATATGATAAATTTATTTTAGGTTGTTACAAATGATAAGATTGTTTTTATTACATATGTTTTAATGATGACATTTCAGTCATGTTTTTGGTCTTGTTCAAATTATTCTAAAACTACAGCACTAGTACTTGTGAAGTCACAGTTTTTTCTGCTAAACATTTTACATTTTTTTACTTGACACAAAATTAAAAACTAACATTGTGTGTCCTTTCAGAGACAATTATAGAAAAAGTTTGTATCGTGTCAAGTAAGAAAATGTAAAATGTTTAGCAGAAAAAATTGTGACTTCATAAGTACTAATGCTGTACTTTTAGAATAAATTTTAAAGAGGTCAAAAACATGGCCAAAATGGCATAATTAAAACATATGAAATAAAGACAAACTTATTATTTGTAACGACATAAAAAGAAGAAAATATTCACTCAACTAATTTATATATATATATATACATAAACCACAAAGGAAGTCACAGCTGTACAGAAGTACAAAATTCTAGAATGCTATCGTGCTATCGGAAAGCATCCAATATATAAATGTATACTCTTTTTAACAATATTTGTAGAGCTTTCGAAATCATTTATTTGTTCATCAGTCAAAAAGTTAGTTGAGATTGAATTTAGAATTAACTTTACAGCACAAATTCAACATTGGAAAGGTTATCCAGTAAAAGATAATATTTTTACATTTGAAATGTTAAAATATTTTCTTTTAAAAAATATATATATTTTCCTATACATTTCTAATGTAAATATATTATATTTTACTGGATAACCTTTCCAATGTTCAACTTGTGCTGTAAAGTTAATTCTAAATTCAATTTCAACTAACTTTTTGACTGATAAAGGATCCCAATAGCATTCTAGAATTATATATATATATATATATATATATATATATATATATATATGTTATGGACGTAATTATTATGTCATCAGACTGATGTCATATTTATGTCATATATGAAAGAAATTTTACATCTCCATTATGTCATTGTTATGTCATATATATTACGTAAGAATCTCAAGAAGTGTGAAATAATGACTCATATAGGACTCGAATATGACTTCTATATTATGTAAATCGTGACACAGCATGACGTCATTCTGACGTAACAATTATATAAATGTGTTCACTGGGAAAGTTTGACATTTTTGAGGTTATACGTACTCAGGAAGTTTTTTTGACGAGCGCTATGTGTTGTTTACAGTAACTTCATCTCGACGTGGATTAAAGTCAGCAAGAGTGCATGGATGAACTTAATTTAATTTTTGGCGATGAAAATCTCCAAGACGAATTTCGTGAAGGTCGTCCAAAAACAGTTGTTGTTCCGGAAACATTGATGCTGTGCGCGAACTGATATTGCAAGATAGAACAACGCAGAACAGTCAATTCTGAGTGGTACACAACCAATTGTTTGCCAGTTGTCTTCCAAGAAATAAAGAAAACCAACCGCCGAAAACGGATCACTCTTCACCACGACAATGCGAGCTCTCACACATCGGCTCAAACAACTGCATTTTTGACCACTCAAAACATCGATTTGATGAGTCATCCGCCGTATAGTCCTGACTTGTCACCAAATGACTTCTTTTTATTCCCGTACGTAAACAACAAACTGAGAGGTCAACGTTTTTCGATACCTGAAGAAGCGGTTGCTGCGTTCAGAATGCATGTTTTGGAGATACCTCAATCAGAGTGGAAAAAGTGCTTCGACAATTGGTTCAAACGCATGCAAAAGTGTATAGATCTTCATGGGGAATATTTTGAAAAACAATAAAGCGATTTTCGATGATTAATATTTGTTTTTGTTCTCTAATCCCGAAATATAAAAGGCAGCCCTCGTAGGCACCATAATCTACACTCGACCAAATTGTACTAAAAATTATATAGCATACTAGTGGTTTAAATCGACTTTACAAATTTTTTACTTGTTTAAAAAAGCAAAATTTATGAAAGAAAAAATAATTTTGTATTTATTTATGCGAGTTTGCTATCTTGTTTCGGTATAATTATGAACACCTCTTTTCGTTATTGGAGGTTACCAGGCTGTGCCAAGATCCTTGGTAACTCGATTTTGTCTCCGGCAGAGGATACTTACTTGTGAGTCTTGTGACAGTTGTTAGTTGTCATCAGGGGCGACTGTCCCTTAAGTGCACTCGTGCGCTGAACCACCAAATTTAATAAGGTTTAAAAATCAACACAGAATATTTAATAAATATCATTTCAATAACAACGAATTTTTCAAAAAACAATTTAAGCTCTGATTCGAACTTGTATTAAGACGTATATTCGCTTGAAAGAATATTTCACCGTGCACTTCGGCTAGATAGAAGATAGTTAATGCAAACTATATGGAGTAATCGGTTGATTCTCGTACGCTGCACGGAGACACCGAGCTCTGCTGATATTGACCGGACGTATCCGAACGCTTCAATAATTCAAATTTTGTTTACGTGATATAATTAGTAGTTGCTTTGTTTCTGTCCTCGCAGTCTATGAAAGAATATTTAATATACATAGTGTGTGTGTTTACATAACTGTGAAAATTAGTATCAACTTTAACATTGACGATACTAAAAACAATAATAAATCGTTTCAAAACAAATTAGTTATAAAATTGGCTGGTCCACCTAGGCCATATCTTAATTGAAAACAAGAGAGCAAAATGAAAAATAAAGTATTTACACGAAGTTTTAAAAGTGAAATTTATAATAAAAAGAAATGGTCGTGTGGATGTGATCGCAGCAATAAATTATTTTGTTTTCCTTGCATTATTTATGGCGGGTAATCAATTTGGACGAACTGGAGTGGAGGATTAAAACGTTTCTTAGAAATACGATGTCTCAGGACTGGGTAAATGCTCTTTCTGTGCTTAGTATTCGTCATTGAACACTTCACTTTCGAAAAAAGTCGACGAATATTTTAATTAATAAAAGATAAATGCAGTATTAGCAAAGCTATGTTTTGTTGTGTTGCATCTTTGAATCCCAATATTTGACCAGTAAAGTGCACCATCATAACCCACCAGCCGCCACTCTACGTTCTGAGTGGCCATTGACTTTTCGCTTGTCATATTTTAGTATATCTGGAACATAAGTACATCCAGTGGTGGACAAAGCTCGTCAGAGATGAATGAAGCCCCTAGTTTAAAAAGCTGTCGTAATTTTAGGGGCTTTATATTCAGTTCACATTTGTACGTATAAGTGCTTATGCTTATTTAATTAAAATTTTGCAATTTTAATTTAAATTCGACTTATAACTTAAAATTATATGTAGAATATGAATATGGATGTAGACTATAAAATACGAATCGATCGTCAAAAAATAATTAGTAAAAATAAAGTAAAGTACTTTTTATTTTCAGTATGTATCTATTATAGCATAGTATATGTATTTTCGTGCCTTCATTTTACTGAACTCCTCAATTACTTCAGTGTGAAGTAAATTTTTGAGAAACACTCTTCCTTTTGGAAGTACGCACTGATCAACCTATCACCCTTGGTTCATTGCAGATCGAAGATAATTCTTAATTATTTTGAAAAAAACTCCTCTCGCATGATGCAACTGAGATGCAAATTTTCAAGAAGTATTGAAGCATAAGCGATATACTCGGTAACAGAATTTCTTGGGCTGTCCACTGTATCGATGGCACGTACACATACATGCCTGCGGTACCTTGTTATTTCTTGGAAAACTTGTTATTTATCAAATTTATTGTAAATTTCTATCAAATTGTATACTGCTGCAGAGCGTCATCTGAAGCTTCTAGCATAACTTTGTCTCAATAATTTGAGAAATATTGTTTATTTTTTACATGACTTTGTATCGTTGCGTCAATTATCCTGTAAATCGGTCTTTGCTTTCAAACATTGACCGAGTATTTCTTCTTGAATCGATAATCATGAGCTGATTCAGCCGACATCGTTTTTGTTACCTTCCTTCTTTCTCGTCTCTCGATGTTAGGTTGCACATTATTGCATTTTTTAGTGCCAAAAGTTACAGCATTGTCTACAATAGGCGTTGATTTGGTCAGGACTTTTAGTTTGGTGATTCCTATATCCAGAGTCCTTTTTGAATACTCTAAATATTGTTGAACTAAATAACTTTCTCCAATATTGAATGCCAAAAATTGTATTTAGCTCAACAAGGTAAAATCACAAACATCCGGCAGTATCAAGCTTGCTCCTGAGCTTGTATTTAGATTTGCATTTGTTGCATCTTGAAAATGTTCCAAACTACTCTTAAATTGTCTCTATGTTTTCTTTAATGACATATTTACTGACTTGTTTCAGATAAACGTTTTGAAAATTTTCCAGTTTTCTCTTTAAGCAATTTCCATCTCTGTGTAGACGACAAAAAAAATAATATAATTTCTCCATTGTTCCAAAATATGAAACACTGGAAGGAACACATGCAAATGCATAGATCCCGCACTGATTCAAGGAATTCTTAAAACATGGACTGTTGCTTCTCGGACCTTTCGTTGCACTCATCCATGTACACCTGACATTGACAAGGCATTGTCATAATATCTTGAGCCTTGCACATTGCAATATCCATCCACCTATTTTCAGCTGTTGCTAAATATCTTTTGGCATATCTTCAGCAGTTTTTCCAGACAATAAAAAAAAACAAGAAAGATTCTCGCACTTCTCAATGCCAAAATATATATCAAATTTCACTCGCAAATATTGTTAAGACTTACTATGCAGATTTGTGTTGTCAAATTAGTAGGTATTTCATCACAAAAAACTCTTTTAATATCAATGACATTAAAATTATTGGTGATATATATTTTTTATGTTTTGTTCCTGTTCCGATTGCGACAAATTTCTGTGCACTCTAAAATATACATACAGATTTTTTAGCTCTTAACTGAGAGCAAGCACAAAAACCCAGAATGGAGGAATTATTATTAGACATGTCATTTGAATATTTACCTCACAAAAAAACTTCAATATGAAATTTTAGTTATTATACCGACAGCAAATACTTTTATAAGAATAATATTATCGTTTAAACTTAATCTCCATTATACAGAGAACATGTACTTGTGAGAACTACTTTCTTAAACTGCCATGTACAGCTATTGACAAAAATGTTAATCTGACCTCCGACTTGCCTTGGGCATACATTTCACCGACTTTTCTCCTTAAGAATACAAACTTATAGCAACATAAATTTTGTTAAGATAATTCTAATAAACCTCTTATAGAATTCAAGACGGCGAACAAATTCCTTCGATATTCTGTTTCTTGGAATCTCCATGTACAAACAAGGTGAGTAGCTAATAACTGTAAGCTCAAACGTTTTTTTTTTATTTCGTATATCTACTATCTAATTTTAAATTTGAAATGTCTGTTTAGTATATTTGTTACTAGAGATTTTTGTAACCAAGTACAGGTCACATAAATAATACGAATTAGGATTAGGTACTTATAAGTAACTAATCCTAATTCGAATAACATTTCTAATCCTAGAATTGAAACTTATAAGTAAAAATTTAGAACAGCCTATATTTATGATAACTCACGCTTATTAATTTCTTATTAACACCAACTGATTTTCAATCTTCTTCAATATTTGGTGGATTTTTTATTTGTCATGTTCTGTTATTTCTTCTAGTTTGGATCAGCCCCAGATTTGGTAATTTATGTTAATTATGTCGCTAACATATTTGGACTTTTTCCATTTAATTCCAGTTCTAATATCAAGATTTAAGTATTGATTATTTTGAGGTGTATGACACGTACGTAGTTTACTTCTATTTAAATATAAATTATTTTGAATTAACCATTGCCGATGCACCAAGAAGATTATTGTCCGCGGCAGAAACAATAAAAGATGAGTCGTCAGCAAATAACGATATCGTCCAATCAGGGCTGAACCCTGACAAAATTTCATTGATATAACTTATGAAAAGAACAGGGCCCAAGACTGATCCCTGGAGAACCCCCATATTTACATTAGCAGAGTCTGATATATAAGACTGCCGACCTGACCTGTAAAAAAACAGTACTTAAATATTTTTGAGAATAGAGGTATAAGAGCTACCGGACAATAGTTTTTGGCTTTGTTTATTCCCTTTTTTATAAATAGGAATAATCTTATTGATTTGGCAGATATCAGGAAATTGTCCCTGACTAAAATTCAAATTTACTATAAAATCAGGACTCTGGTCAAAGGATCGAAAACTTTCCTGGGAAGCCTGAAATTTCATCAAAGCTAGCAGATCTTTTTTTTAATTGTATCTCGAGATCAGCTCTGCTTATGTGTAAGGGAAGATAAAAAAGCTAATTGCCATTAGTCTGAGAGGGTTGGGTAGTGTGGAGTTAGGATCTTTAATTTTATCCGCTACTTTGGCGAGCGCTTCTTTAAAATAATTATTAAAAATATTTACTATAACTTGTGGATATTTTCCCACATATTCATCTATTTGCAATACAATGTTACTCGTGTCTGGTCGTTTGCCTATTAACTCTCTTACTACATTCTCTTTGCTACAGTTTTTGGCTTTAGTTATTCTAGACTAAAAATTTTCTTTTGGTATTTCTTACTAGGGTTTCATGGGCTTTTTGAGGATGTTTATATCGAGCTGTTAATTTAGAGTTTAGCATTTGGACTTAAATATTTTTTTTAATGCAAGACTTGACTGTATTACTTCCTGAACGACCCAAGTTTTTTTATTTTTGTCTAGCTTAATTTCTTTTATGGGGAAGTGTGTATTAAAATAAGATAAAAACGTTTTATGAAAAATAGTAGTAATATTAACATCATTCGCCTTAAAGACAGCCTGCCAGTCCTCGTTTTCTTTCACATTATTATAAAAGATAGTGTATATTAATAGCATGTTAAATGTTCTAATAGTATACTACTAAATTTAAACTGACGCTTATTATTTATCGATTTGACACTTTAATAAAATTGTGAGCGACGCCCTTTGATTCATACAATTATTGCAGCCTTTAGTTTTAATTCAAGTTCAAATACATATTTATCAACAGGAGCGCTTTATCTAACTACAGACCACTTCCGGTGAGTAATAAAACATTAAAAAAATATATAACCGACTTCCACCTATAATTAAAAAGCTGAAAATAATTATAACAAAAAACATTAAAAGGTGCTTATTCTGTACAAATTAATTATCTACCAATCTAGTATATTTTTGAAGTTGGTGCCAAGCAAATCTAAAATCCTGCATTGCGTACTTGTCTACTACTTCATCAAACTTAGTTGTTGCTTGGCACCGACTTCAAAAATATTGTTATATACTCCGTGGGTTCAATTAAAATTAAAAAACTAATATTCACTACCACTTTTATTTACATCAAATATACACAACAGCTCATTCGAATATCACATTAATAATTCTCTTTGCTGCACTAACTAACTGCCGCGATGATGGGCCGATCCTTTTAAAACCCGCATCGAATCCTCTAGTACAATCTATTATCAATTCTACAGTTGCCGAGCTATTTCGAGATTAATTTTTTTGTCCTAACACCGATCGATGTCGTACTGGAATGAAACCAGGGCCGGCTTAAGTAAATTTCGTTACAATATACTAGATTGGTAGGTAATTAATTTGTACAGAATGAGCACCTTTTAATGTTTACATTTTTTACTTTCTGGATAGGTACCTAACAACATTGAATGTGTTATTTATTTGCTAGAGTTGTATTTTGTTAAAATTATTTTCAGCTTTTTAGTTATAGGCGGAAGTCGGCTATATTTTTTTAAATGTTGTATTTTCAACTCTTTAGTTTTCATTCTTTATTTTTTATTTTGTGTGTATAACCGTAATGAAGAGGACCAGGTAACATCCAAAGAACCAACATTACACAATGATACATTTTCATTTAAATTGGCAGGTAAATATTTACGAACAAAATGTACTAGTACGCGTTGACTTAATAAGCCCAAAATATATTTATGCCTTGTGGGCCACGCCATGTAACCTTTTTTCAACTTTTTTAACACCCCTGTATAACTATAGATAATTCCACTCCACCCTATGTACCAACTATCCTGTTGCCCACGGACAATAATAAATTTGTTAGCTGCCTTCTGTAAATTATAGGACGGAGTAGAATCCATCCCATATTTACGGTGTCAAATCTGTCCTATATTTGAACCATCGTATATAACCCCTTGTGGGCTACCCCATAAATTATTTCATTTTTAACATTTTATATTATCGCCCTGTGTAACATTAATTCCTCTCCACAATTTATGCAACTTCTTATGGGCTATGAAAGATATACTTTTTTAATCACAATGTATAACTCCAGCATATATTTCAACCATCCTGTATATGATTTGTTTATGTCCACATCATATAACAGTTTTTTAATCATCCTATATAATTATAATTCCACAATTTTTCCAACATTTTTATACCACCAAACATCCACTCCACCCTATATTCCAACCATCTTGTATATACGGCTGCCTATGAACTACTATCATTCTATATATATATATATATATATATATATATATATATATATATATATAAATGCAACTCCTTCTATCACTTTACTTTGTGATTTTGTTTGCTATAACTAAACACCCGGTTTATAAAGGCACCAAATTGCAGTTTAGATTTGACATGTGTTGTCACTGAATTTCCTATTAGGCCCGGAGAATGTGACACAAAAAGCACCGTCTTCGCAAAATGGAAAAATTTTCATTTAAATGGGTATTTGCCTGGTATACAAAAGAACGCGCTTGGTACTCATTGATTTGAGGAGCCGAAAATACAATGCTTTTACTACCTATATGCTTGAGCTGTACATAGAAAATTTTCAAATTTGCAATTAAAACTTCCCGCGCTATTACGCTGGAATTAAAATATTTATGAGGAAATGTCCGATACGTGAAATTTTTGATAAGAATATTGGAATTTTCGGAGATTCTCTGCAAAACTGCCAGTTGCACGTCGCAGAATAGTATATGAGATCACCTATGGATCTTCCTTAATAGATTAAACGTCAAAAAACTCCAACAGGAGTTTTCGAAAAATCGACCAATATGTTAGGGACATTGGTCGATTTCCATGCATCCATGTGTTCATTCACAAATTTCATCACTTTACCAATAGAATTCTTTTCCCAAATTTGAAGTTTCACCAATACGGATATATACTCTATTAAACAAGACCATATTCATTCAAAACTGTTCACCAGTGGAGAAGAAATCAGGTAACATATATACAAAAAAACGCGACGCATTGATAACCTCCTCCTTTTTGGAAGTCGGTTAATTATTAGCAAACACAAATCAAAATTTTTTAAAATCATTTCAGAAGAATAATATTCGACCTCTAAACTCGTATGAAGAACTTATTTGAAACTAACTATTTTTTTTTTCTAATTTTAACCAGCTTCCCATAAAGAAACATCAAACGCAAATTTGTGGACAAAAGAGGTGAAATCAGGTTTTGGTGACGCTTTTCTTCTTGGAGTCAATATACGTATTGAAAGTACGGCGCGCCGTAAATTTACGATTTTGAAAACATGCTCTGGATATTTTAATTGAAATATGTTTTATTCAAAAATAACAGTCTGGCCGAGTCTTACCACAGCTTTAGTTTCACGAGTTGTAGAATGGGATACCATATTGTATTGATCCAATAGAATATGGAAAACAAAATAATGTACTGATGCGATCACATTCACACAACCATTTCTTTTTATTATAAATTTCACTTTTAAAACTTCCTGTAAATACTTTATTTTTCATTTTGCACTCTTGTTTTCAATTAAAATATGGTCTAGGTGGACCAGTCAATTTTATATCTAATTTGTTTTGAAAAGATTTATTATTGTTTTTAATACAGTCAATGATAAAGTTGATACTCATTTTCACAGTTATTTAAACACGCACACACTCTGTATATTAAATATTATTTCATATACTAGGGGGACAAAAACAAAACAACCACTAATTAAATCACGTAAACAAAAATTTGAATTTTTGAAACGTTCGTATACGTCCGGTCAATATCAGCACAGCTCAGTGTCTCCGTGCGGCTTTCGAGAATCAGCCCATTACTCCATATAGTTTGCATTAACTATCTTCTATCTCACGCCCTAAGCGTGTTATATCGTATCTCATAGAAGATATATATGTTTCACCGTGCGCTAGCAGAAGTGCACGGTGAAATATTCTTTCACGCTAATATAAGTCTTAATAAAAGTGTAAGTTAGAGCTTAAATTGTGTTTTGATAAATTCCTTGGTATTGAAATGATAGATATTTATTAAACGTTTTGTGTTGATTTTCAACCGTATTAAAAGCTCATTAAATTTAATGAATGGTTCAGCGCACGAGTGCACTTAAGGGACGGCCGCCCCTGTATTTGTTACTCTCGGGCTCGAGAAATGGACCGGCGGTATCAATGACAAATCCTTCAAATGGGACGCCTACATTGAATTGTTGTAATGTGCATTTTGTACGAGTCACCGAGACCTTACTGTCTGGTTTTTGTGCCATGACTGCTTTCCCAAACTCTCTTCAACATACCATTCTCTACTCTTATAGAGTCACATTGGGCCCACAATGACTTCAGGATGGCCGAGTATGTCTACCTCTCCAAGGATTCATTCAATTTCTGGGTCGGTCATTTGGCGCTGGATACATTGTCCCGTTGCCCAGTCCTCATTCATCTGCATACGAATATGTCGGATAGAAATACCCTCTCACTGTTCCATCTTCAGGCAATTTCCGCAATCAATTTTTCAGGAGCTTTGCTTCATCATGTATCTCTTTATGTCTGATTCCACAACCTGTATTTTCTATTAACTGCTTCGTGACCTTATATTCCTAATTGCATTAATTTTTCAAATTGTTCTTTTTAAATTTCTTCTTGAATTTTGTGATCACCTTGTATTTTGGAAAACAACCATTCAATTAAACTTTGAACTTTTCATGGTAGTGGTCTGAACTGGTTGTTTTTTATCTATTGTAGAGACAAGGTTTTGCTATTCGTCATTCAAGGTGGAGGTAACATTTGTAGGATTTCTTCGCGAATTTGCGTCACCTTTTTGTTTCGTTTTTTCAGGATCTGACTTAATTTCACGTCCAAGGTGGACTGGTCCATTTCAGCCGCCATACTTCTCGTAGTTACCATTAATAAATTGAGATTTCAAAACCCGCTTAATTCCACTTCCAAACACTAAATAGTAAAAACTTCGTATGAGTTCAAAACCAATCTTTTTCGCACTATATAAATCAATACCTTCCAATACAAAAATATTTACTTTTTAACTAGGTTGTAGAGTCACACTCGAACAGATATTCGATACGTTGGTATCGACTTAACTAACTCCTGCACGTCAGTCAGCCTCTTTATACCCTCATAGGTGTTTACGATCCTTTTTATCTAATTCTGACCTACTAATGTGTATAATTTTTAATTCCCGAATAGATTCGAAATTCTTGACATTGTTTTTACCATCAATCGTAGTTGCCGGCATTACTTTTTTTTATTGCCCGGTTGTTCTGAATGTTTTTTTGCAGTTTATTAGTTCCCAAAATTCGTTTATATTGAAGATGATAAATTTCTAGAAGGGTTTCTATGTTGGCAATGTACAGCGTAAAATAAAATGTTATAACAATATAGAATATTTTGCCAAAATTAGAGTCGGCAATTGTTTTAATAAGCTAAGTAATCCATATTGATTTATGATATAAGTATTAATATACGAGTACTGTCTCTACAATAAATGAGAAGTAAGATTCATTTTGATATTTGTAATTTGAAATTTTAGATGTTTTCAAGAATTTACCTGTGATTCTTTACAACCTGCCCTAGATTCTTACATGTTTACAAAATTCAACTTAGCTACTTACCTCGTATATCATCTACACACACTTCTAGATCTTCTCTGTATGTTGGCAAATTCGATGAGCATTGACAGGTGCATAAATCTCCCTTCGAAACTGCAGTTCCGTTGCTGAGAACAGCACACATTTCTGCAGAACAGTTCTTTACACCTACAATAGAAAATAATTGAATAATGTATTTCTAATTATGGAGTGTAGAGTGAAAGGAGGACAAACTTATATGGGAATAAAACTGAAAAAGTGTCCAGCGGACGGTTTCAAATAAGAAGTTCAAGAAATGACCAGAATGGCGCAAGTGTGACCACAGGGTATGTTATGAAGTTAATTGTCAACGGATTGAAATACACAAATCCTACATTTAGAAGTGAAGCGGCTGAAAAAGTGAGAATGATGTAATTATTAGTAAAAATCGTAAATAAAACGTAGAAAATCTGTTATGTGAACTTCTCTTTGTAAATGGTTGTCTCCGTTTTTTGTAATCTCTGCAAGTAATGAGTTTATAATACTGTTTATAATGAGAACACAAAAACGAAAATTATATTTCGAGATTTACACTTTATTTTATAAACGGCACGTGTTTCGGCATACAATGCCTTTATCAAGTTTCACAAAATACTAAAACTATTATTCTAACTACACCAATATATATACATATTACTTAACTAAACTAATTATACAGAGCCATTAAAAAGATTTAAAAGTGGGGATGGATTAAGATCTAACTGGTTATTTAATAGTCTACCTGAATATTTATACCTGTTAATTTCTAGGGATTCTAATAGATTAATTTTACTGGGGTTATTTTCCAAATGTAATATATTTACAGTATCGTTAAAGTTGTGATTATCCTCTACTAAATGACATGCATAATTAGATTTATTGTCTTGTGTGGAATAACTTCTTTTGTGCTCTCTAATACGAGTATTAAAATTTCTAAATGTCCTACCGATATATAGCTTGTCACAATTGCCGCAGTTGAGTTTGTATACCCCGGATTTACAATTACTATCTACTCTTGATTTATTATTCTTAATATATCTGGATAAATTATTTGAAGTTTTATAACTGATATTAATGTCTTGTTTTTCTAAAAATGATTTAACTTTATTACTTGTTTCGCCCAGGTAAGTTAAAGTTTTGAAAAAATCATAAGATCTTTTATCAATAGGATAAATTAAATTTAGAGCCTTATGGAACATTTTCTTTTTTACTAAGTTATCGATGAGATGGGGATCAAAACCGTTGTTTACTGATATCTGTTTAATGATGTTTAATTCTTTTTCGAAATTTAACGGCGTCAAAGGTACATTGATTAATCTATGGATCATACTATAAAATGCAGACGTTTTTTGTTGGTAAGGATGATAAGAACTACTATGAATGACTATGTCCGAATATGTAGGCTTGTGATAAATTGCAAATGTATGTTTGTTATTTATTCTGGTAATTGTCAAGTCTAAATAATTAATTTCATTATTTGTTTCTATTTCAGTCGTAAATTCAATATTTGGGTGTATATTATTAATGTATTCTAAAAAGGTGCTCAATTGTCTATTAGTTCCTGTAAAACATACCAAAATGTCATCAACGTATCTATACCAATAAGTAAATTGTTTTGATAGTAGGTGTTGAAAAATTTTTTCCTCTATATCACTCATGAATATTTCTGCTAGTAGGGGACTTAATGGGTTTCCCATAGTTAAGCCATCATTACCTTTATATAAAATATTATTAAATTCAAAATAATTTTGGTCGAAGCAAACTTTCAAAACATTCAATATATCTTGTTTTATGATTGAATTGGTATGGCTATTTTCTAACAACTTCTCTATTAGTTTAACTGTATCGCTAGGCGGTATACTCGGAAACAAATTTTTTACGTCAAAAGAGATGAGTTTAGCATTCGATGGAACAACGATATTCTTAATATTGTCTATAAGTTCATATGAATTTTTAATCGCATGTTTAGCTTGGAATTTAGTATATTTTCTTAAAACATCAATAAGTAAATTAGAAACTTTAACATATATTACCGCCCCAGCTGTTAAAGTTTCTAATTTACTTATTGATGTTTTAAGAAAATATACTAAATTCCAAGCTAAACATGCGATTAAAAATTCATATGAACTTATACACAATATTAAGAATATCGTTGTTCCATCGAATGCTAAACTCATCTCTTTTGACGTAAAAAATTTGTTTCCGAGTATACCGCCTAGCGATACAGTTAAACTAATAGAGAAGTTGTTAGAAAATAGCCATACCAATTCAATCATAAAACAAGATATATTGAATGTTTTGAAAGTTTGCTTCGACCAAAATTATTTTGAATTTAATAATATTTTATATAAAGGTAATGATGGCTTAACTTTGGGAAACCCATTAAGTCCCCTACTAGCAGAAATATTCATGAGTGATATAGAGGAAAAAATTTTTCAACACCTACTATCAAAACAATTTACTTATTGGTATAGATACGTTGATGACAATTTGGTATGTTTTACAGGAACTAATAGACAATTGAGCACCTTTTTAGAATACATTAATAATATACACCCAAATATTGAATTTACGACTGAAATAGAAACAAATAATGAAATTAATTATTTAGACTTGACAATTACCAGAATAAATAACAAACATACATTTGCAATTTATCACAAGCCTACATATTCGGCCATAGTCATTCATAGTAGTTCTTACCAACAAAAAACGTCTGCATTTTATAGTATGATCCATAGATTAATCAATGTACCTTTGACGCCGTTAAATTTCGAAAAAGAATTAAACATCATTAAACAGATATCAGTAAACAACGGTTTTGATCCCTATCTCATCGATAACTTAGTAAAAAAGAAAATGTTCCATAAGGCTCTAAATTTAATTTATCCTATTGATAAAAGATCTTATGATTTTTTCAAAACTTTAACTTACCTGGGCGAAACAAGTAATAAAGTTAAATCATTTTTAGAAAAACAAGACATTAATATCAGTTATAAAACTTCAAATAATTTATCCAGATATATTAAGAATAATAAATCAAGAGTAGATAGTAATTGTAAATCCGGGGTATACAAACTCAACTGCGGCAATTGTGACAAGCTATATATCGGTAGGACATTTAGAAATTTTAATACTCGTATTAGAGAGCACAAAAGAAGTTATTCCACACAAGACAATAAATCTAATTATGCATGTCATTTAGTAGAGGATAATCACAACTTTAACGATACTGTAAATATATTACATTTGGAAAATAACCCCAGTAAAATTAATCTATTAGAATCTCTAGAAATTACCAGGTATAAATATTCAGGTAGACTATTAAATAACCAGTTAGATCTTAATCCATCCCCACTTTTAAATCTTTTTAATGGCTCTGTATAATTAGTTTAGTTAAGTAATATGTATATATATTGGTGTAGTTAGAATAATAGTTTTAGTATTTTGTGAAACTTGATAAAGGCATTGTATGCCGAAACACGTGCCGTTTATAAAATAAAGTGTAAATCTCGAAATATAATTTTCGTTTTTGTGTTCTTAATGAGTTTATAGTGTGTTAATTGTGATATAAATTAATAAGCGTGTGCCCCAGTTTAGACTTTTTATAAAACGGAGTGATTTTATAATTGTTATTTTCTTATAAAACTTTTTGAAACAGTTAAACATTGGAAAAAAATTGTATATTTGTAATATTTTTATACTTATTAACAAATAGATGTTGGTGAATTAGATGTAAATAAAAATTATTTATTTTTACATTCTTATGTTCATATTACATATTTATTTTGAAAAGTTGGTGTTTCTAGTTCCTTGTTCACCTTTCTCTGGATAAAAGGTAATTAATAATTATTTTCATCACTGAATAAACTGCTATAATTAAGTTATCTCTTCTGTTATCATTATGGAACAAATTTCACTTGCATTTTATGCTAGAATAGTTTCTTTTTCAATGATTCTAACATTTTCACACACTGGTTTTCCATATATTTTTTCTTGTCTCCATTAACTACAATTAAATGACTATTTTTGGCATCTTTCTGCTGTAGGTCTATTTTAAATATTTCCAAAGGTACGCCTGGTGAATGGCCATGGAAAAATATCTTCTGAAGTTTGTTGAAATTCTCGATGGACAATGCCATAATCAGTTTAGTAATTATATAATAATGGGTTCTTCAGAGTTTAATTTGTGTAGGATATTTATCTTGACTCCTAAAAAATTGTACAAATAAAATTTTGCGTGCAAGTCATTTTTATCTATGTACAATGTATTTCATTGACTGAATACATTTATTAATATTAAATACAAATTTTACCAATCATTTTAAATCTGGTTGTTTAACTATGATGTTTAAATTTGCAATTTTTGGATGTGTACATACTTTACAACACATTTTCAAAAAAAATTCTTGATAGGTTCTGTTCTAACTGCATAAACTCTTCGTTCCTATTAACAATTAACCAACCTTGAGCGTCAGTTTTTGGTTTTAATGTTAGCTCTCAGGCATGTAACAAAACCATCTTTTCTTATTTACCCACACATTTTTGGTTGGTTTATTTCGCAGATCATATGGAGAGAATATTTTGTGGGAATATAACTAACTGAAAATAATTTTCAATTTAATCATGTCAATAATACTACATTTATAACACGTAAATAAAAACTTTACAGCATTTATTTTTAGAAATACTTACTTTTCATTATAAAAAAACATATTATAATCTGCTGTTGTAATTTGCAAAATGTATAGGTTAGAATTTTCAACTGTCTTTTAAATGTTATTCTACGAACAAATTACCCCGTCGTCCCAGTGGCGCCCCCAAATTGATACCCTTTTGTGGACACTTTTTGATACACAGAGTGTGTCCTCCTGTTACTCAACACTCCATATTTCTAATAAAACATATCGCTGAATATATGACATTTCTTAAAAAAACAGATTCATTTAACGAGTTCACTCAATTGTCAACAACAAATGTCAGTGAAATTAAAAAATAATGGCAGCTAGAAAAATTGTAAATGCCGTTCAGGATAGTCATAAAAGCATCGCAGTTGACTTCAAACACCAATGCCTTCAATGCCTCTGTCTCATCGGAGACCTTAAATGTTTTTGAAAGCTACCTAGGTAGTTGGTAAAACTGGACAGATTACCAAAACGAATTTAGAGTTGTAAAAAATTAACAGTTATTAAAGACATTGCTGAAAAAAATCGGTTAAGTAATATAGGAGTATAAGTATTTTGAAAACATATGCATAACAGTACAGTATATTTTACATGTAAACATTAAATCCAGATTATCTATTTCAAAAGTAGTAAAAATGTGGGTATTTTATTGTTGTAACTATGAACGTAGGATATAAGGCGTATTTATTATTTACTAATAATAATATTACTATTCTTAGGAAAATATGCATGCCTAAAGTACCTAATATAACTTAATACATATTTAAGGGTGACGGACACCAGCTGCCTCTTAAAACAACATCATTCGATTCCTGGAGTAGGTTCCAGTGTCCCTCAATATAAGGAATATTTTGATTTTTCTATATTAATATTGTTTTCGAGAACGTGAATGAGGTTTAAATGTGTAAGGTAAAAAGTAGAAAGTAAATAAAGTGAACGATAATTTCTAAAATATACATTCCCAGTGAACACATGACATTCATATGACGTCATAGATAGATCATATAGAGATAATACAATTTTTACATAGATATGACATAACCACAAATCAAATATTTAATATCACCAAACCAACACGGCTTCATGCAATATAGGTCGACTACTACTAATTTAGTTGAGATTACACAGTATGTGGCTGAAGCTATTGATAACAGACGCCAAGTAGACGTAATCTACACTGATTTTTCTAAGGCCTTCGACAGAATTGATCATTCATTGCTTATTAATAAATTACAATATTTTGGCTTTAGTGCTTCTCTACTCAAATTACTTAGATCTTATATTTCGAACAGATGTGATTATGTATCCCATAATGGTTATTGTTCTAGAACATATTTCTCTACATCGGGTGTCCCACAGGGCTCTAATTTGGGACCCTTATTATTTTTAATATTTATTAATGACCTTTCTACATCATTGGAGTGTAGAAACTTAATGTTTGCTGATGACCTCAAAATTTTTTGAACATTGAATCTCATATGGATTGCCTGTCTCTTCAGAATGAATTAAATATAGTTTCAAAATGGTTTATTGAAAATTGTCTACGTCTTAATCTTAGTAAGTGTAAGGTATGTACTTTTAGCCATAAAACCTACCCTATTTTATTTCATTACCAAATGGATAATGTTGAGTTAACTAGATGTAGTGAAATCAGGGATTTGGGGATAGTGTTCGACAGTAAATTGAACTTCACCACACGTAGAAATAATGTTAAATCTCAAGCTACTAGATTTAGTAGCTTGAGATAATAATTTTACATTTGAAATGTTTAGGAAAAAAATATTTTCTTACATTTCAAATGTAAAAATATTATCTTTTAAAAAAACATATATTTTATTCTATACATTTCAAATGTAAAAATATTATATTTTACTGGATAACCTTTCCATTGTTCAATTTGTGCTGTAAAGTTAATTCTATATTCAATCTCAACTAACTTTTACACTGATGAAGAAATAAACGATTTCGAAAGCTCTCAATATATAGTTAAAATAGTATACATTTATATATTGGCTGCTTCCTGATAACATTCTAGAATTTTATATATATATATATATATATATATATATATATATATATATATATATATATACAGGGTGTAAATAGTTTGATTGCATATATTTTAGGTGCAGATAGTACCCACCAAACAAAACATAAAACTCTTATAACACTATGGTCTAAAGGCCTTAATAAGCAACAAAATTTGAAATACATGTTAAGTAAATTATTGTCAATGTGGCAACGTCGCGCTAAAAATGAGATTTGCTTGTAGCATGAATAATAAAGGAATGAGTCACCACAAAAAAATGAACACTTGTTATTTTTTTGTATTAAATAATTTTATTTAGGTACATAAAATTATATGAAATATTATTTTCAAAAATGTACCCTTTTAATATCTATGCATTGAAATGAATATTTATATTTGGCGATTTATTTTATGCATCAAGTTGAAGAAGGGAGGATACAAAGTTGTTTACATTATGATACAAAAATAATGCGATACAAATTATATTAAACAAAACATTTCTTATATGTAGTTCTTTTATGTGTTAAATTCTTCGAGAAATAATTGTTACTAAGAAATTAATATTACTGATCTTAGACAAAAAACCTTTGACCTGCAGGATGTCATTATGATAGAGCTCTGGCGAGCAAACGGATTATTTATAATAAATATTCAAAATTCAAAATTCTTGTTATTACATTTGCTTTCCCCACAAATTAATAGCATGTCAGGTCTTTACCTAATTGTATGATTGTCACTGTTTGTCACAAAATAATACACTCGAACTCACAATTCACAACAGATTTTATTTATTTTTCCAATTTATATTTTAAAATTAAAATCAAATAACGTACGCTATGTCGAATGTCACGCAAAAATCACTTTCACTTTCTTAAAAGAACCGGGCAGCAAAAAAGCATTCATGGAAGCGGCCAGCTGTAGTACTGAGTATATGTATACTATGTTGCCACATCTGATCGGAGAAACGTAGGGCAAATTATAACAGAATATTTAGAGTTTAAATAATAATTTTCTTTGTTAATACAGTTATTAAAGGTGTATATGCTATTGAGTATTTACATATTTAGCTTTATAATCATTTTGAAGCCGGAAATAATCTATTATTCACTGTAATAAAGGCTACAGAACTTCTAACTTTTTCATTTTTTTTTGGCAAAACTATAGTTTATTTCTGAAAATGTTATAAAGCTTTTTGATTTGTTTTGACCTGAAGTATTGTTTACACCCTGTATATATATATAGTTATGGACATAATTATTATGTCATTAGACTGATGTCATATTTATGTCATATATGAAAGAAATTTTACATTTCCTCTATGTCATGGTTATGTCATCTTGACATCAAATGAATCACAATTATGGATGTCATATTTACGTAATACATATTATGTAAGAATGTTACGTCAAGAAGTGTGAAATAATGACTCATATATGACTCAAATATGACTTCTATATTAGGTAAATCCTGACACAGCATGAGGTCATTCTGACGTAACAATTATGTAAATGTGTTCACTGGGTTTGAACTCAAGTATAGTAGAATATTTATCAAGTGTTTTATCTATAACATTTTTTTTACATTTAATTATATAACGTCAACATTTGCCAGTCACTGTTAACAAAAAGAACATACCTTTTCGAAATTAGGAAATATACAAATTATTCATGTTCACAATAAATGAAATGTCAAAGTTATTAGTGACCCTTCTTTGTCGAATTTTATTCTCAACGATTAGTGACATTTGCATAAAAGTATCCTGTTTATGTATTTAAGTATCTGTTTTTGGGTTCTTCAATTTATTTAGAGAATTTTATTTTAATTTTTTGTTTAAGTACTATTCATTTATTGTATAAAATTCAAATACAAGTCATTTTTCTTATTTTTATTTGTAGTCCACTCGATAATTATTACTTGTTCGATAATGTTATGTTCTCAAACCAGTTAGGGCAAATAAAATATAAGTAATATAAGAACTTTAGTTTTTACCTATCCAAGAGCTCTACATCCAATAATGGTTGTTAGTTGTAGGAAATTGCTATTAAAATTTACAAACTCAAACTCAGCTAGATTAAATTTCTCACCTGTATGGGCATCAATGGAGAATATATCGCCTGAGTTTCCTCTTATTAAATGCATCGTTGTAATATTGATAGCCAGTGTGTAGTATAATAGCGTAAGAATAAGCCATGACGCCGTCACTACATTTGTTCCTATTTCCATCTATACTCCAATGTCCCCATCCATATACGAGTACTCGAAAGTTTCGCCTGAAACTAACCAATATTTGGTTGTACCAGATTGATCGTGAAAATTAACTAAAATATAATTATTTAAATAAGCTTGTGTTTAATTTTCATGAATTCAAAAGTGAAAAATTAGTTCATTCTTCACTATCAAACTTATTGCATGTTCGATTTGGATATTAATACATTATAAAAGTTCATATTATTTATTTATTCTAAATGTGTAAGATCATATATCCGAAACTGGTGAAGCTAACTAAAAACTTGTGGAAATATTCTATACCTCCATTTATTTATTTGTTATTTGTAGTATATGCTATAGATTATGTTTCCCACTAATGATCATTTTTGGCAAAACACGTCTTACAATACTCAACGTACCTATGACTTACTACTGATTTAGTGATACAATGCTCTTGCAAGTCCATATATAGGCGTAGTATTGACCATAGATAAGAGATGTATATATGTATAGTAATTGACGATTAGAAAACCACAGTCAATTGAGAAAGTATTATAACACGTTCTTTATTGTTTTAGGTGTGTCCAGAGTATCTAATGTTTATTTACAAAATCCCTGACGTGTGTACTCTGAATATTTCTCTAATGATGAAAGCCATATTTTCTATAAGTTAAATTACATGTATCTTAGGAATCTGCACTGAGATGAGTGAACTGGTCTCACTTAACTAACACAAAAAATGTGCATCTCAACAAATATTCAAGAAATAATGCATGTCTAATACATATTGTTACGAGAATTCATCCGACAGCTGGTGCAATTGGCCATCAAGCAATTCATGGAAGGGCCGACCGCCTTGAAGTTTCCAGAACACATAAAAGAAGTTTCCCGATAGTTCGTTGACATGCCAGAATAATTCCAAGAGAAATATATAAATACGGACAGTTGGCGAGACAAGGCATTCGGTTCGACGGTCGTATTGTATAGTTAAGATAAATTGTAAATAGTTCTTGTGAATATAAATTGTGTTAAAGTAGTGGAAATAAATTAGAGTAAAGACTTTCTTCGCTCGGAACATCTGTGAGGAAGACAACCAGAATTCCGAGCAATTTTTCTAAATTGCCTTGCTGCACAGTTAAGTAATTACAAATTTCGAATACTTATCTGTTATAAACAAAACATGAGGCGAGAAAACATGAAATACCCTACTCTTTCGCTGTCTCCTTACTTTTCTGCTCATGCATCATCAGAAAAATATATTTTGCTAAGGTAATCTGTATGCTGTATCAATTGACGCTACTCCGGTTTCAAACCCAAGTAGGTTATTTAGATCGGAACTTGTTCTTTAATAGAAAAGGCATATTTTTAACGTGAATTCGGGCTCTACGATGAAAAATACAAAACTTCTGTTTGAAAAATATTTTCGAAAAAAAAACTTGCTCCTAAAATGACCTTAGAAAGCGTGCGAACCGGAAATAAATATTTTGCAACATTCAAATTCAATCCTCAATGATCACTGTTCGCTTAAATTGATTCATACCTTTTCCAAAATCATTTATCTGATTTCCATAAAAATTTAAATCTATAATTTAGGCATGTTGCATTTTGAAATCGCTTATAAGCACTACTTACACCGTAAACTCAACATGCAGCGTTAAAGCATAATTATGTCTACTTCCGGTTCTCACAGTTTCTAAGGAAATTTTAGGCGCAAAATTTTTATTTTTCGAAAACATTTTTCAAACAAAAGATGAGTATTTTTCATCGGAATATACTAATTCACTTTCCATTAAAAAACCAACTTCCACTTTAAATAACAGACTTTTGCTTGAAACCGGAAGCTCCGACTAGTACAACTCTCATAATATTAGATGAATTATACTGACATGAGAATGATTTAAAGTCAAATGAAAATTAAATTCTAGTGAGTTACAAAAGATAGGTACCGAAATGCAAAATTTTGAACCAACTAAAATAAACATTAATCTGATTAGATTATCCCACATTTGACAGTATTAAGTAATAATTAATCGTTAAGGATAAAAAATTATTTAATGTGACATTCTATGAAATTTGGATTTCTTTATCTAATATACCACAATTGATAACATCTAGGTTCGGTTCTCCTGTTTACGCTGTTGGATTGGTTGTTAATGTGAACCATTTCTAGAAGGCTTCGTTTAAACATGTTTTTTCTTGTTCTAATATGCTTACGTTATCAATATCTGCGGTATAGTTGTTGTTATGGTAGTGTATAGCAAGAGCACAGCTATCTTTGCCAAGTCTTGTGTCACTTTCATATGAAAGTATTCTTCCTTTGAGATTTCTGGATGTTTGCACAACATATTTAGCCTCACAATCATTACAATTTTTAAAATACAATACATTTGAATTTTCGTCATTTGGAGTTTTGTCTTTTATTCTGGAAAATAATTTGATTGACTTATGGCCAATAATTATATTGTGATTAACATTCATAATTTTTTAGAGAAATTTTACGTATATATGGTAGACACATGCATTGGTATTATTTGAGAGGTAGAGATGTCTTATCTGAGAAAAAATTGTGGTTTACCCATCTCGTTGGTAATTAAAAATTAATCTTTTCAGCATGTTTGAACGATATGAATTATCTATTAACAGTTGAAATAGAATATGTAAGTTTTTTTTCTTTCAAGTGGCATCATTGCAGCTAGATTTTGGTTTTCCGCAGCAGTCTAGTTTTAGATGGTTTTCGCAACTTCTCATTATTCTAATATCTAAGAAAAGGATACTATATTTAGTATCCTCCTCTTCTAAAGTAAATTGAGTATGGGAGTTTAAGAGTTTGTAACAGATCACTTTTTAACCGACTTCCAAAAAGAAGGAGGTTATCAATTCGTCTGCAGTTTTTTTTATGTATGACGACCGATTATTCAAAAACGGCTTGGGCAATTTTGATGATTTAAACTGCATTATATTAAGGACCATTACAGAAAGGTCCCATATAATTGTCTATAATATGAGATTTACGTTTTTCCAGATAATCAGAAAAATAAGTAAATAGGGGACTAGATTTCAGTGAATTTCAATGAATCTTCACTGTTTTCTCTAAAACCGCTCAAGAAATTTGAATATTATAAATTGTTTTCTACAAAGATATGTTCCAGCCTAATTCCGTATATTTTTCTATAACGTAAAATTTACCATTTTTCTGAAAATCGGAAAAATATACGCCAAAAAAGGTGTATTTTGTTATATAGGGTAGACCATGAGCAGTTGCATAAATGGAATACTAGACATATGGGGCGAAGTAAAATCATTGGTATACAGGAATAATTTAAACAATACAAAAATAGAAAGAGTCAATAGTTTTGAGACGATTTATACATACAGGGTGATTTTAAAGATGTCAGGACCGTTGTAATATTGTGTTGAGTTGAATTATAGTTGTACAGGGTGATTCAGAAAATGAAGCAAATACAGTTTGGATGCAATAAAGAGTGAATTAGAGTTACACTTATAGAAAGTGGTCCAAATAATAAAACAAATAAAAAAAAGTTAAAGTATATTTAGGAAAATATAGAAAAAGAATACAAATTAGAGAGGGATAAAGGGAGAGGAGAATTTTTAATTGAATTGTACCTTAAATTAGATAAAAAAGAAGATATGGTTGAAAATAGTGATTGATTGCACACGGTTTCTAAACGGTTTTTATTTTTAGTCAGCTGAAGTCTGTTCTTTTTTTAAAATAAATTATTTTGTCTACTGGAATGCAACAAAGGCTGTCCTTAACATGTTTTTTGACGAAAATGGCGTTAAATTTTAATTTTGGTAGACTTTCGATCAAATTATCCTTAACATATTGGGAAATAATGGGTGAAAATCTGAAGTCCGAATCATTCTGTTTATTTAAATTTTTGTTCAAAGAACGTACAATTGAATGCAAAAGTTGACGTGTCCCAGCGTTTTCTATAATTTTAGAAAAATAATAATAAATTTTATTCCATAAATGGTTTTCACTCTATATATAGGAATCTTTTAACGAGGTGGAACTTTAGGCTTTAGTGTTGTATTTCGAGATTTTTAGAAAAAAACATCGAAATACAACATTAAACGATTGACAACGACTCCAGACTCGTACTTGAAACGTCTCCAAACACATATAAGTATAACACAATATACAATACATTACTTATATACAAAAATACTGGTTGATCTTTTTGTAGACATCTCTTTCTCTCGGAATAACTGTGTGGAAGAACCTCTGTACAGACAGCCAGTAATCCGGGCAATTTTACGAAATTGCCTTGCTACACTATGTTCTTAATACACAATCATCAAATACTTTACTGTTGCAGGAAAAATTTGGAGGAGAGAAAACCCAATGAAAACGAGGTCAAAATAGACCTGGAAACGTTTAGTTGTTCCTTGAATATACAGACTTTTCTTTCGATTGTTTTCATATTTCCCAAGAACACATAAAAGTAATTTGGCGTTGAGCATTTCAAAATCCTCTACACACTCTAAGAAACATAGATACTCCCAACTGTATTTAACATAGGTATTATTTTTTTAGTGATTTTTTTCAATATGGGAAAATTTTATTATAGTTTTAAGCTATGTATACCAGATTTTATTAATGTTTAATATCAATTCTTGAGTAATTCAGTTAACATTGAATGTGAAAAATTTTTAGTTTTAGCTGATTTAGATTAGCAAATTTCTTATTTATTCAAATGGTAAAAAACACTTCTTTCTTTATAATAATTTTAGGTAGTGTCGCCTCGAGCGGTGATCGTTGTATGAGAAAATTTATTTAGTACAGTATATATTTTCATACTCGTATAGGTACATTCTCTTTTCGGTCAATCAGAACTCCGTCTTTCCTTCTGGGCTGAACCAGTTTCTGTGTAACACTGTCAACAAATTGGTCTTTATATGTACCAATAAAACCTGGACCAGCATTTTACCTTACAATGGTGATTTATACTATTATAAGTAGCGGCTAACATTACCATATGCTTTAATAGTATTGTGCTTATATGAGAATGTAATGATGGGTATCTCTTTTGAGGATTTTAATTAATACCTCTTGTATTTATACCATTCTTTGCATAATAAGTTCCTTATTGTAATATTTGTAAATACCCTGTTGAAAAAATCCCATAGATTCCAATAAAAAAAAGTCTTTGGGAATCTAGTGTTCTTTTGTCGCTGTCATTGCACATTGATACCCATAAGTTTCCAAAAGAAACAAAAGACCGTTAATTTATTGGAATCTATCTGCCAGTCCAATATAGGGAGTTTTCTTTATTGGAATTAATGGGATTTTAATGTATCCCGTAATCGTATGGATTTCTGTATGCACATAACCTATGGGATCGTATCTGTTTTATTGTAGTCTGTTTAGAATTACGGTGCTTATGCGTATTTACTAATAGAATAGAAAGACCGCTAATTTATCGGAATCCATCTGAGAGTCTAATATAGCGAGTTTTCTTTATTGGAATTAATGGGATTTTATTGTACCCCGTAATCGTATGGAGTTCTGTATGCACGTAACCTAAGGGATCGTATGTGTTTTTATTGTAATCTGTTTAGAATTACGGTGCCTCTGCGTATTTCCAAACAGAACAAAAAATGTTTAGAATGGTTTTATATATAATATATATATATATATATATATATATATATATATATGGATTGTCAGCGACAAAAACTCATTAGATTCCCATACACTTTTTTATTGAAATCTACGGGATTTTTTCCATGTAGAGGTTAAATTGAAATCTTTTCTATGAGTTTTTATCTGGATTACCGCACGTTAAACACAATTATAACAGTAGGTTTCTGTTGGCGTATCCAGATACGAAATAGAAATAATTTTATGTCTTTATTTGTGAATAACTGTTAAAAGCACCACAACATTATAAGATATCTAACGGGATATTCAGATTAAATTAATGTTAAAATTTCTATAGCGAATTCCAAATGTAAAAGAAACTCAATGTTATTAGTAGGCTGCTGTTGGACTATCCAGCGTTTGCATAACTTTGATTGTTAATTGTTTCCTGAAGGATAGTTGTGGCATAGTTTGTCAATGTTCAAGCACTTTTTTGGGAAATAACACTACAATTCACGAAATTACTGTATATTTCCAAACGTTTTGGGGTCTAGGTCAAACTCCTTTGTGAATGACAGAAACTATAAAAAAGGCACAATTCTATAATTTAAAATTAAAATGTTTGACAATTGTATTTGACTCATGAAATAACTAAGGGTAGCACAGGAACTTCTAAAGGTCATGTAATATTAAAGTTCCTTTCAAATTGGAAAAATTGGAAAGGGGTGATCTACAGAATTTTATATGACGCTCCTAGGTGCGACTTTGTTATGAAATAGTGCATTCGCCAAAAATGGAATGGAACAATTTTGTTGATTCACTGATCCCATTAAAATCAGATGGAAAAACCATATGAACTATTGTTGTTCACAAGGATATGACCATTAGCAATTTCTTCCTTAATCATCGGCAACTAGGAACGATTGAATTCTACGGAGGTAGTAGCGATACAATCGTTTTCATTATATACAAAAATTAAAGCAGACACTTTTAGTTTTCGTTTCGTGTTGTGTTCTTCTTTGTGTAATATATATTGATTTTGAAATTGTATTTTATGATCAGGTCACAAGCATGTTCACACATTTTAGATTTTTCAAACTGTCATTTTTTAACGTAATTTTTGTGTTGGTTTATTCGAACATTTAGAGGTCTAGAGGTTTCTCCAATATAAAATGTATTACATTCACAAAGAATTTTATAAATGTAATTTTCTGTATTTTAAGGTGGGGTGTTGGGTTTTGTTTTTGATATAACTGATTTTAGTGTATCTCTTGTTTTAAATGATGTTTTATTATCATATCTGTGGCCCACTCTCTTTAGTCTTTCTGAGAGACCCTGTATGTATGGTATAGTTTTTCTAGTAATGTGTTTATCAGTGTTGTTTGGTGAAATTTATTAGCGATCGTTTGGTATTTGATTTTGTATAACTATTAATAAATTTTTCAGGGTAATTATTGGCAGAGAACACATTTTTTATAAACGTTTTTTCTTCATTAAATTTATCGGTGTTAGAACAGTTGGTTTTTGCTCTGTCAAATAGAGATTTGGTGATACCTCTTTTTACTGAATGTGGTTGATTAGGGTAAAAGTTGATATACCTGTTAATATGAGCCGTTTTTCTGTAAACTTCTGTTTCAAATGTCGACTGTGTTTTTGTTGTTAAAATGTCCAAGAAAGATCATTTGTTATTCTGTTCAAGAAGAACACAACACGAAACGAATACTAAAAGTGTCTGAATTAATTTTGTTAAATGAAAACGATTGTATCCCTACTACCTCCATTGAATTCAATCGTTCCTGGTTGTCGATGATTAAGGAAGAAATTGCTAATGATCATGTGCTTGAGAACAATAATAGTTCATAAGATTTTTCCTAGGTTTTCCCTTATGATTTTAATGGGATCAGTGAATCAACAAAATTCTTATATTCTTATAACAATGCCGCACCTAGGAGCGCTAAACTAATTTCTCCAATTTGAAAGGAACTTTATTATTACATGATCTTCAGAAGTTTCTGTACTACCCTGTATATTATCAAATTAAATTCTCTTAGTTACTTCATGAGTCAAACACAATTGTCAAACATTTTAATTTTAAATTTTAGAATTGTGCCTTTTTTCATAGTTTCTTTGCCATTGACAACGGGGTCGGACCTAGACCTCGAAACTTTGGAAATATACACTAATTTTGTGAATTATGTTATCATTTCCCAAAAAAGTGCTTAAACTTTAATTGTTAAAACTCATAACCTTAAAATGAAATCATAGGGAATCGACTGGAATATCAAGATTCAACAATTTTTCAGATTCAATGTTATTTATCCGGATATTAACAGGATTTTTTTGGTGTATCCACCTAAAAATAATTCTATGTCTGTAATTAACAAATAAATGCACCACAACTTGATATAAATTAAATGGTAAATTGAAATGAAGTGAGGCTTTAAAAGAGGACTTTCATTAAGTGAAACTCAAAATTATTAGTATACTTTATTTGAGCATAAATCAATAAGTATGTTTATTCAATTATTCTTTTATTTTAATATTATTTTTGGATTAATCTGTATCTCACTTACTATCCTCGGAGCTGTGGCTGGACTGCGATATTCTGTACTATAAAATATTAAGTAAATATGAAAATACACTATATTTGTGGTTTTTAGTATTTGTCAATACCGAATGTAAATTTTAGATTCATTAGAAATTAAAATATGGACATCTTGTTGCCTTCGTTACGTGTCTAATCATTCATAAAGTATTTACACAATTATCATTTTAAACCAATTATATAAAACTGGTCACTATATGAACAAGCCTAACATTAAAGGTATACAGAACATAAATTTGAAGTAAATTAGATTTGTAATTATGATGAAGGCCGTAGCCCGCGGGGGTCTGGGGGTTCAAACCCCCCGAAATGTTGGAATTTTGGGACTCAAGATTCAATTTTAACCAATTAATCATCTTTTTCATAAAAGAAATTTTATATTTATAGAATTTTATATATCCTGCAAATACATGAACAAAAATATTAATTTTGCAGTCCCCAAAAAAAACTATCCAAGCTCCCCCTCCCGAAAAAATTGCCCAATCCACCCCGAATAAATTTTCTGACTGCGGCATTGATCATGATTTAAACAATACTTACTTGGAAGAATGAAAGGTCACAAACACAATACATCCTCAGAGTCTTTCAAATCACATAGTATACCAGAGAGAACAACTCAACTAACAAATGAACAATGAACCAACCGATCATAGGGAAAATGAATCACCAATAAACTCAATACACATCACATACACAATGAATATCAACGGCCACAGCTCAACTGCTAAATATCTACATTTTATTGGCCTAAATCCCACTTAAGCGAGGAAGGAAACCCAGTCACAAAATTCTTATGGGAAAAATATATTGAAATATTTCCAGGTACAAAAAGGCCAACAAGAGGCTATTAATGTGACAAAGGAATTCAAAACTGCCAACTATTAACCATTAGGTAGAGATCGTTTTTCCTTGGATTCTCGCATAAAAGACAGTTGAAAACATGAATTTTCCTTCCACATTTTCTCATAAAAACTTCTGCTTACACCATTTATTTAATTGGAGTTTACCGCTAAATTCTTAATAATTTTTCGTAATCTAAACCTTTAGCTTAGTATCTCGATTTATAGGAATATTCCGTTAAATTTCATACAATTTTAGTGTATATTTCATCTGTATCTGCAGTTAAAGACATACTAATTTTATTTTTATCAAACCATTCCCATAGAAACCTATAGCAATATCATGGCAAATTGCTTGTATGGTTTGGCTGTTAGATCCCTATGGCTTGATACTTGTATTGAATTTTAAGAATTTTTTATGTGTGTTTGTCGCTGCATTTCCAAAAGTATTCCATAAAGATTACGGCAACTTTGATGTATGGTTTGGCTAATAAATTCTGATAGAATTCGATAGTTGTAAGGGATTTTATTAATTTTTAGTGTGCTTTTGTCGCTGCAGTTCCAAT
This sequence comes from Octodonta nipae, assembly GCA_034190945.1. Taxonomy (NCBI): domain Eukaryota; kingdom Metazoa; phylum Arthropoda; class Insecta; order Coleoptera; family Chrysomelidae; genus Octodonta; species Octodonta nipae. The sequence continues at coordinate 109,381,138 of CM067217.1, forward strand.
AGTATAAAGTATTTCATTGTTATCGTAGCTTCCTACTAAAACATATAAACAAAAATTTGTGCTATTTGTGTTTGCAGTTAGATTATATGTTTTGAATTATGGAATCTCCTATTAGTTTCTATATAGTTTAATATAGCTGTTGCAAATAGGAAACATTAAACTTACTGATTATGGAAAAACCATTAGAAACATGTTTTATTTTTTATTAGGAAATACGCATAAGCGCCATAATTTTAATGGTCTACAATAGAAACAGATACATTCCCACAGGTTACCTACATACAGAATCCATACGATTACGGCATTCGTTAAAATCCCTTTAATTCCAATAACGAAAACTCCCTATATTGGACTGGCAGATAGATTCCAATAAATTAACGGTATTTTGTTTCTTTTGGAAACTTATGGGTATCAATGTGCAATGACAGCGACAAAAGAACACTAGATTCCCAAAGACTTGCAGATCAGTTCCGACAGGTCCAAAAATTACTTTTATATGCCATATTTTCTTGCCAGATAGATTACATACAAACTAATGCAGATTCTGTGGGTATGTAAGGGACTGTATGGGATTTTTTTCAATAGAGTACTCACTGACAGAGAAATCGCACTACCCAAATGTGTCGACTCTCTGCATAGGTCCAGGTGCCCATTCCTTACGAGGACGTCAAAGGAAAGGCAGCTGGTTGTCTTCCTCAAATTATAATGTAAATTGAATCCTGGGGTGTTAAAATCGAACCTGGCTATAATATCTTCTGGCTCTATGGAAAGACTGTTGAGGATAAGCGTGAAATGTTCTGAGTTTTTAACGTAAGAGTCTGTTTTTTTACAATAGGTTGTAGGGTACTGGCTAGATATTTTTTGAAGTTGTATAGTGTCAGCTGTTTTTTATTTCTTCTGCTTTCTGTGAATCTTTGTCTGATAGCAGTGCTTTTTCACAATACCAATAAGTACGCTCCTATTCCGTTAGTATATTCAATTACTATGAAAGAGAATATTCAAATCTTGAACTGGTTTTACAAAAAATCAAATATGAATCACAAAATTTCCATGTTATTTGTGCACGGTTGGCAGACAATCATTACAAAAAGAAATTTTGGCCAACAAAAAAGTTATTTATAGCTGGAAAGGTAATAAGACCATAAACCACTCGTCGATCCATCTAATATTTTAATACCTACTCTGCATTCTAATCTAGATTAATAAAACAATTTGTTAAAGCCTTGAACAAAGAAAGGCAATGCTTTGAACATGCACCCCAAGTATTCAGTTATATAAGTTAACTTCAATTAAAAGAAGAGATGTGTGATGGACCTGACAATGAACTTGAAACTCACATGGTGATCAATTCCAGGAAAATAATGAGAATTTTAATGAAAAACAAGAAGGCGGTTTCATCAGGTTTAAAAAAATTTCAGTGCCGGTTTCAAGGAAGATGCTATATTATTATGATGGCAGATTACTGCTGGATGATAAAAAGATAAACCTGCTACAAAAGATACAGAACAGAATTTTAAAAATCATAAACAAAATACTTTCCAACCAAAACCCAATCATTTTCTATAACATTTACCGCTAAAAACTCTATTATATCACTATACAGAATTAAAGAATAGATACCGCAAATCAAAAAAGAGAAGTAGTGAGAAAAGTGGTCTTGTCATGGTCATTAGATTAGATAAAGATTTGGGACTTTATTAAATAATCTATTAAAACAGAGAAAATAGAAAGTAGAACAATGGAATCTGAACAACGTTTCACGATTTTCCTCTCAATAAGTATTAAACAAGATTATTAAGAAAAATATTAGAGCAAGTTTGTATATTTATATAAAATCTTCTGTATTGTTAACATTTATTAGGTTTAAGAACATTAATCGGCAGTTATATTCCTGTCCTACGCACAGGCAACAGGATTGTCTCTGTATGTATAGGACAAAATATAGCATTAATAGTATTAATACATTTCTAATTTTGTATTAGTGTATTAGTGGTTTTCAAGAAATAAAAACAATTAATTAAACTCCATCTGTTCTTCGTTGTCTGTCAATTTTCTAATTTCAGCTAGCCATAATAAGTTTAACGACGAAACCTCGTATTACATTTGTCCGTTAGAAGGAATGTACCCAAAATTGGGTAATTTAAACTAGCTCTCTTTAAATAAACTTTGTCTTGATTTCTAACTATCTCATCCCACTATCCAAGACATTTCCGGAGTAAAGCTGCCGTCTGCCATAATACGTGATTAAAGTTTTGATACAGTTTTTGTTTTCGTAAGTACGGATCCTCCAAATAAAGTTACGTCACAGCGATATAATATTGCGTTGAATTCTTTATACCAGTGAGTAAACTGAATAGGAGTTATCTATACTCTTAAAAATAAATATTTTTAACAACCCACAGGTCATTAATTACCATTGATGGACTACGACCGCAAAGTACTCTATATAATAATTGTTGTCCAAAAAATTTTAAATATAATTATGTCTCCATCCCTTATATTAAAATTAGCACTCCTTAAATCAGACGTATTTTTTAAATTGAACATAGCATTATATTTGCAGAAAAATTTCTTAAAACTGTTAATATATTTTCTGTAAAATAGTAGAGATGGTATGTATTAACAACAAAGACAATAATATCAATAAAAAGAGATATAATTTATTGCAATTTATTAGAAACTGAAAACAATCTAAATTAATAACATAGTGCATCATAAAAATGTGACTAAAGCTCTTACTGAATTATATTATTTCCCCCTTTCTACTAGAAATATTGTGTTACATATCTACTATTCTGTCTACCGTACTTCAATTTGCATAAGCAATATACATGGAATCGTTTTTGAGGAGGGTACTTTTTATAATAATAATGATAAAAATTAGGGGTATAAGGGGAGAAAGGCTCGTACAAAAAGAAGAGTAATTATGCCTACCCAAAAGTCAACCTCACCTGCACGTGGTGCACCCTGCTTTTACTGACGAGGCTCTGGCGACCAAGTAACGGCGGTATAACCGTACTAACAGAAGTTTGGAAATGCATCTTCCAATAACTCTTTTACCTCCTCTCAAAATCCAACTTTCCGTTTGACGCAAGCTAGAATGTCACGGGAAAGGAGGGGATTACTATAACAACAGTGGTTCACTCAGCAAAGCTTTGATATCCCATTTGGGTTTCTATAAAATCCGTAGAAGAAGATCCAGGGCAAGTTGGAGGCCTAGCTGGCAGCCCCAGCACCAAACACCACCCTCTGGTTTAGCAAGCCGGATGGTGTGAATACTCACATTGCTATCAACACAAGGCAAAATAGATACTCAGGCGTGGCAGAGGACCAGACTACCTCTGTTCGGACACGTCCTGATGACCCACAGTCTGGCGACGCTAGCAGTGCCCTTCATACGAAAACCACCAGAGCTACGACAAGGAATAGACCCAAGAACAACCCTGAACCTGTTCCAATCTCGAGTGATGGTAGAGACCGTACAGATCTCCGCACTCCCGAGGCCAGTCAAATCAGCAGAAGGTCACGCTTTAAGTGGACCGATGAAATGAACATACATTTGTATGGTACCTACCTGCTGACAAAAAAACTTGAAACGATTAACACGCATTACGGGCACAGGTTACATCTGGAAATGCTACAAAGGTTCCTCCAACTAGAGGGGAAAACTATGCAGAACATACTCAAACAAAGACGACAGCTATTTGTCAAAAGATGTCTTCTTGAAAATCAAACTGCTAATATAAGGAGAGAAGTTGCTCAAAAACTAGGTATGACTGTACCAGACATAATCGTTTCACAACATGAGCCAGAAAAACAACAAGGCCAAGCAAATGTCATAATTACAGACGCTGAAGAAAGGAAAGCCTACGAAATATTCCAAAAAATATTCATCTGTATATAGGTATGAATCCAACAAAAAGACCTAACATACCAAAACTCAAAACAACACGAGATACAAAAAAGATAATTGGTCACGTCAATAAAGCAATAGGAAGACATCTAGACAACCACACTGACCTTTCTGCATTTCACGACTACATATACGTCTCAGCTGTTACCATACAGGAGCTACACAACCAAAACTCGAGAACATCTAATACCCCAAATAATAGATCCCGAGCACCAGCATGGGAAACCAGACTTAACAACCAAATACAAACAGTCAGAAAAGAAATAGGAAAACTTTCATAATATATCAAGCCCCAAGCTCATAGTATAAAATTAGAACGCAAAGCCGAAACCATCATCAATAAATACAAGAACGAGACCAACAACTGTTAATATTGACCATTTAAAATAAAAACTACAGGTCTGCGCCAACAGACTACGTAGATATAAAGAAGCATACAAATGAAGAACTGATAATACAATGTTTGAGACTAACCAAAGAGGGTTCTACCGCCGAATCCAAGATCCAATCCGGTAGTGACCAACAAAACTCTACTAAACCAAATCCAGAAGACAACCATAAATTCTGGAGCAATATATGGGGAAAAGAAGTTACTCACAATAAAAATGCCGCCTGGATCAAGCAAGAGAAAGCAAGAGTACAAAAAACACCATTTAAGCCTGCTCTATCAATCCAAGTAGACGATTTCAAACAGGTATTAAAAAAACGCTCTTATTTGGAAATCAGCAGGGCCAGATAAGATCCAGAATTACCGTTACAAACAACTCACTAGTACCCATTCAAAACTTGCAGAACTTTTAAATGAGCTTTTAGAACATCCCGAACTAACACCATCATTTTTTACTCAAGGAAATACCTACCTACTGACTAAAACATCTCCTCTCACAGCTGACCCCTCAAAATGTCGACCCATCACTTGTTTACCGAGGATGTACAAAATATTAACAGGACTACTTGCTATGAAAATTTACCAGCAAATTTCGGACCACGAACAAAAAGGGTGCAGGAAACAAAGCCAAGGGATTAAAGACCACCTTATCATAACTTAATCATCACAGAAAATAGAATGCCTACATATATACCAAATAGACCCACGGATAATCACCTTGCTAAAGGAGATGATGTCATCATGGAAAACCAACATTGATACCACCAGTAGGGATAGCGAGATAATGATCAACATCAGAAGGGGTATTTTCCAGGGGGACGCCTTATGGTTCTGCCTAGCAATAAACCCGCTAAGTACTGCACTTAATAGAACATCAGTAGGATACCAGCTAGAGAGAAAAAGCATTAGTCACCTAACATACATGGACGACATAAAACTGATATCAAGTACACCAACCGGTTTAAAGAAACTCCTCAGAACCACAGAAGAATTCTCGGCCGATATAAGAATAAATTTTGGCTTAGAAAAATGTAGAACTAATCACTTGAAAAGTGGTAAATGGCAGCAATATGAAAGCCATAAACTCCTAAAGCGAACTGGAGGAGGTACAATAGAAGCCATGAACAGAGATGAAACGTACAGGTATCTGGGGATCACATAATCACAAGGAATTAAAAATGCAGAAATGAAGCAAACCATAAAAGAAAAGATGACGAAAAGACTAATACTTATAGTGAAATCACATCTTTCATCGATTAATAAAGTCCGAGCCACTAATTCATTTGTATTACCGGTAATAACCTACAGTTTTGGAATTATAAAGTGGACAACATCCGAACTTGAAGACCTAAACCGACAAGTCAGTACAACATCTACCAAATTTAGATCTCACCACCCCAAAGCTTGTAAGGAACGCTTACATATACTGAGGAACGTAGAGGGTCGAGGAATTCAGGACCAAAGACTAACGCACAAACATCAGATTATAAGTTTGAGATCATACTTCAACAGAAATGCCAAGAACTCTAAATTATACACTGTTAGTGTCGAAGCTGATAGGAAACTAACCCCACTAAACCTCAGCAGTCATCAGTTCATGCCTGATGATGGATACTCAATAAATCAAGAAATCAGTCAACAGACCATTATCAAGACACTTTTGTCTCTTGATAATGGCTCCAGAGCAGGAGTCGAAACGTAGAGTATATAATAAATTCAGACATTCAGAACATATATATAAGCTTCAAATTCGCCAACATGTTTGGAGAACCGAATTGAAGAATTTTAAGAGGTTGTTAATGTATATATAAAATAAACACTTATGAAAAGTAAACTTTGCAACTATATTGAATAACATATAAGAGGACTATAACAGAAAACAAATCTAAGCTGCCCAAACAGTCAGAACTATGACCTCTTGGTATTATAAAATAAATGACAGAGTACCACTGATTTCTTCATCAGGTCAACAAGCGTCATCATTGTATCGCTCAAAAACGCGTTCTAAGTCTGCCACACATTTGCAAAGCTTAGGTAAGCACGTTCTTCCGAAAATATCCGAGCTTCAAAAATCCCAGAAATTCCCAAGGATAGTACATAAGTACATAAAGGATTGCTCCATAGATGTAAATTTTCCGAAAGCATACGTCATAAAGTGGCTGCTAATATTTGCACCGTAACATTTTTTGATTAAATTGTTATATATATATCACATTAAACAGATGAAACAAAACCAGAAAAACTCATCAACTGTCAACAGAAAAAATGCCACAACAACTCGAGAGCGGGTCTAACACACGGTGATACGTCACAAGGTGGCTGTTTTTTTTTGAAAATGTTTAACATTGATCAAGCAATCCTTTGAAAAATATCCTTGACAAATTCCGGCCTTTAAGAAATGATTAGGTGGAATTTACATGGGAGCGGATTAGAGGATGCGGAGCGGAGCAGCAGAATAGAGCATATATACTTTGCAGCACGTTTAAACCATTTCTCTATGGACGTGCCGAGGGGACCTGACTTGTGGACACTTCGCGCATCTCTCAAATGGAGTTATTTTAATCAACGAATATTGTAGATATATCATACCTAGAGGTTGAAAATATTTTCAGTGAACCTAAAGATCGAGATATTTAAAAACAGAGATCAATCATTAAGAAATATTTAATTTTCTTATAAAAGATTAACATTTCTAATAGACCAAAACGATATCCCTATAGTAAATTACCTGTTATCTGTATGGTTCCCTAAGCACAATATATACAAAATGGTTAGTTCTGTATTAATAGATGATAAAAACCGATATCCATTACCTAAATTTGTGAAACTGCTTCTAATTTTTGTATAATATCTTTTTGAGGTTTTACAATTCATTATTGATTGAATACGAGACAATATATTGTTTCGAGTTCAAAAACCCTCAAATTTGGAATAATTATTTATGTATTTAGTATATATACCTGAATTTACAATTTTCTAGCAAAATAAATATACTCATCTAAGGGTTTCTGGGTAACCTAGCTCAAAATGATGGTATCATAATTGTTTTGATAGGTTTTAGGTAACCTACGAATTTATTTATATGACTTCTATCAGAGAGATCAGTCCCTTCTCTCTGATTTCTATCCTATGAACCACAGGAAAACGGCGTTATACACAGTACGACTCCCAATTTGGGATTTCTATGAGCTAGATTTCCCTGAAATTCGTAGATGTAAAAACTAGGGTATTAAATGTACCTGGCATTTTATCCACATGAATTTTTCACTCAAAGTATTTGAAGTATCATTTCTAAGTGCTTAATCATAACCTGAGCTGGAGAAGCAACCATTTTAAAAGTTAACAGATGAAAACTCATTCAAACACAAGGTACTGTCGAAGAAGTGGCATATGTTAGAGAAGATAAGGAATTTGTTGATGAATGCTTATTAGAATTTATGTCAAAATCTTCGAAGGAATACCATGAAGAAAATAGTTCTCACGTTTGTGAAGTGTACTTTACTGAAATAATACATTTATTACTGGGCAAGTATAATAATTTTGAAGAATACCATTTCAGATGAAGTGAACCCTTTACCTAACAATATATGGAAAAAATATAAATCTCTTACTAACTAATAAGCAACACAAATGCGGACACAAGGAAGTTTACTAAACAAAAGGCTTTTTGCAATTATGTAAATTGCTGTCATCAACATTTAAGAAGAATGTTCTAGATGAAACAGCAGAAGAACGTAGACTTTAAAGGTACTGCGATGCCCAACTTATCACTGTATACTTAACTCATTGAACTAATCTGGGCACTCATGAAGAATATGCTCGTTAACTGTGGAAACTCGATATGTTAAGCGAAAAAAACAATATAGCCAATTATTTTATCATATGAAGAAAATATATTGATTATTAAACTTTGACAAAATGGCTGGACTATCTGACATATATTTTGATAAAAATATATTTTGATCACATGCTTATTTGTTTTTTATGGTAATTTAATTTAATATTCTCGATCTCTGAGGAATACAGTTATTGGTTAATTCCTTAAACTAAAAAAAAACATTGATTTTTACATTGTTCAGGTTTGAGCAATCCTGCCTAAGAACAGTTTTTAACCTCTGCCATACAAACTGTTGATATTGTACATTTTCAACTAGAGTATAATTAAACAGTATAGTTTTTATGACACTGTAGACGAAATAAAATCTTTCTTTATTTCAGTATATATAAAATACACATTATTATTTATGTTTGTGTTTTACAACAGTAAGTTTCTAATTTGCCACCTCTTGGGCCTAAACCAGATGATTTATTTCCTTTTAGTAGCCGAAATCTGCCGATTTGCTCACCCCTAAGCAAAAAGCTAAGGAGGCTCATGTAATCCTTGGCTAAATAATTAATATAAAATTGAAAATGTCTCTTCCAATAACGCTTTTAAATTATTGATGTCTCCATACAGAGACTGCTACGTGAAAAATGTTGGTCTAACCTACATTGATAATCTTTTAGAATTTTTTATGCACTATATAGACAACTTGATCAAAATCTTTCTAAATGTATTTCTGATAAATGTTGGATTTGAATTAGCTGTAACAGAATGAAACAGCAAAACGTACAGTTTTGAATTTTTTCAGTTTAATTCCTCACTGACAGACAACACGAACATCTGTATAGTTGTAAACAATAGATTCCATTCCATTCCCCTTACTTTCATCCCCTTCGTTTACAGATAGAGGTATTATACTGTAGAGCACGTGAAGTAGCGAAATTTATGTAATAGCAATAGAAAGAGAGAGAGAGAATAAGCGGGTCGTTCCTGATTGGTCAGTGTCAGTGGTGACGCCTACAACTTCGACTATTGGTGGGGTAGAGACATAGCAAGCGCACCCTGATACTGTCTTTCTCTTTCTATTGTTATTACACTGCCACTTACAGTAACGCCCATACCTAATTCACTCTACAGTTAATACCTCTATGCGTTTACATGGAGCGGAAATGAGCCAAAAAATGACATTTAATGTCGATTAGACATTCAAATTCTGTTCAAATAATGTAAAATACTTTTATCCAGTGGAATGCAAATCCCATCATTACGCTTTTAAATCACATTTCTATCATAAACATAAAAATTAAGTGTTTTTAACAGAGTTTATAAGATTCATGTCTTCATTCATCATGCATTCGTTGTACGTTATTAGTTTCTATTCTGCTCCATGTAAATGGCGGAGTATAAGCACCCAAGGATATTTCACAAAGGATTACTTTTGATCAATGTTAAAAATTTTCGAAAAAAAACCTGCCACCTTGCGACGTGTGTTGAGGCGCTCTCGGTGCCTTTGTTTGTTGACAGTTGAAGAGTTGTGATTTTGTTTAATCTATTTAATGTAATATTGATAACAATTTAATTAGAAAAGATTACGGTGCAAATATTAGCAGCCACTTTGGGACGTATGCTTTTGGAAAAATTTACACCTATGGAGCAATCCTTTTGTAAATTATCCTTGATAAGCACCGACGGAAAAGTTGGTTGCGCCTTGAGATATGTCATTTTTGATAAGCAATGATTGGCTGCCTAGTCCCTTGGAACATACAAATGACCATTTTTATGTTCTAAGCCAATTACGCTCGTCTATTCTGCTCCGCCGTTACGCTATATCTAAATTCACACTTTTACGAACAGCGGAGACGAACCCTACAAATAGTAGTGCCCCAAGGATTTACTCCAAAAAGACCAGCCGCCCAACACGAAAATGACGTAAAACCAAAAGTCCCCAAATAAATACCAAGTTTGGACTATAAAACTCGTTTTAACCTATTAAATGACAATATATAAATATTTATATATTTAATATTTTCATTATGTATATCTATTCTTACTAAATTGTGCTCTTTTATGAGTCAGTACGTTAACAATTACTTAAACCACTGAAGAAGAAGTAAGAACTACTACTTATTGAACTAGCACAAAGGTTGCTTTTCCCGTAATAAATAAAATAAATATCACCCAAAACACAATTGTTATTTTAACAGTCTGACTAATTTACTCTGATTCAGTTTGTGGATTCTAACAATTATTTTGCATATTAAAGGATACCAAATCTATTCTCTATATATAAATAGGCAAAGACAAAACGATTAGGTACCATTTTCTCCTCTGTCTCTCAACCCATTTTCTTCATTTTTATTTTGTTAAATAGCTACTGACGACCTTCAGTGCAGAATACTAATATTAATTTATAATATTGGTTCACTCATTAAATATAATATAATAAAAATACATTATTTACGTACATATATAACTATGAGTAATTATATATGGAGGGAGCGAACTTTAGATGCTGTTATATTCTTAGAGCATGTACTTCTGGAAGTGTCATACAAGCGTTGTTAGTGTTTAGTGGTAAAATAGTCAATGTAGTAGATCAGTATTGATTTTTCGGACGCGTTGCAGTAACTTTCATATTAAATATTGTGTTTTTAATATGAATTTAATTATTTGATTAATATATTATTATCCCAACCTTCCCGAAGGTGTTGTGTAAAAAATTGTCAGACAGCGGACAATAGAGAATGTATTAAATATTTTAGTTCTCCTAGGGTTGTTGGTCCTCTCTTTTCTTTAATATTTCTGAACTTTATTTAAACCATCATGAAAACTTTTAGGTTGCAAAGAACAATCTTCCAATTATTAAATCGAATATTTTGTCAGGAGCGGTTCCAGCCAAAAATTTGGGGGGGTCATTCATTTGTCAAAAATATTTCGAATAGCGATATTTGATTACTTATTTTTTTATTACAATAGATTTGTCAATATGAGTGAACAATTTTGGTCATCTACTTCTCCGCTTTCTCCACAACTCTCTTTCTTATTAAATATATTTTTTAAAATTTCATGAAATAAGGTCGAATTTCGACCACTGGGCGACCACTAGTAAATATAAATAGGCAAAGACAAACCGGTTAGGTACCATTTTCTCCTCGGTTTCTCAACCGATTTCCTTTATTTTTGTTTTGTTTCGTAGCTACTGACGACATTCTGTGCAGAATGCTAACATCTATTTATAATATTGGTTCATTCATTAAATAAAATATAATAAAAAAAAACATTATTTACGTCCATACTGTCAATGCCAAACAGATATTAGTAACAGTGTCGCCAGATTGCTTGATGAGATAATCATAAGATGGATTGACTCGAATGTGAAAGACGAATAAAATTAAACTAAAAAGTAACAAATTTTGACACGTTACTAAAGTTATTCTACATAGTCATGCTATTGAAATGGAACCCAGGAAAATTTATATTACATTATATGGCTGTTCAATGAGCTGTCGCAAGTTTGCAACTTTCATTGATTTGATTTGTCAACTAACATAAATATGATGTTACAGTTAATGAATTTATTTCTGATAATATTTTATTAATTTTAATGTTATACTTTTAATTTAAAGGTTTTTTTAAATTTTTACCGTATAAATTTAGATCTGGCAGCCCTGAATGCGTGGCTAACTTTGATGTAGCGGCTTGATTTGAATTTTTACATTTCAGAATATTAATTGGTGTAAGATTATTATAGCACGCTGGTAAAGGTAAGTTGTAAATTCAATGTATAAAGTTAAAGATTTCAGCTTCATTCACTGCGAAAAGTTTTTAACATATATGAGTATTACTTATTTATCATTAATTAACAGTCATTGCTTACTATGTGTTTCAGTTAAGTTAATGAAATTATATTGAATCTTAAGATTTTTTGGTGAAGGCTTATTAATATGTACTCATGTTTTGTAGTTATTTGGAATGTAATAGTAGGTATAATCTTCGTACTAACTTTTGAGTTGGTTGATATCATTTTCTGCTTACGAGCTAAAATCGTTAATTGTCTCACTTTAAGACTATTGAAATTTTTCAGTCTCAAATCAAAAAATATTTTTGAAAATGTAGGTATTAACTAATGTTTTAGATATTACATTTAATATTAATTTATCATTTAATATAATGTGAATATTTTTAAAGGGATTTATTTTGTTATGTTGAAAATGATAACTACATATTTGAATATATTTAAAGGCCGAATCTTTAAATTAGTTTTAGGTAGGGAATCAGTTAGTTACTGCATTTTATCTAATAAACAATTTATTTTATATTACATGATTCCATTCCTGCAATCTTTTGTTACTTTTACCTAAAATAAACATGTCATTATATTTAAAATCTGTATTTAAAATATAAAGAAATTCAATGCATTTACTGATTTCTTATGGTAAGTTAGGTAGATACGTCTATTCTACAAAGAAATATATTTTTATTGAACTTGTTTTCCTTCAAAAACGGTCAAACTATTGACTAATTATATATGTAAGAAACGTAACGTTAAATCATGTGAAGACCATCTTTGATAGTTCAGCCTCAAGCGTTGTTTATTGTTCAGTAATAACATAGTCAATGTAGTAGATCAGTATTGATTTTTCGGACAAGTAGCAGTAACTTTCGTTTTAATTATTCTGTAAGTTTTTATTGTGAATTTAATTATTTTATTACTACATTATTTTCACAATCTTCCGAAGGTGTGGTGTAACAAATTGACCATCAGTGAACCACAGAAAATATATTAAAGATTTTAGTTTATATATATATATATATATATATAATATATATTATTTTATGAACTCGATTGAAACTGCAAATGGCGAAAACTTTTAGGTTACCATGTGGAATTCCACCAAAAACTGGGGGGTCACGCCACGCATTTTCAAAATTATTTGGAATACCTATATTTGATTAAATTCTCATATCTTTTTTTATTTCAATAGATTTGTCAATATGACATGAATGAATTGGGGAAGTGGGTTTCATGTGACGTCTTCTTCTCCGGTTTCTCCTCCACTTTATTTCTGACAGACATATATTTTTGACAAAAGAACCTCAATAATGTTCTCAGTTTGATGAAATAGGGTCGAATTTCGACCACTGGGCGACCACTAGTTATATTAAATCATTAAACTATATTGTAAAATCTCCCGCCCTATCCAAGACTAGCTCTGTTCTACGAGTATAACAAGTGATACCAAAATTACATTTAATTTCTTTTACTGACTTTTATAATATACCAATTTCAACAGTTCATCTATACTCTCTTCGAGGTGTCATTCCTTTGTACGCAAGGCAATATACATTATATATTATATATAACATATATTATTTCTGGTCAGGAAACCTTCATCAGTTGCGCTTCCCACAATTGAATGTCCTCTCGAACACTTCTTTATGTATTTGATACATTTCGTTAAATTTGAAGACGCAAGATGTAAGACCGACATCTAGGATTTTCGAGAGAATTAGCACACAGAGATTCCGAATCTGGACCGTTCCGTGTAATTCCTGTTCTCCCTTAACTCCTAGGACAGAATGTCATGATAAAATTTTCAGGTTACTTCACCTGTCAGAGATATTGAATACTTTCTTCGAGGTGTCATTCCTTTGTACGCGAGACAATATACATTATATATAACATATATTGTTTCTGGTCAGGGAACCTTCATCAGTTGCGCTTCCCACAATTGAATGTCCTCTCGAACACTTCTTTATGTATTTGATACATTTCGTTAAATTTAAAGACGCGAGATGTAAGAACGACATCGAAAATCCTAGATGTCGGTCTTAAATCTCCAAAAATTCCACAATCATTTAAGCCAATAAGTAATTTGAAATTTTGTTCTAGATATACCTTAAATCTAATTCCATTACTCCATTCAAGCTGGATAACCGAATAACCGAATCTTAAAGAACAAATTTGCCCCTCAAACTGTTTAATGATTAAAAAAACCCATTTTGAAATTACCCACCCTTCTCAATTCAAATTACATAAATTATCAATTAAACCTTTTCTCCAAAATATTTTATTTCCTTCGAATTTTTTAAAAGCTCCATTTTCCGTATATTATTATTTGAGTATATAACAATATATTTTTCTTTAATATTTTCATTCTTTTTTAATTAGGATATCCTCGTATTATATATATCAAGAAAGTTACATGTATTTAATTATATCATAAAACAATTATGCATATTATCACTTCATAAAAACCGGAAGCGAAGATCTTAAATAGGAATTCATCATTGTTTTTGATTTCATGTAACTACGGCAATTAGTAAGAACAGACAAGTTACTCAATTGAAATAAATTTTCTCAGGTATTACTTTCGCGAGAAAGTTCGTTTGTAAGCAAAGCATTGAAATCTTTAAATTTTTTCTCTCTTAATATGCCGCTGAGATTTCTCTCCTTAATGATGATTTATGTAATCTGGAGGAATCTTAATGCAATAGATTACTAAATATGTTTTTAAAGTGCTATATCATATATATATATATATATATATATATATATATATATATATATATATATGTGTTTTTTTTTTATCCGAAGAGGGGGGAAATACATTGCGTACTTAGCTAGCACGTGCTGGCCGTCGTGCGGGACTCCCGATGTAATGACTTCAAAGCATGAGTAAATCGTTGCATTGAAACCAGTACACCGTATACCCGCTAAAACCCTAACCTCTTTCTCCTACAACCATGGTCCCCTGCGGCACTCTTAGTCAATACTACTTCGCAAGGGTGGTTCACTGCAGATGTTTACTGCTCTTCCATTGAAAGCTTCTAAAGCCTACTCCTCGAACGTATCGCGGAGTTCTTTGAGGATAGTCTCCGCGTAATCTGATACCAAGTTCCAGGCTTGGGGGCCCTTCAGCATGGCTTCTACTATTTGTTCTGGGACGATATTAGTCTCCAGAATCCTCTCCACTTCAGCACGTTGATCCTGAAACCGGGGGCAGGAGAAGAACACGTGTTCCGCGTCCTCTATCACGTCCGTACAGTGTGGGCAGTTTGGGGAGTTTGCCCTCCTGAACCTGTGCAGGTATGCTCGAAAGCATCCATGTCCAGTCAGGAGTTGAGTGATGTAGAACCCAACCTCCCCATGCTGGCGGTTTACCCAACGACTGATGTTAGGTATCAATCGATATGTCCAACGGCCTTTAGTAGAGCTGTCCCACCTCTCCTGCCATTGCCCTAGACTCATGGCTCTTTCATCGCTGTTTCCTGTCGGTTGGTCTTTTTCTAACTTTCTGCAATAAAGCCGTCCCCTTTCTGCAGCCAGGATGTCGATTGGCAGGGTAGAGGCAATCACACTCACCGCCTCGTAAGACACAGTGCGGTAGGATGATGCCACTCGAATCGCTGAGAGCCGCTGGACTGATTTCATTTTTCAGCGGTACGATGGTAGCTCGAGCGATTTCTCCCATACCGGTGCCCCGTACAACAAAACAGAAGTAGTTACTGTTGCCAGTAGCTGTCTTCTCATCTGTCTAGGGCCTCCGACATTAGGCATTATTCTAGATAATGCCCCCTGTACCCCAGCTGCTTTCTTGCTGGCCGCGGTTATGTGCTCTTTGAAGTTGAGCCGTGTGTCCAGGAGCACCCCTAAATAGCTGATGAAGGGCTGCGACTGTATGTAGGTGTCGCCTATTTTGAGGGTGATGGTTTCCCTTGCCTTTCGACTGCTAACAAGAAGTGTTTCGGTCTTTTGTTCTGCTAAACTCAAGTCCGCTGCGAGCATCCAATGCTGAATTGTGGCTATAGCGAATGAGAAGGTTGTTTGTATCTCCTCTATGTGCTTGCGCACTATGATCAATGCCACATCATCGGCGAATGCCACTAGCCTGACGCCCTCAGGCAGACCGAGCAGGAGCAGGTCGTTGTACATTACGTTCCATAAGAGGGGGCCAAGAACAGAGCCCTGAGGTACACCTCCTGTGATCTTATAGTCTACTTGCCCATTTTCAGTTTGGTACAACAAGATGCGGTCCTTGAAATACGCTGAAACCATTCTCCGCAAGTACTGAGGAACTTCCATCCTGGCAAGAGCCTCCAAAATGCGGTGCCAGCGGGCCGAGTTAAAGGCGTTCTTGACATCCAGGGTGGTATTAGACAGTACTTTTTTCCACCTCTTCTCCATCTCTTTCCCGAGATGGCCTCTCTGGCGATGCTGGTAACGAGTGTCACGGCATCGATGGTTGATTTCCCCTTTCTGAACCCGAATTGGTTGGTGGAAAGTTTTGGCTCACCGTAGGGCTCCAGCCTATCTGCTATTATTCTTTCAAGGAGTTTTCCCGCAGAGTCCAACATACAGAGGGGACGATATGATGAGGGTTCGTCTGGGGGTTTCTTTCCCCCTTTAGGTAGGAGCACAAGCCTCTGCTTTTTCCACTTAGTCGGGAAAACCCCCTGCTTTAGGCAGGTCTCATACATGTGTAGAAACATGTCAGGCCTATTGGCTATGGCGCATTTTAGCGCGATGTTAGGTATGCCATCTGGACCGGGAGCCTTGCCGTTTTGGAGCCGGTTGCACGCTCCCATCAGCTCATTCATAGTCACTGATGGTATATCTTTGTCCCTCACCTGCCACGAAGGATAAGCGGGTAGCTCAGGCTTCGCAGGAAACAAGTGAGTGACAATGCGGTGCAATGATTCGGGGTAGTTCGTTGATGTCATGGGGGTGGCCTTGATTTTATGCATCACGATTTTATACGGTTTTCCCCATGGATCTTGGTCAACTTCGTCACACAACTCCTTCCAGTAGGATCTCTTGCTTGAGAGAATGGCTCTTCGTAGTTGTTGTCTTTTGATCTCATAGTCGAGCCTTAGTTCTTCTGTTGTGACCCTGTCGCGTCTCCGTGCTCGTTGATGCAGCCTTCGTGCTTTGAGACACTCTCGTCGGTGTTGTGAGATCGTGTCATTCCACCAGTAAACTGGTGGGCGGCTGTTGTTCTGCCGTCTCCTTGGCATGGATGCATCGCAGGACTTGACCACGCTTGTCATTACCTCTTTGGCAGTGGCTTCTGCGCTTGTTGCTATTGACAATGGTTCCTGCTCCATAACCAAGGCGAATGAATCAGCATCGAAAGCATTTTTGTTCCAACCGACTGGCTGTGAGCTCGCACGACTGACACACAATCTTCCTTTGGGAGTGGTGTTGATTTCCCATATAATAGCTTGGTGGTCGCTATTAGTAAACTCCTCATCGACCCGCCACTCACAGCCCCCTTTAATTAGGTTGCTGCTAACGAATGTCACATCGATAATGGAGCTGGCTGTGCCTTTGCGATATGTGCTTACGTCTCCTGTGTTGAGGAGTACCAGGTTGAGCGAAGACATGGTCTCAAGGAGAGCTCGTCCTCTCGCCCTCGTTTCCCGGCATCCCCAGTCAATTGCCCAGGCGTTGAAATCTCCTGCGATGGCGACCGATTCACGCTTCCGTACATCCTCCGCCAAGGTGTCCAAGAATAACTCGAACTCCTCGAGCTGTGCACTAGGAGGTGCATAGCAGCTATAGAAGTGAACCCCTCCCACTTTGGCTCTCACAAGCCATGGTTCGGGGATATTTGGGAGTTGTTGGAACGGAAGTTTACCGCAAGCCCATATCGCTGCTCTGTCCGTTGTGTCATTTACCCAGGACAGGGTGTCGAAGTTTTTGTACTGCTCGCAGATTATGGCTACGTCGCAATCCAATTCCCGCACCCGCTGTACCAGTAGGTCTTGGGCTGCTTCGCAATGGTTGAGGTTGAGTTGCAGTACTTTCATTTACGGGCTTGTGCTGCTCTCATCGCCTGTTGGTAGATATATATGTGTGTGTGTGTGTGTGTGTGGGTGTGTGTGTGTGTGTGTGGGTGTATTAAGTGGTTTCCGGGAATTCATCCGCGTAGTTGATAACTGACCCCTGCCGGGATCGAATACAGTATTCGAGTAACTAGAAGCGAAAGCAGAAGGCTACGAGAATTATGCAAACCGACCTGAAGAGGGCAGATGTGACTCTGCCGAAACGTCGTCATTTTACCATCGATCCCGGCAGGGATCAGTTATCAACTACGCGGATGAATTCCCGGAAACCACTTAACACATTTAGTGCTCGCGAAAACTTAGAAACAAATATATATATATATATATATATATATATATATATATATATGTATATATATATAGAATTGTAAATAGTAACAGCCGAATGATATATCAATTGCAGTGTAATTAACGGGAAAACGGCTTATGGGACAAATGAAACAAGAGTACTCTTTTCTTCTTTGAGAGCTTTCGTAAATTTGGTTTATTTTCTTCGTCAGTCTAAGCTGCAAGTTGCATATTAATAATGATACAGACTCTATAAATAAAAGAACAGATTTGCAAAATCTAAACGTTATATACTGTAATTTATTGAAATTAGATAACAAAAAAGACATACACATACTTCTTAGTCACACAGTTCTAATTCAGATTCTGTTTCTTTTAAATAAATTTATATAAAATAAATAAATAAAATCGATTTGTTAATAACAAATCTAACAAACATCATAATTTTCTTGTAGTTGGTACTTGTTGCTATAATAGTCTTCACTTAATCTAGTTACGAAAATTTGTTTTTGATTATTTTAAATACCAAATAACATTTGTCATAATGATATTCAATGTCAAAATTATAACTTTTTATCATCATTCTACAATCTGAACGATTTGCTAACTTATTTATTAATCTCAACTTATGTAAGTATTTTAAGTTTTAACTAATGTACTCAATTAATAACAAATGTAACTTGCAGCTTAGACTGACGAAGTAAATAAACCAAATTTACGAAAGCTCTCTCTTGTTTTATTTGTCCCATAAGCCGTTTTCCCGTTAATTACACTGCAATTGTATATATAAATATATATATATATATATATATATATATATATATATATATATGGTTGATGATTTATTCCGGTGTACATCCGTTCGTCTGAAAAATCATTTGACATTTCAAAGATACTAAGTAACTGATTACTTAGTATCTTTTGAGAAAGCCAAATATGATTTTGGCGAAACGTCAAGTGATTTTTCAAACGAATACAGACGAACGGATGTACACCGGAATAAATCATCAACTACATATTTCCATCTGTGAAACAATATACACAAACATATATATATATATATATATATATATATATATATATATATATATAATCATCATCATCATATGCAGCTAATTTCGACCATTATTTTATGGTTAGGCCTCTCTTACATATTCGTTCAGCATTTCTCTCCATGTTGTTCTGTTGTACGCTTTTTGGGACCAGGTTATGCCTCCTATTTTCTTGATGTCATAGTCCCATCTTACATTGGGGCGTTTCCTTGGTCTTTTAATACCCCTAGAATACCATTGCGTGATTTTTGTTGACCACCTATTATCTTGTCTTCTTGCCAAATGTCCTGCCCATTGCCACTTCAGAGATTTTACTATGTGGATAACATTTATTACCTGGGTTTTGTTCCTTATCCAGTCTATTCTCTTCCGATCTCTTCTCGTTATTCCGATCATGCATCTTTCCATAGACCTTTGTGCTACTTGAAGTTTTCTTGTAAGTTCGGTTTTCAGAATCCAGGTTTCACAACCGTATGTCAGTACTGGTAGAACACACTGATCAAAGACTTTCTTCTTAAGGCGGAATGCCATTCGTGACTTGAAGATTATGGAGTTTCTTCCAAACGTCATCCATGCAAGTTTGATCCTTGTGTTTATTTCTGGTAGTAGCGAACCTGATATGTGTATTAATTGACCTAGGTATATATATTGTTCTACTATTTCCAGAATTGTGTTATCTATTGTGACGTCTTGTGTGTCTACTAGTTCGTTGTACATTATCTTTGTTTTTCCGATATTTATTTTTAGGCCTATTTCCTTACTTACTCTGCTAAGTTCATTGATTTGATTTTGTAGTTCTCCTGCATTATTGGCAATTAGGACAATGTCATCGGCGAATCTCAGATGGTTTAGATATTCTCCATCTAGGTTCAGTCCTTTGTGGTCCCAGTTTAATCGTCGAAAGATACTCTCTAATGCCGCTGTGAATAGCTTCGGTGATATTGAGTCACCTTGTCTGACTCCTCTGTTAGTAGGAAATTCAGGGCTGCCTTCGTATATTCTGATTTTGACTTTGGCTTCCTTGTATATATTAGCCAACGTTTCTATGTATGGCTTATCTACACCTTGTTCACTCAGGGCGTTGATTACCGCCTTCGGATATATAGGGTCGAACGCTTTTTCGAAGTCAATGAAGGCCAAGGCAAGTGGTATTTGATATTCTCTAGTTCGACTGATAACTTCCCTTATAGTGTGTATGTGATCGATTGTGCTGAAGCCACTACGAAATCCGGCTTGCTCTCGGGGTTGAGCGGAATCTAGTGTACTCTGTATTCTGTTTTGTATGATTTTAGTGAATATTTTGTAAACTACCGGCAGGAGACTTATCGGTCTGTAGTTCCGAATGTATTCTTTATTGCCGTTCTTATGGATTAATACTATGAGGGCGCTATTCCATTTTTCTGGTATGAGTCTGGTTCTTAGGCAATTCGTATATATTTTGGCTAGGCGTTGTCCCTTTGATGTATGGTAAGACTACTTTTGTTTTTTCGGTGAGGTCATCTTTTGGTTTTGGCTCGTGGTCTTGTTGTGCTATTGCTATTTTGATAGTGTGGTTTGTTTATCCGTTTTGTCGTAGAGCGATAGTTATATGTTTTAGTTCGTATGTTTTGTTATTGTCGTCTGTCAGTCTTATGGATCTGGAAATTAGCGTGTTGGCAACTCCCTGTATTTGAGATGGGTGGTGGTGAGATTTGTAGTTTAAATATCTGTTTGTGTATGTCGGCTTCCTGTATACGGTGTGGTCGAGATGTTCATTTTGGGTTTTTTTTTCTTACGAGAACATCAAGTTCTAATGTAAATTGAATCCTGCGGTGTATAGAGTTTAGGTGCTCCAGGAACTTGAGGATTTCTTGTTTACCAAAAGACCATATGACAAATACGTCATCGACGTATCTTAGCCATAACTTTGGTTTCAGGTTTGCTGTCTGCAGTGCCTTTTTCTCGTAATAGGTCATAAAGAGATTTGCCACTGCTGGTTATAGTGGGGACCCCATTGCGGCTCCGTCGGTTTGTTTATATATGCGGTTGTCATATATCAAATAGGCACTTTTTAGGCAGTGTCGTGACAAATCTATCACAAATTTGTGGGAGGTCTTTATTTTTAGATATTTGTTGAAGTGCTTATTCTACCGGTATGCTTGGATATAAGGACTTGATATCGAAACTAGCTATGATATATTCTGGTTCTATGGAAATGCTGTTGAGAAGGCGTGTGAAATGTTCCGAGTTTTTAATGTTTTATATTTCTCTTCTTCAGGGTTTCAAGTATACGTGTACGAGACGTTTTCTAGGTTAATGTAGGATAACGTCGTTTTTGTCGAATAAAGGGACAAGGTTTCGTTTGTTTTCCCAACATGAGTATGCTCGTAAAACAAAAGGTTTAGGACCTCAGAAAACTTAACAAAATCTCGCTTTTGCAGGAAAGTGCCCATTAAGAAAAATTCAGTGAAAATTGTAAATATGAAAACTGTAAGACAAAAATTCACTGAAGAAAAACGAAATTGAGCATTTATTTTATATACTTTCCATATGTATGTATGTTACGACAGTACCAAAAATGAAATTATTAGTACAATCTTGCAACGTTTAATTTGACAATACTAATGGAGGAAATCTCTAGAAATCAGTCACTGTAATTAAAACCCAACAAATAAACGTTTAGAAAAAAACGTATTTCTTATCGGTGCGATTGCGGAAATAAAAATGGGGATCGAAATTTCCAGTATTAACGGAATTCTTCAAGATTGTGAATTCATGGTGTGGAAATAAACAAGCTTATTTTCGATGTAAAAATTGTTTTTAAACCCACAGAAAATTTATAACATTGGCCTCAGAAGTGCGCTTAGGTGGATTTTTAAATCTTAATTTATTTATGGCAACTACGAGAAACATGAGTGCTGAGATGGACGAGTCTATCAAGGAAATTATCAAACGAGATGCCGATAAGCTGGACGAGAAATTAAGTAAGATCCTGAAATAACATGAAATTCGAGAAGAAGTCTAACAAAGGTTGGCAACCACCATGAAAGATGAACAGCAAAACTTCGTCTATACTATAGATGAAAAACAACGAACTCATACCAGTACAATTAAAAGTGATCAACAAAATTTAATTGCAGGCTTATTTCGAAATTACAAAATGAGCAAAAAATATCCAAAGAAAAAAGATGAATTAAAAAGACAAGATAAATTAAAAATGGAACAAGAACATACTGAATTAAAAAGACAACACTAAATTGAACAGCTAATGTAATATAAGGTAACGAAGCAACAGAGAATTCAAATAGTGTAATCTGGTATAAAGGAAATAAAAGATGAAATGGACTTGCTGAAAAATTCTGTGGGTGTACTGTTGGATCAAAAGTAGAGGACATCGATTCTACCCAAAACAAGGTGCAGGATGAAATCAGTTCAATTCAAAACATGGCGCAAAGTGAAAGAGTACAAATGGAAATTAAAAAATGCAACAAGACCTACAACAAGGAACATATCAGAACACCGTAAGTATCAAAGTATCAAATATTTCCAATTTCTGATGAAGCCAGACTTGGCGAAACATATATCAAATTTAAAGAAATAAAAAGTGAAAATTTAAACGAGTGAATTTTCATCAAGTGAAGACTGAAACAATCATCAATGTACATTGCATCTTACTGAATGCCGGTGATCAAATAATATTGTCAAACATTTTAATTTTAAATTTTGGAATTGTTCGTTTTTTATAGTTTCTTTGCCATTAACAATGGGGTGTGACATAGATCCCCTAAACGTTTAGAAATATACAGAAATCTGTGAATTGTGGTGTTATTTCCCAAAAAGGGCTTAAACATTGATACAATATGCCCTAATTATCCTTCATGAAACAAATATTTATCTTCAGATAGAAGTTGTAAAGTTTCACATGGACCATCACAACCTTTTGTCCTTGTCAGTTTTACGATGTGATTCATATTTTGTTTGTAGGTTTTGAGTTGTTTTTCATTTCAAAATCCACGGCAAAAATTGAGTATTCCCATTAAAAGTACTTCCATTAAAAACAAACTTTTGTCTAAAACGTTGTTCTGAATTATTCGAGATTATCACCGTGTGTCAAGATAAATGCCCCATCCGGTATATTACGGCACTAATTTGTGAGGAAAGTAATTTATACTGTAAGACAAATGTGCAAATAAGATGGATGTTAAGCATCAACAATTTTAAGATTCAAGTATTAATCCATAATAAATGTTGATATGATATTTCAAATTAAATTAGGTTAAAACTTATTTACTCAGGTAAATTCACAAAATACGAAATCTACTACTTTTCGTAGTAATCGGCCTTGAGCTTGACCAGATTCTCTGTTGACCATAAAATGAAACGGCATAACTGACCTCGTAGTATTAGTGAAGAATCACACAAGAGTTAACGGAATGCTTCTGACTGAATACTTATGATCGCAAAGGTTGAAGGGTGACTGACCGGAAATCTGTTAGAGAGTTGCTCCAGACCGCATGACATATGGCAACCGAAAGAAATGGTTCTGTTCCTTCATGAAGTAGTGCGTCCAAGTAATACATTCCAATACAAAATGTAATATAATAGTTATTTATTTATTTTTTAACATTTAGTTTAATTCGACCTTGAAAAAATTTTTGGAAACTTTATTATAGTTAAATGCTAATTAGGAGTAAATTAATTGAGTAGTTACAAACTAGACCTATTCTCTCCATTACAATGAGAAAAAATCATGGGACTACTATGTTCTTAAATTCCATACTATATATATATATATATATATATATATATATATATATATATATATATATATATATATATATATATATATATATATATATATATATATATATATATATATATATATATATATATATTAATCAGTCAATTGATCAAAAAAAGGCAAGCAAATATAGTGCAAAACATTCAAACAAATATTGTTCGACAACGATTCCTGATAAGGAATCGAAACGTCACAAAAAAACAATAAGTACAACACAAAATACACAACATATTATACTGGAATACTAGTTGACAAATCTGTAGACCTACTTTCTCACAGTTAATCCTGCGGGAGAGTTTTTTCTATAAGAGGGCAACTAGTGTTCCGGGCAGTTTCCACAAACTGCCCTTAGAAACTACTTAATATATATATATATATATATATATATATATATATATATATATGTTAGATTTTAGTCCTTCACAGATGGAACAATGTGATTTTCTTTGTTGTATCCGGTGTACATCCGTTTTTACAATGAGAAAAAATCATGGGACTACTATGTTCTTAAATTCCATATATATATATATATATATATATATATATATATATATATATATATTAATCAGCCAATTGATCAAAAAAAGGCAAGCAAATATAGTGCAAAACATTCAAACAAATATTGTTCGACAACGATTCCTGATAAGGAATCGAAACGTCACAAAAAAACAATAAGTACAACACAAAATACACAACATATTATACTGGAATACTAGTTGACAAATCTGTAGACCTACTTTCTCACAGTTAATCCTGCGGGAGAGTTTTTTCTATAAGAGGGCAACTAGTGTTCCGGGCAGTTTCCACAAACTGCCCTTAGAAACTACTTAATATATATATATATATGTTAGATTTTAGTCCTTCACAGATGGAACAATGTGATTTTCTTTGTTGTATCCGGTGTACATCCGTTTTTAGGTATGTGCTCTGAAAAGAACATTTTACCGATTCGCCAAAATCTCATTTTGACATTTTCAAAGCTGAAAATCTGAAAACAGAATGAAGAAATTTAGAAAGTGGCTTTCTATTTATACCTTTGTTCTAGGTCGTAACCTGTATGATGACTTTTCAGATGCGGTGCCGTTACTGGTCTTTATTGCTTTACCTGTTAATCCCCTTGGGTTGTGACCACCAGTCGTGCTGTTTATGTCTCTTGTGATTGTTTTTCATTAGGATTAGATTTATTAGTAAGCGTTTTATGATGAGATTTTTTTAGAAGTTCCTTCCATGTTTTTGGGAGGTTTAGAGTCTTGTCTCGTTTATTTAATTCTCCGATTTTTTAAATTTCCATAGCTTCCCGCATTTGCGTATTTCGGTGATTTTCTATGTCGTCTATTTCCTTGCACGTTTTGAAGTCACGAACTTAATACAGGAAGTATTGAGTATTGAGCCTTACTTATCGAATAGATACCAGAAAACAACTGGCCAACGTTGAGAAAGAACTCCTAAACCTTCATCTGGATTTAAGCAACCGAAAACATCCAGTCAAATGGAATCTAGTGGGGAAGTTGGCTTTTTGGCGAACAGAATCAGAGAAAAAACTCAAAATGGAGAAGCTTCCCAAGAAATACATGATCTATCACAAAAATTGATAAACGAACAAAATTCAAGTATTGATACAGACAGAGTAATGTATAATTTCTCAGACTACAATCTCAACAAAACTGAATAAATGGTTCTAACCAAAGGTTTCCACTTCGCCATAGCTCCAAAAACAATTCCCACCAAAGAAATTATTACAGCAGTTGAAGCTTCCCTACACTCGCCGACTGAAGAAAATGGTGATGAAACTTAACAAGTGTCCAGAATACTACGAACAAGCAAATCGCCAAATTGCAACGTAGAAATAAATACATTTTAATTCTACCAGGTGATAAAGGCAACGCTATCGTGGTGATGAACAAGGAAGAATACAATCAAATGATGACTGACATCCTACAAGACACTTGCTACAAACCAACAACCCGGAACCCGTATCTAGAAAAAGTTATACAAACCAAAATACAGGAATCACCCATAGACAACGAAATCAAGAAAGAGTTGATACCATGCGAGAAGTCATCCAGGTGCCCAAGATTCTACGCACTTCTATTCTACAACATCAGTGCTAGCCTAGATGTGAAGTCACCATACCCAAGCACTTCAGTCAACGAAGCTATAGAGAAGATATGCAAGAAAGAAAATTTCTCAACCCACATCATTGAACTCGCCAGACACTGTCTAAACAACACGTATTTTACATACAATGGACAAATATACAAACAAACAGAGGGAGCTCCCATAGACTCATCGCTGTCACCAGTAATAGCCAATCCCTTCATGATTTATTTCGAAGAAGAAGCTCTTCAGAATGCTGAGCTTAAACCAACGTTATAGGTTCGATACGTAGATATTACATCTGGCCACATGCAGGAGCTGAATTGGAAGATTTCCTGACATACATCAACACCTTACATCCTAAAATACCGTTTAGCTTAGAATTTGAGCAAAATAACCGTCTCCCATTTCTAGATGGTATCGTTATCAAAATACCAAACAGACAGTTTCAAGTTATAGTTTACAGAAAACCAACACACACCAATAGATACACCATCACCCAGCGCAGATCCAATCAGTCGCCGACACTCTTATTTCCACATCATTTAAATTAACAGACCCTAACGCCAAAAACCTACCTTATATTAGAAGTACTACTGACAGAATAGGACCACGGAGTCTATAGTATATCTTGCGGAGACTGTCAAAAGTCATATCTACGTGGGAAGTGTTAACCGACGCATTTCCGTAAGAGCATCAGGAATAAGCAGACGACATCGGCCTTATTCCAACACGAACTCATACAAGACATAAAATAGACTTCAAAACGTGCAAGGAAATCGCCAACATAGAAAATCACCGAAATAGGCAAATGAGGGAAGCTATCACAATTCAAAAAATCGGAGAATTAAATAAACGAGACGACGCTCTAAACTTACCAAAAACGTGGATGGAACTTCTACAAAAATCATAAAACGCTTACTAATAAATCTAATTTTGAACATATAATTTAAGTACAAGGTAATTCTAACGTTAATAGAAAATTAACAATGTAAATACAATATAAAGAATAATTTGAAAGTTGAAAACGGCATTACTCTGTAAAAAATGTGATTTAAAAAAATGATGTGTCAAAAGATTGACAAAAAAGAAACCTTTAAGAAGAGGTATCACATGATACCCCTTTGTATTTAAACTTGTAAAAGTGATATTCACCCCCGCTTATGGGTTGAAACTGCAGGGTAACCGATACGTGTAAAATGTGTCCCCTGGTAAATATAAATTAACGTGTTTTTATGTCTTTTTCTTTTAAAGGTATTTTAAAAGTTATCTTGTGTGGCTAGTTTTGAAATAAAAACGAAACACCATATATATATATATATATATATATATATATAGGGTGTAAATAGTTTGAGTGCATATATTTTAGGTGGAGGTAGTATACACCAAATTAAACAAAAAACTCTTATACCACTATGGCCAGTAGGCCTGAATAACCAAGAAAATCCCTAAAACATATTAAGTAAATTATTGTCAATCCGGCAACGTCGCTCGCGTTC
The DNA here is from genome assembly GCA_034190945.1 of Octodonta nipae. Classification (NCBI taxonomy): domain Eukaryota; kingdom Metazoa; phylum Arthropoda; class Insecta; order Coleoptera; family Chrysomelidae; genus Octodonta; species Octodonta nipae. The sequence goes on from CM067217.1 coordinate 109,408,827, forward strand.
GAAGCAGATTCACTCTTAGCGCGAATACGCCGACAAAAAAATAAACACCTGTGTTTTTGTATTGACTGATGATATTGACCTTAGAATTAAATAAAAGTGTATGAAATATTTTGTTGAAAATATTTACGTTTTTAATACAAGGTATTGCAACTAGAATTTGTATTTGGCGGTTTTTTTTATGCAATTATACAAAGTTGGGTAAATATGATATGCAACTCAAGAGATCTGTATATGTAGTTTTTTACCAGTTAAATTATTCGAAGAGTCATTATTACTGATTTAATTAATATTATTTATATTAGACAGGTAAATATGTAATCCTACTTACCGAATTTATTATAATGATAGAACTGAGTTGAAACAATGGATTATTCACAGCAAATGTTCAAAATGCCCACCATTACTATCGACACAAGCACGACACCGTTTAATCCAATTTTCACGTATGCGAGAAAAAATTCCTGGAATATTTCGGATTTCGTCAGCAGCGTCAAAAATGCGTTGTCTAAGGTCATTCTCGTCAATATTGGAGTCGTGTAAACTTACTTTTCATGTGTCCCCATAAGTAGGAATAGGATTGAGATCAGGAGATCTTGCTGGCCAACGTATATGTCCGTTTCGACCAATCCAACGACGGGGAAATGTTCTATTTAAGAAGTCGACAACTAGATTACTTGCGTGGGCGTGGGTGCTCCGTCATGTAAGTACCACATATTGCTATTCTGCAATTACGTCTGCTTTCCCCATAAATTAAGAGCATGTCATGTCTTTCCCTAATTGTATAATCGGCCATTATTTATCACAAATAAATACTGTCGCACTATTCTTAATTTTCGAACTTACACACTAATCATAACCGATTTTATTTATTTAAAAAATATATTAAATGGAAAGCAAACCACGAAGTCTACATCAAATAGATATCATTCAAATCACTTTACCGTTTATCTATTCATATGTACAAGAATCGAAATCGCAAAAAACAATCGTAACTCTCAGTCGTCGTTAAACTAAAAAATGTAGTAAATAAGTTAGTCTGTATGCCACGTTGCCATATCTATTCGGAGAAACTTACACTAAATTATAAAAGCATATTTCGAGTTTAAATAATCAATTTTCATTTTTAATGTGGCTATTGAAGATGTATAAGCTATTGAGTATTTACATATTTTGATTTACCGACATTTTGAAATCGAAATTATTGTATTATTCACTGTAGCAAGGGCTACATAAAATCTAACTTTATGTGTTCTTTATGGCAAAACTGTAGTTTAATTTAGAAAATGTTATAAAGCTTTTTGATTTGTTTTTGCCTGAAGTATTGTTCTTCAAAATCTTTGCACACAAACCGTTTACACCCTGTATAAATATATGTATTAGATGGTTTCCGGGAATTCATCCGCGTAGTTGATAACTGATCCCTGCCGGGATCGATGGTAAAATGACGACGTTTCGGCAGAGTCACATCTGCCCTCTTCAGGTCGGTTCGCATAATTCTCGTATCCTTCTGCTTTCGCTTCTAGTTACTCGAATACTGATATTTTCAGGAGCGCGCACGGTGTTATATAGTTTCGGCTCGGCGCCTATTGGTTGGCACCGTGAACGGCTGCGTGTGATTGGCCCTGGGCGCTCAGTGGGAGCGCCTCCCGCCTGCCGATTTGTTATTTCTGGTTGAGTTGTTGTTGGACGGGTCCGGGCCGGTACGGTGTTTAATAGAATTTTCCAACAATTCGATAAGTTCTAGATTTCATTGCGTGCGTTTAGACTGTGAGGCCTCTTCGCTATTTCAATTGCCTCTCTTACGAGTTTTGATTTCGGATGTTCTATATTTGCCAGTACTCTGGTGTTCTCAAAGTCTATTCGGTGTGACGTCGTGGTGGCGTGTTCAGCAATGGATATTGTTTTTTCCTGCTTTCTTATAGCATTCTGGTGTTCAAGTCTAGCTTGAATTCTTCTGTTAGTTTGGCCACATAGGTTTTATGACAGTCTGCACATGGAATCTCGTACACTCCCTGTTGTTCTAAAGGGATCCTCGTCTTCGGAGTCCTCAACACCGTGCTTATTTTTCTGTCTGTATTGAAAATAGTATCGATATTTTGTGTCCGTAGAATTCTTGCAATACTGTCCGTGGTACCCTTGACATACGGTAAATAAGCCTTGTTTATTGGTGTCTCATGCTCCTCGTCTGTTCATCTCGATTTTGACTTTAGTGCTCTTTGAATATTTCGGTCTGTAAATCCGTTTTGTCTCAGAGCTGTTTTTAAACTGTCCATTTACTGTTTGATGTTGTCCTGGTCAGCTAGTCTTTGTGATCTGATTACTAAAGTTTTGAGGACGGCTTGTAGTTGGGCTGGGTGGTGATGAGAATTAGCATGAAGGTATCTGTTGGTGTGAGTTGCTTTCCTATATACTGTATGGCCAAGGGTTCCATCTTCCTTCCTATTTATGAGAACATCAAGGAATGGCAGTTGATTATTGGCTTCAACCTCCATGGTGAATTTTATTTTGTGATGGATGCCATTAAGGTGGTCTAAAAATGTGTTGAGGTGATCCCTCCCATGAGGCCAAATCACAAAAGTATCATCCACATATCGCAACCATAAACTGGGTTTAAGCGTTGCTGTTCTTAGTGCCAGCTCCTCAAAGTTCTCCATAAAAAGGTTCGCTATAACTGGTGAAAGTGGCGATCCCATTGGAGCTCCTTCCACATGTTTGTATCGTTGATTCTCGTAAACAAAATAGGTGTTCATCAGGCAGTGCCTTGTTAAGTCTACAAGGTGTTGAGGTGGTTTGTATTTTTCTATTATGATATCCAAGGCTTCGTCGATAGGGATGTTGGTGAAAAGGGACACTACGTCAAAACTGACCAGAAGACACTCAGGTTGTAAAACCGTTTTTCTAAGTATTTCGATGAAATGTGTCGAATTTTTGACATATGAGTCTGCCCCCTCTGCAAACGCTTGAAGTTGTTGGGCTACCTATTTGGCTAGCTGTTGTGTTGGGGATCCAATTGAACTTACTATTGGCCTCAAAGGTGCACCTTCTTTATGTACTTTTGGCAACCCATAGAATTTCGGACATCTCGATGACTTTTCACGCGGAATGAGTTGCAGTTGGAGATTTTTGTCGATCCTACTTGCTTGGATTTTGGCCTTAGTTGTTTTCTCCAGATAAGCTGTTGGGTCGGAAGTAATTTGTTTATATGCTGGATCTTGTAGCAATGTTGGAATTTTGTTTGAATGATCCGCTGTATCTAAAATTACAGTCGCATTTCCTTTATCCGTATGTAGAATGACAATGTCCTTGTTCAGGCGAAGTTGTTTCAAAGCCTCATTTTCTTCTATAGATAGGTTCCTTTTGGGTGGTTTAGACTTTCTTAGAACATGTGACACATCTTGTCTAATTATTTCAGCGGTGCTCGCATCTAATTTTGAAACTGCTGTTTCCACGCCACATATTTATTTTGTTTACGAGAACCAACGATACAAACAAGTGGAAGGAGCTCCAATGGGATCGCCACTCTCACCAGTCATAGCGAACCTTTTTGTGGAGAACTTTGAGGAGCTGGCACTAAGAACAGCAACGCTTAAACCCAGTTTATGGTTGCGATATGTGGATGATACTTTTGTGATTTGGCCTCATGGGAGGGATCACCTCAACACATTTTTAGACCACCTTAATGGCATCCATCACAAAATAAAATTCACCATGGAGGTTGAAGCCAATAATCAACTGCCATTCCTTGATCTTCTCATAAATAGGAAGGAAGATGGAACCCTTGGCCATACAGTATATAGGAAAGCAACTCACACCAACAGATACCTTCATGCTAATTCTCATCACCACCCAGCCCAACTACAAGCCGTCGTCAAAACTTTAGTAACCAGATCACAAAGACTAGCTGACCAGGACAACATCAAACAGGAAATGGACAGTTTAAAAACAGCTCTGAGACAAAACGGATTTACAGACCGGAATATTCAAAGAGCCCTAAAGTCAAAACCGAGACGAACAGACGAGGAGCATGAGACACCAATAACCAAGGCTTATTTACCGTATGTCAATGGTACCACGGACAGTATTGCAAGAATTCTACGGAGACACAATATCTATACTATTTTCAATACAGACAGAAAAATAAGCACGGGTTGAGGACTCCGAAGACGAGGATCCCTTTAGAACAACAGGGAGTGTACGAGATTCCATGTGCAGATTGTCATAAAACCTATGTGGGGCAAACTAACAGAAGAATTCAAGCTAGACGTGATGAACACCAGAATTCTATAAGAAAGCAGGAAAAAACAACATCCATTGCTGAACACGCCACCACGACGTCACACCGAATAGACTTTGAGAACACCAGAGTACTGGCAAATATAGAACACCCGAAAGCAAGACTCGTAAGAGAGGCAATTGAAATAGCGAAGAGGCCTCACAGTCTAAACGCACGCAATGAAATCCAGAACTTATCGAATTGTTGGAAAATTATATTAAACACCGTACCGGCCCGGACCCGTCCAACAACAACTCAACCGGAAATAACAAATCAGCAGGCGGGAGGCGCTCCCACTGAGCGCCCAGGGCCAATCACACGCAGCCGTTCACGGTGCCAACCAATAGGCGCCGAGCCGCAACTATATAACACCGTGCGCGCTCCTGAAAATATCAGTATTCGAGTAACTAGAAGCGAATGCAGAAGGCTACAAGAATTATGCGAACCGACCTGAAGAAGGCAGATGTGACTCTGCCGAAACGTCTTCAGTTATCAACTACGTGGATGAATTCCCGGAAACCATCTAATACATTTAGTGTCCGCGAAAACTTAAAAACAAATATATATATATATATATATATATATATATATATATATATATATTAGAGTGTTTCATTTTTAGGTGATATTTTTGTTTTATCGGTCCTACCTGAAAATATCATAATTTATAGAAAAAAATTCCGCCGAAAAAAAAAGTTATTTAGAAGCTTCACTCGTTGAAATATTCGATTTCCCATATAACATTTTTTTCTGTTTCTGCTCTATTTTTCGGTATTAATTTTTTTAGAAAAACTAAAAACCCCGCTATTGTAGGAAATTAAATTTGCTATAAAAAAGTTCCTTTGAGCAAACACTATCCCACCAACAGTTTTTTAGTTGAGGATGTTAATAATAATTGATACCAAATTTTCTTTAAATTGAAACTTTTTAATTTTACTTTAGATGTTATTAATAAACTCGGAAACTTATTAAATTATTAATTTCAGAAACGAGATTTTGTGTTTAGGCAATAAAAATAAATTACCATGTACCAATCATTAGAATTACTAAAAGCGAATTTACGTTTTTCATTTCTGAGTTGGTAACATTTATATTTGTTTAGTTGCCGGTACCCGCGGGTTTACCCGCGTATGGAATGTACAATTCTGAGCAATAAGAAATAGCTTATGAAACATCATATGTAATTTTGTTTTCTAATTTGTGAACCACTCTACGTAACAATAAATTAACCAATCCCGAATATATTTCACCCAAACTGCAAGTGCTCGTGGGCCACTTTATATAACAGTTTTATTTGACATTTTTTTAATCTCCTTTTATAACTGTAACTCTACTTTACACTTTAGTGCAACCATTCTGTATATGCTAGTGTTTATTTGTCACCACATATAACATTTTTGAAACACCTAACTATATCTTTAGTCCACCCTATCAGTTGAAACTGCTTATGGTCTACGCTATATAACAATTGTTTCTGAAAATTTGTGAGCCACCTTGTAAAGTAAAAAATTTCTCATAGACCATCACAGGTTGGTGTGAGCTTTGGAGACTCCTGGGGGTTGTATAACCAAACATTTTTAATCCTGTTGGAATCCGACAAATTTGGTAATAAATCATAACGTGTTTCCATCCGATAGCTGGTTGCCAGAATCTGGGTTCTAGCATGCTTGTCGTTAACTTCATGGGACGGTTCTTGCACCACTGTAGTCGTTGCTGTCGATGCTCAGCGGTCAGAAGTAACACACGGTGGAATCAATTTCTAGAAATGAAAAACCCGTCTCCCGTAAACCAATAATTCGACCTCTCTCAACGACTACTATACTAATTGATTAAAAAGGGTACATGAAAAAACATTCACCAAACTTTACCAAATTTTAATCATTTACTCCCTATTATAACTATGTTTTACCAAAACATTATTAAATTCCTGGGTGCTGCAATTTCATGTCAGTGGGTATATTAGTCTTTATTTTCACCGAAATGATTCTCAACAAGTTCCATTTCAAAGATGTTTACTTTTGAGAAGGCCATTAAAGTTAAATAAAGGGTTATTTTGCCTATTCATTGGGTTTTCTCTCCTCAATTTTTTTTCCTCCAACAGATAAGTATTTGAAAAGTGTATATGGAGAACAAAGTGTAGTGAGGCAATTTCGTAAAATTGCATGGATTACTGGCTGTCTGTACAATAATGTACTTATAAATAGAACAAACAACAAAATAAGTACACTTATCAGAAACCTACGAATAATAATATATACATATATATATATATATATATATATATATATATATATATATATATATATATATATATGAACAAGGCTAGGTCCGGGTGAGAACCGCGTCTGAATTTATTATATACTCGACGTTTCGACTCCTGCTTTCGAGCCATTATCAAGAGACAAAAAGTGAAAAAGGAGTTTCAGAGTCCATTGCTCGTATTATAGTATTAGATATTACATTGCGCCCTATGCTCACACATACCAATCCATTTAACGCTGTGTGTACAGTGTTTTATGTGACTAAGGCCATTCTTATACGGGTGAAACTTGAAATTTTGAGAAGTAACAAAAAAAGAACATCAATATAACATTTCCAGAAGACATGTGGACAAACCAAATTTGGCCAATTATGTACTAACCAGCACCAGAAGCGACAGGATAGACTGGAATATAACAAAGATTTTGTTGAAACAGGAAAATTTAAAAAAAGAGAGAAAATTTAAATAAGCCAGCTGTATGATGATAAACAACGCGGAAATCGGAGCACCTTCAATCGACCTTAATTTGGACTGGAGAAATCTATTGCTAACAGAGCAGACAAACGGTACCCTCAGTATCAAGTGATCGCCAAAAGAAAATTGTCACTGTCAAATTTTTTGACAAACCACAAAATCAATATAAAAACGAAATTTTGTAGAAAAAAACTCGAAATAAAATACTAAGCTATTGACAACGACTTATATACAGGAATACTGCTTGATCATTTAGAGACATCTCTTTCTCTCAGAATAACTGTGAGGAAGAATTGCCTTCGGCAATTTTACGAACTTGCCTTACTACACGTTGTTCTCCATATACAATTTTCAAATAATTTAAGACCTCCTCAACAATCTTTTCGAAATTACTTAAATGAAGGGTGTTCTTAAAATATTAATCGTTAATGCGTATGCAATAATTCAGTTTCACCAAATCCTTTCACTGTTAAGAAAGTTAAGTATCATTAAAGTTTTACTGTGGTCTGTTTAATCACTTAGTGATACAGACGGTTGTGTCAAAATAAATTTAATATGTTAACCAATTAATGCATGACTTATAAAATGTATGAGGTTTAAAACTTCGTATGGTATGTTTTGTATTATGTTCATAGAAATTTAACAAACGATAATTTATTCAGATATTTAGAGATATGTGAAAGTTACGCATTTGAACAGACACCATTTAAAGGTAATATTTTCAGTATTGGAACGACATACAAGAAATGGTATTAATGAATGAAATTTCACGGTTAGGTAGATTTTTCACAAGTTATATGGATCAATTGAAGAAAAAGAGAATTGAAAATAAATGACTGATATAAATAATTTACCTTTTTCAGGAATTATAGTTTTGAAATTATTAATTTTGACTGGTATGTTGATCTAAGACATGCAAAAAGTATATTCAACCGCCAAGGCAAGCAAGAAATTCCTTTAATAAAATCTGAAAAAATTAACTATAAATACCTACTCAATCAAATGTTCATAACGTAATCGCCATTATTCATTCCAATAGTCCCTCTAAGGTTCTTAAGCATTCCAGGGCCATTTTGAGGATATTCTCAAAAAATTAATTTAACAAAATAGATATTTCAAACAGAAATGGAGTTTGCAAATTCATGAGCAAAATCTTCTTATGCAATTTTCGGATTAGGTAAATTCTATAACCATGTAAATCATTTTGTTTTATAATCCACTGAAATCATGGTGGATAACACAACTAAATTTAAATTCATCCATAGATTGCTTACCTCTTCTGGAAGTTACTCCTATGCCCGACAGTTTCGTAATTTTAAAGTACCATATCTTGAAATAATGCCAATACTGATAAAAATAAACATACATTACAAAATTAAACGAATTTCACGAAATAGCAATAAAAGCACTACATACTAGAACTGAAAAATAACTAAAATGGGATTTTTGAATCCCGAAATACGCCTAATTTATAATTAATTTTATTTAATTATACCTAACCTAACCCAACCTAATGATACAAAGTATGATTTGTTTCCACTGTACTTCGTATAAAAAGTAACTGAATTATTAATTTCTAATTTGCACCAATTTAAGTATTATAACTAAAATCTATTAACTGTTCATTTAGAATAGTTAATATTCCATATTAAAAACGGTAGTAAAAGATTATTATATCATCTTAACCAAGTATTTACAGTAAAAAGTAATTATATTATAAAACCCTTTAATATCGATTCTAAGAAATATCTACAGGTCCGACGGCATTGGCCAGCAATCCAGACTTTTGTCCGAAGGGCCAAAATTTTGACGCAGCTATTTGGTTGTAAGTGTATACCATTAAAAAAAGTTTCGTGTTATCAAATCAGTTCGATTTGATTCCAGTGCTTCCAGGGGTTTCTTGAGCAAATAGTATTGAATTGCATGTTTATTTCAAAGGAAATTACAAATTAATCTAAATATATATAGTCTAAGAACCTGTGGATGGGAGACTTACGGTATGTCAACACATCCTGTATTTTCTACATTTACTCCCTCATACCTTCTGCCTTCACTAAGCTCGGCGGGGCTTCGAACAGATTTGCTCAGGTATGAAAGTGTGGAAAGTTTTTTTTCACAATATAAAGTTCAATATGGAATTTTTATATTTTATCTGACATTCGCCAAGGCTAAAAAAAATCCTTTAAATAATAGAAAAGTAGCAAGCTTAGTGGGCCTCCATTTCATGTTTAGCAGATATGAGTATGAGTAAACATGGAAAATATAAAGTTTATTGAAATACCGAAAATCTGCCAATGTCTGACTTTTAGACTAATAATTTTTTTTGTATTGCATATATATATATATATATATATATATATATATATATATTTAGGGATGTAACGAATATTCGCATTCGCATTAGCGAATATTCGCGTGTTTTTTAATACTCGCATTCGTATTCACGAAACTAGGGGCGAAAACTAACCACTGAGCGATCACACAATATAAAATCGCTACAAAATGTATGTGTTTACCCCATTAGTTAGATAAATTCAAATAAAAGCACCATAACTGTCGTACTTGCGTTTTTACACTCCTTGGGCACCTGCCTCCTTTGCGCCTGTCGATTGTGTTAGGTAAAATTTCTTAACAAAATTATAAATTATGATTTTTTATTATATCGCCTAGCAACAAATTATGGCAGAACTTGTCATGTATCCTTTAATTTAAAGTATCAATGCAAATTTTATCGTCATTAGCTAGTACCATTTTCGCATTTACTCAGAAATATAAAAACTTGCAGAATCTTAATTTTAAAGCTATACAAAGGTTAGACTCGTTCGTCACTTTGGTTTTGAAACTGATTTTAAAAATATGTAGACACCATCAATTGTCACCTAAAAAAGTCAATTTTAATTAAAATAGACCCATAAATAAATAAATTATAACATGACAATAAAATTCCGGTTTTTTAACAACCCTATATAATTTTATTTTTTATTTGGCTCATAAATTTAACCAAGTGTTTAGTGTTTTTACGTAATCATAAACTTAATTATATAATTTTTCTTTTTAATTAAAAATAATAATAACTTCTTATAACTTCTGTCATAAATCAAAAAAACTTTTTTGGTTCACTCCAATATGATGAAAGCTTAACTGTTGAAACAGCGTTGAGTGTAAGGGTTTGGTGTTAAGATACACAATTTTGTGTTTATACATCTCTGAGACAACAAAGATTACATAGCTGTTTCAGTTTATGTATTAAAAATAGAAGAATGGCTTTATATAATAGGTAATTACGAAGCATAATTTAGGTTATAATTTATGATTAAACCAAAATAAGTAATTTTACATCTGATATTCGCATTCGCATTCGTATTCGCGAATATTGAAAGAGAAAACTCGCATTCGCATTCGCAAATATCGAAAATCGGAAATTCGTTACACCTCTAATATATATATATATATATATATATATATATATATATATATATATATGTTAGATGAGAATATTATACACGTGTACGTTATCAAGTATCGTATTTCGCTGACAGCTTCCTTCGGATCCGTTGAATTCGTTGAAACGGTGGGAATGCAATTCAGCAAAGTAAATGTTATAAATGCGAGACTTGCCATCCCACGGCGGTCATTAAGATAGTTCATTTCATCCAAGTAACTTTTATATCTTTTCAACTGTTGTTTTGTGTATTAATTAAATCATTTTTTTTAACTGACTTGTGTTTTAAATAATATAAAAATGGCGCAGTCAGTAGGATTCGTTCAACACGTTTAGAACAAGGATCAAGGAAGAAGACTAACTAAACGTGGCAATTCCTAAATTCTTGTGAACGAGGACTTCCCGACCAGGACATAACTGTAAGTCATCGCTGAGCAGAACAGTCCACGCCAAGAGCATTTACGTATGTACAATAATTGTTTGAAACTTAATGACCACGTCGCTATTTAATTTTTACTTTTAAATCGTAATATCAGTTCAATCGTTTAAAGTTAATAAGACATTTTCCTTACCTTTAAAGCAAATTTCGAAGGACTTCGGAACCTATCACCAATTATTGTTGCCTTTTGTATTTACCAATACACTTGATATTTATTTAAGGGATATTTGAAATTTAAATTTTATCATTGCTGATTTCATTGTTATACATATTCAGATATTTTATTTGCACTTTATATATGCTTGCATATTTCGTATCTTCCGGCAGGTAATTTAAAATTATATTCACTACTCGCCTTAATCTACTATTTTTTCCATTTACATTTTACGTGAAAATTGTTCACTCGATTTCATTTTTTATCTAAATAACTATAAGTAACCATGCCTGAAACACGCCAGGGAACGGTAGAACCATACAAGATATCTGAGATTTTCTCTATTATTCCCGAATATGATGGTAACCCGATTTTCGGGATACGTTTATCAGCTCATGTACGACAGCATATAGTATGGCTGTTGACAACCAACCCACGTTACTAACCTTACATATTAAAAACAACTTAAGAGGCCGTGCCGCCGAACTTGTTAACTCACGCAACCCGCCTACCTGGGACGATATCAAATCGCTCCTAGAAAACGACTTTGGTGATACCAGAGATATTTCCTCATTAATCCAGGATCTGCAACGAATGAGGCAGATACCGAATGAATCACCTCTTACCTTTGCTGCCAGACTCCAAACTCACGAAGCCAAAATGTATGCGGCGATTAATAAACAAAATTTAACAGGTAAAGAAAAACAAGCACAGATATCTGTTATAGAATCCATGGCTCTTAATAGCCTCCTAACCGGCCTAGAACCGAAAATAGGCCAGATTGTACGAGCAAGCGATCCGATAAATATTATAACCGCAGTTTCCCGAATAAAAAGGGAACTTCAGCTAAGCCATCTAGAAAATCAGAAATTTCTTAACACCCGTAATCAACAAATACAACAACAACAAAAAAGACCCAACCCAGTAACTTTGACCAGACAATGTTCATTTTGTAAACGTTTAGGGCATACTTTTAACGAATGCCTAACGCGTCTGACAAAACAGCAACAACAACAACTAAACAGAAACTTTAACTATAACAATTACCAACAGTTTCGTTCTAACCAGCCTCAACAAAAAGCTAACCAAACTAGACCAAACTTCGCCCAGCAAAATTGTCCCTCAACAAGTGGACAAAATCCTGGTCCTCGCAACGCTTTTTCCCCAAATCCAAATTTCTACAAAAATCAACAACGCAAAACTCACCACCTCAACCAAAACTGACACATATAACTATTCGTATGACTATAAAAAACGACCAATTTGATAACCCTAACGAATCTAATTATTACCAAGACGATTATTCTGATCCTGACACCCAAGCCCTAAATAACTACATGGGCAACCCCCAAAATCAAAATTATGAAAAATATGCATATAAATATTCTGAACCCTCTTCTGACGCAGAAATACCTGGTCAAAGTTTTCAAATAGCTATAAACAGAGACAAACCGCCAGACAACGAGATATCGAACATACAAACTCAGATCCAGAACATGAACCTCGACAACTTCAACCCCAACTTGAATCTCGAAGAACAAACATTTCTATAAGGCCCCTCCTAACTGTAAACTCTAAAAATTTATACTATATTAATGATGCTACAGGAAAATTTAAACTTCTGATCGATACAGGAGCCGGCATTTCCATTTTTAAAGAAAATACGGTCAAAAACTTCCCTCAACGATTTCCCGAAAGAGTTACCATACAAGGTATCACTCACGAGAAGATCCAAATTTCAGAATCTACTTTGATCCCGTTTGCCCCACGAAATCCACACAAAGTCTTCATTTTCGACTTGGATATCGAATTCGACAGAATATTAGGTCTAGACTTTTTGGAACACTATGAGTGTGTAGTCGACCTAAAATCCAAACAACTAATTACAAATTTTAAAATTATTCTCCTTCACAAAGTAGAAGACAATGACCACTCCAATAACAGATTTTTAAAAACACCCAACTGTGAACCACGAACCCCCACGCAAACTTCCCTTAACTTAATTACTATCGAAGCACGTACAGAGAAAATTTTTAAACTTAAATGCATGCTTTCAAATACCGATGCTATTTTACAATCCCAAGAAAACGAGAAAGAACGAATTCCCAACGCTATTGTACACGCCAATTCGCAAGGTCTCCATCATAAATGCTAATGCAATACACAAAACTATCGATTTCTCGAACATCCAGTTGGAACCAGTGAACCAAATGCATCTTCTTTTGAACCTAAACTCACAAGACTACCCCGACTCTGACCATTTAGACAGGAACGAAATCGTTCAATCGCAAATTAGGACAGAACACCTTAACGACGAAGAAAGAGAGATGATTGTTAACCTCTGCCTAGAATTTCAAGATATCTTCTATCTTGAAGGAGATGCTCTGACATTCACTAACGAAGTCAAACACGCTATCGATACGAACAACGCAAAACCCGTTTTTACAAAATCGTATAGGTACCCCCAAATCCACAAGAACGAGGTGAAATCCCAAATAGGTAAAATGCTGGCCCAAGGTATCATCAGGCACTCTTCGTCCCCTTGGTTTTCGCCAGTATGGGTCGTCCCCAAAAAGGTCGATGCATCAGGTAAACAAAAGTGGCGCGTCGTTATCGACTACCGCAAATTAAACGAGTTAACCGTAGGCGACAAATATCCATTGCCGAACATATCTGACTTACTTGACCAGCTAGGAAAATGCCAATATTTTTCTACCCTAGACCTCGCATCTGGTTTCCACCAGCTAGAAATTCGAGAGGAGGACATCCCTAAAACTGGATTTTCAGTCGAGAATGGCCATTACGAATTCGTTCGTATGCCATTTGGGTTAAAGAATGCGCCCTCTACATTCCAAAGGGTTATGGATAACATTCTGCTAGGTATTCAGAACGAGCGGTGTCTTGTTTACATGGACGATATAATCGTCTACTCTCCAACTATACACGAACATGTTACACGCTTAACGGAAGTCTTTAAAAGACTTAGGAAGGCAAATCTCAAAATCCAACCGGATAAATGCGAATTTCTCCGCAAGGGGTTGCTTACTTAGTCAAAGGTCGAATGTATCATGAACTTTCCGCAACCGCAAAATCCGAAGGATATTAAATCATTTTTGGGTCTTGCTGGTTATTATAGGAGATTCATCCCGAACTTCGCCAAAATATCAAAACCATTGACTAAACTCCTCCAGAAAGACGTACCGTACAATTTCAACGCTGAATGCATCAAATCGTTCAGTGAACTCAAAGAGGCACTAACTTCCACACCGATATTGATCTATCCCAACTTCGATGAACGTTTCGTCATAACCACAGACGCTAGCGCTTTTGCGATCGGCTCTGTGCTGTCACAAGGACCCATTGGTAAAGATCTACCAATAGGATACTCCTCTAGGACTCTTTGCAAAGCGGAAACGCGGTACTCAACCATCGAGCGAGAACTCCTAGCCATTGTTTGGGCCGTCAAACATTGGAGACCTATCATCTATGGTCGAAAATTCCTTTTACTTACAGACCACCGCCCATTAACATGGCTGTTTTCGATAAAAGACCCCGGAAGTCGATTAGCTCGTTGGCGCCTCAAGCTTGAGGAGTACGATTACGAAATCGTATACAAACCTGGCAAAATAAATAAGAATGCAGATGCTCTTTCCCGCATCAAACAATTATGTATCTTTTCAATCGAGTAACCACCTTCCAAGTACTCCCCACTAATGAAACCGACGATGACTCTTCAGAACCCGAGCCACAAAGCCCTAATATCCAACAAATCTGTGAGGAATTCAAAACATTTGTCGAACGGTACCAGACTATATCACATAGATTACGACAAAATCCAAATGTCCAACTGTCAATTACTTGACAAGGAAAACAAAAACATCCTGGTATTTCCCCAAGTTTCCCTCATGAAAGATTTCAATCACGACATACTCGAAGACATTTTTGAGGAAAACGCCGACTTTCACACCCCAAAAGTCAATATCTTTGCGAGTAAAAGTGTCAAAAAAGACGCTATTATATCGTCCCACTTCCTTCCGACCCCGATATAGTTAATGAAATTCTTTTCGCATCTATATATAATAGTGAAGATGTGTTCACTGAAAATGAAATCTCTATTGCGTTGAAAACAACTTAGAGCTACCAATTTTAGAGGTACTATCGTTTATCTTTTCGGAAATGGATATCAAATGGAAAGTTTGCCAGAAAATCGTGCAAACGATTGATAAGGATCAGATACCTATAATGCTTGATCAGTTCCATAGCGGAAAAAGTTATATACATAGAGGCATAAACGAAACCATCCGTATAATCAAGAAAAAGTACAATTGGCAAAGATTAAGCAAAGATGTCGATAATTTCATTAAAAATTGCCAAATTTGTCAAAAAGCAAAAATCGGTCGCAAAAACCTCGATAGCCCCCTAGTTATTACCGAAACTCCACGGACATCCTTCGAACGTATAAACATAGACATCCTGGAAGTTCCTACCAAAAACTATGCACTAACCATTAGGGACGAACTTACGAAATTCTCTCAAGCTTATCCGATAAGCGATAAATCCGCGAAAACCGTCGCTAACATCTTACTCTTGTATTTTCAACATTACGGGACCCCCCTTCGCATTCACTGCGACTACAGCAGGGAAACACACTGATGCGAGACTTATGCAAACTTTTTCACATAAAAATTGCCTACTCTAGCGTGGGACACCCACAGTCGAAAGGATCATTAGAACGACTTCACTCGACTTTACTAGACATGATTAGAATACATAAACTGGAGAACCCTAACGAACACCCCTTCAACATCCTACCCTATGCGGTTATCGCATACAACAACTCAGTTAACAAGACTCATGGGTTTACCCCATACGAACTCATATATGGACATACTTCAAGTAGGCCTCCTGAAACCCTGTATGATCAACAAGCTCTAATAACGAAGTACGTTAGAGATCTCAATAACCGTATTTCTCGTTATTATAAAATCGCCCATGAAAAGACAAATTTACAGAAACATGTTTCCGAAAACCGTCCGGAATACAAAATCGGCGATAAAGTTTATGTAAAAGAATCACAGCTAAAGGACAAGCTACAAAATAAATTTAATGGCCCATTTCAAATAACTGAAATTCACACTAATTCAGCCACCCTTAAGAACCCTAAAACCAACCAGCAAACGAAAGTTAACTTTGACAGGATAAAACCATATTCTGAAAATTAAATTCCTTTTCAGGCTCTTACTGCTGTTCGGATCAGTGGTATGTCAGATAGACATCAAACCCATTAACAACACTATTGGCATCTACTACCACGACGAAACTCGAATTGTAATCTCCAATTACAAATGGACGTTATTAGTTCAGCATAACTTAACAGCCCTTGAACAAGCATTTGAGAACAATAATCGAATCCTTAGGACATTGGAACAAACGGTTGACCCTATTCCGGGTTATAAATTTCACGATACCGGTGCTTTTCGCATTGATGTACAAACCCACATCAGTCTTCTAACCCAAATCTCCGACTCTATCAAAACTAAGTTTTCCGAAGTACTTATAGACACTAAGAGGGACTAAACGAGGAGTAATTGATGGTGCAGAAACAATATTTAAGGCAATTACCAGAAACTTAGATGCAGCCGACGGTGAATTCTTCACCAACAGCATTAATAGACTTAACCAGGACAACTACAGAGAATTTAACAAAGATATAAATACTATCGATTTAGCCATTCACATCCTTAATGACAGCATTTCTGTTATCGAAGCCAAACAATCGTTTCTCGAGATCTGCGAAAACCTAATGGCAAGTTATATATTTCTTGAAGATAACCTTAACGACATTTTAAACTCAATAACTTTTGCTAGACTAAAAATAATTCATGCATCAATCATTTCACCCGATCATTTAATAACATCCTTGCAGGAAATTTCACAGAATCTAGTTAAGAATAATCTGCCGTTGCCAGTTCGCCTTTCAAGCGTCGCCCAATATCTGGAACTAATAGAATTAGAGGCTTTTCAAACTCACTCTGATTTCATATTAATATATATTAATATTAATATATTCATATTAAAAATCCCTCTCGTTGAGCAGCAACTATATACCGCTTACCACCTATACCCAATCCCAATTTTAGACGATAGAACTGGTTTTCACCATATTCTATCATTTACACAAAAATATATTGCGCGGAACTCTCTAATGTACATACCGATCAAAGACTTAAGCTCATGCAAGCGATTAATTCCGAATCAAAAACTGTGCTGCGAACTATATGCGTACCCAATAGAATCAAATGCACCCTGTGAGGCTCAACTCCTTAAGAACATCCATAGTGTTCCGGAAAACTGCCAGAGTGCCGTAGTGTTTTCCGAAGGGTACAACGTCCAAAGATTAGAATCGAACTCGTGGTTAGTGATCGTTTCCGAACCTATACATGTAACTTTTAGTTGTGCGGGAATCGATTCAAAAACTATCGTGCTAAAAACCAATTCAGTCATTTGGCTACAAACAGACTGTAGTGCTTTTGTGGAAATTACTAAAATTCAAGCCGAGCCCATGAAAATAAGTAAAGTTACAGACAATTAACACCCAGTTTTAGTTCCATACAACTGCTGCAATGCTCACCCCCAAAAACCAGCAATACCAGAACTTAAACCCCTTAAGTTAGATAATCTCAACTTAGAAGAACTCAGCGTAGCCAACAACAAGCTGAATCAATATTCTGGTTTACATATGCAACCGTAACCACCATCGTAGCAGCGTCAGCTGCATTTACCTTCTACAAAGTAGCGAAAAGAATAAAGAAATTTAAGGGAGCAGATTCCAGCCCAGGAAACCCCCAGAATTTCCAGAAAACCCTATCCAGATGGATTCCCAAACTCTGACCAGTAATAGAAGACGCCGCCGACGAAACCGAAAATAATTGTCCGGTTTAAACCAAAAGTTGAAGTTACACCTTCAACTTTTCTTTGTAAAGGGGAGCTGTTAGATGAGAATATTATGCACGTGTACGTTATGAAGTATCGTATTTCGCTGACAGCTTCCTTCGGATCCGTTGAATTCGTTGAAACCGTGGGAATGCAATTCAGCAAAGTAAATGTTATAAATGCGAGACTTGCCATCCCACGGCGGTCATTAAGATAGTTCATTCCATCCAAGTAACTTTTATATCTTGTATTTTTCAACTATTGTTTTGTTTATTAATTAAATCAATTTTTTTAAAAAAGTGACTTGTGTTTTAAATAATATATATATATATATATATATATATATATATATATATATATATATATTAGGCTCTCCCTTATTTTTCAAAGTTTATATTTTCTAACGCATAGATTTAAATTTTGTTCATTTGCTTCTAAAACATTCTGAAATTAATTTTTAACTTATTTGGATTACGTTAACCTAATCATGTCCAAAGAAGTTTTTTTTTTCTGAATGATGATTGTGGCATCTCTGGTTTTTATTTTTTTTCTGTGTTCTTTGGGAATAACACCACATAAACTTGAAAGTCTGTATAGCTCGTGTTTATTTTGTGTAATACCATTGAAAACGGGGTCTGATTTAAACCTTGAAACGTTTGGACTTTTGAAATATACAGACTTTCAAGTTTATGTGGTGTTATTCCCAAAGAACTCAAAAAATAAAAAATTTTCAAAATAGATAATTTATTCTATATAGCACACGCTGATGCTTTGGAACGGATGAAAATAGAAGAAGACAAAATATTTTTACGAAAACAAAGAGAACCAGTATGTTTAGCAGGTGTAGACAAAAAAGAGCCAAAAAGAAAAAAAGGACAAGACAGAGAAAATTAAAAGAAGAGAAAAAAAGACGTGAACAAATGTGTTACGGGAGTTTATCGTCATCACTTACTACAGACTTTATACAAGCGCAAGAACATGATGATTAACCTATCAGCTCTGATAAAAGACTTGACCCTTGCCATTCACCTCTCAAACGGTAGGTTCTGAACCGACTATTCGTCGAAAAAGAGGAAGGAGAGAATTTATCATACAATTAATTACGGCTTTACATATATGTTAATTAAGCATAAGGGACTCTGTCTATATACTTCAGGCTGTAGTGGAAGCAGAGTAGAAAAGATAGAGCGGAATCTATAAAATCAGATTTTCAGAATAATACGCCTGAAATGGGGAGCATTCACTGGGAAATTGTTACCTGGTCTGGACTGAGAAGATCTAAAGGAGAACGCCTGCCAATTCTAATTTCATTTAGAGAAAATGAACAACTTCTGGCTGTACCCAAACTAGAGAGCTCTTCCGGCCAGGTCAAGCTAAAGCTGTGTTAAACGCACTTTATGACTGGAACCTCGATGACAAAGTACAAATAATGTGCTATGAGATAACTTCGTCTACTTTTGGAACTAGACAGGGAATTACTTCTCTTTGCTTGCCGCCACCACGTTTACGAACTGGCTTTAAAATGTCTGTTCGAAACAAAAATCCACCAAGTCACAAGTAGACCTGATATCCCAATGTTCAACAAGTTTAGAGACGATTGGAAAACTATTAATCCTGCTGCTATTGAATCGTTTGTAATACAACAATAGAAGAATTGTTGACATTTTATATTTAAGAATTGCAAAAAACATTGTACGTGACGATTATCGGGAACTGATTGAACTATCCATTATTTTCTTAGGTGGAAATAATGGCTCAAGCAATATAGATGGCTAGAGCTATTTATTCTTTAAAAATATGTTTGTTGAAATCTCAGTTCAAAATTAGCGCCAAGCATAAACGAGCACTTCAAGACGTTTGTTTATTCATTGCGGTTATTATGTGAAACCATGGCTTGAATGTAGTTGATTTGTGCTTTTTAAAGGGGCTTAAGGAATATGAAACTGTTGAATCGATCTCCAAAGCAGCTCTGAGCAAGTTTAGTCAACACCTTTGATGATGAATTGAGTAATACAACTGATTATAAACCTACACTTTATTTAAAACTTGTGATAATTGTTTCGCGTCCGATGGAGCTTATTCATACACTTGTATGTATAATCAGTTGTATTACTCAATTCGTCATGAATTTCAACTTCCACCAAGTAACAGCCAACTCAATCCACCACCTTTGGTACTTGTCAGAAGAAATTACTCTTTGATGATGAAATTAATGAATAAACCAAAGGAAACATTATAATGAACATACAAAGAGACAGTTTGGGTGATTCTGGAAAGAGATACATTCCGTAGAAAGAATATATGTCTGCTTATTTGTATGTTTTGTATGTTTAGTAAGAATATCATATAATAGTATTATTTTTATACTGTTTTCACTAAACTCATAATAATGTCTTATTTATTGTTGCAGGAAAATTATTAAGTGATTTTGTATCTGTCAAGAGCACAAATTTATTTTCTCGATAAAAAAAATGATTAGAACTTCCTCCAGAGACCCGTTTCGACGTGGGACGAAGATGTTGCCTATTTAGAGGCAAAAAAAGTTCTTTCTTTAAGGGCAGTTAATGATACAGCTGAAAGAGGTTTTAAGCTTTTGCAAGATTTTCATGGTTTGATCACTGCAAAGGAAGAATAAAAGCAATTTTTGCTACGATGTGTGCAAGAACATAGAAATCTGTACTCTAAATATAAAAAGGAGACCCTTAAAAGAAAATATCCTGCCTGATCTGTAATTTTATCTTCTTTTAATAAATATTTTACGGCACGGGTTAATGTTGTCGTAGGAAGATAAAATTTTGTATTTAAGTAAGTCTGGATAGTTTAAAAAGAAATAGGGGGTATGCACTTATGCACTTAGATACTGAAAATTTTTTTTGCTATATATATATATATATATATATATATATATATATATATTGTTACGAAATTTTCCCAAAGCCGACCCTGTGTCCTTTCAGCACAACAAACGCTTTACGATAAAAAATACGATTCTCGAAAAGACTCGGCAGCGGAAGGAGCGATGATTATTTTCTACTGGAGAATTCCACGGGGATTATAAAAGAAGCACGCCACGATCGCAGTTCAGTGATACCACGTCGACTAGCTTATATGGGATTGTTATTGTATTTGAATCAGATGTTTGAATGTAAATAAAGTTCTAGAAAAGTGACAGTGAATACTAGTTGTTATAATTTTTAAATTGAACCCACGAAGTATATTGCAATTTAGTGTCAGAAGTAAAGGATTAGTGCAGTTATGGAAACTCGAAGTATGGAAAAAACCGACGAAACTACCAGAAAAATTATCAAACAGGTTACAGAGGGACTAGACGAAAAAATAGCACAGATTCTAGAAAAACGTGACAAGGAGGAGAAACAACATCAAGAAGAAATTCAACAAAGGTTAGTGAAATCTTCTGATGATAAACTTAAAGTTGAATTAGGAAATCTTGTCACTAATATCGATGAAAAACAACAAAATCTTGTTTCCACGATGGAAGAAAAACAACAAAATCTGGTTTCCACGATGAACAACATAATTTAATTGAGGGATTGTTCTCGAAATTTGAACAAAAACAAGATCAAATTGAATTAAATCGACACGAAACTGAACAGAAAAGACAACTGCAATTCGAACAATTAATGCAAATAGTAGGACAAGTTATGAAACAGTTAATGAAAGAATACAAATAGTTGAGTCAGATATAAAAGAGATAAATGATGACATTAAGACCATAAAAAATACCGTGGATACTCTTGAAACAAAAGTAGATGATCTTGATTCCATCCAAAGCCAGGTAAAATTTGAAATCAGTTCCATCAAGCAAACAGTACACACTGAAGTACAAGATAAAATCTGTGCCATCCAAAATAAACTAGAAACAGAAATTAAAAAAATGCAACAGGACTTACAGCGAGGAAAATACCAGAACACCGTGAGTACCAAAGGTTCCTTTAGTAAACCACCCACATTCGACGGCAGTTCATCTTGGCCATGTATAAACGGCAATTTGAGGCCGTGGCTACAGCTAATGGATGGGATAATCATGAAAAATCCACATCTCTGGTAATTTCCTTAAGAGGTCCGGCCCTAGAACTCCTCCAGAGCATTCCAGTCGATGAACAAGGCAATTTCGACAAGATCATCGCTATCCTAGACAAACGTTACGACAATCAATCCTTGAGCCAGGTATACCAAGTCCAACTGAGTGGAAAAACCCAAAAATCCGGTGAAAGCCTCCAAGAATTCGAAGCAGAAATTAGACGGTTAGTTCACTTGTCCTACCCAGACCTGCCAGAGAAAACGAAAGACCAGTTGGCCACACAGAGTTTCATAAACGGCATCAGAGATGTGGAAGTACAAAGAAATTTAAGACTAATGAAGCTCTACTTCGGGCTTTGGAAGTAGAGGCCGTCATGAACATGTCCAAGCCGAGGGTCCGAGCAGTTTCCTTCAACCAGGAAGAGTCAGAGTAACCATTTCAAGCGCTGCTGGCTGGTCTGAACAAAATATTAGAACCAGAGGGGCATGTTACCGCTGCGGACGGACAGGACAATTCCAACGTGATTGTCGAGTGAGGCCACCTGAACAATCACCGACCAGGGGTAACCAACAAAACAGCCACATGTCCAGGGACCGTCAGTCAGTCAGCATAGGGGGGCGAATGCTGACTGTCCCTCCACCAGCCCCCAAAACGTTATCCATCCGGGGATTCTGCAGAGATAGCGGCAGCCTAGTCATCAGAGGCACCATCAACGGGCGAGCAGTTACCATCACCATCGATACCGGCGCCGCTGTGTCCATTGCCAAGTCCAGGGTTGTGACAGCATCAGAAATTCGGCCAGTTACCAATAACATCCAGCTCAGAACAGTCACCGGCGAGTCCATGTCCATACAGGGTGAGGCAGATGTCGTGCTACAGATAGGGGACAACATGATCCGGCATAGGGTCCTGGTAGCGAATATTGAGGACGATTTTATACTGGGAATGGACCTAATTAGCCAGCATGGATTTATGTTCGACCCGAGATATGATGTTCTTCGGTTCCTGAATGAGGAATTTGTATTGACACGGCCCGTCAACACATCATTCACGCCCATAAAAATTGTGGCAAAGTCTTCAGCTAGAATTCCCGGTCGAACAGAACAGATTATTCATGGGCAGCTAGACAGCAATCCTGGGAGCTGCGTTGGAATGGTGGAGCCCGTACACTCAGCTCATGACTACTTGGTTGGACGGGCTATAGTTAAAACCGGACGAGATATACCAATCAGAGTCCTGAATTTGTCCAACAACGACATCAGAATTACCAATGGTCAAGAGATAGCTTGTTTCGAGCCAGTAGAGACCATCATCAATTGCGAAGAAGAGTACCAGACGGCGGTGAAGGAGACAGGGCCCGATAAAGAGTTCCTACAACAGTTTGCTGACCACTTAACACACTTGACACCAGAGAACCAGAAAAAAGCCAAGCAATTTATCACAAAACACTGGCAAATTTTTAACAGTAAAAATGGAACCACCGGTCGCACCAACATCATCCAGCATCGAATAGATACCGGAAAGGCTCAGCCCATCAGAATACCACCTAGACGACTACCATTGGGGCAACAACAGGCAGTCGAGGAAAACATCGTCCATGGTCTGCTCCCGTCGTGCTAGTTAAAAAGAAGGATGGAACCACCCGATTTTGCGTGGATTACAGAAAGCTCAATGACGTCACGAAGAAAGACAGCTATCCACTACCCCGAATCGATGACACTTTGACCACACTAGCAGGCTCCCGTTGGTTCTCCACACTAGACCTAAAAAGTGGATATTGGCAGGTTGGTCTGCACGCAAACGACAGAGAGAAGACAGCGTTCTCCACCAGTAAAGGGCTGTTTCAGTTCACGGTCATGCCCTTTGGGTTATGTAATGCACCCGCTACATTTGAGAGGCTAATGGAGTATGTACTGAGCGGGTTAACATGGAGGACGTGCTTAGTATACCTCGACGACATTCTAGTCATGGGCCAGACATTCGACGACCATCTGAAGAACCTGGGCGAAGTATTCTTCAGAATTAATAATGCCAACCTGAGACTCAATCCGAAGAAGTGTTCCTTGTTTCAAAAAGAAGTAGAGTTTTTGGGCCACGTAGTGTCCGAGTCAGGAATCCGCACCAACGAAGACAAGATAGAAGCCATCCGCGATTGGCCAGTTCCAAGAGACAAACATGAACTCCGAAGCTTCTTGGGCCTATGTTCATACTACCGGCGTTTTGTTGAGGGATTTGCCACCATCGCCGCTCCTCTACATCAGCAGACCACTGATAAAGAGACCTTCCATTGGAATCAGGATTGCGAAACATCATTCAGGCGACTGAAGGCAGCACTATGTTCCAGCCCAATCCTAGCCTTTCCTACACAGTCCGGCAAGTTCATCTTAGACACCGACGCCAGCAACACAGGTTTGGGGGCCGTCCTATCCCAGGTGCAAGATGGTGAAGAGAGGGTGATCGAGTACTACAGCCGTGGATTCTCGAAGCCAGAAAGAAATTATTGCGTCACTAGAAAAGAACTTCTTGCAATAATAAGGGCTGTGGACCATTTCCATAAATACCTGTATGGTCGCCATTTCTTAATCCGAACAGATCATGCCGCACTCAAATGGCTGCTGGACATGAAGACACCGGAAGGACAACTGGCCAGATGGATGGAGAAATTACAGCAATACGACTTCAAGGTGGAACACCGTGCCGGCCGGTTGCACAATAATGCCGATGCCCTATCCAGAACCCTGTAGAGCGGAATGCAAGCATTGTCTGAAGACGGAACAGCGAGAGGGTATCTCCATCAGGCAGATTCGAGTGCAGGCCAATGAAGACTGGACAACGGAACAGTGCATCCAGGACCAAATGGCTGATCCAGACATCGAACCAATCTTGTCACTCAAAATGAGAGGGGCACCCAGGCCACGATGGGACGAGGTAGCTAGATACTCCGGCGTGCTGAAATCGTTATGGGCTCAGTGGGACTCTCTACGAGTGGACAATGGAATGCTCAAGCGAGTTTGGGAAAGCGCTGATGGACGAGAAACCAAGTCCCAACTGGTAGTTCCGAAGAAAAAGGTACCAGCCATCCTGACCGAAGTACATGATGGAATTACCGGAGGCCACCTGGGCATGAATAAAACCCTAGACAAAGTTCGCCAGCGGTACTACTGGGTGAATTACTTCGAAGACGTCAGAACTTGGTGCCGCAAATGTGCCACATGTCCCGCCAGTAAGGGCCCGAAGACCCGGACCAAGGGCAGAATGCAGCAGTACAATGTGGGCGTCCCATTTGAGAGAATCGCCATCGATGTCGCCGGTCCGTTTCCCGAGTCTGAGAGGGGGAACAAATACATTCTGGTCGCAATGGATTACTTCAGCAAATGGCCTGAGGCATATGCGATACCCAACCAAGAGGCAACCACGGTAGCGACGGTGCTAGTAGAACAACTATTCAGCCGGTTTGGCGTCCCGATGGAATTACATTCAGACCAGGGGCGTAACTTCGAATCGAATGTATTCCAGGTCTGCACGATGTTGGGGATCAG
Organism: Octodonta nipae; assembly: GCA_034190945.1. Lineage (NCBI taxonomy): Eukaryota > Metazoa > Arthropoda > Insecta > Coleoptera > Chrysomelidae > Octodonta > Octodonta nipae. The sequence goes on from CM067217.1 coordinate 109,434,383, forward strand.
GAAAACGAGAACAACACCATTACACCCACAGTCAGACGGAATGGTGGAAAGATTCAACAGGACCTTGGAACAACACCTATCCAAGGTCGTCAGCAATAACCAGCGTGATTGGGATGAGCATATTCCCCTATTCCTGTTGTCATATCGCTCTGCTGTACATAATAGTACAGGCCTGACCCCAGCCAGGGTCCTATTCGGAAAGGAGCTGCGATTACCATGCGACTTGGCATTTGGCTCCCCCGAAGAACCTCCCCAAAACATCGACGACTATGCCGACCAGCTCCGACATAACCTGCTGGCAATACACGAATTAGCCCGAACGCAGATGTTGGCCACCAGTGACCGGATGAAGACGCGATACGACCTCAAGGCCAATTCAGTCGGGTTCCAGGAGAGGGACAAAGTCTGGTTGTACAACCCCCAACGGAGCAAGGGTAAATCCCCAAAGCTTACACCCGCCTGGGATGGTCCATACGAGGTGGTCAAGAGGCTTAATGACGTCGTCTACCGGATCCGTCGAAACCCCAAGGCTAAATTGAAGGTGGTTCATTTAGATCGACTAGCTCCCTACCATGGAGAGGATGTTTCTGATCGGGACGATCAGAATTAAGGGGGGGGCAGTGTTACGAAATTTACCCAAAGCCGACCCTGTGTCCTTTCAGCACGACAACAAACGCTTTACGATAAAAAATACGATTCTCGAAAAGACTCGGCAGCGGAAGGAGCGATGATTATTTTCTACTGGAGAATTCCACGGGGATTATAAAAGAAGCACGCCACGATCGCAGTTCAGTGATACCGCGTCGACTAGCTTATATGGGATTGTTATTGTATTTGAATCAGATGTTTGAATGAATGAATCTAGAAAAGTGACAGTGAATACTAGTTGTTATAATTTTTAAATTGAACCCACGAAGTATATTGCAATATCTTATATATATATTAGGTGGTTTCCGGGAATTCATCCGCGTAGTTGATAACTGATCTCTGCCGGGATCGATGGTAAAATGACGACGATTCGGCAGAGTCACATCTGCCCTCTTCAGGTCGCTTCGCATAATTCTCGTAGCTTTCTGCTTTCGCTTCTAGTTACTCGAGTATTCGTTTAGTGCCCGCGAAAACTGAAAAACAAATATATATATATATATATATATATATATATATATATGAAGAAATATTTATCCAGGAATACATCCGTTCGTTTATTGATTCATGTTGGCGAAACGTCTGCAGGATTCAACCATGAATCAATATAACGAACAGATGTATTCCCAGATAAATAAATATATAAACTGAAAGAAATATTGTTCAGAGATACTAGAAACAGATTTTGTGCTATTTAATTGTCAATATTATGTTAAAGATTATAGTACATTCAGGAGCAGTCGCAGTCAAATTTTTTGGAAACCAATTCGTTCATATAACACAAATATTGAAACAAATTATATATAATCAGTTTTGTACGATATTTAGCAAACTTGACTTGTTTGCTTTCAATTCAGTTTTTAACACTAAAACCGACTGGCTCACGGGTTGACAAAGACTGTTCCCACTAAAACCAACATACGTACGCTATAACACAGCCCCAATCAATTTTATATTTAATTAAAAAAGATATTTAAATATAATTGTATGACCTGCCTGATAGTAAGTAGTACCACAGCCTAAGAATGTCAGCAATGCATTATGTATTCTAAGGGGCGGCAAATTGCCTTTCTGCCCGGGGCGACGAACTCCTAGATCAGGCGCTGATTTAACTTAGGTTAAATTTAAAAAGTTTAAAATTCTTATAGAGTTTGATATCAGTTCGGGTTTGCCAAGTACTTCATTCAACTGCTTTATGTTACATATTTATTATTATATATTAACTTTTTGTTTTATAATAAATCATGAGTAGGTTCGTATTGGAATTGTTATATCACAGAAAAATGTATTATTTTCGAAATGACTACTTTCTGTTTTGGTACTATCAGTCACAACAGTTCCGACTGGCAATATTATTTCAAATCTAGTATATGGTACTAATGATGTATTTATAATAAAGCTATGTACTTATATGTTTTAAATTAACAATTGTATTTTTTAAATATTTTATAGAACACTTAAAAGAACTACATTCGTTTTACAAAATTATCAAAACACTAAATGTTAGTTTAACATATGAGTCGTTTAAAAATGTTATCGAATTGTTTGCATTTATTAAGAAAATCTGTTTTCGGATTTAGACGCCGCTTTCAGAAAGAACCCAGAAAATGACTTATCCGTATTTTTTGGAATATACCCCATTTTTTCAGTTTCTTCATATTTGCGCGTCTCAAATATATTTTTCCATCTATTTTTTACAAAATTTCATACTTTTTTTACTTAGGATTTCTCTCTTTCAAGATGATTGCGGTTTTTTTCGAGCGTATTGACAAAATACCTGGCTGGATTTTAAATCCCTTAAAAACTTGGAGTTTTTTATTTTTTAAGTCCTCAAATATTATATTCGAGGATATGAAAACAAAAAAATAATCATTTACAGAATATAGGGTAAATTTCCCCTTCAGCCAGGGATCTTTGTATTAGACTATATATTTTAGAAATCTTCAAGTTGCCTCAAATACCTGTCAAAAATATCACACAGCTCCCCTACTGACCCTAATATAATAGATACTAACGGCCTTAGAGCGTTCTAAACAATGACATGTCATAATAAAGTAATAGTAATTTTTTTCTGGTCCACTCATATCTAATAATTAAATTAACTCAAAATAAATAAAATAAACAATTACGTTATATAGTATGAGTTGCACAATGCAAATATAACATATCATTAGTTAGTGTAATTAAATAAAATTATGATTCGCCTTCAGAAATACAATATAATTATTTTCCACATCTATTTACCTTTATTATAATTCTTTCATCCTGGTTTAATTTTAAAGTTGTTTGATTCTTTTTGCACTTTTAATTTAGGTATAGTAATGAGCAACTTAAGTTATATTATTAGCGTTAAAATTATTAATTAGGTTGATGGGGACTCGAACTAAAAGAGCAACCCCCATGAAGGCAAATCGCAGTAGATATTCTATAATTGAATAGAAGAAACGGTCTGTCTATGAATTCCAAGTTTACAAGAACTATCACAGGCTGGTCTAACAAGATTATCCTAGTTAAGAGATTACATATCTTCTCAATTATTATAGAAGCCACAAAACAAATGAAATTCATCAACTCAGTCGTATTCATGAATGTTAGAGTAACTACTCGACTGAACAGAGGAAACAAAGACTATTTGTAATTAGACTCGAATGAACTTTCTTACAAAACCAGTCAAAGTATAACTGCAGAAACAACGTATATGTGAGCGAATATGGGTTGAAAATAAAGAGCAAAAAACAACGCTTAGAGACTATGGGAGAAACTTCTCGGAGATAGTAACGAATTTCCTAGTTTGAAATTTACCAAATTTTCTAAGCCTCAAAGATTTTACTTGACTTAATGTAATCAATTCTTCATTGCAATTTTTTTTGTGTACACAATATTTAAAACTGTAGGTTAGATGTAATGTTTTTTCCGAGAATAAGAAAGAGCTTTACCAATGATTCTCATTAGTATACCATATTCGGTTACTTAAATCTTTACATGTGAACGGCATTACAAAATAATTTGAAAAACAGCAAACAACCTGATTAATTTACAGCTTGAAGTGTTTTTTTTTATTTTGCAGTTTGCCACATAGGAATATGTCCCACATAAAAAGTAATATTTATTAAAATAAACATATTATTAAATAGCTTATACATATAGCTTATATACTGGGATAAGGGTTTTGAGTGGTCAGGAAGTATCTTAAAATAAAATACTTTCTCAAAAGTTATTATTTCATTTACTTACCTCTTTATTAGAAATCACATGAGTGGTTTCAGAAAAAGCACAACACACCACAAGTCATACAAAACTATTTCATTTTAAAAAGTAACTTTTTAAAAAGATCGGACATACACCTATAATTAATTATTTATTATTCTCGCGGTCAATCTCCTTGACATTGTACGCGAGCTCGTTTCACTGCTTTCTTGGCAATCTAATCTTAGAGATGAAGAGGAAGACTGAAGAGGGGACGCCACATGGTAAAGAAAGAACGGTATTAAACAGGTTATATGTTATTCTAGTTATATAAACATAATACTTAATATACGTTGATTTACCAACAAAAATATAATAACCACTATATGTTTTATACACTATATATATATATATATATATATATATATATATATATATATATATGTAATAATTTGGAATACAAGACAAATGACTTGATTTGATTACTGTTACCCTTGTGTTATTAAAGAAATAGGAAAAAACACATGCACGTCTGTAAAATGAAAATTAACGTAGGTTGAAAATAAAAGAAACAATATTACCTAAAACCCAGATTAGTTATATTTATGCATTTATACACATAAATAGTCAAAGGATTCCCTTTAATTCATCCACTTCGTGTCTACAAGATCTTCTCCACTGCATTACTCTACATATCCATCGGCCTTTGTGATATCGTCTGAAGTGTCCGTGCCACTGGAGTTTTTTCTCCTCTATAAATATCAATACTTTTTTTTCTTTATTAACCTCCATCCATTTTCTGACTTTATCGTTTATTATTCAACGTATTTTGCTGACTGCTTTAAAATATCTCCTTTGCTGTGATTTTTCCTTTATTTTGTTTGTACATAACCACATACAGTTTTATTTCTGCTTATTCTATCCTGTACAAAATTATAAATAGATTTTCTGTGCTATATTTAAAATAGTTTTGGTGGTATTCCTCCTAATTCGCTTGATTTCGATTTTTAATTCTGTTTATAACCTGACTTTTTGCGGGTTATGTAATTTGTTGATCTTCACCAAATGATATTTCTTCAGTATTCATCCTAAAGTGGTGTCGTGTATTCCTAAATAGTTATTTGTAATCGTTTTCCGATTTCTCTTCCTTGTAATAAGGAATGCATACTGTTGTTTGCTCTCGGTTTTTTGAAGACCCGTCATGACAGTGAGTTTCTTATTACTCCAATATATTGTGTCTAAGTACTTCTTGGGAAATAACACCACAGTTTAAAGAAAATTGCTGTATATTCCAAACGTTTCGGGGTCTAGGTCAAACCCCGTTGTCAATGGTTAAGAAACTTGGATAAAAAAGGCACAATTCTAAGATGTAAATTAAAATACACAACATAAAAACAGTTTTCAAGGCACACAGAAAGATTGAAGAAATCATACCTCACCTAAAGAGAAAATTACTTACTTACTATGTGTACCTCTACAAGGCTATATTAACAATATCATGGACCGAAAGAGTAACGAACATCCAAGTTCTTAACAGATTAAACCAACAAAAAGAATTGTTTAATGTGAGAAAAGAAGGACATTGGGCGAACGGTAAGAAGCCCTAAATATGGATTATTAAAATTAATATAATCGAAGGAAAAGTCCAAGACACAAGATCAAGGAAACCCCAAGACTCTTGGATGAAGGATTTACGTGGAAGGTTACTGACATCTTCAAAGCAGCAACATAAAAATAACCTTAGTCATTTGGATCGCCAAACTCCAAAGGGAAACAGAGTGAAAATAAGAAGAGGCTAATTTCACTTCCTTTGCTGAACGAATATTATCATGCTGTATATCTATTTTATCATTTAATACACATACAAACCAAACTGCTTAAACATGAGGAAATAACCTGCCGTAAAATATTATTAGTTTATGAATTTTACATTTATCTTAAACAGGATAATTAACCAAAATCGAGAATATTTTGCAACCGCTGTCTTGTATCGTTATTTATTTTCGAACATGTAAATCGCGCCCAATCTCTCTCTCTCTCTCTCTCTCGCACAGCCTCCCATGTTGTCATGGCTTCTTTTAAGTATGTCTCTGTCTCTCTCGCACAGTCTCGCATATTGTCATGGCTCCTTTTAAGTATGTCTAATAAGAGGGTACTCCGTCCATACATAATCACTATTAGGTCTATGGGTATAACATTGTACATTTCATAGCAGTATATTAAAAATGAATGAACTGATTTCAGGGTTAGACTCAATATTAAATTTTAGGGAACCGATAATTTAGTATTTCTAGCAAAAGATGAAAGATACTATGGTTGATGCTTATTACTCGGGTTCCATAATTAACTTTATAATTAATTTCCGAAATGTTTATAAAGAGTATTTAACATACTATTAATATCAGGCTTAAATTTCTCAGTAATCATTCCGAAAAATAATGATAATAAATTAATTTTTTTCTTAACATTCGGCATTTGAAATGAAATGACATCCAGAATTTTTCTGTGAAAATTCACCGAGCTCATAATAGAATGAAACATATTTTATGATAAAATTGGTATATTAGAAAATATGTTAAAAATGGTTTGCCTAAAAAAATCCTGGAGAGACTACTAATTTTAATTAGTTTTTAAAAAATGATTTTTAATTAAATGTTCAATCATCAAGATAATAAGAAAATTTTATCCTGAGTAAAAGTATAAAACGTATAGATTGTGCAGCCGTTGGGTTGCCTTTTATTTACCTGGACGAACTGCTGGGTCGCCAGGTATAAACAGGTATGTAGATGCCAGTTAATTTCACTTGATTGGATAATAGAAAATTTTTTATATTAACATAAGTGCTGTTTTCTTGGAAACACGTTGATATTTCTATTGATATTTTCTGTGGCTTAATACAATTGATTCTATATGTACGAAGTTAAACCCTGAAAACTAGGGTTCGCATTTAGATGAATTTTTCAAACCAACACGTTTTATCGGAGATCAAACTCCTTTGAAAATCCAGGACATTATCGAAATGGAAGAACATGAGGAAGAATCTAATGAATCATATGAATTTGAAAATCACAATTATACATTTGATGAATCAGAAATTGAATAGAAAATATTTATTAAAATTTATTTTTCAATAATAATATTTTATTATGTTATCGTTAGTGGATCTATTTTGTTTTTTTTTATTTGAACTTTCGACTGTGGACTACTTCGATATCAACATTTATTCTTCCGCTTGGCAAAACTGAAAAAATGTGGGGATATTGTTACATTTCCTTACAGGGTCACGTGCTTATATCAACCCTCTGACTACATAGGATACTTATGTGTATCGTATTTTAATAATTGGCTGGATCATAGAATTCATTTGGTCAACAGGGAAGAAACATGGCAGACGCGATAAAATTTGAGCAAAACATATTGTTTTGGGAAAATGAAACTCGAGTTTTTCCATTGTTAACCATGCCGATCTTTTGCAAATTTCGCTCCATTATATTGAGCAATAACCCAATTTCAAACCCCTTCGAAAAGCGAGAACAAGGTGGACCATAATCTGTCACCAGCTGATGATCTATAAGCATAACGAGACTAACAGACAATATAAATCCTTGCTAAGACCTGGAAAACATACCATGTTCACCTGTAACCGAATTTGAAAACTGTTAGGTTAAGGTCTGCTCTGCTACAGTACAATAGTATAAATATGAAAAATTGTTGTTTTTATTAAAAAAAAGTAAAATGTATTTAATAATTTATATAATAAATAACCCAGCACTCTATTACTAACTAAATTATCCAACAATTATCTGGAGAGGAAAAGTTGCATTTTCTTTTTGCGTTTATACAAAAAGAATTAAAAATGTATTTGTTTTAGACGGATTGTCGACATAAAAAGGAATCGAAAAATAACAATTTTCATGAACACGAGACTATCACTGTTTTTGGTACTTCCATTTTTTTTAATACCATAGCTCTGGCGCCTAAACTCCTCCAAATCCCTACAACATCTTAAACTGAAGGTTTTTTACTCTATTTTATTGATCTATACTTAGCAAAAAAACGTTGGAACAAATGAGTCAAAATAAGCCTTCACGTTAGCTCCTAAAGGACGAATTATTTTCAAAATATACGCGAAGTTTGAAGGCCTCGTTAATGTAAACAAGAAAAAAAAGACACATGGGACCAGTTGGAGCTTATTTTGGTTTACAAAGACTGTACGTGAAAAAAAATGAGCAAAAAAAAATCGAACATGTCTAATGGCGGCACTTCACTTGCGTATTAGTATATTTGCTATATTTGTCCAAAAACGGTGATGTGTGGAGAGGATATTCGCTATTTTTGCTTTATTTGAACAAATATGTCGAATACCGCTAAGAGAAAATACGCCTTACCGTCCACTTGTCGGTTTTCAATACACATCAAAGGAGTCAAATAAGCCAAATATTTGCTTTAGCCGTCCACACTTGATTCATACAGTTGCACGCGGCGATTCGATCGTGATCAACTAGTGTTGTTTTAATGGCAAAGTAGTGATTGTGGCAAAATGGAGTGGTCGAACAATAATATCATGAAGTTTCTCGAGTTGTACTAAATGCATCCTTGCATTTGGGACCCCAAACATACCAGCCACAAAAGTAAAAATAAAATAAATGATGCATGGAGAGATCCAAAACAATATGGGACAACCATGTACAATTGCTTATTTAAAGAAAAAGAGGGAATCTTTGATGTCTGCGTTCAGGGGTTCTAACACAAAAATTAAGAAATCAGAAACATCAGGAGCAGACACGTCTAGCGTATACAAACCCACATGGTTTGCTTAAAAATACATTAATAGTTTTCTGAAAGTCATCTATAAATGCAACCCATCTACGAATACTGAGGTAGGTAAAAAATAAATAAAAAACGATTTTCATTAATTTTGTTTATTTATCTTTACGGTGAGGCATGTCTCACATTTACTGGTATGCAAACATATTTGGCATGTTTGAGGGTTTTGCGATATGTGTGGATGGCACGTTTGGAATATTTGCGAATACATCAAATATTTGGACTAATATAGCGATACAAAACAAAAATACGTTAACACCAAGTGAAGTGCCGCCATAAAAATCCATGCAAAAATTGCCAAAAACGCAATTTTTGTAATTTAGCTAAAATTAAAAGCGCTGTATCTCCTGCGATTTTTAATCGATTTGGACTTACATATACAAAAATAAAAGATCTGTTTACACAATTTAAAGAAAAAAATATTGACATTAAAAATCAGATTCTAGTTACAACAGTTTAGAATCTAAGGTTATCAATATTTTTTCTTTGTATAAAATTCTTTTAATTACTCATGAAAAAACCTTTAATTCTATTTTTCATACATTAAAAAATATCAAATAGGCTATTCTTGGCAAGCGTAAAGAAATCTTTAAGTGAAATAAACCAAGGTAATGTTGGTTTGCATAACAACAAACCATGTTAAAAATGAAGAGTTCGAAATTACATATTATTAAAAGATTTCTATCAACAGAATTTGTTGCCATAAATATGTCATATTTTATACATTTGAAAAAGTCGATGGTGTAATTTAACAATAAAGACTGCAACAATGTTTGTCGTGGGTTCAATTTAAAATTATAGAACTAATATTCACTTTCACTTTTCTAGAACTTTTATTTACATCGAATATATACAACAGCTGATTCAAATATCACAACAACAATTTTACATATAAGCTCTTCGCTCCACTAACTGACTTGCAATCGTAGGCATCGAAAATTCTCGTAAAATCAGTCATGAATCCTACAGCTGTCGATCTAAATGGACCACCTTCAACTTAGCCTTGGGGTTTCGACGGATTCGGTAGACGACGTCATTAAGCCTCTTGACCACCTCGTATGGACCATCCCATGCGGGTGTAAGCTTTAGAGATTTGCTTTTGCTCCGTTAGGGGTGTACAGCCAGACTTTGTCCCTTTCTTGGAACCCGTGTGGTTGTATCGCGTCTTCATCCGGTCACTGGTAGCCAACGTCTGCGTTCCGGCTAATTCATGTATTGCCAGCATGTTATGTCGGAGCTGGTCGGCATAATCGTCGATGTCTTGGGAAGGTTCTTCGGGGGAGCCAAATACCAAATCGCAGGGTAATCGCAACTCCTTTCCGAATAAGACCCTGGCTGGGGATAGGCCTGTACTATTATGTACGGCAGAGCAATATGCCAACAGGAATAGGGGAATATGCTCATCCCAATCACGCTGGTTATTACTGACAACCTTGGATAGGTGTTGTTCCAAGGTGCTGTTGACTCTTTCCACCATTCCGTCTGAATGTGGGTGTAATGGTGTTGTTCTCGTTTTCCTGATCCCCAACATCGTGCAGACCTTCTGGAATACATTCGATTCGAAGTTACGCCCCTGGTCTGAATGTAATTCCAGCGGGACGCCAAACCTGCTGAATAGTTGTTCTACTAGCACCGTCGCTACCGGGGTTGCCTCTTGGTTGGGTATCGCATATGTCTCAGGCCATTTGCTGAAGTAATCCATTGCGACCAGAATGTATTTTTCCTCCTCTCAGACTCGGGAAAAGGACCGGCGACGACGATGGCAATTCTCTCAAATGGGACGCCTACATTGTACTGGTGCATTCTGCCCTTGGTCCGGGTATTCGGGCCCTTACTAGCTGCACAGGTGGCACATTTGCGGCAACAAGCTCTGACGTCTTCGAAGTAATTCACCCAGTAGTACCGCTGGCGAACTTTGTCTAGAGGTTTATTCATGCCCAGGTGGCCTCCGGTAATCCCATCATGTACTTCGGTCAGGCTGGCTGGTACATTTTTCTTCGGAACTACCAGTTGGGACTTGGTTTATCGTTCATCAGCGCTTTCCCAAACTCACTTGAGCATTCCATTGTGTACTCTTAGAGAGTCCCATTGAGCCCATAACGATTTCCGCACGCCGGAGTATCTAGCCCCTCTCGTTTTGAGTGACAAGATTGGTTCGATATCTGGATCAGCCATTTGGACCTGGATACACTGTTCCGTTGTCCAGTCTTCATTGGCCTGCACTCGAATCTGCCTGATGGAGATACCCTCTCGCTGTTCCGTCTTCAGACAATATCCGCATTCTGCTCTACAGGGTCTTCTGGATAGGGCATCGACATTATTGTGCAAACGGCCGGTATGGTGTCCCACCTTGAAATCGTATTGCTGTAGTTTCTCCATCCACCTGGCCAGTTGTCCTTCCGGTGTCTTCATGTCCAGCAGCCATTTGAGGGCGGCATGATCTGCCCGGATTAAGAAATGATGACCATAAAGGTGTTTGTGGAAATGGTCTACAGCCCTTATTATTGCCAGAAATTCTCTTCTGGTGACGCAATAATTTCATTCCGGTTTCGAGAATCCACGGCTGTAGTACTCGACCACCCTCTCTTCACCATCTTGCACCTGGGATAGGACGGCCCCCAAACCTGTGTTGCTGGAGTCTTTGTCTAAGATGTCTTGCCGGACTGTGCAGGAAAGGCTAGGATTGGGCTGGAACATAGTGCTGCCTTCAGTCGCCTGAATGATGTTTCGCAATGGTGGCAAATCGGAGTTCATGCTTGTCTCTTGGATGGCTTCTATCTTTTCCTCGTTGGTGCGGATTCCTGACTCGGAAACGACATGGCCCAGAAACTGTACTTCTTTTTGGAACTTGGAATACTTCTTCGGGTTGAGTCCCAGGTTGGCATTATTAATTCTGGAGAATACTTCGTCCAGGTTCTTCAGGTGGTCGTCGAATGTCTGACCCATGACTAGAAAGTCGTGCTTAGTATACCTAACCCGCTCAGTACATACTCCATTAGCCTCTCAAATGTAGCGGGTGCATTACATAACCCAAAGGGCATGACCGTGAACTGAAACAGGCCTTTACTGGTGGAGAACGCTGTCTTCTCTCTCTCGTTTGCGTGTAGACCAACCTGCCAATATCCACTTTTTAGGTCTAGTGTGGAGATCCAACGAGAGCCTGCTAGTGTGGTCAAAGAGTCATCGATTCGGGGTAGTGGATAGCTGTCTTTCATTCAGCTTTCTGTAATCCACGCAAAATCGGGTGGTTCCATCCTTCTTTATAACTAGCACGACGGGAGCAGACCATGGGCTGATGGATGGCTCTAAAACTCAATTTTGTAACATGGACTCGATGTTTTCCTCGACTGCCTGTTGTTGTCCCAATGGTAGTCGCCCCCTTATGCTGAAACTAGATTTTGTTGTTTTTCTACCATCGTAGTGACAAGATTTTCTAATTCTATTTTACGTTTTTCATCAAAAGATTTTACTAACCTTCTTCTTGATGTTGTTTCTCCTTCTTGTCACGTTTTTCTAGAATCTGGGCTATTTTTTCGTCTAGTCCCTCCGTAACCTACTTGACTATTTTTTGGTAGTTTCGTTCATTTTTGCCATGCTACGGGTTTCCATAAATCAAATTACGATTTTAACTGCACTTAATCCTGCACTTCTGATCACCAGATTTTGTTATATAGTCCGTGGGTTCAATTTAAAATCATACAACTAATATTCACTTTCACTTTTCTAGAACTTTTATTTACATCGAATATATACAACAACTGATTCAAATATCACAACAACAATTTTACATATATGCTCTTCGTTCCACTAACTGACTTGCGATCGTGGGCTGCTTCCTTTTTAAAACCGGCATCGAAAATTCTCGTAAAACCAGTCATCAATCCTAAAGTTGCCGAGCCATTTCGAGAACATTTTTTATCTTAGAAGCGATCGTTGTCGTACTGAAATGAAACAGGGTCGGCTTTGGTAAATTTCGTAACAATACCATGATCGAAAGCAAATGACAGCATTTCAATAACAATACCTAAATTGTAACATGCTTGTGTTAGACAAGAATATTTGTTTTAAATGATTAATATTTGTTTAGTAGATATAGTAATAAAGTGTTTTTGATAAAATGATACAATGAATACTTACTGATAATGTAAAAATATTATTTATAGGAAGTAATGTGTTATCTTGTAAAATCTGTACATAAGTAGAATAGATCCATATAAATTGTAAAGAAACCCAAAGAAAGCATAATCATCCAGGCTAAAATAAAATAATAATTAATACACTCTAATATATGAAAGAACGGTGAAATAAGTTAGTTTAGGAAGTATAATAACAAGGCATGAAAATCTAATAACGAAGTTTCATAAAAATTCATAGTATTGTTACGAAATTTACCCAAAGCCGACCCTGTGTCCTTTCAGCACGACAACAAACGCTTTAAGATAAAAAAATACGATTCTCAAAAAGACTCGGCAGCGGAAGGAGCGATGATGATTTCTACTGGAGAATTCTACGCTGGTATTAAAGGAAGCACGCCACGATCGCAGGGATAGTGATACCGCGTCGACTAGCGTATATGATAATGTATTGTGAATCAGCTTTTTTAATGTAAATAAAGTTCTAGAAAAGTGAAAGTAAATATTAGTTGTTATAATTTTAAATTAAACCCACGAAGTATATTGCAATTTGGTGTCAGAAGTAAAGGATTAGTGCAGTTATGGAAACTTGTAGTATGGAAAAAACCGACGAAACTACCAGAAAAATTATCAAACAGGTTACAGAGGGACTAGACGAAAAAATAGCACAGATTCTAGAAAAACGTGACAAGGAGGAGAAACAACATCAAGAAGAAATTTAACAAAGGTTAGTGAAATCTTTTGATGATAAACTTAAAGTTGAATTAGGAAATCTTGTCACTAATATCGATGAAAAACAACAAAATCTTGTTTCAACGATGGAAGAAAAACAACATAATTTAATTGAAGGATTATTCTCGAAATTTGTAGAAAAACAAGATCAAATTGAATTAAATCGACACAAAACTGAACAGAAAAGACAACTGCAATTCGAACAATTAATGCAAATAGTAGGACAAGTTAATGAAACAGTTAATGAAAGAATGCAAATAGTTGAGTCAGATATAAAAGAGATAAATGATGAGATTAAGACCGTAAAAAATACCGTGGATACTCTTGAAACAAAAGTAGATGATCTCGATTCCATCCAAAGCCAGGTAAAATTTGAAATCAGTTCAATTCAAGACACAGTTCAAGATCAAATCAGTTCCATCAAGCAAACAGTACACAGTGAAGTACAAGATAAAATCATCGCCATCCTAGACAAACGTTACGACAATCAATCCTTGAGCCAGGTATACCAAGTCCAACTGAGTGGAAAAACCCAAAAATCCGGTGAAAGCCTCCAAGAATTCGAAGCAGAAATTAGACGGTTAGTTCACTTGTCCTACCCAGACCTGCCAGAGGAAACGAAAGACCAGTTGGCCACACAGAGTTTCATAAACGGCATCAGAGATATGGAAGTACAACGAAATCTAAGACTAAGTGGCGTCAAGAAAAGTAATGAAGCTCTACTTCGGGCTTTGGAAGTAGAGGCCGTCATGAACATGTCCAAGCCGAGGGTCCGAGCAGTATCCTTCAACCAGGAAGAGTCAGAGTCACCATTTCAAGCGCTGCTGGCTGGTCTGAACAAAATACTAGGCCGGTCACAAAGAACTGGCACCAGAGGGGCATGTTACCGCTGCGGACGGACAGGACACTTTCAACGTAATTGTCGAGTGAGGCCACCTGAACGATCACCGACCAGGGGTAACCAACAGAACAGCCACATGTCCAGGGACCATCAGCCAGTCAGCATAAGGGGGCGAATGCTGACTAAGCCTCCACCAGCCCCCAAAACGTTATTCATCCGGGGATTTTGCCGAGATAGCGGCAGCCTAGTCATCAGAGGCACCATCAATGGGCGAGCAGTTACCATCACAATCGATACCGGCGCCGCTGTGTCCATTGCCAAGTCCAGGGTCTTGAGAGCATCAGAAATTCGGCCAGTTACCAATAACATCCAGCTCAGAACAGTCACCGGCGAGTCCATGCCAATACAGGGTGAGGCAGATGTCGTGCTACAGATAGGGGACAACATGATCCGGCATAGGGTCCTGGTAGCGAATATTGAGGACGATTTTATACTGGGAATGGACCTAATTAGCCAGCATGGATTTATGTTCGACCCGAGATATGATGTTCTTCGGTTCCTAAATGAGGAATTTGTATTGACACGGTCCGTCAACAGCTCAGTCACCTCCATAAAAATTGTGGCAAAGTCTTCAGCTAGAATTCCCGGTCGAACGGAACAGATTATCCATGGGCAGCTAGACAGCAATCCTGGGAGCTGCATTGGAATGGTGGAGCCCGTACACTCAGCTCATGACTACTTGGTTGGACGGGCTATAGTTAAAACCGGACGAGATATACCAATCAGAGTCCTGAATTTGTCCAACAACGACATTAGAATTGCCAATGGTCAAGAGATAGCTTGTTTCGAGCCAGTAGAGACCATCATCAATTGCGAAGAAGAGTACCAGACGTCGGTGAATGAGACAGGGCCCGATAAAGAGTTCCTACAACAGTTTGCTGACCACTTGACACACTTGACACCAGAGAACCAGAAGAAAGCCAAGCAATTTATCACAAAACACTGGCAAATTTTTAACAGTAAAAATGGAACTACCGGTCGCACCAACATCATCCAGCATCGAATAGATACCGGAAAGGCTCAACCCATCAGAATATACCACCTAGACGACTACCATTGGGGCAACAACAGGCAGTCGAGGAAAACATCGAGTCCATGAAACAAAATGGAGTTATTGAGCCATCCATCAGTCCATGGTCTGCTCCCGTCGTGCTAGTTAAAAAGAAAGATGGAACCACCCGATTTTGCGTGGATTACAGAAAGCTGAATGATGTCACGAAGAAAGACAGCTATCCACTACCCCGAATCGATGACACTTTGACCACACTAGCAGGCTCCCGTTGGTTTTCCACACTAGACCTAAAAAGTGGATATTGGTAGGTTGGTCTGCACGGAAACGACAGAGAGAAGACAGCGTTCTCCACCAGTAAAGGGCTGTTTCAGTTCACGGTCATGCCCTTTGGGTTATGTAATGCACCCGCTACATTTGAGAGGCTAATGGAGTATGTACTGAGCGGGTTAACATGGAGGACGTGCTTAGTATACCTCGACGACATTCTAGTCATGGGCCAGACATTCGACCACCATCTGAAGAACCTGGGCGAAGTATTCTCCAGAATTAATAACGCCAACCTGAGACTCAATCCGAAGAAGTGTTCCTTGTTTCAAAAATAAGTAGAGTTTTTGGGCCACGTAGTGTCCGAGTCAGGAATCCGCACCAACGAAGACAAGATAGAAGCCATCCGTGATTGGCCAGTTCCAAGAGACAAACATGAACTCCGAAGCTTCTTGGGCCTCTGTTCATACACCGGCGTTTTGTTGAGGAATTTGCCACCATCGCCGCCCCTCTACATCGGCAGACCCCTGATAAAGAGACCTTCCATTGGAATCAGGATTGCGAAACATCATTCAGGCGACTGAAGGCAGCACTATGTTCCAGCCCAATCCTAGCCTTTCCTACACAGTCCGGCAAGTTCATCTTAGACACCGACGCCAGCAACACAGGTTTGGGGGCCGTCCTATCCCAGGTGCAAGATGGTGAAGAGAGGGTGATCGAGTACTACAGCCGTGGATTCTCGAAGCCAGAAAGAAATTATTGCGTCACCAGAAAAGAACTTCTTGCAATAATAAGGGCTGTAGACCATTTCCACAAATACCTGTATGGTCGCCATTTCTTAATCCGAACAGATCATGCCGCACTCAAATGGCTGCTGGACATGAAGACACCGGAAGGACAACTGGCCAGATGGATGGAGAAATTACAGCAATACGACTTCAAGGTGGAACACCGTGCCGGCCGGTTGCACAATAATGCCGATGCCCTATCCAGAAGACCCTGTAGAGCGGAATGCAAGCATTGTCTGAAGACGGAACAGCGAGAGGGTATCTCCATCAGGCAGATCCGAGTGCAGGCCAATGAAGACTGGACAACGGAACAGTGCATCCAGGATCAAATGGCTGATCCAGACATCGAACCAATCTTGTCACTCAAAATGAGAGGGGCGAGGTAGCTAGATACTCCGGCGTGCTGAAATCGTTATGGGCTCAGTGGGACTCTCTAAGAGTAGACAATGGAATGCTCAAGCGAGTTTGGGAAAGCGCTGATAGACGAGAAACCAAGTCCCAACTGGTAGTTCCGAAGAAAAAGGTACCAGCCATCCTGACCGAAGTACATGATGGAATTACCGGAGGCCACCTGGACATGAATAAAACCCTAGACAAAGTTCGCCAGCGGTACTACTGGGTGAATTACTTCGAAGACGTCAGAGCTTGGTGCCGCAAATGTGCCACATGTGCCGCCAGTAAGGGCCCGAAAACCCGTAACAAGGGCAGAATGCAGCAGTACAATGTGGGCGTCCCATTTGAGAGAATTGCCATCGATGTCGCCGGTCCGTTTCCCGAGTCTGAGAGGGGGAACAAATACATTCTGGTCGCAATGGATTACTTCAGCAAATGGCCTGAGGCATATGCGATACCCAACCAAGAGGCAACCACGGTAGCGACGGTGCTAGTAGAACAACTATTCAGCAGGTTTGGCGTCCCGATGGAATTACATTCAGACCAGGGGCGTAACTTCGAATCGAATGTATTCCAGAAGGTCTGCACGATGTTGGGGATCAGGAAAACGAGAACAACACCATTACACCCACAGTCAGAGGGAATGGTGGAAAGATTCAACAGGACCTTGGAACAACACCTATCCAAGGTCGTCAGCAATAACCAGCGTGATTGGGATGAGCATATTCCCCTTTTCCTGTTGTCATATCGCTCTGCTGTACATAATAGTACAGGCTTGACCCCAGCCAGGGTCCTATTCGGAAAGGAGCTGCGATTACCATGCGACTTGGCATTTGGCTCCCCCGAAGAACCTCCCCAAGACATCGACGATTATGCCGACCAGCTCCGACATAACATGCTGGCAATACACGAATTAGCCCGAACGCAGATGTTGGCCACCAGTGACCGGATGAAGACGCGATACAACCTCAAGGCCAATTCAGTCTGGTTCCAGGAGAGGGACAAAGTCTGGTTGTACAACCCCCAACGGAGCAAGGGTAAATCCCCAAAGCTTACACCCGCCTGGGATGGTCCATACGAGGTGGTCAAGAGGCTTAATGACGTCGTCTACCGGATCCTTCGAAACCCCAAGGCTAAATTGAAGGTGGTTCATTTAGATCGACTAGCTCCCTACCATGGAGAGGATGTTTCTGATCGGGACGATCAGAATTAAAGGGGGGGCAGTGTTACGAAATTTACCCGAAGCCGACCCTGTGTCCTTTCAGCACGACAACAAACGCTTTAAGATAAAAAAATACGATTCTCGAAAAGACTCGGCAGCGAAAGGAGCGATGATGATTTCTACTGGAGAATTCTACGCTGGTATTAAAGGAAGCACGCAACGATCGCAGGGATAGTGATACCGCGTCGACTAGCGTATATGAGAATGTATTGTGAATCAGCTGTTTTAATGTAAATAAAGTTCTAGAAAAGTGAAAGTAAATATTAGGTGTTATACTTTTAAATTAAACCCACGAAGTATATTGCAGTATTCTAAATTCAGTAAACTAAAAATTATTTATCATCTGTAGTTAAATTTAAGATAATGTAGCATACAATGGAAAAACTGTTAAACAAATAACATGATAACCCAAGAGTTCATTGACCTACATATAAAATATAATGAAGCAATAATAATTAAAAGGAATTTTACAAAATAAATAGTTAGAAAAGTGTAATACAACAATATTTATATATTAAAAACAGGAAATTACAGTCAGATATAAATAAAATGTATTTATTTGAAAAATTTCATAACTTATAACATATCAGCAAAATTCAAGGTCATTTAAGGAATTTTAAAAGGGGATTAATTTGAAAAGGAAGCATTTAAATGAAAATTCACAAGAATTAAAAAATTCTTAGAATTTTTCAAGCTATCTAAAAATATATAACATAAACAAAAGCAAAATTATATTTTTATATGAAAAAATCCGTGGGATGAATAAAAAATGTCATAGGCCAGATCTAACGCAATTTTCAAGAAAACAAATAAATATTTAGCCAAATGAGTGGACGGTTAAGACATAACGCTCCCGTTAGTCATTTTTATCAGAAAAAGCATAAATACTCACGATTTGAAGGTTAAATCTCTCTTATGTCTCTTATGACTCTTATTATGTTTTGTTTGAGTTTTTAAAGACAAACGTCTATTGAAATAACCTAAAAATTTGGAGGGGTTATGAAGTTTGAATAGTCAAAACAGTTTTAAGTTGTGTCGTTGGTGTAGTGTTCCGAAATACTTTAATGAACGTAAAGCCAAGTCAACCATTGTAAAGCTCGAATTACATTGAACATTTGGAATTATCTTTAATACCTGCAATACAAGTTGGCCGAGCTTAGGCCAACGCGAGCGTAGTGAAATTAATACAAGGCAAGTGGTACTGCCTCGACGTTTGGCACATTTACGTGTATCTACGACGAACGCCAACAATAATACACGGACAAACATGTGTACACTATTGACCGAGTGCGCGCGAACGCCTTTGATTTGTACCGAAAAACCGACAACGTTCCGAAGTGCGGCAAGTGGTCGCAAGTTGTAACAAGCTACGCCAAATGACCTTGCGGGACACCTGCTTCAGTGGGCTATTTCAGCTATTTTTTGTGTAATTTGTCGTCTAGGTTTAGTTTAAGAACATTGAAGTCCTCAATAACTTCTGCTGTTGTTGCGGGGCTAGCCTCTGAAGAAAGAAGAACCAAGAAAACACCACCTGCAAGGCTTCCACTTATAAGGTCAGTGATTATTTTACTTCGTGATTTCATTTACACGACTGTACATTGTTTTATCGATTGTTCCGCTAAAAGTCCTTCGTCAACTACATACTTGCTTTGAACCAGCATTAAACTAAAACCGCAACATCTAATTCATACATTTTTTGGATATTATATGTAATGTACCATCGAAGACATTTCATAATTTGGTCCAACTTCGAGCGAGATGCAAGTTGATTAATTTCCGTGCAGAGTTTATTGATCAAACCATTGATTTTTCGTTTCATTTATTATTAATATAACTGCATTGATTTTCGGTTCGTTATTTGTTAAAAGAATAGCAAGTTCGGGATATTCATTCATTCCGTTGTAAATATATTTCGCATATTTTTTGCTGCTTTAAAAAACTTACGAGAGATCGTTTCGATTGTTTTGGTTATTTGCAAAATCGTTTTGAATTTGTTTGGAATTTAGTCAGATAAAATTCATAATTTCTACTTTCAACAGTAAAACCTTGTGGAATTTTGAATACTATTAAAGCGTTCTACAGTTTTAATCGTTTGAATTTTTTTTTGGCTTCTTTCTACCGTATTAGATTTGTTCAGTGGCGTTACACTGATTTTAATTTATTGTTAAGATGTCAAAAACCGCTAAAAATTTCCGTAAATTGAAAAATCATCGTCAATCGGAGTTTAAAAGATTAGAGGATATTTATTTTGCTGTAGAGAATGCCCTAAGAGGTGAAGATGTTGAATTGTTTTTTTTTGCATTGTTGATTCAATTCATTCAGAATTTTTTAAACATCACAATTCGATTGTGGGTTTGATCTCAGATGCGGACGATGATTTTCATTTTGAGGATGACATCCGCAATAAATTTGAAAAATTGTTTTATTCAATTAGGTCTATTTTTGCTAAACTGAAATCTGTTCAGAATTCACAAAATATAGCTCGAGAACAGGAAACTGTTGCTTTGCCGCGAATTAATTTGCCTTCATTTAGTGGAGAGATATTGGAATTTGGTACTTTTATTGATTTGTTTGATTCATTAATTCACAATAATGAAAAACTACTACTATGCAGAAGTTCAAATATTTGCAGTTAGCTTTAAAAGGGCCTGCTTTTGGGGCTATTAGGAATTTTAAACTAACCCAAAACAATTACGTGAGTGCTTATGAAACACTTTTGAAAAAATTCAACCGAACTCGTTTAATCCCGGAGTGCCATTGGGTCAGTTTTAGAACAATTCCCCCAATAAACTTCAGATAGCCCTTCAGAGGTTTCGGAAGTTATTGGATTACATCAGTGATAATTTGGAAGCAGTGAAGAATTTGGGTTTACTAGTAAATCAGTGGGATTGTTGTATCGTTAAGATGATGTTGAAACGAGTTCTAAAGAATTTAGCCGCTAAATTTGAATTTTACCATGGTACTTTCCGACCCGCTCGGAAGTTGTTGATTTTTTTTCGAAGCATTGCGATGCTCTTGAACATGTTGAATTTTCCCGCAAGGCAAAACGAAGTGTTGACAAAAAGTTACCATTGAATTCAAAGCAACATTCTTCCCGTTTCACTACATTGTTGTTTATCACTAAGAATAGAAATTGTATAGTTTGTAAATCCGATCAAGCGATTTACAAATGTTCTGAATTCTTCTGGTTTAAGTTTGTTAAAGATTTTAGATTTTGTTGTAATTGCTTGAGCGATTCTCATCAGTCGAATCGCTGTAAATCTTTATTTACTTGCCGCAACTGCAACCAACGCCATCACGCATTTGTTCATTTTGTAAATCATGGTGATTCAGGCATTCGGTCTAAATCTAAAGCTCCCCCCGCAAACCTGGCTTTCACATCTGGTGGGTCCAGTACCATTAATACTGTTGAAAGTCCCAAAACTCTACCGCAGACTTCTTGTCATAGCTCACTTTTGTCATACAATTCAAATGTGTTGTTGTCTACCGATTTAGTTGAGGTATTAGATAAGTATATATTATGGGTAGAGTGTCTTCGAGTTCTGTTAACGCTCACTCCCAGTCAGTCGTAAACCCAACTTCGTTTTTTTGTAAAATCGAAATCATTAGATGATTCACTCCAAAGGTTCTGGACAATTGAAGATGTTACTCAGTCCCCTGATGATCTTATCTGCAAAAAAATATTTTCCCAGGGATGCAGGTGATTGGATTCAGGTAGATTCGTTGTGCCCCTTCCTTTTCGAAATACACTTCCTGCTTTTGATGGAGTGTACAATCTCGTCGTACAACGTTTCTACTCGTCTCTAAAGCAACCAGATCTCTACAAACAATATTGGGATTTTCTCTAAAAGTATTTAGGGCTTGATCATATGGAGTTGGTTCCCGATCCATCTACTTCTTCTGATTGTTACTACATACTGCATCAATGTGTTTTGAAACCTGATAGTAGCACAACCAAACTTCGTGTAGTGTTTAATGCATCCGCTGAGATACCTCATCGGTTATCTTTGAATGATTGTTTGCTTATCGGTCCCAAATTACAGCAAGACATTATCGCTATTTTGTTGAATTGTTGAATTTTCGATTCCATCCTTTCGTATTTACTGCAGACATCAAGATTATGTATAAACAGATTTTGATTGCCCCAGAAAATCAAAAATATCAGCTAATCATTTGGCGTTTTTCTCCGCAAGATCCAGTTGCATTCTATACGCTAAAGACGGTCACTTATGGAGTTTCATCCGCGCCTTTTTTGGTTATCCGCACTTTAAATCAGTTGGCTGATGAAGAAGTAAGCTCTTTGCCATCAGCAGCCGTATTGTTCGATCGTCTACATACGTAGATGATATCATTGCTGGAAGTTCATCATTTGAAAAGGCTCAAACATTGCAGTTAGAAGTTATTGAATTCTTTAGACGAGGAGGATTTGAGCTTCGCAAATGCTCCAGTAATGATTCACGACTGTTGCTACACCTCCCTGAGGAACATTTATCGATGAATCCATACTCTTTTGAATCTGATAACCCCTTAAACGTTTTAGGTTTGCAGTAGAATCCATCCTCTGACTCTTTTTTCTTTACTAGTCTACCACATATTAATAACTCTTGTACTAAACGCATACTTCTTCCACTTTGGCTAGAATCTTTGATCCATTAGGAATTATCTCACCTGTAACGTTTCTAGTTAAACACTTGATTCAAAGATTATGTAGTTCGAAATTGTCTTGGGATGAAACCCCGCCTGTTAACATTATTTCGTTATGGTCAAAATTCATAGGTGATCTTCCTTCCTTGCAGAATTTAGTTTTGCTTCGCCTGCTTGCTTTAGAAAACTTTTCTAGTTGTAAACTTCACGCGTTTGGTGATGCTTCTGAGAAAGGTTATGCTGCTGTTGTTTATTTTGTGTTCGAAACCGCATCTGGATTTCGTCAAAGTTTTTTTGTGTTGTCTAAATCGAAAGTTGCCCGCCCCTTTGAAAACTTTGTCACTTCCCAGATTTGAACTGTGTGCTTCAGTTCTTACCGCTAAGTTGGCTCATTATGTTTATGAGCAATTCAATAGTCGTTTGTTGTTCAAGGTGATTCGTTGCTGGTCAGATTCCAAGGTAGTCCTTTCATGGCTTAGTTCTTCCCCGCACCGTTGGAAGACATTTGTCAGCAATCGAGTTGCTTACATTGAGGAAAAATTTCCTTGTTTGCATTGGTTTTACATTTCAATCTTGTGATAAACCTGCTGACTTGGGTTCTCGCGGCACTTGGCCATCAGAGTTGTTAGGCAATACACTTTGGTGGAAAGGCCCACAATTGTTGATTACCGCTTGTTTGCCACATGCTTGCTCAGACTCAAGCATGTCACCGCTAGTTATGACTGAAGCCCGTATAGTGGCACTTCAAGTCGTTGCTTTATCTAATTTATTTGATACTTTGTTAGAAGAACATTCTTCTATTAATCGTATTACCCGCATTACAGCTCATATTTGTCGCCTTGTTAATAACGCTCGCAATCCAGACCGTAAAGGCTCTGGATCATTTTTAGCTGCTGAGTTATATCAGGCTCAGCTTCGCATTGTTCGATATGTTCAAGATCAATATTTTTCTAAAGAGATTTCCCTTCTTCGAGAATAAAAACTTTTGCCCAAATCGCTTCGTAAACTTTCGCCAATTCTTGATAAACAGGGAACTCTTAGAGTTGGTAGTAGATTGGCTAATGCTCCATTGCCGTTTGATACTAAATTTCCCACACTGCTACAAAGTCAAAGTCGTTTGACTAGTCTCATAGTCGAAGATTGTCATGTTACCAATCTTCACGCAGGAATCCAAACATTTCAATTTGTTTTGCAGCAACGATTTTGGATTCTATCCGCAAAGAAAGTAATTCGTAGTGTCATTTCTAAATGTGTTTCTTGTTGGAAGCTTAATCATTCTGCTTACCAACCCTTCATGGAAAATTTGCCCATTTCCCGCGTTTCACAATTGAAACCCTTTTCTCATGTAGTAGTAGATTTTGCTGGTCCCTTCACTATAACCATGGCTTCTACTAGAGAGTCAAAAATTTTAAAGGCTTATCTGTGCTTGTTTAAGTGCTTCGCAACGAAAGCTGTTCATCTAGATCTTGTGTCAGATTTGTCTGCTGATGCGTTCTTGTCAGCTTTCCGACGGTTCGTTGCACGTCGTGGTCGATGTAGCCATATCTATAGTACTAATTTTGTGTGTGCTCACAAGCAGATCTTGAAAGATTTTCGACCTACTCCTACAGGAGAAACTATTTCTTGGCATTTCAATCCCCCTTCGGCTCCTCACTTTGGAGAACTCTGGGAGAGCGGAATTAAATCCGTTAAAGCTCACTTAAGACGTGTCATTGGGGATCAAATCCTAACCTACGAAGAACTTTCTACTGTATTTGCACAGGTCGAAGCAGTTTTAAACTCGCGACCTATAACCCCTTGTAGCAACGATCCATCGGATTTTACCGCCTTGAGTCCTGGAATGTTTCTTACCATGGAACCTTTAACAGCACCTCCTGAATCTGAATTCTTATCTGTCCCTTCTAATCGTCTCAACAGATGGCAGTTACTGAGTCGTTTGCATCAGGCATTCTGGAAACGTTGGTCGCAAGAATATTTACATACTCTTCATCAACGGAGTAAATGGACTGATCCCTCGGAGGTTGTTAAGCCAGGTACTCTTGTTATTTTGAACCAAGACACTTCCCCTCCTTTGAATTGGCCATTAGGGTACATTATTGAAGTACATCCTGGAAGTGATGGTGTTGTACGCGTTGCTACAGTTAGAACTACAAGTGGTACTTTGAAGCGACCTCTTGTAGAGCTCTGTCCAGTGCCAGTGGACCCTTAGTTAGGCCGGTGGGATGTTGCGTCCCCGCAACTTGTTTAATCTTGGTTTTTAAGGTTGATTGAATTAGTCAATTGATTTTTATACTTTTGCACCTTCTTCGAAATATCTCCGTCGCGCCAATGCTAATTTATATTTGTACATGTTTTTGTCTCTAAAACAGAGAGAACTAAGTGACTCGTGTTGTGACCGCCGACGAGTTCGAACGCTTACCTTTTTTGATTCGTGTTCTGATTTCCGATCTAATCGGACGCTGCTTTTGATTTCGTTTTAAGACGGCCGCTTTTTGTTGTTATTGTGTTAGGATTTCGCGAGTTATTAGTTCCGGTCGTAACACTTGCTAAACCGCTTTCATTTGTATCTTTTGTGTTTACAACAGCGCATCATTTGTTTGTTAAACCCGCATCTGTTTGTTTGCTCAAGCGATGAACATTACGTCGCTATTTTTTTATTTTTTTTTGTAATGTGTCGTCCAGGTTTAGTTTAAGAACATTGAAGTCCTCAACAACTTCTTCTGCTGTTGCGGGGCTAGCCTCTGAAGAAAGAAGAACCAAGGAAACACCAACTGCAGAGCTTCTACTTAAAAGGTCAGTGTTTATTTTAATTGGTGATTTCATTTACGCGATGGTACATGTTTTATCGACTGTTCCGCTAAAGGTCCTTCGTCAATTACATACTTGCTTTGAACCAGCATTGAACTAAAACCACAACATCTAATAAATACATTTTTTTGGATATTTGGATATTATATGTAATGTCCCATAAAAGACATTTCATAATTTGGTCCAACTTCGAGCCGGATGCAATTTGAGTAATTTCCGTGCAGAGTTTATTTATCAAACCATTAATTTTTCTTTTCAATTATTATTAATCTGTATTTGTGTTCATATATTTCCAGGATATATAAATATAAAATATATTGTTATGAAGACGATATTCAGGCTAGTTGAAATATTTTGTAGAGCAAAATTATGATTATACAGGATAGTTCAAACATTGACAAATAATAAATAATAAAGGTTTACTAATTGACAGCAGTAAATATAGGATGGTTCAAACCGAAATGAAAGTAGAGTTACAATACAAGGTGGTTCAAAAATTTTTTTAATAAATGGTGGCCCATAAGTACTTGCAATTTGGGTAAAATTATTCGGGATTGGGGGATGCATAGTTATGTAGGGTGGTTCAAAAAAGTTTGAACAAATTGTTATATAGAATAGCCCATACTTTTATAAGCTATTTCTTATTGCAAAGAATTGTACATTCCATACGCTGGTAAAACCGCGGGTAACAGCTAGTTTTTAAATAATAAAAGTATCAAAAAATGGACAGCCAGCAGAAGAACTCTGACTTTCACCTCAGAGATGCTAAGCGAGGGACAACCCCAGGCACCATCCCCTTTCTTTTCAGGCCATAGAAAATGCCACCACCTAAGCGATCCCTTTAACTATTAATAAATCACGATATTGTTTTATACTTATTTAGCAGAAATACTATTCATTGTAAAACTCTAGATTTAGAAAAATCAATTCTAATTTAGAAAATAAATAATTTTAGTCGTATTTAATAAAAAGT
The DNA here is from genome assembly GCA_034190945.1 of Octodonta nipae. Lineage (NCBI taxonomy): Eukaryota > Metazoa > Arthropoda > Insecta > Coleoptera > Chrysomelidae > Octodonta > Octodonta nipae. The sequence goes on from CM067217.1 coordinate 109,460,911, forward strand.
TTTTTAAAAACGCTTTTCGTCAAAGGTTTTTGTTCCTATCATTCACTGGAAACAAAATATTAAATGAATTATGTTTTTGGTTATTATTTAATGAAGAAAGTGACCGAAAATTCCAATTATTTTCACAGGGTCACTAGTAATTTAATAACATGAGACCATAAACCATGAACCAAATATTAGAGAAGTCGTAGGTAGTTAACCTTATCTGAAATTTCAATATTTACGTGGTTATAAACCAGACCAAAACTAATGATAAGTTTATTATTTTTATAATAAAAATGCTTGATAAAGAATTTCTGATACATAATCATTCTATAGATGTGTAGTGAATTGGATTAAGTGGACTGTAGTTTGAGTTGGTTATATTTTGATAAAAAACTCAATTGCCCTTCATAAGAAAACTCTTACCTTGTCTACGAGTTAGATCTAGTAAAAGTCTTGGGAAATCTGCCATCCGTGTATTTGTCTGTATTCGGCGCGGGTAGCCGGCCTTAACCCTGGGTTTTTAGGCACAACTAGAGTTTATAATGTTGGGCAATGCGCACTCACGAGGGGGTTTACAATAAGTGAGTAATAGCTACACACGCACTTTGGGGTTGCACTAGGCACCACATAGGATAACGTTTTTTCCTTGAGAGTTTCTAGCGAGGTCCGTACTGGACGAGAGGCGAACAGTGAGTCTTTCCGCGATTGCGCTTAGGGCACAGAGTTTTTTCCAAGCAATTGAGAATATACATATATAAATATAAAGGCTGTCTCTTTTAAACCCAAATAAGACAGAGTGTTCTGAACATACCGGCCACCAAAATGATACATTTTCAAAACACGAGTGAGGGATAATAAGAAAAAAAATTCTTTTGAGAAGGAGAAAAAAATATATTATCTTTACAAAATAAAACAGTTATGAGGGTGCGAGCCTAGTTGTACTCTAGAGATGAGCTTAATCTATATTTATACATACTAGGTGTCGCCCAGTGGTCTAAATTCGACCAATTGTGTCAATATCTCTGGCAGGTTAAGTAACCTGAAATCTTTATCGTGACATTCTATCCTAGGACTTTAGGGAGAACAGCAATTACACGAAACGAATCCAGATTCGGAACCTCTGTGTGATAGTTTCCTCGAAAATCCTAGATGTCGGTCTTACATCTCGGTTCTACAAATAAGTAACGAAATTTAAGTTTTCCAGATATAATTCATAGGATTTTATTTGTGATCAAATTTGTAATTTTAATTTAATATGACAACAATTCAATCGCTAATGGGCTACTCTACATATTTATTTTTTCTAACCTCCCTGTATAGTTGTAATTGCACTCAATTCTCTAACATTTATTAAAATCCTCATTATAATAATTCCATCTCATTATATATTTCCACCACCCTGTATATGCAACTGCTCATGGACTACGCATAATATTTTTTAACATTTTTGAACCACCCGGTAAACCATTCTTTATAATCCACTGCCTATGAACCACCGTATTTACTCTTTTTGTTTATGAAATTTTTAACTATCTTCTGTAACTATAATTCTACTCCGACCGATATTTCAATCATCATATATATGGAACTCTTCGTGGGCTTCTCTATAAATCATTTCATTTTCTAACATTTTTTATCATCATCCTGAATAACTATAATTCCACTCACCCTATATTTCATCTCCCCTATATATACAACTGTATAATATTTTTTGCGCCACCCTGTATAACTGTAAATCTACTGCGACTTCTATTCCAAGAACCCTGTAAATTTAACCGCTAATGGGCTTCCCTATATAATTATTTTATTAATTATAATTACACTCTACTCTATATTTTAAACACCCTATATATGCAACTGCTTATGTGACACCCACGAAAAAAATGATTTCTAATATATCTAGAATCGCCCTGTATAATTATAATATACAACGATTACTTTACCACTAAACAATAACAAGGCTTGCATGCCACTTCCAGAAGTACATGCTCTAAGTATATAACAGCATTGGTCCCTCTATACTCAATTTTTTTCAGTCTGGTGGCGACGGCACATTCAGTTGTTTGGCGTTGACATTATGGACGTAAATAATGAATTTTTATTATATTTTATTTAATGAATGAACCAATATTATAAAATAATATTAGCATTCTGCACTGAAGGTCGTCAGTAGCTACTAAACAAAACAAAAATGAAGAAAATCGGTTAAGAGACAGAGGAGAGAATGGTACCTAATCGTTTTGTCTTTGCCTATTTATATATAGATAAGAGAAAATAGCCATATTGGCAAAATGGGAGTTAAACATAAAGAGATGGAGAGAGATTTAAGTAAATGAGGAAAGAGAGTTGGTTAAGAGTCAGATGGTAGAGGACACACCTTAGAGACAGGACGCTTAAATTCGCCCTTTTGGGTACCAACAGTTACAACTCGAATTACGCCGTCCGCACCAGAATGGACATCAATTACACGCGCTAGCGCCCACTGCAAAGGTGGTGAATTATCTTCCTTCAAAAGGACAAGAGTACCAGTATTAATAGGCGTGCTTGAGTCACTCCACTTACCCTTTGTTGAAGAGTGTGTAGGTATTCCTTATGCCATCTTTCCCAAAAGTGCTGATGCATACGTTGAACTAGTAGTAAACGAGTGAGATGAGATAACTTCAGTCCTGATGTATCGGGATCAGGAACTGTGTTTAGAGGAAACAAAGTGAGAAAATGAGAAGTTGAGAGTGGTAGTAAGTCATTGGGACTAGAGCTGGCAGCGCATAAAGGGTGAGAGTTTTTCTTAAGAGCCGCAATATCTTGAGAATAATGTTGAGTCTGGGCAAGGTTACTGAGAGTTGACAAAGATTTATCCAAATCAGCAGTTGAAAATCAGTGGTTCTGGGCAGATTGAGGATGACGTGAGTTGTGAATAAATCTCATAGAGTAAGACATTATTCGGAGAATTTTCTGTAGAGATGAAAACTTATTAAGAAGATTTTCTAGAAAATTGTACTGAACTGAGAGAGTGCATACAAGTTTACGTTGCTCTACGGTAGTTTCAGGTATATAATCGAGACATGGGAGAACCTCAGGAGACCACTGGGATTCCGGAAGCGAGAGCCATGACGGTCCCGGCCACCATAAGGAACTCTCGGCAAGAGGTTGAGGTAATAGTCCTCGAGAAGCAGGATCGGCAGGATTTTCTTCAGATCGCACATAACGCCATTGAGATGGAGCCAGTCTTTCTTGAATTTGAGTTACCCGCTTGGAAACAAATGTAACCCATCGGTGAGGTGATCTTCTTATCCAAGCCAAGGCAACAGTAGAATCCGAGTAGGCCTTGATCGACGAAAATTCAAGCTTTCTGCCTAGAGAATCTTTTACGACGACTAATAACTCTGAGAGAAGTAGAGCAGCACACAATTCTAGTCGAGGTACAGAAATTGTCTTGAGTGGAGCAACGCGGGATTTACTACACATGAAATGACAGCAATATTTGTTGGAAGATGACTCAAGACGAAGATAAACAACTGCAGCATATCCCCTTTCCGATGCATCGGCAAATCCATGCAACTGTGCCGAACAAAAAGGAAATGTGAGAACTAGTCGAGGAATGTGAACTTGAGAGAGAACGTCTATCTGAGTAGTCCACTTATGGATGACAGAAGCATCAGGAGTAGCATCCCAATCGATACCACTAGCCCATAATTGCTGAATAATTAATTTCATTGAGAGAGTACGGGGTGTTAGAAATCCTAATGGGTCAAAGATTCATGCCAATTCTGAAAGTATTGAGTGTTTGGTGCATAAGTTATTAAATGCATGAACCTTAAAACAAAAATGGTCTTGAGAAGGATTCCATTGGGATCCGACAATTTTTATTGTCTGGTTAAACTCGAGATCGAAATCCAGAGAAAGAGCTTCAGAATGAATCTGTGAAGCGGGCAAATGAGAAAATAGAGCAGGTTTATTACTAGCCCATTTACGCAGCTCAAACTGACCTTTTTGGAGTAGAGATATCAATTCTTTCTGAAGTTGAAGAGCATGAGAGATAGAATCTGCACCAGTACAGAGTAATTATCCTTATACAGATGAGCAACATTGAATAGAGTACGTATTGCTAAATACGGAGAGAAACTAACTCCATAAGTAACAATCGATAATCCTGAATAGGGGTATCCTGATAGAAACGCCACAAAATACGTTGGTAATCTCGATGATGTTCAGCGATGAGAATCTGACGGAACATCTGCCTTATGTCAGCTGTGAAGCATACTGCATAGAGTCTGAAGCGAAAAAGAATCGAGATTATGTTCTGCTGTAACTTGGGACCGGAGAGTAGGATGTCATTAAGAGGCCCTCCTTGATTGTCAACAGCAGAAGCATCGACGACAACTCTAAATTTGGAGCTAGTAGGAACTATAGCATGATGCGGAATGTAATAACTGGGTTGAGATATTTCGAGGCTGGGTATTAATTTCATGCGGCCAGAGTTGAGATAATCTTTCATGAGGTCCTTGTAGCGTTCATACAAAACAGAGTCTTTTAACATCCTCTGTTCCATTGACAAGAATCTTTTGAGAGCTACATCACGAGATCCTTGGAAGTGAAAGTGTGAATGTTTAAAAGGTAATTCGACAGTAAACCTCCCTGTGGATATACGAGAAATAGTATGAGAAAAGAGGTCCTCTGCCTGTATATCCTCCATAGAAATTGCTGGCAATTTTAGAACCTGATCTAAGATTCAAAAGCGCATTACAGAGTCTTCTAGTGAAATACTAGGTATAAGAGTGCTCACTGAGACGGAAGGAAAGTCTACCTTTCCCATGAGAATCCATCTCAGAGTAGTTTCCAAGGCTACAGGGCCACAGAATCGGGGTTGCAAGGTATCACCCTTCCACAATGCAACAAAGAGCATATCTACTGGACGAGAAGTATTAAACTGAGGATCGGCGAGTTTTAAATGATTGAAACCTTTGAAATAGTCCAATGGGATATCCGATGAGGGCATATCAGAGGAAATTTGAGGTAAGACCAGAGCATCAAAATCGAAAACTGGAGTCAAAGCTCTGCGAGGCCGAAGCATACAAGAAACAATATGTGAGGATTGAGTATTTATTCTGCCCACACCTCCAATACTAAGAGGTGTAGTGCTCTTGAATAATCCGAGTCTCTCACAACACTTACTGGTTATAAGATTACATTGGCTTCCACTATCTCGAAGAACCCTAACCGGTTGACAATGACCACGAGCATCCTTTATCTCCACTAGAGCAGTGGATAAGAGAACGGTACCCTGCACTCCTGTGAGAAGAAAAATATTCGAAGTGCGGGGTTGAGAATTAATACAAGGATCCGCCGAGGCAATCTTGAGAGTATGAGATGAGGTTTCTTCCGATCTAATACTAGAAGCGAGCTGAGTATTTGGTAAAGCCCGAAGGTGAGTGTGAGTTGCGCAAGGCATCAATAAAATGCAAAAAAGTATGATGCTTGCGAGAATATTTTCTACAGCAATTTGTAGAGGAGCATCGAGAAGATGTATGCTTATATCCTAAGCAATTTGTGCACCATCCATGGGTATGAGTGATACCAAATCTATCATGAGGAAATTTTGAGAGAAACGCAGGGCAATTATAAATGCGGTGTGCGGTTTTACAAAGGGGATAGATGATGTCACTAGAGAAATGAGATTGAGAATTTATGACATACGTACTGGCAGAATTATTTTTTGATTGTTTAAAACGGGGAGAATTAACTTTAGATTTACTAAAAGCACCGGGGGGGACTGTGGATAATATTGAGAGAATCCAGAGCGGCGCATTGTCTCTCCAAGCAATTCAGCAAAATATCAAAGTATAGATCTTCCAGTTCCGAAGCGCAGTCTCGCTCAAACCTCAGAGCGGTATCTCAGTCGAGTCTTTCGAACAGCATTGTGAAGAGAATGAAGTCCCATTGCTTCACAGGAAAGCCCATATTTTCCAACACAGAAAGTTTCTCACTAAAAACATCAACTAGCTCTCTGAGTCCTTGAGAGCTTGAGAGTTTTTTAGATCCAGAAATAGCCTGCCAATAAAAGTTAGCAACTAAACGCTTATTTGCATAGCGCATGCGCAATGCGTTATAAGCAACTAAGTAAATGTCACCTGTCAAGGGAGACGATTTTAAGAGTTTAAGTGGAGCGCCGTGAACCAAGCCTATTAAGTAATTAAATTTGTCGACATTTGAGAGCGAATCGTTATTATGAATCACAGAGTTAAACATATCAATAAATGTTTGCCATTCACGGAATTCACCAGAGAAGTGTGGCATTTCTATTTTTGGGAGTTTTACATTAGTGCGAGGGATACTAGTGTTACGGAACTCAAGTGAGTCTCTAGAGTCATCAAAAAGCTGCATGTGAATAGCTTGAATTTCATAAAAACTTGTCTATAAAGCACGAGCTATCCCGATTTGCCCATCTAAATCAGCATTATCTTGTGCAGACATAATAGTTTGAATGATATTCTGCTGCCTATCAAAGGCTTCGCGAGTTGCTTCTAAGCGGTTGTATCTACATTTGAAGTTATTATGCATAGTTCTATCAGTAAGAGATTGCTTCGCAATGTTCAACAATTCTTCTACCATTCCAATTTAAGCTTTGCGTTAAGAAATGGCAAGATTTAATTTTCTATCCGCCATTGTGAAGTATAATAATATGAGCCGAACACAAATAATAACTGCTGAACTAAGCGAATCAAATTAAAAAACGACAATAGTGAAAATTAATACGAGTTAATTAACTGAGAGCAGCATTCATGAGCCCCACTGTACACTAACATGACAATTACACGATTTAAAGAGAAAATATCAATAACTATAAATGAATATTCATAAAATTAATAAACTACAAGTTTATAGAGACAGACTGTATATCTGTATCATAAATAAAATGCGAATGAGTGGCAAATTCCTTAAATGACAAAAAAATGTCTGGTAAACATCGACAAACTGAACGAGATTTTATTATTGAAATAAACAAAACAGCCATCGATTTAACAATGAAACTAGTGCAATGTTAAGAGATTAAAATTATTATTTTATAATTGCGAGAAATGTATTTAATAAACACTGGAGGTTAATGAGAAATTAATATATGAGTATTAACGAAAACGCAAAATAAAGAGAGTAAATTAAAGGTGAAAATTTTAGAAAGAAATGTCATTCTAAATTAACCTCTTCTTTGTGAGTGGCGCTTGCGTGTTGATATTTGTAGACATGCGTAATTATCTGACCCTAAGGTGTGTGGAAATAATACGCGGGAAACAAATAGAATGGCTAATTATGAATGCAATTTTCTTTTTTGAGAATTTAAAAATGTACCCAATTGATAGCGATAAATCAAAATAAATCAATCTGGCTCGATTGGGCCAAAAAATGTAGTGAATTGGATTAAGTGGACTGTAGTTTGAGTTGGTTCTATTTTAATAAAAAACTCAATTGCCCTTCTTAAGAAAACTCTTACCTTGTCTACGAGTTAGATCTAGTAAAGGCCTTGGGAAATCTGCCATCCATGTATTTGTCTGCATTCGGCGCGGGTAGCCGGCCTTAACCCTGGGTTTTTAGGCACAACTAGAGTTTATAATGTTGGGCAATGCGCACTCACGAGGGGGTTTACAATAAGTGAGTAATAGCTGCACACGCACTTTGGGGTTGCACTAGGCACCACATAGGATAACGTTTTTTCCTTGAGAGTTTCTAGCGAGGTCCGTACTGGACGAGAGGCGAACAGCAAGTCTTTCCGCGATTGCGCTTAGGGCACAGAGTTTTTTCCAAGCAATTGAGAATATACATATATAAATATAAAGGCTGTCTCTTTTAAACCCAAAAAAGACAGAGTGTTCTGAACAGGATGCTTTATTTCAATGTATTACAATTATTAATACTAGGCAACACGTATAGCATAGCCCTATCCTTATGATATAAATCTATAGTAAAACATGTTATTCTAAGCGGTATGCCGTATGCTCATAGGTGGGCATTAACTCGTTAATCCGTTAATCGTTGATTAACGAAGTTAACAATCTGGTGAACGGATTAACTTTTAAGCTAACTTCGAAAAATATTAACGCTCTTACTAACTTCCGTTAAATTAAACTTTGGTTAATTTTAGTCCGTTACATTAATCATTTATTGACATGCTGTCATTTTGTGTGTTTGAATTCCTCGCCACGCCAGGCTCGTACGTTTGACGGGTCGAATGGTGAACGATATCATATCGATGATATTGCGAAATGCGAAGTGCGCGTTTGAATGTGATGCTATATATACTTAATGCTCTTGGAGGGATATAATGCTATGCGTGGTGTGAGTGTAAACAAGTGTGCTCAAAAACAGTCAAGTCAGTGCCAGAGATCATAGATGTCAGTGCCTTGTTTGATCTATGAGTGCCACTGCCAGTGAATACGACAAATTATTTTGTTAGCTACCTAACTAATCTACTACTGGACAATTTTTGACACCCAAAGACCTGCTCTTCATCGAGTTATGACCCAGATGAACTCACAAGCTTTCATTGATCAAGATGTGGCTATCATGAAGGAGTATGTGAAGGTAAATATCATTTACTTAACGTACCTAACATTTTATTTTTATTTAGCCGTTCAGTTACTTTACCTAATCTAAACTACTAGTAAGTACATATCATATTATAATTTTATTATAATTTCCTTACAGGTCATGTCACCAGTGACTAGGGCGCTAGACTTAATTCAGGGTGGAGCTCAAGCATATCTGGGGACTCTACTACCAACCATTGTGACAACAGCGTTCAAACTAGAAGACCTTAGCCACCAAGTGCATTGGTGTGCTCCTTTGGCCAATGCCCTGTATCTGAAATAAAAAAAAGATTTGAACCGTTTATGGAAGACGAAGTATGCCCGCTAACTGCAGCCTTTCACCCCAAGTTCCGTCTACTGTGACTGCAACAGTATGATAGCAGCAAATTCTCAACAGTTAGGAAGTTTATGGAATCAAAAGTTGAAGATGATATGATTAAAGAAGGGGAAGCAATCGAAAAGGATAATATATGAGTATTAGCGGAAGCAGCAATAATGAAGAAGAAGGGGATGATTTTTACAGCACTGTTACTCAGTCTGAGGTCTATAGGCAACAAATCTTTGAAAAACAAAGCTCAGAATGTGATGAGAACTTAGCTAGACACGAAGTCAAAAGAATCTTTTACGGATGCTGCCTTTCTAGGTGAACCAGTTTTAATAGACCTTTTTATTAAATATAACATGGCTATCTAGTGCTCCACAAGAATGTCTTTTTTCTACGGGTAAAGATATTTTACGGGCTAAACGATGATATCTGCATGATACCTAATGCAAAATTACGATTAAAAATAGCCTTATCTCTGGCTACTTTATTATCGAAATAAATAAATGTGTTTAATTATTCTTTCTATTTGTTTTTTTTTAATTTTATTACCTATTTGACCTATTTCTCCCAGCCCAAAAGTAGTATAAGTTTCAAATAGTTAACTTTTAACGGTTAACTTGCCTTAGATTTTCGAAAATTTAACGCTATACCGATTATCGAAGTTAACTTTTTAACTAAGAAATTAACGATTAACCAAGTCAACTTTTGGATTAACTATTCCCACCTTTGCGTATGCCCTAGTAGCGTATTGGTTTGGTAGAATTTGCTATTTTATTGGGACAATTGAAACATAAAGGAAATTATGAGCTTGAGCTTCAAAAGCTATCAAATATGGAAAGGGAAATTAAAGTTTCAAATTTGAACGAATCGTTATGAATGATTTCAAATGGTTTCTTTGGAGTAGTTTTCAATTGAAAACGGGATGACGAATTTTTTTAAATAATCAATTAATTTGAGCCAATAATATTTTTGTTTAAGTTTGCGTTGAGATTTTATTTATAAAAGTTTGTTGTCTATGTTCACATGTTACATCAAAAAGAAATTTATTTGATTTTAAGAATTTAGGAGATGAAGTTTTTAATATTTTGACAACAATTCTAAAGATTTCTTAATTAAAAGGGGTAATTTTGGAAATAAAAAGCATATTGTCTTGTATTTCGAGCTAATTCCTTTATAAATTGAATTAGCTATTGTCGAATAGAGTTCGTTCTTACGTATAAATAGAAATGTGTTCAAATTACAGAATCTTCGAAAATTTACTTATTTTGTTTCGAGGATTGTCACTGACTTTGATAACAAGAATTTGATATTGAAAGTAATTAACCGATTTGCCAGTTATTTTAAATGAATAGTTGTGGTAAAACTATCGGTTCTTCTACACTAGTGTGAGTAGTATTGTTATCATAGTTTCCGTGAAAAATTAAGACAATTTTCGTTTAGTTTAATTTGGGTAAATAGCTAGGTACTGAAGATGAGGATCACCATTATTTTTTTTAACGTTTAATCGGACTATTTCATAGTCAACATTTGTTGTATTAATTGGAACCAAGTGTGTTTCGATTGTGTGTTCTAATTTGATTTTTGTTTCATAGTGATTTAGATGAAATTTGGAAATTGGTTTTTCATTATTTTATATACAATTATAGGCCGGTAGACGGTGACAGATTACACGACAGGATTTTCTCGTTGATGCCTCGGGGATTCAAAGTTTGAGTACTCCTAGCGAAAATTTGACCGGACCCATGGTGCCAACACTGTAAAATTTCAATTTTCTTTTGCACACCAAATCACGTGACATGGTTATGCCATATTTATATTAAGATTAGAAAACTTCGACGGTATTCAAAATTATTTTGGCCTTGGAAAATCTGGGAATGTTTGTACTATTTTCGCGTATATTTCTTAGGAATAAAAATAATAATATTTTTTAAATAAATAGTTATCACCCGACTTCAAAGTATAATTAAAAAGTTGAAAACAAAATATAACACTAGACAATAAAATACACATTCAATGTTGTTAGGTATCTACAAACTAAGTAAAAAATCTAAACATCAAAAGGTGCTTATTCAGTACAACTTACCTACATATCTAATATATTGTATGTTTACATTTTTAACACTGCTTGTAGGTACCTAACAACACTGAATTTGTTATTTATTGTCTAGAGTAGATAGGCTAACGTGGTACTGGGACACTTTTCATGTTTTAGTTGAAGATGGCATGAGGGGGTTACCATGAGATCACATAACTAGATGTGTCAAGTCTGCTGAAGAATGGACAATAACCAGTAGGTGACATTAATAATATCTGTGACACTTTGATTTTTATTAGGCGATAATATATTTAACAATTCTGATTTATTAGGTGACATTAATATTTGTGACACTTTTAATTACGTGACATTTGTAAAACTTTGAATTGTTAAGACAAGTGTCATCAAAATTTGTTTTATTGAAACATTTGGTGACAAACTTTAACAATTGGAGACAAGTGTCAGCTAAATGTAACTCTTGATGTGAGCAACATCCAAAACACGCAGATCACGCGTGATGTGCATGATATTTAAACACTCAGTTCACTCATGATGTGAGTGATTTGATTTTTGGTTATTAGGTTTTACACAAGGAAAAATAAAAAATGTATGTAATATTTAATTTTGGTTTATTATCTATACTATACTATATACATTTATCTACAATATATATATATATATATATATATATATATATATATATATATATATATATATTATTTCACCATTTTTGCCTCTCCTCGAACTCCCCCCAGTCGTTTGTGGGGTTATTGCTTGAATTGGAGGCATGTTATAGGCATATTCCATTGGTGGTGGTGGTGGCGGTGGAGTGTTGTATGTTGCTGCCACATCCTCCCGTCTCCTTTTTTTATTTGACTCATCTGTTGTGGATGTGGATGCAGTTACTATTATGTTTTCCAATATTTCCACTTGGTTTTATTACTGTCCTTGGAAGTTCAGTTGTAGGTTGAGGTAGGGTTTGATTTATTGGTAGTGGTAGAGCTTCTTCATCCTCCTGCGAAAAATTAATTTTTAATTTTTCGATGCCGCTACACAATAATTTCAACTCCTCCTCATTATCGGCGAAAACCCGCATATAATTAACTGGTAGTTGCCTCAGTTTTTTATCCACTGTCTCCTTTTTGGGGCAGTAACTGAGTGACAAATATATTTTGTCACCAATGACATTAATACTTGTCCTTCCGAATCTAAAATATAACAGTTTAAATGTTAAAACCTATAAAAATTAAAATATGGTAATATGAATACTTACAAGAACAATTTTTTTAAAAATACCACCAACAAATTAGTTGATAGGATCTCCTTATTATTGGATTCAATAATAAATGTCGTCGGCACATTCATGTTTTTTTTCTTTGTAGATCTCTCTTCAACGGTTGACTGAATGGTATGAATGAATATTAACTAAATATTGCTTTTATAGCTATTAGAATTAAAATAATAATGATGTTAAAAATAATTAATCACACAATTTTCAAACCAAAGTTCAATAAAAATTTACACAAGTAATATTTATCTAATAAGATTAATTGAGTTGTTTACTTAAACTACTTTAACATGAATAATAAGCTTGGGCTAATTAAAGTATTGGAAATATTACATTACATTGATAAATGATAAGTGCTGCAAGTTTATAATAAAAAAATGTATACATGCAATCTAACATGAATAACAAGGATGTTTTTAATAAGTTAAAAGCTTGAGATAATTAAAGTAATGGAAATATTACATTACATTGATAAATGACAAGTGTTGTAAGTTTATAATAAAAATGTATACATACAATCTAGCATGAATAACAAGGATGTTTATAATTAGTTAATTAGATTATTAGAAATTTAAGATTTGCGTCATATGATAAAAGAATGTATACATGCAATTTACATGAATAACAAGAATGTTTTTAATTGAACTACTGGAAATTTATGATTTGCGTCAGACGATATAGAATGATAAATATTTTAATCAATTTTAACACATTTAACGTTTATACTTCATAGCAATCAGTTGTATTCCGCTATTAAAATAAAATATGAGTACCTCTAGTGAAATAAATACATTAGTTGAAGGTGTTGTGTCTAAAATTCAACAAGTAGGTAAGTTAATTAAAACTAAAGATGATTATTGTAAATGGGTAAAATATTTAAATTCTACTATTTTGATTTAAAAAAAATATTTTAAACGTAATGTATCTGTATTAGATAGAAAACACTTTTTAAAATTAGAATCAAACTTATCACTATTATAATATTTCAAACAAAAATTTTCATATCAAAAAAGAAAGAATTTTAAAAACAGTAAGAAACAAAATTTAATTTGGCAAGATTTAGAATCGTGTTTTAATAATCGCGCGAGAACTTGAGCAATCATTAATTTGGGTATAAGGGATCCCTTAGAATTTTTCAATAAAGCTCATAGGTCTTTTATAAGTAAAGTAAAAACTGAACTTCAAAATTCACTATTGAAAGTAAATGTACACTATTAGCTAATTTTGTTAAACCTCAATCTGGTGAAACAGATATTAAGCATTTCCAAACAAAAAATAGAGTAATTGATTTTAATACAAATTTGAAATTATTTTATGATGATCACATTAAAAGTTCAATTTTAGCAAAATTAGAGGAATTTCAAGAAATCGACTCAGGTTGGAGTCTTTATGAAATTCTCCACTTAAAAGTAAATTTTAATAATTATACTGATGTTGTCCCTGTTTGTTTAAGTAAAATTGAATCTTTGAGAACCATAAATTTACTAATGCTTCCATTAAATTATAATGATGGTGGTGATGATGATGATATAGAAATGAATTTGGGTGAGAGGATAAATTCCCATCAGAATTATTATCATTTTGCATTAATAAAAGATTTATCCAGATTGCTTAATAGACAAAGCAATGATTTAAGCCATAAAAAATATTATTGTCATAGATGTTTGAATCATTTTTATTCTCAGGAAAGTTTACATAAACATATGATAACTTGTAGACATATGAATAAGAATAAAATTATAACTCCAACTGAACAGGAAAAATTTGTTTCATTTTCTGATTTTAAAAATAAAGAGAAAGTTCCCTTTGTAATATATGCAGATTTACAATGTATACTAGAGAAGGTTAATGAGCCTGATTGTAGTAGTAGTATTATTAAATATCAAAAACATGTTCCATGTAGCATTGCTTATTACTTAGTTTACAGTTTTGATAATTCCCTTTCCAAATTTGAATTATATACAGGAAAAGACTGCATTAATTGGTTTGTTAAACGTCTACAACAAATTGCAATGAATTTAAATCCTATATTCCAAAATATAACTCCAATGATTTTATTAACGAGTTCACAATTAAATGATTTCTCATTAGCTCAAATTTGCCATATTTGTGGGAAAATTTTTACTGAAACTGATATAAAGGTTAAAGATCACTGTCATTTTTCAGGAAACTATAGAGGGGCTGCTCATTCTTCCTGTAATTTAAATTATAAAGATGATTTTATGATACTACCTGTAGTTTTTCATAATTTATCCGGTTATGATAGTCATTTTATTATTAGGGCATTAGCAAAAGATATAGCTGGTGCCATAGATTTACTACCAGTTAATAAGGAGAAATACATATCATTTACTAAATATATTTCTAACACAAATTTAAAGTTTAGATTTTTAGATTCCTTCCGTTTTATGGCTAGTAGTTTAGATAAATTAGGGTCCTATTTAGAAGATTCTGAAAAAGTAATTATTAGAAGTTTTTGTAAAACTGATGAGCAATTTAAATTTTTATCTAAGAAAGGTATCTTTCCTTATGATTATTTAGACAACTGGGATAAATTAACAGATTCTAAATTACCATCAATTAAAGATTTTTTTAGTTCTCTTAAAAATTGCAATGTTGGAAAAAGTGATTATGAACATGCACGTAAAGTTTGGAATACTTTTAAAATACAAAATTTACGTGAATAAATGGAGTTATATTTGAAAACTGATGTTCTATTGCTTGCTGATGTTTTTGAAAATTTTAGAAAAGTTTGTTTAAAAACTTATAATTTAGAATGTTTGAAATATTATACAGCTCCAGGCTTAGCTTATGCTAGTTGTTTAAAGATTTCTAACGTTACATTAGAATTACTTACAGATATTGATAAAATTATGTTTATAGAAAGGGGAATTCGAGGTGGAGTTTCCCAATGTAGTAATAGATATGGAAAGGCAAATAATAAATATATGGGGAAGGAATATGATTCAAATCAACCCACCTCATTTTTAATGTATTTTGATGTTAATAATTTATTTGGGACTGCAATGTGTGAATGTTTACCTGTTCGAGATTTTAAATGGATTGAAAATGTCGACTATTATAAAGAAGATATACTTAATAACCCAGATAATTCTGATATAGGATATATTCTTGAGGTTGATTTAGAATACCCTTCAGAGCTACATCATCTTCATAAAGATTTTCCTCGATGCCCCGAAAGTATGAAACCGCCAATGTCATCATCAAAACACCCCAAATTATTAACAACACTTTTTGATGAAAAAAATTATGTTATTCATTATAGAAATTTAAAACAAGCGTTAAGTTTAGGTTTAAAACTTACAAAGGTTAATAGAATTTTAAAATTTAAGCAATCTGCTTGGTTGAAATCGTATATTGAATTAAATACAAATTTAAGGAAACAAAGTAAAAATGATTTTGAAAAAAAAAATTATAAACTAATGAATAACGCAGTTTTTGGTAAGACTATGGAAAACGTCCGGAAATATAAGGATGTTAAATTAGTTACAAAATGGGATGGTAGATATGGTGTAAAAAATTACATATCAAAACCAAATTTCCATAGTTTAACCATTTTTGATGATGATATGGTAATAATTGAGATGAAAAGAATGAATGTTAAGTTTAATAAACCCATTTATGTTGGATTCAGTATTTTAGAAATTTCGAAAACAATTTTATATAATTTTCATTATAATTATATAAAAGTTAAATTTGGAGATAGAGCAAAATTATTATATACAGATACAGATTCATTAATTTATCACATTTTTGTAGATGATATTTATGAGCATATTAAGAAAGATAATCATAAATTTGATACTTCAGATTATTCTATAAATAATGAATATAACATACCTCAATTAAATAAAAAAGTTTTAGGGCTTATGAAAGATGAAAATAATGGTAGAATTATGATTGAATTTATTGGGTTAAAATCAAAAATATATACCATAAAACTTTTTTATACAAGGGAAGAAAGGGAAGCCGAAAAAATGAAATTGAAAAATCTTTATGAAGGTGATGTAGAGGCTAGCTTAAATAATTTAGGTATTATTAAAAAAGATAAAGGAATAACAGAGGCATCTTTGAAAAGAATAACATTTGAAGATTACTTTCAATGTTTGTTTAATAAAACTAATTTCAATGTAAATGAGAAACTTATTAGAAGTAAAAAACATGAAGTGTATTCTATTAATCAAAGAAAAGTTGCTTTAACTCCGTTCGATGATAAAAGAATTGTAAATTATATCTCTACAGATACATTACCTTGGGGTTTTAAAAATGTTTAAATAGGGGGGTTTTAAAATAATAATCATCTCAAGTTTTTCTTAATATTCACTGTAATGAAGGGCATAACACCAAAACGTTGAAATACGTTAAACTGGACCCAAAAGCTTTCACCCCAACAAGAGCGTCCAATAAATCAGCTGGCTTCGATTTAAAAAGCTTGGAAGAGTGCAATATACCGCCCTAAAGTAGAGCCCTAATTAAAACTGGGATAAAAATAGAGCTACCTGAGGGGTGCTATGGAAGAATAGCCCCAAGATCAGGATTAGCCCTGCATAATTATATTGATGTTGGGGGTAAGTTTTACTAAAATAAATTAATTAAATAATATTAATTCACTTTTTCAACAGCTGGGGTTGTGGACGAAGACTACCGAGGAGAAATGAAAGTACTATTGTTCAATCATGGGTGCCAGAACTTCATCGTAAAACCCGGCGATCGGATAGCACAGTTAATTTGCGAGAAAATTTACTATCCTGAGTTGGAGGAAGTTGAGGTATGTATACAGATATGTATATACATTTTTATTTCAATATACATTTTCATTTCAGCATTTATCATCTGATACTCAACGGGGGGAAGGAGGTTTCGGATCGTCTGGAAGGTGAAGTTTAAAACAAAATTTTAAAATAAAATATTCATATATTAATTTATTAATATATATATATATATATATATATATATATATATATATATATATATGCCCAGAGCAAGAAGTGAACCACCTCTCAAAGAAATTCCCGGTAATAGTGGAACAAATACATTTTGGTCGCAATGGATTACTTCAGTAAATGGCCTGAGGCATAGAAGACTCTCAATCAAGAGGCAGCCACGGTAGCGACGGTGCTGGTAGAACAGTTATTCAGCAGGTTTTGCGTCCCGTTGGAAATACATTCAGACCAGGGGCGTAACTTCGAATCGAATGTATCCCAGAAGGTCTGTACGATGTTGGGGATCAGGAAAACGGGAACAACACCATTGCACTCACAGTCAGACGGAATGGTGGAAAGATTCAACAGGACATTGGAACAAGACCTGATTGGGATGAGCATATTCATCTAATCCTGTTGGCATATCGCTCGGCCGTCCATAATAGTACAGGCCTGGCTCCAGTCAGGGTCCTATTCGGAAAAGAGCTGCGATTACCCTGTGATTTGACTTTTCGCTCCCCCGAAGAACCTTCCCAAGCCATCAACGATTATGCTCCGACATAACATGCTGGCAATACACTAATTAGCCCGAACGCAGAGGTTGGCCATCAGTGACTAGGTGAAGACATAATATGACCTCAAAGCCAATTCATTCGGGTTGCAAGAGAGGGACAAAGTCTGGCTATACAACCCCCAACGGAGCAAGGGTATATCTCCAAAGCTTACGCCCGCCTAGGATGGTCCGTACGAGGTGGTCAAGAGGATTAATGACGTCGTCTACCGTATCCGTCGATACCTCAGGGCTAAGTTGAAGGTGGTCCATTTAGATGGACCCGCTCCTTACCATGGAGGGGATGTTTCTGACCGGGACGACCAGAATTAAAAGGAGGGCAGTGTTATAAATTATCTATTCCGTCCTTGGCGAGTAACGTTTTTGCTCGAAGAATTCGATGCGGATTTTAAAAGGAGCGGCCCAGCATCGAGGAGTTAGTTATTTATTGCGAAGAGATTATTTCGTGTTATTATTGTGATATTCGAATCAGCTCTTGTGAATATTTGATGTAAATAAAAGTTTCTAGAAAGTGATACTTAGTGAATATTAGTTTTTAATTAATTGAACCCTCGGACTTTATAACAATATCTAGCCTCAAATATTTTATTCCTGAAGATTGTTAAAGAATAAACGGAAATAAGAATTTTCAGTTTAACTGTAAACATCGACCAAAGAAATTTACTACTTACTTAAACGTCAATGGAAATAACGTGTATATTAATAAATAGAATGTTATACCAACCTACACTCTTAGTGAGGACTGTAAATGGTTGCCGATTATATGTCCTCACTTATTGCATAGCATAATATTTGAATAGTCGTAAAAATATACGTCGTGAAAATATACATACGGTGAAGCGCCTTCAGTCTAAAATTCGGTGAACTAAATTTGCATTTTTCGTCAAAGTGAGGTCCAGTCAAAATAATGCTAGAATTAATAATTACACATTTTGGGACTATTTGAGAGTGATATACAAAGTGAGGACCGTATACGGTCCTCTTTTTGACTTGGACCTCACTATTACCGGGAATTTCTTTGAGAGGTGGCTCACTTCTTGCTCTGGGCATATTTATATATATATATATATATATATATATATATATATATATATATATATATACGTCCTCACTTTGTATATCACTCTCAAATAGTCCCAAAATGTGTAATTATTAATTCTAGCATTATTTTGACGGGACCTCACTTTGACGAAAAATGCAAATTTAGTTCACCGAATTTTAGACTGAAGGCGCTTCACCGTATGTATATTTTCACGACGTATATTTTTACGACTATTAAAATATTATGCTATGCAATAAGTGAGGACATATAATCGGCAACCATTTACAGTCCTCACTAAGAGTGTAGGTTGGTATAACATTCTATTTATTAATATACATGTTATTTCCATTGACGTTTAAGTAAGTAGTAAATTTCTTTGGTCGATGTTTACAGTTAAACTGAAAATTCTTATTTCCGTTTATTCTTTAACAATCTTCAGGAATAAAATATTTGAGGCTAGATATTGTTATAAAGTCCGAGGGTTCAATTAATTAAAAACTAATATTCACTAAGTATCACTTTCTAGAAACTTTTATTTACATCAAATATTCACAAGAGCTGATTCGAATATCACAATAATAACACGAAATAATCTCTTCGCAATAAATAACTAACTCCTCGATGCTAGGCCGCTCCTTTTAAAATCCGCATCGAATTCTTCGAGCAAAAACGTTACTCGCCAAGGACGGAATAGATAATTTATAACACTGCCCTCCTTTTAATTCTGGTCGTCCCGGTCAGAAACATCCCCTCCATGGTAAGGAGCGGGTCCATCTAAATGGACCACCTTCAACTTAGCCCTGAGGTATCGACGGATACGGTAGACGACGTCATTAATCCTCTTGACCACCTCGTATGGACCATCCTAGGCGGGCGTAAGCTTTGGAGATATACCCTTGCTCCGTTGGGGGTTGTATAGCCAGACTTTGTCCCTCTCTTGCAACCCGAATGAATTGGCTTTGAGGTCATATTATGTCTTCACCTAGTCACTGATGGCCAACATCTGCGTTCGGGCTAATTAGTGTATTGCCAGCATGTTATGTCGGAGCATAATCGTTGATGGCTTGGGAAGGTTCTTCGGGGGAGGGAAAAGTCAAATCACAGGGTAATCGCAGCTCTTTTCCGAATAGGACCCTGACTGGAGCCAGGCCTGTACTATTATGGACGGCCGAGCGATATGCCAACAGGATTAGATGAATATGCTCATCCCAATCAGGTCTTGTTCCAATGTCCTGTTGAATCTTTCCACCATTCAGTCTGACTGTGAGTGCAATGGTGTTGTTCCCGTTTTCCTGATCCCCAACATCGTACAGACCTTCTGGGATACATTCGATTCGAAGTTACGCCCCTGGTCTGAATGTAGTTCCAACGGGACGCAAAACCTGCTGAATAGCTGTTCTACCAGCACCGTCGCTACCGTGGCTGCCTCTTGATTCAGGGTCTTCTATGCCTCAGGCCATTTACTGAAGTAATCCATTGCGACCAAAATGTATTTGTTCCCCATCACACTCCCGGGAAATGAACCGGCGACATCGATGGCAATTCTCTCAAAGGGAACGCCCACATTGTACTGCTGCATTCTTTCCTTGGTCGGGGTCTTCGGGCTCTTACTGGCTGCACAAGTGTCACATTTCCGGCACCAAGCTCTGACGTGTTCGAAGTAATTTCCCAGTAGTACCGCTGGCTAACTTTGTCTAGTATTTTATTCATACCCAGATGACCCCCGATAATCCCATCATGTACTTCGGTCAGGTTGGCAGGTACCTTTTTTTTGGAACTACCAGCTGGGACTTGGTTTCTCGACCATTAGTGCTTTCCCAAATTCGCTTGAGCTTACCATTCTTTACTCTTACTCTTTACTCCATTGGGCCCATAACGATTTCAGGACGCCCGAGTATCTAGCTACTTCGTCCCTTCGTGGTCTAGGTGCCCCTCTCTTTTTGAGCGACAAGATGCACTGTTCCGTTGTCCAGTCTTCATTGGCCTGCACTAAGATCTGTCTGATGGAGATACCTTCTCGCTGTTCGGTCTTCAGACAATGTCCGCATTCTACTCTACAGGGTCTTCTTGATAGGGCATCGGCATTATTGTGCAAACGGCCGGCACGATGTTCCACCTTGAAATCGTATTGCCAGTTGTTCTTCCGGTGTCTTCATGTCCAGTAGCCATTTGAGGCCGGCATGATCTGTCCGGATTAAGAAATGACGACCATAGAGGTATTTATGAAAATGATCTACAGCCCTTACTATTGCAAGAAGTTCTTTTGTGGTGACGCAATAATTTCTTTCCGATTTCGAGAATTCACGGCTGTAGTACTCGATCACCATCTTGCACCTGGGGTAAGACGGCCCCCAAAGCTCTGTTGCTAGCGTCGGTGTCTAAAATGAACTTGCCGGAGTGTGTAGGAAAGGCAAGGATTGGGCTGGAACATAGTGCTGCCTTCAGTCTCTGAATGATATTTCGCAATCATGATTCCAACGGAAGGTCTCTTTCTCAGTGGTCTGCCAATGTAGAGGCGCGGCAATGGTGCCAAATCAATCAACAAATCGCCTGAAGTAGGAACATAGGCCCAAGAAGCTTCGGAGTTCATGCTTGTCTCTTGGGACTGGCCAATCACGGATGGCTTCTATCTTGTCCTCGTTGGTGCGGATTCCTGACTAGGAAAGACCGTGGCCCAAAAACTCTACTTTTTTGGAACATGGTACACTTCTTCGGGTTGAGTCTCAGGTTGGCGTTAATATCTGGAGTTCTGGTTTTACCCATGACCAGAATGTCGTCGAGGTATAATAAGCACGTTCTCCATGTTAACCCACTCAGGACATACTCCATTAGTCTCTCAAATGTTGCGGGAGCATTACATAACCCAAAGGGCATGACCGTGAACTGAAACAGCCCTTTACTAGTGGAGAACACTGTTTTCTCTCTGTCGTTTTCGTGTAGACCATCCTGCCAATATCCACTCTTTAGGTCTAGTGTGGAGAACCAACGGGAGCCTGCTAGTGTGGTCAGAGTGTCAATTCGGGGTAGTGGATAGCTATCTCTTTCTTCGTGACGTTTTTCAGCTTGCTGTAATCCACGCAAAATCTGGTGGTTCCATCCTTCTTTTTAACTAGCACGACGGGAACAGACCATGGGGTTATGGATGGCTCAATAACTCCGTTTTGTAAAATGGACTCGATGTTTTCCTCGACTGTTTGTTGTTGCCATAATAGTAGTCGTCTAGGTGGTATTCTGATGGGTTGAGCATTTCCGGTGTCTATTCGGTGCTGAATGATCTTGGTGCGCCGGTGGTTCTATCTTACCTGTTGAAAATTTGCCAGTACTTTGCGATAAATTGCTTTACTTTCTTCTGTTCCTCTGGTGTAAGGTGTGTCAAATTGTCAGCAAACTGTTGTAGGAACTCTTTACTGGGACCTGTCTCCTTTACTGATGTCTGGTAAACTTCTTTGCCATTGATGATGGTCTCTGCTGGCTCGAAACAAGCTATATCTTGACCATTAGCAATTCTAATGTCATTGTTGGGCAAATTCAGGACTCTAATTGGTATATTTCGTCCGGTTTTATCTATAGCCCGTCCAACTAAGTAGTCATGAGCCGAGTGTACGGGCTCCACCATTCCAACGCAGCTCTCAGGATTGCTTTCTAGCTGCCAATCAATTATCTGTTCCGTTCGACCGGGAATTCTGGTTGAGTATCTTGCCTCAATTTTTATGGAGGTGGCTGAACTGTTGACGGGCCGTGTCAATACAAATTCTTCAGTTAGGAACCGAAGAACATCATATCTCGGGTCGAACATAAATCCATGCTGGCTGTTTAGGTCCATACCAGTATGAAATCGTCCTCAATATTTGCTACCAGGACCCTATGCCGGATTCGGTTGTCCCCTAATTATAGTACTACATCTGCCTCACCCTGTATTGACATGGACTCACCGGTGACTGTTCTGAGCTGGATGTTGTTGGTAACTGGCCGGATTTCTGATGCCCTCAAAACTCCGGACTTGGCACTGGACACAGCGGCGCCGGTGTCGATGGTGATGGTAATTGCTCGGCCATTGATGGGCCCCTGATGAGTAGGCTGCTGCTATATCGGCAAAATCCCCGATGGATACTGTTCTGGGGGCTGGTGGAGGGTTAGTCAGCATTCGCCCCCTTATGCTGACTGATTGGAGTTTCCCTGGTTGGTGAAGTTGTTTTGGCTACTTCTGGTTGATGATCGTTCAGGTAGCCCCACTCTGCAGTCACGTTGAATGTGCCCTGTCCGTCCACACCGGTAGCATGCTCCTCTGTGGTCAGTTCAGAAACTGCTCGCACCCTCGGTTTGGACATATTCATGACTGCCTCTACTTCCAAGGCCCGAAGTAAATCTTCATTACTTTTCTTGATGCCACTAAGTCTTATAGTTCTTTGTACTTCCACATCCCTGATACCGTTTATGAAACTCTGTGTGACCAATTGGTCTTTCGTTTCCTCGGGCAGGTCTGGGTAATACAAGTGTACTAACCGTCTGATCTCTGCTTCGAATTCTTGATAGCTCTCTCCGGATTTTTGCGTTTTTTTACTTATTTGCACCTGGTATACTTGGCTCAGGGATTGATATCGTATCTTTTGTCCATGATGGCGATGATCTTGTCGAAATTGCCTTGACTGGAATGTTTTGGAGGATTTTTAAGGCCGGACCTTTTAAGGAAATTACAAGAGAGGTAGATTTTTCTTGGTTATCCCATCCACTAGCGGTAGCCACGGCTTCAAATTGCCGTTTATACATGGGCCAAGATGAACTGCCCTCAAATGTGAGTGATTTGCTAACGGAACCTTTGATACTAATGGTGTTTTGATATTTTTCTCGCTGTAAGTCCTGTTGAATTTTTTTAATTTCTGTTTCTACCTTGTTTTGGATGACACTGATTTTATCTTGTACTTCACTGTACTGCTTTTTTAATGGAACTGACTTGGTCTTGAATTGAACTGATTTCAAATTTTACTTGGCTTTGGATGGAATCGAGGTCATCTACTTTGGTTTGAAGAGTATCCATGGTATGTTTTATGGTCTTAATGTCCTCATTTATCTCTTTTATGTCTGACTCAACTATTTGCATTCTTTCATTAACTGTTTCATTAACTTGTGCTACTATTTGCATTAATTGTTTATCAATATTAGTTAAAATGTTTTCTAATTCTATCTTACGTTTTTAATGAAAAGATTTCACTAACCTTTGCTCGATTTCTTCTTTATGTTGTTTCTCCTTTTTTTCAAATCTGTTCAACTAAAGAAATCACTATTATATGGTCTGGAAGTTGCTTCTTTAACGGACCAGACACCTTTCTTATGGAAAAATGGACTTCCGTCAAATTGTTTGCAATTTTGGTATGTTGTAGAAGTTCACGTTCTGATAAAAAGAGTTTGTGCGCTCAAACAGTTTCTATTACTAGTTTTCGAGATACAGAGTGTTAAAGATCGAAAATGCCGCTTTTTGATATCGTATTTCCAATGATAGACGTGCTTTATTTCCGGTTATTGGAGAAAGTGTGATTTGTACATTATTGGGCATAAATATTTCACAAAACAATTGTCATAAGTTTTGGTGGATTACAGGGTATTTAAAAAATAGGTAAGATGAGACTTTTGAAAAAATATTTTTTTATTGCACAATTAATATCTCGTTAAATTAATAATTTCTTGGAAGTGCTTCATATATTATTTTTTCCTATTAATGACTCACCCTGTCCATACCATTCGTGGTGAAATTTTAATAAGACATTAAATAGATATCCGTCTCTTTATACTCAACGGGATGTTTAGCTGAATGCAAAAACTATACATACTGAGAAAATGTATTTTTTTATACTACCCCGTAGTTTTAAATTCTCTCCGTCAACTTTAAATGTTATTACATTTTAACGTTAACAAATGTTCAGTGTTTTACTGAGCAGAATATTAGTAAAATTGTATGAGTAGTTTTCGAGTTATAGAGTGTTAAACTTCAGAAATGTCACCATTATCGCATCAGATTTCTCATAATAGATGTGTTTTATTTCCCTTTATTGCAGAAGACGTGGTTTGCACATTGTTTGACACAAATATTCCACAAAAAAAATACTATTAATTTATTTTTAATTACAGGGTGTTTCTCATATACGTAACATGTGTTTTAGAAAACTCATTTTTTTATTATTATGTTGAATACATAAGAAGATCTAATTGCTCAGTTAATATAGTGTCAAAGAAATTAATTTTTGGACGTATTCATAAATTATACAGTGTAAGTTGTAAATATTGCTAAAGGGGGCATCTATTATTTATTCCATTAATAGGTAACCCTGTATAAACCATGCATCCTCGAATGTTTATATTAAATTATAGAAATCAACGACTCGTCACACTAAATTCTACAGGTTTGCAAAAATTGTACAAATTAAAGTATTGCAGTTTATACAGGGTTACTCATTAGTGGCAAAAAATGGTATATCCCCACTATAGCCATATTTACGACTTACACTGTATAATATATGAACACATCCAAGAACTCATTTCTTATTAATTGTGCGATTACATCTTATGTATTCATCGTTGTAATAAAAAATGGGTTTTCTGAAAAACATGTTACATATATTGGAAACACACTGTAATCAAAGATAATTAATGGTAATTGTTTTATTTAATATTTTTGTCAAATAATGCGTAAATTATCTTTCCAGCAATGTACGGAAATAAAACATGTCTGCTATGAGAAATCTGATAAGAAAATGGAAACATTTCCGATGTTTAACACCCTATATCTCGAAAACTTGTTATACAATTTTAACAATATAATAACACTGAATATTTGTTAACGTAGCAATGTTATAATATACAAAGTTGACGGAGATAATTTAAAATTACAAGATAGTATAAAAAGCTACTTTTTTTCAATATGTATACTTCTTGCAATGAGTTTAACATCCTATTGAGTATCAAGAGACGGATCATATATCTGTTTATTGTCTTATTAAAATTGCAGTACGAATGGTTCATATAGGGTGACTCATTAATGGGAAAAAACAATATATGTCTTCTCTAGCTATATTTATGGCTCAAACTGTATATTGTACGAAGCATATCCAAGAAATTATTACTTTAATGAGATATTAGTTGAGCAAAAACATCTTATGTTTAAATGAATTTATTTCAAACGCACCGTTCTGAGTCAGAACGTCTGACCCTGAATCGCCACAATATAAAAAAACGTAAACATATAACGACTAGTCAAAATAACTGTGAATTTGCCGGAATAATGCTATGGACCTCACTTCATGCGTAGATTTATAGGACGTTATCGCCACAATATACATAACAACTTAAATGTTGCAACTATGCGTCCAAGTTATATACTGTCCTCAGAATGTTAGTAGTACATTAAAATTATTGTTGGGCCTGAGTTAAATAGTAGCTTATAAGGTTCTCACTTCGTTTTAATATATTTAGGGAACAAAAAAATTTTATCTTACATTTTTTGTGTGTATATTAGTGAGAAAATTGAGGCTATTTTAGAATTAATATTTGCTGGATAAAAAAATTCCCTTAATTTTTATTCCTTCTGCCGGTTCTCACATCATGTGCTCTACAGTAGGCCCTCACTTTATACTACAGCTAAATTTATATATATATATATATATATATATATATATATATATATATATATATATATGAGATACGTATGTAGTCTTGGGATGTAGAGGTCAGGTTCAAATTAAAACAATTTAATCATTAGATTACAACGTTTCGGGGTTTAATATTACTTAATAATTTACCCCTTCATCAGGTAATGTGATTGTATGCCTTTTCACACCGTGGAGTTTACAGATTATATTACTATTTGTCATTTAAACATCAAACTGCTCTAGAAATTCTTATCCTGATTAAAATATAAAATACTATATACTACAAAATACGTTAAAAATTTTTTCTAGTCATGTTGACAACTGACAACACGGTGTTGTAAATTTTTAGGTATTTGCTGTTTGAAGACTTGGTCCATGACTTTGCTAACTTCTAAACCTGTCTTAGATTTTAGTGGGAAAGCCCAAACAAATTTTGACAAACAATTTATTACTACTAGGATATATTTATAACCTTTGTTTTCTTTTGCATATGGAATCATTTCTACTAAATCAGCTTGAAAGAGATCATTTAGAGATTTAATAATCACCCTACGTCTTTTAAAATTAATTCTTGCTGGTTTATGTATTTCTTCTACAATTTGCCGTTTAACATCATTCATTTTTTCTTAAACAATAATTTGAGCTTCTCTCAGTTCCTCTATTATTGAAGTTATTTCGTTTGTATGACCTGTATGCCCAGTAGTTTGAGAAGCGAGAAGTAATCGCAATCTATCAACGAGTTCGTTTGGATCATCCCAGTGAGTAATCGATTTTATTATTATTCGCCAACATAGAAATTCCTTTCCCTGTCACCATAGGAGCAATAATTTTTTTATATTTTTTCATTTTACTACCATCTTTTTGCTTATTTGGTTTATAGTAACGTCTATGAGCATTAGTTTTTGCAACAATTTGTTTATAATTATCTTCATCTTCTTTAGAGTAGTGTTTCGGTTGTTTTTAAACAATAGTTCATATAACCCTATACTACCTCGATATCGTTTCTTCTTAACAATAATATCAGATCCATCAATATCTAATCTTGAGTCACCAATCATTAGTTTCTCAGTATTAGTATCTAATCTGACACCATATTTATGATCAAATTCCTTATTGTTATCATCATAATACATGTCATTTATATATTTTCTTGGTAGAGGATCATACTGATTTAAATAGTCAACATAGGATTTTTCAGCAATATCAGCGAACCGTCCTGGTGTTGTAGGAGAATGTAATGATCCTATCTCATCATCAGATGTGATTTCTTGAAGAATTGTCATTTTATTTTCACTAGGATCTTCATTTTCATCTTGTAATAATTGTAACTGGCCTGTAGGGGTGGATAAACTCGTTGACAGTTTGCGAGGAATCTTCGGTATTTCCTGATATAATGATTCAGCTTGATGTGAAAATGTTGATGGATACAAATCATCGTTAAAGATATAATCTTTTTCCTCATCAACATGACTAGGATCCTCAGTTTTAAAAAAAGTTTTCTCTTCTTCTTCCATCTTACTAGCTCCATCCATTTTATTTCCCCTGTGATCAAGTTTACTCTCAATGTCTTTTAGATGTTTTGTTATGGGGGAAAATAACTTCTCCTTAACAATTTCGCCATGTTTGAGAAGATGTAGTTTTTATTTTACAATTCTACGTTTCTGTATAAGACGTTTTTTTAGTTCCTTCTCTGATAGATTCATTTTGATTCGCTTTTCTATCTATTTTCAATCCGCTTTCTATCTGTTTTCAAACCGCTTTTATCTGCTATTATCTGCTATTGATCTGGTTCAATCAGTTTCTGATATCTCTTACACTTATGATGTTAATTATTATACTGAAATTCATTGTCTTATTCAGAACATATATAGTGATCAAAACCTCTTCTGTAACGTCCCTCATTGATGTTGCTGTCTTTAGAGATACATAAAAATCCATATGGTTTGTACCAACACAGAGCGCATAAGCTTTTAAACTGTTCAAACGACATGTTACTACCAATATGATCATTATAAACATGTTTCAAATTTAAATCATCTTGTTTGAAAAGAACCAAAAAATTTGCATTATCTCGAATGAGATGTTTTGGAACCTTCGCATACGTTTGAGATAGATAAAACGATTCCACTAGACTGTGTCTTCCCATAGAGAAATATTGACGTATAACATCTTGATTGTCACAAGCCACATAATCAAATATAAAGATTGAATTTTTTTTTGCTTCTGTAGGATGTAGAATATTTTCGCTAGCATTGAATGGGTAATAACCGATACCTTGTATTGGTTTTAGTAACTTCTCTAAATAAATATATTTAGGTTGATATAAGGACTTTGAATAAACATAAACATTTTCAAATCTCAATCCATTCAAGTGTTCAATTAGATTAACCATAACATTGGTTTTACCGCAATTGCTTGGTCCCACCAGAATACACCTCACAGTTGACGGAAACAATGGACCATGCTTTTTATTATCAGAAATACTATTAAAATTATCATTTTCAATAGCTAAAGAAGTTTTTTGTTTTATCACTCTCATTCTTTGACACATTACTATAAAATTAGATAAATATTCATAAATAAATAATATATGTTAATTTTAAGTTGATAGTTAATGAAATAACATCATGAAGTTATATTCAGGTCAAGGTTTATTAAATTCAGCTATAAATAATTTACCATTTG
Organism: Octodonta nipae; assembly: GCA_034190945.1. Lineage (NCBI taxonomy): Eukaryota > Metazoa > Arthropoda > Insecta > Coleoptera > Chrysomelidae > Octodonta > Octodonta nipae. The sequence goes on from CM067217.1 coordinate 109,490,004, forward strand.
AAATGCATATACCAGGTTATAATTATTGCGGACCTGGAACAAAACTTAAACAACGTCTGTTGCAAGGAAGTCTACCAACAAATCTGTTAGATGCTAGCTGTTTAAAACATGATAAATTCTACGAAAAAGAAAGTGATACAAAATTACGTCATAAGGCAGATAAAATATTAGCAGAAGAAGCTCTTCAGAGATTTCATTCAAAAGACTCATCTATAGGTGAACGTATAGCAGCACTTGGGGTTGCAGGAGCAATGAAAGCCAAAGTAAAATTAGGTATGGGTTTGAAAAGACCTAATAACAAACAAACAATTCGAAAATGTCTTAAGCTTATGGGGAAAACTAAAACTATGAGTGAAGGTATACTCAAGAATATACAGGATAGTATAAACTTAATGAATGGTAGTAATATGGAAGTTATCAAACCTAAACCTACATCTAGAATAAAAAAGATAAGGCTAAAAAGCCCCCACGACTACCACGATCTCAAATGATGAGAAATAAACTGAATGAACTACTGAAACCACCACTAAATGGTAATGATGACATTGATATGGAAGTTGAATATAATATGAAACGTAAAAGAGAAATAAATGATGATGATCTTTATGAAAAACACTTAGCACCTCCGAGGAAAAGGGGTAAATTTCGAGTAGCTAAACGGAAACTAAAACCACAACAAATAGATGAAGTTGAAGGAAGTGCTTCTAAAAAATTAAAACTTAATTTAGATAAACCTCTTGAGTTTGTTGAACATGATCGAGGTAGTAATATGGAAGTTAGCAAACCTAAACCTACATCTAGAATAAAAAAGAATAAGACTAAAAAGCCCTCACGACTACCACGATCTCAAATGATGAGAAATAAACTGAATGAACTACTGAAACCACCACTAAATGGTAATGATGACATTGATATGGAAGTTGAATATAATATGAAACGTAAAAGAGAAATAAATGAACATTTAGCACCTCCGAGGAAACGGGGTAAATTTCGAGCAGCTAAACGAAAACTAAAACCACAACAAATAGATGAAGTTGAAGAAAGTGCTTCTAAAAAATTAAAACTTAATTTAGATGAACCTCTTGATTTTGTTGAACATGATCGAAAACGAAAACTTGATAAAAACAGTGATTCAAACAATGATAATTCACCAAATCAAAAAGCAGCAAGATTTCATTGATATAAAAATTGTTAATCTTAAAATTGTATTAGTATTTGCAAAACACTCAGATAGCCACATACTGTCAGCACTAGAGGAGAAGTATGGTTAAAACAAAATCAAAGTGTAAAACAAAATCAAAGTGTAAAACAAGAAGACTAAGAAAAAAAAGAGTTACAAAGTCAAAGTCATCGAGAAAAAATTTTGGGTTTATAAAACACCTCTTATTCCTATTTTTGCTGGACTCTCAGCCTTGGGGAGTATCGCTGGTGGATCGGCAGCCATAGCCAAGACGATAACAGACGCTAGAAATGCAAAACAAAAATTAGAGGAGGCGAAACGTCATAATAGAAAAATGGAATCTATAGCAATAGGTGGAAAGGGGCTTTATTTGCAACCATATAAAAAAGGTTATGGTCTTTTTTTATACCCTCCAGGAAGCTACCACTACCACAACGAGCGTTAACTAATATTGATTTAGCTAGATATGTAAAATTATGGCAAATTCCAAATTTTCGAGGTGTATTCATGAGAGATAAATTACCTAAGAAAATTTATAAAACTGAAAGAGGTATTATCAATTTAGATTCTAATACAGGTCCTGGAACTCACTGGACAGCTTACAAGAAAAATGATAGACAAATATCCTATTTCGATAGTTTTGGTAATCTTAAACCTCCATTAGAAGTTTTAAAATATTTTAATTCAACTGGACAGTGTAAAATAGTATATAATAATAATACATTTCAAAATTATAACAGTTTTAATTGTGGACACTTATGTTTATATTTTCTATCTCAATAAAAGGGAACTTAGTCATATTAATTCATTTATAAATAGTAAAAAATATTTAAGTGAATATATTTAATAAAACCATATCAATAGTTTTAGTTATTTAATAACCATTGGCAGATTAAGATGTCTTCATATACATTTACGTTCTCTGAACGTGCTTCTATTCTCAGTAACAAGATTTACCCACCAATTATTCTAGAAGATGATGCTACTTATGTGATGGGGTTAATTGATTTTATGACCTTTAATACCATCTCAAATATTGATGAAACCAACAACAAGTTTTATATTAACGGTATAAAATTAGAATTACCGGTGGGCACCTATGAAATACAAGATATTGAAAAAACGCTTCACACTTTGCTAGCTGATCGTGAAGAACAACAAAAGGAGACAGCTGTACCACCTACATTATCATCACAACAAGCTATTCAGAAAAATGTGAAACCTGTGGAAAAAGATGACAATAAGAAAAATAAAAAAATAGAAAAACCTGTTTTAATATTGAGAGCTAATCATAACACATTTAAATGTGAAATAAAATGTAACAAAGAAATTAATTTTGAGAAATCTAACACCATTGGTCCTTTATTAGGATTTAAATATAGAAAATTAAAACCTAAAAAATGGCACTATTCAGATTATCCAATCAGTATTTCAAAAGTAAATGCTATTTGCATTGAATGCAATTTAATTCAGAATTCTTTCAGTAATGATATGCCAGTTCATATAATACACATGTTTTACCCTAATGTCCCACCTGGTTACAAAATTGTTGAAAACCCCACCAACGTTATTTATCTACCAATCAATACAAGATATATAAATGAGATTATTATTAAAATAACAGATCAAAATGGAAATTTAGTTAATTTTAAAAGTGAAGTTGTTACGATAAGATTACATTTAAAACGACTTAATTAATATGGTTTTCATATACGATAATCCATCTAATTATTTAACACAACAGGAGGAACAACCTATAAAATATATTCACACTCAAACTATAAAAACGTTAGTATCAAGAAACAAGTGAAACAGTTAACACCTATCAATAAACAGTTTTTAGTATCATTGGGTTTTAAGGTACACACTTAACAACGGCTAAACATAAAGAAGAAAAAAATAAGAAGACTACAAAGAGGGGGCAATTCAAAACATTCATTTGCAGGTTAAAATTAAATATAATTGTAAGACTTGAAAAACTTTTCTGCCTGTTCCGGTGTGTGTTTAAACAAAAAAATGACGCTTAACATACTACGAGTAGCTGATAATGTACTTGTGGATAATGCTATAACCAATTTTGAATATCATTCCTCTACACCTTATGCAAATACTACATTTTTCAATAATGATGAGATAAGAATTCCTATACAAACTCAAGACGTGTACACTCTACCTTCTCAAAGTTTTCTGTACCTAGAAGGAAAACTATTAAACTCAGACAATAAGTATAGTATATTACGATTCATTAATAATGGTTTTTCTTTCCTCTTTGAAGAAATTCGTTACGAACTTGGTGGAACAGTAGTAGATCGAACCAGAAATCCTGGAATTACATCAACGATTAAAACCTATCTATCATATTCGAAAAATGAAATAATTCGATGGTATAATGCAGGATGGAATCTGGAAGGTACTCCAAATATGTGTGATGCTAATGGAAATTTTGCAGTATGCATTCCTCTAAAATTACTGCTTGGCTTTTGTGAGGATTTTCGTCGTCTAGTGATTTCAGCAAGTCAAAATTTAATTTTGGTACGTGCCAATACAGACACCAACGCTGCAGTTAGTTCTGTAGCTACAGAAAAACCAAAAGTTCAACTAAATAAAGTTGTTTGGAAAGTACCTCATGTGTCATTATCTGATGCTAACAAAATTCAATTTTTACAATATATAGAACGTGGAAAAGACTTGCCTATCGGTTTTCGTTCCTGGGAGTTGTTAGAGTATCCACTTTTACAGCAAAGTCAAAAACATACATGGGCGGTGAAAACGACAAGTCAACTGGAAAAACCTCGTTTTGTTATTGTAGCATTCCATACTGATCGAAAAAACAATATTCACAAGACCATGTCAGAATTTGATCACTGTAACATCACAAATATAAAATTGTATTTAAATTCTGAAGTTTACCCATATGATAATTTAAATCTCAATTTTGATCAAAAGAATTTTGCAACACTTTATGAAATGTTTGCCAACTTCCAAGCAGTTTATTATAACAGAGAATTCATTCAAGTTTCTATAACACCAGAAGACTTTTCCAAACAAATCACATTATTTGCAATTGACTGTAGCCGACAAATAGATACCATTAAAGGAGGAGCTGTTGATGTCAGATTGGAATTTGAAACAAGCAAGAATATGCCAGAAAAAACTACTGCATATTGTCTCATTCTTCATGATCGTCTTGTAAAATATAATCCTTTAACTAATGATGTAAGAACAATGTAAAATATGTAATAATAAAATAAAAATATTTAGAACAATAACAATAACTGTTTGTTTTAACCCATTACAATTTTTGTAACAGCGCAACTCTATTTCTAAGACTAAAAGAGGGAGGGGAATCTTAAATAAATATCAAATACAGTCTACTAAATTAACAGTATGAACGTATCCATTTCTTATACTTGTACAAATTGTTTTAGAAACACTGAAAGTGTACTCTTTACTATTGTAACTTTACAGTGCGCAAGAAATACAACAAGAAGTTTCACCCAAAATAAACCAAGAAGATCAAAATATAAATATTGTAGTACTTGTCAACAGTGCACGTTGTGGTTATTAAACGAAGAATAAATAATAATAAAAATGTTTATAAACATTATTCTTAATTTATGTTCACTGGGTATTGTTATTGGAAATGAAGTGTTTTTCTCTGAATACTCACCACATAATGGAAGCTTATATATAACACATGAGTTGGCAAACCAAACTTCTTTACAAATCAGTTTCAGTAAACTGTTATCAAAGTATCCTGAATTTAAACTATATTCTACAAGACAAGGAAACATAACAGAATTAAGAAATAAAACTGGTAATTTTGTAGCAGCAGTATCTGAATCATTAATTGAAAACGAGAACATGACCACGACTCTTAGCATGATGAAAAGTGAAACAGAGTATCAAGCAACCATAAAACAGTTGGAGGAAACACATATGGCTATCAGATATATGATGAAGACAAACTCACATTACCTATATTACATTTGGAAAAGGTAGTTGGCTATCGCCTTAGGGATGGAAGACGATTCGATAAAATTGAAGAGGGTCTTGTAAAGTTGACAGATATTGAAAATTTTATTAACATATGTAAACAACAATTATAATTCATTCTTACTAATAAAAATAAGTTAAATGATAAAAACATTTTTATTTTCTTAGTGATAAGTAGAACTTAAAACCATACTCCAGAATCATCATTAATGTCTTGGAATTCCCAATCAGATGTTATCTCTGTTGCATCACTATCTGTAACATAGTCACTATCACTATCATCCATCATATCATTGTCACTGTCATTGTTCATTAAATCATTGTCCATTATATCATTGTCACTGTCATTATCAATCATTTCATTATCGGTATCATCACTATCACTCAACATATTCACTTGGTCTCTTTCCCCTTGCAGCCACGGTAATTCTTATTCTTCTTCTTCCTCAGGCTCACTAGATTTATAACCATTTTCAATTTCAACATTATTCGCTCTAGCACGTTCTAATAATTCCCATCTAACATACATATATTTTGGAGGCATTTTATATTATTTATTGCTATTCTGTTCGCTATTCACCTCACTCTTATACTAAATGTATTGATAAAACTAATTTACATTATCCCCAGTCTACACATAAGTTAAACAATAATATTAAGGTCATACACATCATGAGAGAACTGAGTGTTTAAATATCATGCACATCACGCGTGATCTGCGTGTTTTAGATGTTGCTCACATCAAGAGTTACGTTTAGCTGACACTTGTCTCCAATTGTTAAAGTTTGTCACCAAATGTTTCAATAAAACAAATTTTGATGACACTTGTCTTAACAATTCAAAGTTTTACAAATGTCACCTAATTAAAAGTGTCACAAATATTAATGTCACCTAATAAATCAAAATTGTTAAATATATTATCGCCTAATAAAAATCAAAGTGTCACAGATATTATTAATGTCACCTACTGGTTATTGTCGATTCTTCAGCAGACTTGACACATCTAGTTTTGTGATCTCATGGTAACCCCCTCATGCCATCTTCAACTAAAACATGAAAAGTGTCCCAGTACCACGTTAGCCTATCTACTGTCTAGAGTTGTATTTGGTTATAATTATTATCAACTTTCTAAATTTTTTATATGGGGAAATGTAGTAGATGCTGAATGCAATAAAGTAAACAGCAAATAATTGAGGCATAGTATTACAAATAATAGTAGATATTTTATTTTGTGAAAAAAATAATATTAGCCCTCGTGGTAAGAATTATTCAATTGAGAAGTAACACGGAATATTTTTTAAATTGATTGATTTTCAGACGATACAATGCTACGTTGAAAAAGCACATAGAAATTCATAAGAGAATATAGTTTTATATTTTTCACGAGCAATTCAAAATGAAATAATAAAGTAAGTTGGAGAAAAAACGCCAAGCGAATTCATAATCCAAATTTAAAACCCAAAATGTTATTCCATTTTGTTTAACTGCACTACAGATATTCCAAGAAAAGAACAAATGAGCGAATTTATTTAAATGTTTATACATTAACAGCCATATGGAATAAATTCGATTTGTATTTTTAAATGCGCATTGTTTCAACAAAAAATATATATAGGGTGTGTCATGTGACAGTGGCCAATATCAACTTTCTTATTTTTGGATTCTCCAGAAAATTCTCGACATAATTCATGTACAATGTCCTACACTTATCTTCAATTTTCAGATTTATTACAAAAATTATCATTAAAAATAGAAAATTATTTTATTATTTACATCGGTTCAGCTTTAGTAGTAGTCTAGGCAGAAGCATTGTTTTTTGGCTGATTCTTATGCAAAAAGGTCTCACATCTGAAGATTGCCGGGAAGAAATAATTTTTTAACACAAAAAAATCTACTTTTTTAGGTTTTTTGGGTCATTCTGAACAACAAAGGCCTCTTGCGATTTTTCTCCAAAGTTGATCTTTTTTGAGTTATAAGCGATTTAATTGGTTGGAAAAAAACCCAAAAATAACCATTTTGAAAGCTCTATAAATCGTATAAAAATTCTCATTTTTGAACCCACGAAAAGTCAAATGACAATTTTAACATTACTATACAACATCCCGCAGAGTTTTTTGTGTTTATTTCATTGCAAAGCCTTTGTTTTCAAATGTTTATAACACCTGTGCGGGCGCTGTCGATACTTCCCAGTGATATTGCTCCTCTCTCACAATTGAAATTAAAAGAATAAAATAATTATTAATACATCTACTGAGTACCACATATGGATTTATGTTATTGTCAAATATCAACGTGATATCTATTAATACTCGATTTCGATTGATTGCAGAGCAGAATAGAAAGTGTGGCAAGTGAAACAGCCCTTGCCCTCACTATTGCTCTCTTTTTATAGTCTTTTCAGGTATTTATGCATTGCAGGCTATGTCTAGAAAGCTGTAAACATGAGCCATAAAGCCATAAAGTACTCGGTCCCACAAAGTATCAATACTTTTTTCGTGTCTCTACTGCCAGTATGGCTAGTAAATATAAGACCCGTTTTTTAGAAATTAATAATTTAACGTTACATATTTGTTATTATAATATAATTATATAAATTACTTAAGATCGTTAATCTAATCTATCAATTCTATCTCTTGAACATGATATAGTTCAACAAATAGATTTTAATGATTTAATTAAAGTATTTGTGGAAAAACAAGAAAATACAATTTAAATAAATTTATTGTTTTAATCCATTGTTTTTCATATATCTTTATATATATATATATATATATATATATATATATATATATATATATATATACACAGTGTCCCAAAAGTCCCGGAACGGCATTTTATCTCGGTGGGAACGCATTTTAGAGAAAAATGTTTCAAACAAAACTTATAGGATTCGTCCATTCGTCCCTGGCTATCGAATTGTGACCTTGAATTTGACCTTGACCTTCAAGGTCATTTCAAGATCAAGTCGATTTTTTCAAATGCGTCAACATATTTATGACCTCGGAAATGGAAAGATCGGAAAATTTTACGTTCAATTATGTCCTTGACCATTTTTAAAACTTGATCTCTGGTGGTCAGTAAGGATGTCCCAAAAGTCCCGGAACGGCATTTTATCTCGGCGGGAACGCATTTTAGAGAAAAATGTTTCAAACAAAACTTATAGGATTCGTCCCTGGCTATCGAATTATGACCTTGAATTTGACCTTGACCTTCAAGGTCAAGTCGATTTTTGCAAATGCGACAACGTATTTCTGACCTCGGAAATGGAAAGATCGGAAAATTTTACGTTCAAATATGTCCTTGACCATTTTTAAAACTTGACCTCTGGTGGTCAGTAAAGCTCAAGTCAAGGTCAAGAACAACTTCGTTGCGTAGCCATACTAAGCATCGCATTGCCTTGGAAAAATCCTAAACCTTTTTTTAAACCCATATTTGACGAGCTACGCAACGAAGTTGTTCTTGACCTTGACTTGATCTTTACTGACAACCAGAGGTCATGTTTAAAAAATGGTCAAGGACGTGTTTGAACGTAAAATTTTCCGATCTTTCCATTTCCGAGGTCAGAAATATGTTGTCCCATTTGAAAAAATCGACTTGACCTTGAAATGACCTTAAAGGTCAAGGTCAAGGTCAAATTCAAGGTCACAATTCGAAAGCCAGGGACAAATCCTATAAGTTTTGTTTAAAACATTTTTCTCTAAAATGCGTTCCCGCCGAGCTAAAATGCCGTTCCGGGACTTTTGGGACACCCTATATATATATATATATATATATATATATATATGTTCTGAGAGGCTATTATTATGAACTAAGCTATATCTGATTTATATATATATATTATATGATTTCATCTATATATCTGCCTATATATATATAACTCTGCTCTGCTTCTGTTAGCGCTGAGAAGACAACATTTCTTGATCATCATGTGATTTTCTTTACGTACCCAAAATTCATCCGGACATAGGCATTGTCAGTTCCAATTTTCTCGGAGCAAGCATCCTCGTACGTTGTGCAGAATTTCAGAAAATGATGTTAGCTTCGATGTTGTATCTCTTTTCAAACAACATTTCGACATCATCAAACTTGTACAACACTGTTTCGTGTTCAAACATCTCATTTGTGCATTTTCAAAGAAGATCTGAATAACTTTTGTCAGATGTTCACTAGACTGGAAATCGTCCGATTCTTCGTTAGACAGAATATACCGTCTAGTTCGATACTTAAATGCTCACACCATGAATTGAGAATGAAATCTTTTTAGGTTGATATTGACCGAACTGACTTATCATTCGGATTGCGAGTCAGATCATAACCTTTTTTTGGACTAGGCAACTTAACCGGTTCTAACGAGGATCGAGGAGTTTACGAGTTATAATTTACAATTTCGAGTATATGAACACTTCGTTTTTTGGTGGATTAGAGGTAGGGGGCATCCACTATTCGTCGAATTAAATGATCGCTGGACCTCAATTGCCAATTAATTGATCACGTGACATCTTCGCGCTACTGCTTGTTACCTAGATCTTCGATCTAGCTCTGCTGTCTCTTGATAATGGCTCCAAAGTTGATGTTCTTAGCTTAGTAGAGAACATCTAGGCAAATCTGGAGTGACGCGTTCGAGATAATTCTAAGGTATACTGATCTGGAAATATTTTACTGGATCTGTATGGGTTTTGGTTCTAGTTTCTAATTCTAAGGTATATATGTCAGAAAATCGAATTCGGCACCTCCATGTGGTTTAAGCTTAGCATTCTGGAGAGTTTCTTCTTCGAAATAAATCATGAAGAGATTGGTTATTACTGGTGACAGCGATGAGCTCATAGAAGCACCCTCTATTTGTTTGTATATTTGTCCATTGTATGTATAGTATGTGTTGTTTAGGGAGTGTCTGGCGAGTTCAATGATGTGGATTGGGAAATTTTCGTTCTTGGATATCTTCTCTATAGCTTCGTTGACTGGAATGCTTGAGTATAGTAATTTAACATCTAGGCTAGCAATAAAGTGCGGTGTTGTTCGTATTTAGGTGTTGTATTTTCCTAATGAAAGGTTCAGAGTGTCTCAGATAGGAATCCGCTTCCTCCACTTTAGGCTGCGTAAACATCGCTATATATTTTTCCAGTTTTTGGGTTGCTGAGTTTAAAGCACTTACAATGGGCCTTATGGGAACTCCTTCTTTGTGTATTTTTGGAAGTCCCTAGAGTGTTGGGCACCTGGATGACTTCTCGCGTGGTATCAACTGTTTCGTTGTCTGTATTTACAGGAATCATCTATAGACCTATAGATGATAGATAAATTTGAAAAAGGCCAAAAACATGGCCAAAACGTCATCAATAAAACATGTAAAATGAACATGATTTTATCCTTTTGAACGACTTAATATCCAGAAAATATATTCAACAAATTATATATATATATATATATATATATATATATATATATATATATATATATATTTCTTGTGTTCATGTGTATGTCTCTGAACTCCTCCTAAACGGCTGGACCGATTTTGATGACATTTTTTGTGTGTACTGAAGGGGATTCGAGAATGGTTTAGATTCACAATTGGACCCGGTAGATGGCACCAAGATAGGGTTCTAGGAAATCCTTTTATTTTAGCGATTTTATTTTTCATCCATTAGTATACAGTTTACCGAATTCTAATATAAAAAAAACATTTGCTGAACCCGCTAATAGCTCCCAGTGACGTTTGGACAAAACAACGTCTGTCGGGTGCGCTAGTATATATATATATATATATATATATATATATATACAATTGAGATTACATACAAAAACAAGTGAAAGAACAATTTTTTTGTGATTATTTATTAAGAATGTTATACCAAACTTTAGAAAAAGGCCGCATAGCAAAAGCTGAAACGTGAAGTATTTCACATTCATTGTAGATATCTTTATGAAATTTGGTACACGTTTTCTATGCGTCAAGATGCTCATACAATAAAAAAATCGATATATTGATTGATGATGTTCTCAGAGATCGTGATTAGTAGATTTAAGTGCTCAGAAATGATTAGTCTTTAATCTGTATTGCGTTCTAAAACAATTTTAATTTAATAGTTTTGTTTGCAAGACTTGCCTCAACCTGAATCATCCTAAAATTAAAGTTTTAATAAAAATTGTTCATTAGCTAGCGCCACATTTGCATTGTCAATAATTCTAAACACCACCGTTATCAAACGAAGGAAAATTTGTTATTATGCCTACTTAGTTTTGCAAAGAAAACTTAGCCGCAAGGATGTTAAAAAATATCGTTAACTGTTCATAGACTCATGAGTCAGTTATTTTGTGACTGTAATGCGCGACCTTTTAGTTTTATTCAGAAATATTCAAGATTTCAGAATCTTTCTTTTAAAGCTATACAAAATGACCCAAGAAAGTACCACCGTGTTTTAAAGTTTGCCAAAGTTTAGACCCGTTCGAGATTTTGTTTATAAAACTGACTGTAGTACGAACAGAGACCCAAGACGCTCCGGAGTTCATGATTGTCTCTTGGAACTGACTCAGAAACGACGGGGCCCAAAACTCTACTTCTTTTTGGAACATGGAACACTTCTTCGGGTTGATCCTCAGATTGGCATTCTTAATTCTGGAAAATACTTCGCCAAGGTTCTTCAGATGGTCGTCGAATGTATGACCCATGACCAGAATGTCGTCGAAGTATACTAAGCATGTTCTTCATGTCAACCCGCTCAATACAAACTCCATTACCCTCTGAAATGTAGCGAGAGCATTACATAACCTAAAGGGCATTACTTTTGTCTGTTGTTTTCATATATTCCAACCTGCCAATATCCACCCTTTGGGTCTAGTGTGGAGAAAGAACGTGACTCTGGTAGAGTGATCAGAGAGCCATCAATTCGGGTGAATGGATAGCTGTCTTTCTTCGTAACATCGTTCAATTTTCTTTAATCCACTCAAAATTGGGTAATTCCATCCTTTTTTTTATTAACACAAGGGGAGCGGACCATGGGGAAATGCATGATTCAATAACTCCATTTTGTAACATGGACTCGATGATTTCATCAACTGCTTGTTGTTGCCACAATGGTAGTCGCCTAGGTGGTATTCTGACGGGTTCAGCCTTCCCCGTACCTAATCGATGCTAGATGATGTTTGTACGACTGCAAGTTCCATCTTGACTGTTAAAAATTTCTGGTGTAAGGTGTGTCAAATGGTCAGCAAACTATTGGAGAAACTCTTTACTGGGCCATGTCTCCTTCACCGATGTTTAGTACACTTCTTCGCAGTTGATGATGGTGTCTACTGGCTCGAAACAACCTATTTCTTGACCATTGGCAATTCGGACGCCGTTGTTGGACATATTAGGACTCTAATTGGTATGTCTCGTCCCGGTTTTACCTATAACCCATCCAACTAAGTAATCATGAGCTGAATGTACGGGCTCCACCAACGCAGCTCCCCGGATTGCTGCCATGAATAATTTGTTCTGTTCGACCGGGAATTCTGGTTGAGGATTTCGCTACAATTTTTATGGTCGCTGAGTTGTTGACGGGCCGTGTCAATACAAATTCCTCATTTAGGTCCATACCCAGTATAAAATGGTCCTCAATCTCCGCTACTAGGACCTTATGCCGGATTTTGTAACACATCTGCCTCATCATGTATTGACATGGACTATGGACCTGGGAATGGACACAGCGGCGCCGATGTCTAAGGTAATGGTGATTGCTCTGCCGTTGATGGTGCCTTTGAACGATTAATTTTGAGAAGGTTTCTTAGTTTTTCCTTTGATGGCGTAAAAAAATAATTTTATAACAATATCAAATCAGCACTCTACCACAATCAATTGTCCCTTAAAGTCTAATTTAATTATATCGGTCCACAAATAAAAAAGTTATAGCATGAAAATAAAATTCTTTCTTTTTGACAACCGTATATAATTGCCATTAGGAACTTTTTAATTTGTTTAACGTCATTTTATTATGCTATGACCATCGAGGATGGAGTCCAATTTATGCCGTGAAACCTTTGGAACATTAAAATTATAGAGCAGTTTCCGTAAGTGTGGTGTTACTCCCAAGAAATTAAAATATAAAACTAGGGATGCCACAAATATCATTCAGAAAACAATCTGTGTCAAGTTTTTTGAGAATTGTATTATATTGCCTAATTGTTCTGTTTATAACTTATTTTATTTATAGAAGAATTATTTCGTTAGATCAAGTAGATTAGTAAATGCAATTCTCTATTTTTGATTTATTAAAAAAAACTATATACATAATCAAAATCATATTACATATTTTGTTAATATTATTATTAAATCCTTTGAGTTGGAAAACATTAAAGGGTGTGTATGCAATTACTTATTTCTATTTTGTACGGTTAATTTCGACAAAAATCTAAAATAATCCCGACATTGGCTAAACTATTTACACGTATTTCATATTAACTTATACTTATTTGTTCAGCGGTGATATGTTCAAAGTATCTGTTATTCGATAGTCATATCTTACAGTTGTTTTTAAGAACATTGGATGATAATGTGATATCAATTGAACTACAACAACGTTACACAAAAATCTCTAGATATCCATCTCTGAACTTCGCGATAACTTCATAAACATTTACGTTCATTATACGGATGTATAAATTAATCAGATATATATACTATAGTCAGGGGCTCGAACGTGCAATTACTCATTTACTGTGTGGTACGACTAGTATTTATATATTTGTTTAGAATGACGGCGTGGTTGGCATTAGGCAATTTCTTAGTGTTATTATCAGTTAGCAATTGTTATATTCGCGACCCCGGACCACGATATAAAGCTACAAAAGGGGAAATTTGGCCAAAACCTCAAATCCAAACTAAATCTGAACAATATTTAGTAGTGAAGCCGCAATTTTTCGAATTGAAGGTAAGTCAATTGAATTAATTGTATTAATAACTTGTAAACTTTGAACTGAACTTGTGACAATTGAGAGTATTGGAGGTAGGTAGGTATGCTTTAAAACTTTATCACTTAAATTAATTGCGATTTATAAGTAATAAAATAAGAGAAAATGCAATTATCTTAAAATGCGTGAGCATTGAATAACAGCGAATCGTGAATCACATCGCATTGAATTCAAGCCTCAAAATGATTAATTTGTGTAATCGAATGGCGGATTTACTCGCAGGCTGATTAGGCTAAAGCCTAGGACGGCAAATTTTAAGGGGCGGCAGATTACGTTCATATATTTTTATTTGGATCTACAAAATTAAAAACCTATATTATACATTTGAAAATTAGCGAGAAATTAAAATATTTAACAAAAATCGAAATATAGTGCTAAATATTTCAACATCTCTACATGAACAATTGCTAAACACTTATTAAGAGATCTGCTTACGCAATTCAATCTTGATATTAGCTCAGGTCATTTACGGAGAAAAAGCCCTTGATCACAAAATTAATAGTAGAACAAATCCAACATCAATGTGTTCTAATGATAAAACATGACTAATTGACATAAAATTCAACATTTTTTATCGATGCGTTTTTGTTTTTTTTACAAAAAAAAAATCGGTAACAATTTAGTTGTTTACCTTTTACACAAAATCCACCTATGGAACCGTGTTTGCCACTATGGGCAATGTTGAAGAGAAATGAAAAACCTACAAAATGAGCTACTATACGCTCAATTTTGTTAATTGGTTTCTTAGAAAATGAAATCTTTATACGGAATTACAGAAAAAAATAGTGGCTTATATATTTTTTTATTTTATAGCTGAAATATTCTTATTAACTGAAAGGGTAGACTTTCTCATACCCAATTCATTCATATTCTAAAAATAAATACTGCAGCCCCGGTGGTTTTTGCAAAATTTCGTTCAATTCTATGGAAGACATATTTTTTTAAGGCCATATTACCTCACCGGATGACTCTATCGTTATGAAGAAACCACCGATGGAAAGTAGAAAAGCTGATCTTAAGACCTCTCATCCCACTTTTTCAAAATTTAAAGTATAAATACCGACAATATTTGGCCATTCTCTATAATTTTTGTATCTATTCGAAAAAATTATATTTCTAGCATAATATGGATTTATGTAATAAATTTAGCAAAATGGACTACCTAAATTCCATTTAGATAGACATACCTACTTATTTTAAATTTAAATCCCCGATCTCAACCACTTTATATATAGAACTACTTATGGGCCACGCAATATAACATTGTTTGTAACCACTCTGTATAACTAAATTCACCAATCCCCAACATATTTTACAAAACCGCGACCCAATTTGACAGTTTTTGTAACACCCTGTATAAATGAAAATCCATCAATTTTCCAAAAATTTCACCAAAACTGCAAGTGCTTATGGGGCATCCTGTGTAATAATTTTTAAATATTAAACTACTTAACTCTACTGTTCCGTATATTTCAAATATCCTATCTGAGCAACTAATTGTGGGCTACGTTATTATCTCATAATTTTTAAAGCATAGTATAAAATAAAATTTCTCTCCACACTTCATTAAAAACATCCTTCATTTACAACTTTTTCTAACTTTTTTTACCCTTACTGTATAATTATTGTTGTACTGCACGCTATATTTCAACTACCTTGTATATGAAACTACTTATGGGCCAACCTATATAACATTTTTTCACCACCCTGTATACTTAGAATTCTAGTCCACCCTATATTGCATCTATTCGGTATATGAAACAGGTTGTAGATCATAACAATTTTATAATATTTTTTAAACCCACCTGTATATATAGCTGTAATTATACTTTGCTACATATTTCAACCATACTTTAATATGATACTTGTGAACTACTTGTGGTTATAAAACAAAGTTTTTAACTACCCTAAAAACTATAATTCCACCCCATCTTATATTTCAACAATCCTGTATAAACAACTGCTTCTAAAAATTTCATAACTATAATAATAGCTCAAGAAAATTCAAATATCCTAAATACTTACATAACATATTTTTTTTATCCACCCTGTATAAATATAATTCTATTTGCAACAGAAAAAGATTCAGCAAAATCAGTTCAGTAGTTCTTACGTGATGACGTAACAAACAAACAAACAAACAAACAAACAGACAACTACAATTTTATAATAGTATATAGATAATAGTAAGTTCCTTTGTTTACACTTTCGGTACATTTTATATTTTATTATTATATAGAAATGAAACGCTGATACAAATTGATAATCGTTAATAATAAAAAAATGGTATTCTTCAATTAGTTAACAACGCAATTTTTTTGTTGTTCAATTCAGATTCCTGTTAAGAAATTTTTATTAATAAATACTAATTAATGACAAGTCAAATTACCTTAGATATATATATTTTGAACTTTTATTGAAACATATATAAATGGAAAAATCGCTTGCAACAGCTTTCGCATTTTGCATATTGTGATTGCTCCGTCATTATCATTTGTGACTAAATGGAGTTTAGGTATTCCATTTTGATAAATTTATTACAAAAATCCATATTATCCAAGAAATATATGTGTCTGCTTCAAATTAAAAATTCAAGATTATTTATTATAAGGAGTTACACAGGTACCACCCCTTAGCAATTTTTCGAATGGACTTGTCCAGAAAAATTATAAAGAATTGCCTAATATTGTCAGTATTTATATGTATTTATACTTTAAATTAAAATGTGAGATGAGGGGTCTCGAGATCAACTCTTTTACTTTCCATCGGTGGTTTCCTCATAATGGCCTTTTAAATAAATATGTCTTCCGTAGGATTGACTGAAATTTTGCAAAAACTACCGGTGTTACAGTATTTATTTTCAGAGCATGAATTGGGTAAGATCTATCGCTTCGGTTAATAAGAATGTTTTAGCTCTAAAATAAAAAAATATATAAGGGATTATTTATTTTTTTGGAATTTTGGATAAAAATACCATTATCTAAGAAACCATTGAACAAAGTTGAGCTTATAGTAGGTTTTTCATTTCTCTTTAACATTGCCCATAGTAGCAAGCACAGTTTCATAAGTGGATTTTGTGTAAAAGGTAAAAAACTAAATTGTTACCGATTTTTGAGGTTTTTTTGTAAAAAACAAAAACGCATCAATAAAAAGTGTTGAATTTTGTCAATTAGTCATGTTTTAGCATTAGAACAAGTTGATGTTTGTTTTGTTATACTATTAATTTTGTCACGTATTTTCGTAAATGACTTGAGCTAATATAATACCGATGGTCTAATCATGATTGCTGCAGCAAATTGTCAAATTCAATTTCAGAAAATTATTTCTTTATGCGAAAAAAATACTAACTAAAATTAACTATTTTTTTAACAAAAAACTACTTCGATATGACAGACTTTTTAAAAAGCTTTTATTTTATTTAACTGAAACTTTAAAACATTTGAAAATAATTGAAGATTAAAAATACTTGGTGACTACTGTTCTAGAACAAGAAGTGACCAAGCTTACATGTTGGAAGTATTTATAACAACTGAAAAAAATACAAGTTAGCGGAAAGATAAGCTCGTGCGGGTGGCTGCTGAAAAGTTATTTTAATGAATAAGTCTTTGTTTTCTGTTTCCTGTTGCTCACGAGGTTACCTTGGAAATCATATCAATTTTCATGTAAGCTTTGACATTGTTTACTATGAACTTGACTTTGAATACAAACAATGAAGCCTCTATTCTAATGAATCGTAACACGTCCCTTTCACATAAAAAAGTTGACGCTTATACGTCAAGTTTTAAAAATGGTGCGTAAATGCTGATTAATTGAATTTATAATTATGATAGGGAAATGTTAGCTTTGCAATTAAAAATTATAATATTGAATAAAATAAGCAATTGATTAAATATAAAATTCATATGAATATTTTGAAAAATTAAAATTATGATTACAAATAAATTGGAAATATAAAATTCAAAATTATATAATGTTTAACACAGATAGTTTTTACATACATGTTTCTTTTACGAAATGTCTTTTAATTAGACGTCTTCTTCGATTGGTTCTCCCAGGTGGATGCTTTCGTGTCGTCTTGGACGTTTTTGAAATAGGCCTGGTGAAAAGGTTGGTGGAATCGGAGGGTCATCACTGGAACTTTGGATGGCTATAAGGGCCCGTCTTCTTCGTCTTCGACATTTGCAGTAGACATATAAAATGATTAGACAAATTATTAGTAATATTGTCAAAATTATGAACCAGGATAGGCTTTTGGTTACGTATGGTTGGTTTATCAAATCATCTAGTTGGTCAGAATATTGCAATAATTTGTGTTCTGCTATACTGAGGTCTTCGGTATTTAATTTGTTCAATTTTAAGAGCTTCAAATTTGGGAAATGAACATTTGAAGGCATGTTCTCACAGCAACTGTATGGTACGTTTACTGGATAAATTTTATATGAAATACTAACCGTTACCAGCGGTTTCACCCGCGTGTAGCATGTACAGTTATTTCCAAAAAATATTTGCTTATGAAACATATGGGCTGTCCTATATAATAATTTTTCTTTGAACCACCTTACATAACCATAAATGCACCAACCCCCAATATGTTTAATCCAAACTGCAACTGCTTATGGACCACCCCACATAATAACGTTATTTAACTTTTTTAAATCACCTTGTATAACTGGAACTCTACTTCACCCTATATTGCAACCATCTTGAATATTTTGTTGCTTGTTGGTCACCCAAATAACATTTTTTAGACACAAAACGGTAACTACTCCACCCTATATTTCAACTATCCTATCTGTGCAACTGCTAATGGGCTACGCTATATACATAAAAATATTTCTGAAATTTCTTTATCCATCCTGTAAAGTATAGCTAGCTTGTATTTGAACCACCATTTACATGCAACATTTTCTAACATTGTTTTAATCAAATTGTATAACTATAATTTTGCTTGACCCATATTTCAGGTGTTTTAAATATGTAACTGTTTATGGTATGTAACACAATTTTTCAGTTTTTAATCCACCCGGATTAACTATAATTCTACTCCACTCACTATTTCGATCACCCTGTATAACTATAAATTCATCAATCCCAAACACAATTCACTCAAACTACAACTGCTTATCTTTATCTTATCTAATCTTTTTTTTTCAAATGTTTTGAACTACCTTGTACAACTATAACTCTACTTCATTCTATATTGCAACAATCTTGAATATGCTGCTGGCAATTGGTCACCCATTATAACGTATTTTTCTAATTAACCACCCTGTATGTGCATTTTTTTCTAAAATTATTTGATTAATACTTTATAACTATGACTATACCTTGCCGATATTTCAAGTATATCTTATATGGTCATATTCTACCCTATATAACAATATTTTTCTATCTTTTTTTTTGATCCACCATGTATAACTTTAATTCTACTCCACACTATATTTCAACCATCTTGTATATGCAACTACTTATAGATCACCCTACATACAATTTTTGTATCAACCTTTGTAGTGGAATATAGAGCTGCTTATGGGCGACCCCTAAAAATTCTTTATAAGATTTTTTAAACCCACTTGTGTAAGTGTAATTATACTTCGTTCTAAATGCGAATCATTCTACATATGCAAAACCAATTGCCGATATCCTGTGAAACATTTCATATGTGCTAACCTATAAATCAAATTGTTTCTAAGATTTTTATCCACCCAGAATAACTATAAGTCTACGCTACCCCAGTTTCAACCACATTGTATATGCAACTACTTATAGATAACCCAATAACAACATTTTTTATCCTATCTGTGGAACTATAAGTCTACTCCACTATTTTTCAAGTTACTGGTATATGCAACTACTTATGGGCCACCCAATAAACCATTTTTTAACCACCGCCTATAACTATAATTCTGCTCCATCCTGTATATAATTGTAATTCTACTCCGCTCTATATTTCAGCTATTCTGCATGTGCCACTACTTTTGAAATAATCTGTAGAATTTCGACTAAAATATCAGTTACTTTTTTAAAATCCAAACATGTTGCATTTTCACATTCTGAATTTTAAATCAAAACTCACTTAAGGCAAATATGTAATATTTGGTGCATGCGGTGCAACCAATAGAGTAATTGTGTGTTTTCCAACGTCGTAGAACTTTTTTGCTACATTCCATTAATGTAGCGAGACAAAATATAAAATAAATCCATTTTAACCTATTCCATCCTCAATTAAATCAATTATTTGAACGACTTGTTACTATTAGAGTGACACTGTTGATATTTAATCCAAATATAAAAAATAAATAGTAGTATATGTAAATTATATTGTACATTGAGAAAAACGTTAATAATAAATAGATATGTGAAAATTAGTATCAAATAGATTAATAATAATACATTTCCTTATAAAAAGAAAAAGACTAAATGTTCAGTAAATTTGTAGTATATATTAAAGAGTTCGAAACTTATGAAATTGAAATTAAAACATAATAGCATTTTTGATAAAATTTAATTGAGTAATGATATATTAAAAATAGGAAGTAGATATTTGGGATTCAAGAAAACATAAAAAAGAAAGATTAAATCCAAGCTAGAATTTTAGAATAAACCCCCAGCTAAAACACACAGCTTTTGATAACGGCTCGAGATTTGAAGCACACCGATAAGTATCACACAACATACAAAACACTATTTATATACAGAATAACAGAATTAATGGTTCATCATATTCGATACATCTCTTTTTATCAGAATATCTATAAAGAAGTATTTCTAAACAGACAACCAATAATCTGGGCAATTTCTTGCTACAATTTATTTCCCAATTATTATGTCAAACACTTATCTGTTGCGTGAAAAAATTAAGAGAGAAAACGCTAATGAATAAGTAATATAATTACTAGTACAAAAATATTGAAGCTTGTTGCAGATACAAACCAATGCATAGATATTGAATAATAATGAAATATATTATTATCTTAACCCGAAAAGAATATCGGCATCTAGGAGTTTCAGTGAAAACTCCAGCTCACAGAACTCTAAATTGGGAGTAGTGCTGTGTGTAAATCTGTTTTCATGTGATTCAAAGGACAGAAATCACAAAAATTCAGAGGTTAACTAAAACCTATCAAAGCAATTAAAAATGTTAAATTTAGTTAATTGTATAGAATACATACTCCTAAATAGAATTATTTGAAATTTCAATAAAATGAAGGAAACGCAACTGATGAAGGTTCTCGACTAGAAACAATACACTTCCTAGCGTTCAATGGAATGTAAAATATCAAAAAGTATGTTAATGATAATTAATTAATATCATAATTAACATAAAGCCATCAATACAAGATTGTTCAAAATAATTCCATTGCATTAAATTGTGAATACAAAAATTCTAAATTATAAATCATTAATGACCAATCAAATCTGCATTTAAGAACAGATTACTTTGATAAAGTCAAAATTGCAGTTTTTGTTTATAGTAGGGAAAATGTAATTTTTTATGAGTTCTTTGGGAATAACAAATAAACTTGAAAATTTGTATATTTCAAAAAGTCCAAAGGTTTCAAGGTCTAAATCAGACCTCGTTTTCAATGGTATTAACACAAATGAACAAGAAATTAAGAAAAATAAAAAACTAAAAATATTCGTAATGACAAATTTCGTAAATCACAATTTGACATTCTTTCGAGATTTGTCATTACGAATCCTAATAATTTATAATTTTTTTAATTTCTTGTTCATTTGTGTTAATACCATTGAAAACGGGGCCGGATTTAGACCTTGAAACGTTTGGACTTTTTTGAAACATACAGACTTTCAAGATTATGTGGTGTTATTCCCAAAGAACAAATAAAAATCAGAGATGTCACAATTTTCGTTAAGAAAACAACAGGTAAAATGTAAGTTTATTGTAAATGTGATGTAATATAAAAAACATAATACAATTACTTCTCTTTGACTAAAAATAAAATTTTTAAATAAATGATTTATTCACTGTTTTGTTTATGAAAATACAACTTATATTAAATACTAGCCGTTACCCGCGGTTTTAACCGCGTATGTAATGTATAATTCTTTGCAAAAAAAATAACTTACGAAACATATGGGCTATCCAATATAACAATTTTTTCTAACTTTGTTGAACCACCTTACATAACTATAAATCTTTTGGGCCACTCTATATAACAATTCTATTCAACATTTTTGGAACCACCTTGTGTAACTATAACTCTGCTTCATCCTATAGTGCAACCATCCTGTATAAGCTGCTGTTTATTTGTCACCCAATATAACATTTTTTAATTACCTAACTATAATTCTGCTCCACCCTATACGCTATATAACAATTATTTCTGATAATTTTTGAGCGACTTCGTAAAGTATAATTTCCCTCTGCCCTATATTTTAATCACACTTTATATGCTCCTTTTTATAACATTGTGTTAAACACAATATATAACTATAATTTTGCTTCGCCCCATATGTCAGGTATTCCATATATCAGTGAGCAACTGTTCATGGTCTACTTTATACTTATAGCTATAGGCCACTCAATATTACTTTTTTGTACTGCTCTGTATAACCATAAATCCACCAATCCCCAACATATTTTACCCAAATCGCCACTTTATATGGTCACCCTATGTAATAATTTTATTCAATATTTTTTTGAATTGCTTTCTATAGCTATAACTCTACTTCCATCTTTATTTAAATCATCTTGTATATACTGCTGCCAATTAGTCAACCACTATAACTTATTTGTCTATCATTTTTTGAACCATCATGTATAAGCATAATTTTATTTTACAAGATATTTCAACCACGCTGTATATGCATCTTGCTTAGGGGTTACCATATATAACATTTTTTTATACACTATAACTCTGATCCCTTCTATATTTCAACTGTCTTATCTATGCAACGGTTTATGGACTACGCTAAATAACCATTTTTCTGACATTTTTTAACCTCCCTGGAACATATAATTTGTCTCCAATATGTTAACCACCTCGTATATGCAACTGTAACAATTTTTAAATACTCCATAAATTAATAAATAAATTTTTAACTACTCTATAAACTATAATTCCACTACATCTTATGTTTCAACCACCCTGTATAAACAACTGCTTATAACATTGTTTTCGACCCATTTCATAACTATAATAATAGCTCAAGAATATTCAAATATCCTAACTGCTTACATTTGTTTTATCCACCCTGCATAAATATAATTCTATTTTGCCCTTATTTCATCTACGTTGTATATGCAAGTACTTATGACCCTAACAATATAACATTTATTATCCGCCCTGTATAAATGTAATTCAACTTCACCCATTTTTTAACCACCTGGTATATACAACTGTTTATGGTCCACTCAATAAATCTTTTTTGAACCATCCCGTATAACTTGCCCCTTATTTCAACCACTTTGTATATATGCTTACTTACAAGACAACTAATATACCTTTCTTTCGAGATTTTTAAATCCATTTAATTCTACCTATCCTATATATAGAACACCCTGTAAAATTACACTTGTAAATATCTAAAATGTGGTGCATGCGGTGGAACCAATTGACTAATTGTATACACAATTAGTCTTTATTACCGAACATGGTAGTAGATTTTTCCATATATCTACCGTTTCTGTCAATGTAGGGAGATAAAATGTAAACTAGATTTTAAGTCAAACTATAAGCTTTGCAACAAAAAAAAACATTCAGCAAAATCGTGATGAGGTAACACACAAACAAACAGACAACTACAATTTTATAATAGTACTAGCCGGTACCGCGATTTGACCCGCGTACAGAATGTCCACCAATCCCAAATATATTTCACCCAACCTGCAAGTACTTATAACTGTTTTATTCAACTTTGTTTTAAGTAACTGTAAGTCTACTTCACCCTATATTGGAACCATCCTGTATATGCTGCTGTTTATTTGTCACTCAATATAACATCTAACTATAACTCTTATTTATGCTATATTTCACCTATGCAACTGCTTATATGGTCTACGCTGTATAACAATTATTTCAGATATTTTTGGAACCAAATTTTAAAGTGCCAATTTTTCTTTACCCTATATTTTAATCACCCTTTATATGCAACTTTTTCTAACATTGTGGTAAACACACTCTAAAACTATAATCTTGCTTCTCCCCATATTTCAGATATTCCATATAGTAGAATGGAACTGTTCTACCCTATATAACAATTTTTTTGTAACTTTTTTTGATCCACCCTAATAAAAATACCTGTGGAACCCTTGGTGTGTCACAAATGTAAAAACACAGTTTTGCACCCTAACACAAAACGTTTATTTAATCACTCACCCAAACTGCAACTGCTTATTGGCCACCCTATATAACTATTTTATTCCATTTTTTTCAACTCTACTTCCAACAACATTAAAACCATTATAACTTATTTTTGAACCATCCTGTATAACCATAATTTTACTCTACAAAATATGGCTGTCCGTACAGAGATTCTTCCTCACAGACAGCCAGTAATCCGGGCAATTTTACGAAATTGCCTTACTACACTTTGTTCTACATATACAATTTTTAAATACTTATCTGTTGCAGGAAAAAATTTGGAGGAGAGAAAACCCAATGAACAGACAAAATAATTCAAGACCTCCTCAACAATCTTTGCGAAATTACTTACTTTTCGGCTACCGACTATAACATTTTTTGTACCAACCTGTATAACTATAAATCCATCAATGCCCAATATATTTCACCAAAACAGCTTATTGAGCACCCAATATAACAGTTTTGTTCAACATGTTTTTGAATCACCTTGTAGGTATTACAACTACCGTGTATACGCTACTGCTTATTGGTCAACCAATATAACATTTTTTAAATAATTAACCATAACACTTCTCCACCCTTTATTTCAACAATCCTATCTCTGCAATTTATTATGAACTACGCTATTTCACAATTTTTGCTCATATTTTTTCAAAAACTTTATAACCTATAATTTCTCTCCACACTTCATTTAAACCAACCTTCATTTGCAACTTTTTCTAACATTGTTTGAATCACACTCTATAACTATAACTTTACCTCGCCCCATATTTCAGATACTCCCTATATGCAAATTTTTCTAGCATTTTTTACCCACCCTGTATAATTATAACTCTACACAATCCTATATTTCAATAACCTTTCATATGCAACTACTTATTTGCCACATAATATACCATTTTTGTACCACCCGTATCCTTAGAATCCTACTTCGCCCTATATTTCAACCATCCGGTAAATGGAACAGCTTGTAGATCATAATAATTCTTTATAATATTTTCTAAACCCACCTGTATAGCTGTAATTATACTCCGCTGTATATTTCAGCCATCCTATCTATGCAAATACTTGTGGATATAAAACAAATTGTTAACCACACCATAAACTGTATTCGACTCCATCTTATATTTCAACAACCCTCTGTAAACAACTGCTTCTAACATTTCTTCAACCCATTTCATAACAATAATATCTTCTGAACATAATTCAAAGATCCTAACTGCTTACATAAGACATTTTTTTCTAAGATTTTTTTATCCAAACTTTATAAATTTCTACCCTTTTTCAACCACTTGGCCAGTATCTACTATTTTGTGCGTGCGCTGGAACCAATTGAGTAATTCTTTTACTAAACATGGTAGAAGTTTTTTCGCTATATCTACCGTTTCTGTCAATTTAGGGAGATAAAATGTGTACCAGATTTTAAGTCAAACTATAGGCTTTGCAATAAAAAAAGATTCATCAAAATCAGTTTAGTAGTTCTTACGTGATGAGGTAACAAACAAACAGTCAATTATAATTTTATATACTATATATATATATATATATATATATAGGGTGTGAGTGCAAAGATTTTGAGGATCAATACTTCAGGTCAAAACAAATCAAAAAGCTTTATAATATTTTCAGAAATAAACTATAGTTTTGTCAAAAAAAAATGAAAAAGTTAGAAGAAAGAAGAAGAAAAAATTGCACAGATTCTAGAAAAACGTGACAAGAAGGAAAAACAACATCAAGAAGAAATTCAACAAAGGTTAGTAAAATCTTTTGATGAAAAACGTAAAATAGAATTAGAAAATCTTGTCACTACGATGAAAAGCGAACAACAAAATCTTGTTTCCACGATGGAAGAAAAACAACAAAATCTAGTTTCCACGATGAAAAGTGAACAACAAAATCTTGTTTCCACGATGAAAAGTGAACAACATAATTTAATTGAAGGATTATTCTCGAAATTTGAAGAAAAACATGGCAAAACGGAAGAAAAAAGACAATTGCAATTTGAACAATTAATGCAAATAGTATCGCAAGTTAATGAAACAGTTAATGAAAAAATGCAAATAGTTGAATCAGATATAAAAGAAATAAACGACGACATAAAGATCCTAAAAAATAATGTGGAGACTCTTGAAATCAAAGTAGGTGACATTGATTCCGCCCAGAACCAGGTGAAATTTGAAATAAGTGCAATCCAAAACCAGGTAAAAGCTGAAATCAGTTCAATTAAAGACGCAGTACACAGTGAAGTACAAGATAAAGTGGAAACAGCAATTAAAAAATTGCAACAAGATTTGCAGAGAGGAAAATACCAGCACACCGTGAGTACCAAATGTTCCGTTAGCAAACCACCCACATTTGATGGCAGTTCATCTTGGCCCATGTATAAACGGCAATTTGAGGCTGTGGCTACAGCTAATGGATGGGATAATCAAGAAAAATCTACTTCTCTGGTAATTTCGTTAAGCGGTCCGGCCCTAGAACTCCTCCAAAGCATTCCAGTCGATGAACAAGGTAATTTCGACAAGATCATCGCCATCCTAGACAAACGCTACGACAATCAATCCTTGAGCCAGGTATACCAAGTCCAACTCAGTGGAAAAACGCAAAGATCCGGTGAAAGCCTTCAAGAATTCGAAGCAGAGATTAGACGGTTAGTACACTTGGCCTACCCAGACCTGCCAGAGGAAACGAAAGACCAGTTGGCCACACAGAGTTTCATAAACGGCATCAGAGATGTGGAAGTTCAAAGAAATTTAAGACTGAGTGGCGTCAAGAAGAGTAATGAAGCTCTACTTCGGGCTTTGGAAGTAGAGGCTGTCATGAACATGTCCAAGCCGAGGGTCCGAGCAGTTTCCTTCAACCAGGAAGAGTCAGAGTCACCATTTCAAGAGCTGCTGGCTGGTTTGAACAAAATATTAGACCGGTCACAAAGAACTGGCACCAGAGGGGCATGTCACGGCTGCGGACGGACAGGGCACTTCCAACGTAATTGTCGAGTGAGGCCACCTGAACGATCACCGACCAGGGGTAATCAACAGAACAGCCACGTGTCCAGGGACCGTCAGTCAGTCAGCATAGGGGGGCGAATGCTGACTGTCCCTCCACCAGCCCCCAAAACGTTATCCATCCGGGGATTTTGCCGAGATAGCGGCAGCCTAGTCATCAGAGGCACCATCAACGGGCGAGCAGTTACCATCACCATCGATACCGGCGCCGCTGTGTCCATTGCCAAGTCCAGGGTCTTGAGAGCATCAGAAATTCGGCCAGTTACCAATAACATCCAGCTCAGAACTGTCACCGGCGAGTCCATGTCAATATAGGGTGAGGCAGATGTTGTGCTACAGATAGGGGACAACATGATCCGGCATAGGGTCCTGGTAGCGAAAATTGAGGACGATTTTATACTGGGAATGGACCTAATTAGCCAGCATGGATTAATGTTCGACCCGAGATATGATGTTCTTCGGTTCCTAAATGAGGAATTTGTATTGACACGGCCCGTCAACACATCACTCACCCCCATAAAAATTGTGGCAAAGTCTTCAGCTAGAATTCCCGGTCGAACTAAACAGATTATTCATGGGCAGTTAGACAGCAATCCTGGGAGCTGCGTTGGAATGGTGGAGCCCGTACACTCAGCTCATGACTACTTAGTTGGACGGGCTATAGTTAAAACCGGACGAGATATACCAATCAGAGTCCTGAATCTGTCCAACAACGACATCAGAATTACCAATGGTCAAGAGATAGCTTGTTTCGAGCCAGTAGAGACCATCATCAATTGCGAAGAAGAGTACCAGACGTCGGTGAAGGAGCCAGGGCCCGATAAAGAGTTCCTACAACAGTTTGCTGACCATTTGACACAACTGACACCAGAGAACCAGAAGAAAGCCAAGCAATTTATCACAAAACACTGGCAAATTTTTAACAGTAAAAATGGAACCACCGGTCGCACCAACATCATCCAGCATCGAATAGATACCGGGAAGGCTCAACCCATCAGAATACCACCTAGACGACTACCATTGGGGCAACAACAGGCAGTCGACGAAAACATCGAGTCCATGTTACAAAATGGAGTTATTGAGCCATCCATCAGTCCATGGTCTGCTCCCGTCGTGTTAGTTAAAAAGAAGGATGGAACCACCCGATTTTGCGTGGATTACAGAAAGCTGAATGATGTCACGAAGAAAGACAGCTATCCACTACCCCGAATCGATGACACTTTGACCACACAAGCAAGCTCCCGTTGGTTCTCCACACTAGACCTAAAAAGTGGATATTGGCAGGTTGGTCTACACGCAAACGACAGAGAGAAGACAGCGTTCTCCACCAGTAAAGGACTGTTTCAGTTCACGGTCATGCCCTTTGGGTTATGTAATGCACCCGCTACATTTGAGAGGCTGAGCGGGTTAACATGGAGGACGTGCTTTGTATACCTCGACGACATTCTAGTCATGGGCCAGACATTCGACGACCATCTGAAGAACCTGGGCGAAGTATTCACCAGAATTAATAACGCCAACCTCAGACTCAATCCGAAGAAGTGTTCTTTGTTCCAAAAAGAAGTAGAGTTTTTGGGCCACGTCGTTTCCGAGTTAGGAATCCGCACTAACGAGGACAAGATAGAAGCGATCCGTGATTGGCCAGTCCCGAGGGATAAGCATGAACTCTGAAGCTTCTTGGGCCTCTGTTCATACTACCGGCGTTTTGTTGAGGGATTTGCTACCATTGCCGCTCCTCTACATCGGCAGACCACAGAGAAGGAGACGTTCCGTTGGAATCAGGATTGCGAAACATTATTCAGACGACTGAAGGCAGCACTATGTTCCAGCCCAATCCTAGCCTTTCCTACACAGTCCGGCAAGTTCATCTTAGACACCGACGCCAGTAACACAGGTTTGGGGGCCGTCCTATCCCAGGTGCAAGATGGTGAAGAGAGGGTGATCGAGTACTACAGCCGTGGATTCTCGAAGCCAGAAAGAAATTATTGCGTCACCAGAAAATAACTTCTTGCAATAATAAGGGCTGTGGACCATTTCCATTTTCCAACAGATCATGCCGCACTCAAATGGCTGCTGGACATGAAGACACCGGAAGGACAACTGGCCAGATGGATGGAGAAATTACAGCAATACGACTTCAAGGTGGAACACCGTGCCGGCCGGTTGCACAATAATGCCGATGCCCTATCCAGAAGACCCTGTAGAGCGGAATGCAAGCATTGTCTGAAGACGGAACAGCGAGAGGGTATCTCCATCAGGCAGATCCGAGTGCAGGCCAATGAAGACTGGACAACGGAACAGTGCATCCAGGACCAAATGGCTGATCCAGACATCGAACCAATCTTGTCACTCAAAATGAGAGGGGCACCCAGGCCACGATGGGACGAGGTAGCTAGATACTTCGGCGTGCTGAAATCGTTATGGGCTCAGTGGGACTCTCTAAGAGTAGATAATGGAATGCTCAACGAGTTTGGGAAAGCGCGGATGGACGAGAAACTAAGTCCCAACTGGTAGTTCCGAAGAAAAAGGTACCAGCCATCCTGACCGAAGTACATTATGGAATTACCGGAGGCCACCTGGGCATGAATAAAACCCTAGACAAAGTTCGCCAGCGGTACTACTGGGTGAATTACTTCGAAGACGTCAGAGCTTGGTGCCGCAAATGTGCCACATGTGCCGCCAGTAAGGGCCCGAAAACCCGTAACAAGGGCAGAATGCAGCAGTACAATGTGGGCGTCCCATTTGAGAGAATTGCCATCGATGTCGCCGGTCCGTTTCCCGAGTCTGAGAGGGGGAACAAATACATTCTGGTCGCAATGGATTACTTCAGCAAATGGCCTGAGGCATATGCGATACCCAACCAAGAGGCAACCACGGTAGCGACGGTGCTAGTAGAACAACTATTCAGCAGGTTTGGCGTCCCGATGGAATTACATTCAGACCAGAGGCGTAACTTCGAATCGAATGTATTCCAGAAGGTCTGCACGATGTTGGGGATCAGGAAAACGAGAACAACACCATTACACCCACAGTCAGAGGGAATGGTGGAAAGATTCAACAGGACCTTGGAACAACACCTATCCAAGGTCGTCAGCAATAACCAGCGTGATTGGGATGAGCATATTCCCCTATTCCTGTTGTCATATCGCTCTGCTGTACATAATAGTACAGGCTTGACCCCAGCCAGGGTCTTATTCCAGGAGAGGGACAAACTGGTTGTACAACCCCCAACGGAGCAAGGGTAAATCCCCAAAGCTTACACCCGCCTGGGATGGTTCATACGAGGTGGTCAAGAGGCTTAATGACGTCGTCTACCGAATCCGTCGAAACCCCAAGGCTAAATTGAAGGTGGTTCATTTAGATCGACTCGCTCCCTATCATGGAGGGGATGTTTCTGATCGGGACGATCAGAATTAAAGAGGGGGCAGTGTTACGAAATTTACCCAAAGCCGACCCTGTGTCATTTCAGCAGGACAACAAACGCTTTAAGATAAAAAAATACGATTCTCGAAAAGACTCGACAGCGGAAAGCACGATGATTATTTCTACTGGAGAATTCTACGCTGGTGATATAAAAGAAGAACGCCACGATCGCCAGGCAGTGATACCGTGACGACTAGCTTATATGGGATTGTTATTGTATTTTTGAATCAGCTGTTTGAATGTAAATAAAGTTCTAGAAAAGTGACAGTGAATATTAGTTTTATAATTTTTAAATTGAACCCACGAACTATATAATATACTCAGTACTACAGCTGGCCGCTGCCATGAATGCGTTTTTGCTGCCCGGTTCTTTTAAGAAAGTGAAAGTGATTTTTGCGTGACAGTCGACATAGCGTAAGTTATTTGATTTTCATTTTAAAATATTAATTGGAAATATAAATAAAATCTGTTGTGAATTGTGAGTTCGAGTGTATTATTTTGTGACAAACAGTGACAATCATACAATTAGGTAAAGACCTGACATGCTATTAATTTGTGGGGAAAGCAAATGTAATAACAAGAATTTTGAATTTTGAATATTTACTATAAATAATCCGTTTGCTCTCCAGAGCTCTATCATAATGACATCCTGCAGGTCAAAGGTTTTTATTTGTCTAAGATAAGTAATATTAATTTCTTAGTAACAATTATTTCTCGAAGAATTTAACACATAAAAGAACTACATATAAGAAATGTTTTGTTTAATATACTTTGTATTGCATTATTTTTGTATCATAATGTAAACAACTTTGTATCCTCCCTTCTTCAACTTGATGCATAAAATAAATCGCCAAATATAAATATTCATTTCAATACATAGATATTAAAAGGGTACATTTTTGAAAATAATATTTCCTAAAATTTTATGTACCTAAATAAATCTAACGGCACTCGAAACTATGAAATTATTTAATACAAAAAAATAACAGGTGTTCATTTTTTTGTGGTGACTCATTCCTTTATTATTCACGCTACAAGCATCTGGTTTTTAGCGCGACGTTGCCACATTGACAATAATTTACTTAACATGTATTTCAAATTTTCTTGCTTATTAAAGCCTTTAGACCATAGTGTTATAAGAGTTTTTTGTTTTGTTTGGTGGGTACTATCTGCACCTAAAATATATGCAGTCAAACTATTTACACCCTGTATATATATATATATATATATATATATATATATATATATAGAATAGATAGAAGAGATAGATTTTGCTAAAAATCACTTATCCTTTTTGCGAGGACTCGGGTTGAGCCTACGAAAGCACTGCATTGAGGTTGGAGTTTCGACTTTCGCATGTAATAGTTACAGGTAATGGGTCTGGTACTGAAACTAACCCGTAGTTTGTGGAATTCTTGAATTTTATATTCTTTTGCATAGATTACGACTGTTTGACATGTTTTTGGAAGGCTGCTGATTGGTTTGAAGAATTGAGCTTTACATAAAGCTTCACTATCAATGGAATGGGTAAAATGTCCGAACATATTTTTGTTCTTCTATCAATGTCTTTACAAATTTGTAATAAATCCATAGTTACGTAAAGCAATGAATCATCATTTCTAGCGATGAATTTATGATTTATTTGAATTAAATGATGGAATCCAGTATGATTGTCTAATATCGGTAAGGGGTATAGACGATAGAGAATATAATTTTCTGGGTCAAGTAAAGGGATTCTTAGGACAAATATTATTTTTGAATCAATTTGAAATGCTTGTAATTCAATGATATCAACATATTGTGCAACAGTGGAAGAATATATAGGAATTGGAAGTTCGTTCTTTTGCAAAGATTCTGAGATTGTCTGAATCGATTTCATCAAATCGTTCGGGGTAATTATAGAACTGTGTAATACTTTTAATTTAGCAAAGGAAATAGAATTTAAGACATCGTTTAGAGTTTCCTCTATAAAAACATAGCTTGCCATAACAGATTCGCATATTTCTAAGGTTTTAATTTGAGCCTGATAAAATGCGAGATCATCAGTGAGATCTGAAATTGATTTTTGAATTTCAATAATGTCATTAATAAATGTTTCTTCATCTACTTGAAGTTTTTGGATAGTTGAATTAAAATTCTTTATTACTGAAGTTGTTACTGAGATTTGATTTTTTAATAGATTTTCAATCTGATGTTCATCCTGAGTAATTTTATTTATACAATTATTAAAATACTCTCCATCAGAAGCGTCAAGGTTGCCTGAGATGGTTTTTCATATAGTTCCTAAGCCGTTTAATATACCGCGTTTGCGTCTACTTGAAATATAGCTTCTAGTGTCTGCGAAGATATCACGATATTTTTCATTAACATTTTTCGAAATTTGCCTAAGAAGACTTACATGTGTCACAATTTCTGTTTTAAAAGCCATCATACGATTAGTGTCTTCACTAAGAACATCTAACATATGATCTAAAATGTTATCATTATTGTCTATAGCAGATTTGATTGAACTGAGTTCTTTATAAACAAGGAGAGTCCACTTAGAGTTGGAAATTTTCATATTACCTCCTCTTAAAAATAAATCCCTATTGTGTTGTTCACAGGATTTAAGGTATATTGGGAGATTGCAATTTCGCATAATCCGAGAAATGCGAGGATTCTGTAAAGAAAGAAAGTTCTAATCAGAATACGGCGTTAGCCTATCAAAATTTACTTTAGCAATTTGATTTGTTGTTTGATGTAAGATTTATTAATTTAGCTGAATTTTGGAAAATTTCTTTTATTTCAAATGGGCCCTTAAATTTATTTTCTGCTTTACTTTCTATTTGGCTTTCCTTTACATAGACTTTATCTCCTATTTTATATTCTGGTTGATTTTGATTTATATTTTTATCAAATCGCGTTTTTGATTTTTGTTTATGATGGTCTGTCTTTGCCTTGCAATTTTATAATAATGTTCCATTTTGTTATTTAAGTCGCGTATATATTTTGAAATCAATTGTAGAGTGTTTCAGGTGGTCTACCTGTATGGACAAATATTAACTCATACGGGGTGAAACCGTGATTTTGATTTCTTGTGTTATTATAACAAATTACCTCATATGTACATTGAAAGGATGCTCATTGAGGTTTTCTGCGGTGTTTTTTCTTTTCATTTCTGATAAAGTAGCGTGGAAACGTTCTATCAATCTGTTCGATTCAGGATGGTTTACACTGGAGGAGGTTAATTTGATATCATAAAGTTCGCATAAGTCTTTCATAAGTGTGTTATCAAATTCTTTTCCGTAATCAGAGTGTATGCGTAGGGGAGTGCCATAATGTTGGAAAAAGACTAAAAGAGTATTTATAACTGATGAAGCCTCTTTGTCTGAAATAAGCTTGGGTGAATTTTGTTAACTCATCTCTGATGGTTAAAGCATAGTTTTTTCAGGGTATTCGAAAATATCTATATTGATTCTTTCGGGTGGGGTTTTAGGGGTTTCAGTAACAATGAAAGGAGCGTTTTTGACATATTTCACAAGCGTTAATGTATTTTTTTACGCTTTTAACTAAACCGGGCCAATCATATTTTTCTTTTATCCTTCTAATTGTTTCATTAATTCCTCTATGGAGATTACTTTTTCCATAGTGATATTGTTCTAAGATGATTTGAATTTGATCTTCATTTGGGGTAGATTTTGACAGATTTTAAACTTTATGTCTTTGTCAGCAAAGATATATGAGAGTATTTCTAGTGTTGGAAGTTCAACATTATTTTCAACATAATGAAGGTGTGAAGGTTTAAAGTAATTTTAGCATGTTTTCAATATATAAAATAAGTAGCTACCTTTTCTGGGTCGAAGGGTATAGGGATTATGAAGTATTTTCTATCTTTTAAAGATTTACTTGACAGTATATTAATTCTGCCTGTATTGAAGTCAGGGTTTATTTCAAAAAAGTCATCGATTATTTTATCATGTAGTTCGGTTAGCTTATTTTGCCAGGAGAAAGTTATGATTGTTTTTGGGTTTTGTCTAGGAGTTGTGAATTTGAAGTTTCAATTTTGGAGTAGTCTCTGAAAGATTTTGTTTTATATAGTTCTGCGAATCTATTAAATTCAGAATTTATTTGTTCCTAACTGATTTGAACACAATTTCGTACCACCTTTCAATAATGTCTATAACGTTTCTTAGATCAAATAATAAGATTCTTATTGTCTTCTAAACGTTGTTTGTGGCATATTCTTGGTTACTTTTATGCTTTTTTGGGCAATAACACCACAATAGAAATAAAACGACGTATATTGCAGGAATACCTAACGTTTCAAAGTCTATTCTGACTTCGTTGTCAATGGTTTTATATTTATTGATGTAGATTGGAAATGAAAATTTGATTTATGAAATTTAAAATTGACATTAGAAAATTTGTTGTTTTAGATATACAGGTAGCACAAATAATTTAATTAACCAGCTTTCAAATTAGAATTTGAAAGAGTTGTCTTTAGAATTTATAAGCGGCGTTCCTAGGTACGACTTTGTTATAAGATAGCGCATTCCCCAAAAATGCGATCAAAGAATTCAACTGTCAGAATCAAATTCGACGTCCTAGTGTACTTTGTTGTAGTCGTTTTATTGATGATTTTTACAGCCTCAGCATTATTTGTTGCTAACTGATTTCAACACAATTTCGCACCATCTTTCAATAATGTTTATAACGTTCCTTAGTTCTAATAGAAATATTCTAAGCAACTGTCAGGATCAAATTCGACGTCCTATTGTACTTTGTTTTAGTGGATAGATTGATGCTTTTTAATGCCTCGGCTATATTTGTTGATAACTGATTTGTACACAATTTCGCACCACTTTTCAATAACGTCTATAACGTTCCTTAGATCAAATAGTTAGAGTCTAAAATACTGTCAGGATCAAATTCGACGTCCTAGTGTACTTTTTGGTAGTACTTAGATTGATGCTTCTTAATGTCTCGGCTTTATTTGTTGCTAACTGATTTGAACGCAATTTTCACCACATTTTAATAATGTCTACAACGTTCCTTAGAACAAATAGAAAGATTCTAAGCAACTGTCAGGATCAAATTCGATGTCCTAGTGTACTTTGTTGTAGTCGTTTTACTGATGCTTTTTACAGCGTCAGCATTATTTGTTGCTAACTGATTTCAACACAATTTTGCACCATCTTCCAATAATGTCTATAACGTTCCTTATTTCTAATAGAAAGGTTCTAAGCAACTGTCAGGATCAAATTCGACGTCCTAGTGTACTTTGTTGTAGTCGTTTTATTGTTGCTTTTTACAGCCACAGCATTATTTGTTGCTAACTGATTTCAACACAATTTCGCACCATCTTTCAATAATGTTTATACGTTCCTTAGTTCTAATAGAAAGATTCTAAGCAACTGTCAGGATCAAATTCTACATCTTAGTGTACTTTGTTGTAGTAGATAGATTGATGCTTTTTACTCTCTCGGCTTTATTCTTTGCTAACTGATTTGTACACAATTTTCGGATTTATTCGCTGCTAACTGATTTGTACACAATTTCACACCACTTTTCAATAAGGTCTTTAAGGTTCCTTAGATCAAATAGAAAGTTTCTAATGTCTATAAAGTTCCTTAGATCAAATAGAAAGATTCTAAGCAGCTGTCAGGATCAAATTCGACGTCTTAGTGTACTTTGTTGTAGTAGTTAGATTAATGCTTTTTACTATCTCGGCATTTTATGCTGCTAACTGATTTGAACACAATTTCGCACCACATTTCAATTATTTCTAAAAGGTTCCTTAAATCAAATAGAAAGCACTAAAGACTGTCAGGATGAAATTCGACGACCTAGTGTACTTTGTTGTAGTAGTTAGATTAATGCTTTTGTTTGTCTCCCCTTTATTTATTGCTAACTGATTTGAACATAATTTCGCACCCCTTTGCAATAATGTCTATAATGTCTCGAAGATCAAATAGAAAGATTCTAAACAACTGTCAGGGTCAAATTCGACGTGCAAGTGTACTTTGTTGTAGTAGTTTTATTGATGCTTTTTTCAGTCTAGCCTTTATTTGTTGCTAACTGATTTGAACACAATTTTGACCACCTTTCAATAATGTCTATAACGTTTCTTAGATTAAATGTAAAGATTCTAAACAGCTGTCATGATCAAATTCGACGTCCTAGTGTACGTTGTTGTAGTAGTTTTATTGATGCTTTTTACAGTCTCGTCTTTATTTGTTGCTAACTGATTTGAACACAATTTCGCACCACCTTTCAATAATGTATATTACTTTCCTTAGATCAAATAGTAAGATACTAAGTAACTGTCAGGATCAAATTCGTCGTCCTATTGTACTTAGTTGTAATAGTTAGATTGATGCATTTTACCGTCTCGGCCTTATTTGTTGCTAACTGATTTGTACACAATTTCGCACCACCTTTCAATAATGTCTATAACGTTTCTTAGATCAAATAAAGAGATTCTAAACAACTGTCAGGATCAAATTCGACGTCCTAGTGTACGTTGTTGTAGTAGGTTTGTTGTAGTAGTTAGAAATAATTTTTTTCTTAGTCGTCAAAATTTGAATATCGGGATTTTCTGGAATTGAGTCATCATCTTCATTTGAAGCATGAATTTTGGAATGTAGGTTTACAATCCTGAAAGTGATTTATTCTGATGCGAGATAATGCATCTGCGTTCTTATTTTGCTATCGAGGTTTGTATACCATTCCGTAATTATATTTCTCTAATTTTAAACGCCATCTGGCAAGTCTGCTGCCAGTGTCTTTTATTGAAAATAACCAGGTTAACGGGCGGTGATCCGTCCAAATTACAAAACGTTGGCCAAAAATTTGCCCTCGAAATGTCTTGACCGCTCACACCATGGCAAGGAGTTCTCTCTCAATTGTGGAATATTTGATTTCTGCTGAACATAAGGTCCGAGAAGCATACGCGATAGGAAGATCCTTTCCTATGGGTCCTGGTGAGAGTACTGCACCAATAGCGAATGAACTAGCATCAGTGGTTAGAATAAACTCTTCATCATAATTTGGGTATCTTAGAATGGGTTCAGTGGTCAGAATTTATTTAAGTTGTTTAAACGAATTTTTACAATCATTATCGAATAGAAAGTTGACATTCTTTTGCGCAGAAGTCTAGTAAGAGGTTTAGGAATTTGGGATGAAGAGGTGATAATATCCTGTTAAGCCAAGAAAAGATTTTACTTCATTAGGATTTTTGGGTTCTGGAAAATTAACAATGCATTCGACTTTTTTAGGATTAGGTTTAACACCTTCGGGAGTAACTATGTGTCCGAGATATGCTAATTCCTGTCTTACAAATTCACACTTGTCAGATTGAATTTTAAAATTTGAATTCATGAGCCTTTTGATAACTTCTTTAAGTCGAGAAATGTGATCATGAATTGTAGGGGAATAAACTATTATATCTTCCATATAAACAAGAGCTCGTTCACTTTGGACACCTAATAAGATGTTATCCATAACTCCTGGAAATGTAGATGGGGCATTTTTTAGTCCGAATGGCATACGGATGAACACGTAATGGCCATTTTCTACCGAAAAAGCAGTTTTTTGAATGTCCTTTTTATCAATCTTAATTTGGTGAAAGCCTGACGCAAGGTCTAATGTTGAAAAATATTGACATTTGCCTAATGGTTGTAAGAGGTCAGAAATATTTGGAAGTGGGTATTTATCATCAACGGTTAATTCATTGCGTTTTCTGTCATCAATAACGATGCGCCCTTTTTGTTTACCGGAAGCGTCTAATTTCTTAGGTACAACCCAAACTGGAGATGACCATGGAGAGGTTGAATGTTGAATTATACCTTGATTTAACATTTTGGATATTTGAGTTTTAACTTCTTGACGATGAATTTGGGGATATTTATATGATTTGGTATAGACTGGTTTAGCATTATTTGTTTGAATGGAATGTTTTATTTCGTTGGTAAAAGTTAATTTATCACCTTCTAGATAAAATATATCAGCAAATTCTAAACATAGTTCTGTTATTAATTCTTGTTCTTCTTCATTAAGGTTGTCTAAACGGATTTGTTGTTGAATGATATAGTTTCTGTTTATTTGTGAGGGTTCATATAAAT
This sequence comes from Octodonta nipae, assembly GCA_034190945.1. Lineage (NCBI taxonomy): Eukaryota > Metazoa > Arthropoda > Insecta > Coleoptera > Chrysomelidae > Octodonta > Octodonta nipae. Next base: position 109,528,981 of record CM067217.1, read on the forward strand.
CAGAATTTAAATTTAAAATTTGAAAATCGGTTGAATTGTCTACGGGTTCGATTGAAAGATCAGAAAAATCGAAATTTTGGGAATTGCCTTGGGATTAATGATAGTGGTTAGAAATTCACATTTTTGATTTACTTTTACTAATGCATTTGGAAGTCTATCTTTTTCTTTTTCTTGAGCGTGAAGTATCACTTCAGTATTTAACAGGTTACATTTTAATTTAAATAGTTTTTCAGTTCTACCTTCAATAGATACTTTATTTGAAATAGGTGTCTTAGAATTTATTGGATTTTGAATGGGCGTTTGAATTTGATTTTCTTTTTGAAGAGGGGTTTGAATTGAATTGAAATTTTCAGTGGAATGTTCTTCGAAATTAAGGGCTTTGAATAAGAGTACTGTTTTAAAATTTATTATTAATTTTCTTGATTTTAAATCGACAACACATTCGTAGTGTTCTAAAACGTCGATGCCTAGAATTCCGTCGAATTCTATGTCTAAATCATGAATTGTAGGGGAATAAACTATTATATCGTCCATATAAACAAGAGCTCGTTCACTTTGGATACCTAATAAGATGTTATCCATAACTCTTGAAAATGTAGATGAGGCATTTTTTAGTCCGAATGGCATACGGATGAAGTCGTAATGGCCACTTTCTACCGAAAAAACAGTTTTTTGAATGTCCTTTTATCAATCCCAATTTGGTGAAAGCCTGACGCGAGGTCTAATGTTGAAAAACATTGACATTTGCCTAATGGTTGTAAGAGGTCAGAAATATTTGGAAGTGGGTATTTATCATCAACGGTTAATTCATTGCGTTTTCTGTCATCAATAACGATGCGCCCTTTTTGTTTACCGGAAGCGTCTAATTTCTTAGGTACAACCCAAAGTGGAGATGACCATGGAGAGGTTGAATGTTGAATTATACCTTGATTTAACATTTTGGATATTTGAGTTTTAACTTCTTGACGATGAATTTGGGGATATTTATATGATTTGGTATAGACTGGTTTAGCATTATTTGTTTGAATGGAATGTTTTATTTCGTTGGTAAAAGTTAATTTATCACCTTCTAGATAAAATATATCAGCAAATTCTAAACATAGTTCAGTTATTAATTCTTGTTCTTCTTCATTTAGGTGGTCTAAACGGATTTGTTGTTGAATGGTATAGTTTTTGTTTATTTGTAAGGGTTCATATAAATCAGAATTTAAATTTAAAATTTGAAAATCGGTTGAATTGTCTACGGGTTCGATTGAAAGATCAGAAAAATCGATAATTTTGGGAATTGCCTTGGGATTAATGATAGTGGTTAGAAATTCACATTTTTGATTTTCTTTTACTAATTCATTTGGAAGTCTAACTTTTTCTTTTTCTTGGCGTGAAGTATCGCTTCAGTATTTAACAGGTTACATTTTAATTTAAATATTTTTTCAGTTTTACCGTCAATAGATACTTTATTTGAAATAGGTGTCTTAGAATTTATTGGATTTTGAATGGGCGTTTGAATTTGATTTTCTTTTTAAAGAGGGGTTTGAATTGAATTGAAATTTTCAGTGGAATGTTCTTCGAAATTAAGGGCTTTGAATAAGGGTACTGTTTCAAATTTATTATTAATTTTCTTGATTTTAAATCGACAATACATTAGTAGTGTTCAAAAACGTCGGTGCCTAGAATTCCGTCGAATTCTATGTCTAAATCATGAATGTCCACTTTATGAGGATCGTTTGGACCGAAAGCGACAAGGGTTGACTCTGTAATTAAAAATTTTTCTTTCGTTATACCGTGAACTGATTTATTTTCTGGAAATTTGGGATAATTTTGGAGAGTTTTTCTTTTAAAAATTGAGATACCTGCACCAGTATCGATTAAAATTTTGAAAGTTTTAAAAAGGTCTTGAAAAGGAGTTTCTTGTAAATTTTCAGGATAATTTTCGTTTTGGAAATTTTCATTTGGGTAATTTTCATTTGGGTGAAAGTTTTCATTTTGGAAATTCGTCTGGATTTGAATAGAAAGTTGAATATTGGTTATTATCAGCGTAGTAATTATTATCATCATTAAATTCATTAAAAGTCTCATAATTGTATGAATCGGAATATTAATTTTCATTTAAATGATGTGCTCTGGGTTGATTATAGGTGGGATTCTTTTGAATCACAAGAGACCTGTTCTGAATTTGACCTGTACGTTGTTGCGTATCATTTTGGGGTCTTTGCTGGAAATTAAATTCAGGTTTTTGTTGAGGTGTAAATTGTGGTTTTTGTTGAGGCTCAAACTGTGGTCTTTGCGGATTTGATTGATTCTGTGGGAATCTGTTATAGGTTGAGGTATTTTGAGTTTGTGTGTAAGGTTATCTCCATTTCGGTCACAAGAATTACATTTTAAAGTTTGAATTGGTTTTTTTGGTTGAATTGGATCTTGCCTTTTATGATGTTCGAAATATGATAATTGTAGTTCTGTTTTAATTCTAATGTTAATAATGTGTTTAGGGTCATGGTGTCGATTAAAGAGCATTGAGCAATTCTTTGCTCAGTGGTTAAGTTTGCAGATTTTTGTATGTTCGCGTTCATTTTCGCGTTTAAGACTTGTAGTCCATTAAAGAAAGTTAATGGTGATTAATTTTGAAGTTGTTTCGATCTTTGAAGATCTTACATTAGGGACGGTAAATCGCGGGAGTCCCCAAATTGAAGATTTAAAATGGTTTTTATTTCAGGATAGGTTGAAGGGTTTCGCGAGCTGATTAATTGGGCTGCTCTACCTTTTAATCTATTTTTTATGTGAATCGTTAGCAAGCATAATTGGGGGACGATTGAGAAAATCTCAGAAAGTTTGTAGGCTTCCTCTTGAGCTTCAGCCATTTTTAGTTTTGGAAATTGGGAATAAAATTGAAATGGACTTTAATTAACATTGGGAAATTGAAAATATTTTATTTGATTATTTAAATAGAATTTAGAGCAGAAAATGTGTATCTCTAAGTGTTATATGGAAGTGACAGGAAATTTATTTTGTTTTGAAAGAAAGTTTGTATCAATATTGTATTGTGGAAAATTTTAAATAAATTGTAACCTAATTGAAAATTTGGAAATTTGATTATTAATAATTTAAATTTTTAAAATAGAAAAAGTAAGGTGCAAATATATTTCAAAATTAAAAAAAAAGTGTAAGTGAACCTGAGGAGAAATAGATACTTGTAAGATAAACAAGATAAGTATAAAATTTATTTATTTATTTAACATTTGAAGATTTGAACCCAAGCGAAAAAGACCCTGAGAAATAAAAATTATAAATTATTATAAAACTTTAAAATTCAAATATCATTTCAATTATAATATATATATATATATATATATATATATATATATATATATATATATGTTTCAATAAAAATTTGTTGCAATAATATCAAAAATTAAATATCAGTTTCAAAAAATCAAAAATAATTAGATGATTCGTTACTCACGCTTTTACGTGGTTCATTTCTTTGGTTCCCAGCAGTGAGGCAGTTCCGTATTCTACCTGGAGTTGTCAGCAATTCGGTTTCTTGATTGTAGGTTTACTTTTCGTCAAAGGACTGGAATTCACCGTTCTCCGTGAGCGGAATCTTGGGTTTGCGTGTTCGAAAAACGTACGAAAATACTACTGAGCTGCGCCAAATGTTAGGTGATAGTCGAACATTAAAACTTTTTAAAAAACTTTTATTTTATTTAACTGAAACTTTTAAACATTTGAAAATAATTGAAGATTACAAATACTTGGTGACTACTGTTCTAGAACGAGAAGTGACCAAGCTTACATGTTGGAAGTATTGTTTGAATCTGAAAATTAACTGTTTTTACAATCGCTTTCCATGCAGATCTAAGTTTCTAATTTACTCAAGAGACTTCTGACTTATGAATGAAATTTGTTCAGCGATCACTAGACATCTTAGTAACGGTGCAATGGTATTTTGATATTTTACTCTCATATTTATTTAGTAAACAGATACAAAAGATTCATAGTTATAAAACTATAGTCCCCAATATAACCCCTTTCCAAAAATGATACATACTTAAAACTTTATTAGTAGTTATTTTAAGGTGAAAAATGTGAACAAAATAATAAGATGCATATATTTCTTGTAAAATATATTGAGAAATTCAATTTATTAAACCCTTTATTCAAAAAATATGAAAATTAAAAACATGTGAAAATAATTCGAAAATTATTCGACACACCATTTAAATGGTTTAAAGAGAAAGGAAAAAAATGGCATTATTAATTTGTAAAATATTCATTCATAACTAGGGCCTCACACGACTATTGCATGTTAATTTATATGGAGATATTTGAAGTGGGAACTCGCTTTATACTGATTGGACTGACATCATTGACAGATAAAGTAGATACGATAGATTTGAATACAAATAGCGTGTGAACCGATTTTTTCTTGATATTAGGTCGTGTTTGAATAAGAAACTTATTTATGTTATATGTTTTATTGATAACGTTTCGTTAATGTCTTGGCTTTTTTCAAATTTATTCTAAAAAATTTTATAATTTAAAACTATACATTAATTTGATCTACCTACAGCCTCAGTTTTTGTAAAGCCACCTCATTTATTTTGTCTACTGTAAGTTTTAATCTAACATTTTTCTTAGCATTTGGTACAAACTAACGCTACATTACTTAAAATCATTTTTCCACAAAATTGCCTGTTTTTTGTGTACAAGTATTTATGGATTGCCAGCAACTACTAACGCAAAATGACCTGCCTCTCTGCATTTGATAGAGTTGAGAGATGAAAAGCCGAAAATCAGTGTATAATTACTTAACTTTAAGCGTAATGACATTTTACTGAGCTCTTATTGTTCCTAAGAATGCTGCACACAGTACGGGGTCTTGTCTGTGTTTTAAGTTTTAGTATTCATTGGTGCAGCAATATTTAGAGAATGGAAAAATCTTGCTTTATTTATATTTCTTGTCAATAAAGGCATTATTGCATTAAAGGCATTATTGTTTTTAGGCGGCATATGAACCATTTCTAGAAAATCTCTCTAATTTTAACTGGATTTATGCTGTTTATATATTTCATAGTTGGTTAAGACTACTCTTTTTATTTTATTGGTGGTTTTGTAATCGTTTTTCAATATACTGAAATGTTTGTCCAAGCTATGTTGCATTGTAATCAGTACATGTAATTTCATATATGTCGTTACTTGTTTGTTGTTCGAGATTTTTGTTTTTAGGTTGCTGAAATCTTTGCATAATATATTGTAGTTTTTATGATTTATTTAAGTAATTTGAATAGCTCTATCTGCTGCTGATTTTTGATGTATTACCCAAATATTTAAGTAACCTAAAAATAAAAACTTTGAATAACATAACACTTATAATCAGTCCTGTTTAAATTATCTTATTTATTTACTTGGTGAATATTCTGAATTTCATAAATCTTAACTAAACACAAATTTCCTAATTTCAAAATGAAAATGTTTATATAAAAATTGTTTCTACTTGATATTAATGATTAATTATATCTTGTTGAGATTTTTCAATCCATTGAACGCAATGAAATGAAATCAAAGTTTCTTTTATAGGTTTTAGTTAACCTTCGATTTCTATGCGAGGAATAACAAGGAACGGACACTACACACAGTACGAGTAAACTATTAATGATTAATTTTTATTGGAAAAATATAAGCTTTGAAAGTATACATTGTGTATTTAAATACAAGTATATTTTGAGAAATGAATACTCTTTTCGTTTTTCCCAAATTAATATATTTTACAACATTGCTATTTACCCCATTCTCTGTCTCCATTTCATATGGATTTTGCTCATACGAAACTCCTGTCCTATTTTTAGTGGACTGATGTAGCTTGAATGGATGGTTCTGTTATATTTGATTCCAACATTTCTTTATTTCATCTGTAATTTGATCTTTGTACTATGCGACATGATATATTTTTGCCATGAAATTTTTAATATATTTCACTTCTAATTCGGTGGATATATTTGTCTGCAACGGGGATCTCTTCAGAAAAAAAATCTTTTTATTTTCTTAATATTTTAATTACATTTTCTTTATACATATCAGGATAATTTATCATGTCTTCACCTATTTCCCTCTCTCCTTTACCAATCTTATAGTTAATTTTATTATTTGGGTATATCTTTGCCCATTTAAATTTTAGTTCTTTATGAGCGTGCCTTTAGGGGAAAATTCAGTAAACCCCAGATATACTACATATCAAAAGGATTTAGCTCTGTATGGGCCTTACCAGGTTATCAGGTCTATGGTTGGCGTTGTGGCTGCAATTTTCCATGAATTGTCTGACCGTCCGAGCTGTTTCTAACAGGACGGCTTTTTGCAGTAGTTGATAAAGATCTTCGTCCAGACCGAGGAATTTTAAATTAGTTAGGAGAAGTTTTGGGACATCTCCTGTTGCTGACATAGCAATTGGTGCAGTTCGTGTGCTATTCATTTCCCACTTTTCTTTATTTGAAATTCCAAATCCTTGTATTTGGCTACTTTTTCAGTCTGCTGAATATTTATATTATTCTTGTTAGGGATTGCTATGTCAATTAAGGATGTTTTGCTAGAGACTTTATCTACTAAAACCAGATCTGGTCTATTGTGAGCAACAGTCAGATCGGTTCCAGTACAGCTTGCAGTTGATATTTTCTAAAACAGATTGTGGATTGTATACATAGTATGGCACTTTTACCGACTGCAACAGTTCAAGTTTCAGTGTTTGTTCCTGGTGCAGTATTTTTGCCAGAGCATCGTGTCGTTCTTTGTATTCAGTTGCAACGAACGTTTTACAACCTCTTGTGATATACTGGATAGATTCAGATGTTTGGCAACTTTATCTGCATCTCTCGTTGTTAATAGTCTTTAACCATATACTTTAGATAGTTCTTAGTTGCAATTACTTGATCTTAGATTGCCAATATAAAGCCTTCTGTTTCAGAAAACACATGACCAGTACTTCGACGCTGAACTGTCGTCATAATCTTGGTTGACGTCATTTATATATCTTCCATGAAGGGGCTTCTCTTTACATTTGAGCAGTTTCTGATCAGCTGACTGGTGGTGCAATTGGACTTGTTGTTCTGTCAGTCGCAGTGGTGTTGAGGCATCAAATTAGAAACTTGTTGATCTAGTAGTTTGCTTATATCGGCCAATCATCTTCCTCCTTCATGCCATGGCAAAGTTGTACGTTCGACACAGCTACTTGGATGGTGATTTTGAGCTTTTATTAGTAGAACTCGAACTTTCCGTTGTAATTGTTCAATTCAGTCTTGCAGCAATAAACTATACGGAAAGAGTAACTGCGCACTGAACACGCGTAGGTGTTAATAGCCTGAATCAGATTTTTACTGCCAAGTTTGGTTTTCAACAGTCGTCTTACCCTTCTATAGAACTCTCTTGTTAGGTCCTTTATCATGGTGGAGTGATTATACGTTGAGCCTGCTTCATTCCAAGGTATTTATAAGTATAAACTTTCACCAGAAATTCAACTGAGGTGCCATCTCCCATTTCGTAGGGCCCCTGCTGTATTTTGCCTTTAACTGTATTGCATATGGATGTCACTAGAGAACCCCTGTACTATTTTAAGCATATCATGCAGCTGTTGTTTCGTAGCTTCCATCAACTTTAAGTTCTCCATGTATAACAAAATGTTTTTTTCTTTAATGCTTGCACGTTGTTGTGTTTGAGACTAAACCCAAAGTTAGTCAAGCTCAGATTCTTTGAGAGAGGGTTCATGGCAAGGCAGAACCACAGCGGACTAAGAGAATCTCCCTTCTGATTGAAATAGGGTCAGTTTGTATCGAACAGTTGGCTTCATTCAGTAAGATTTTGGTTTGCCAGGTAGACATGGTATATTCTAAAAAGTTAATAATACAATTATACACTTTATAGAGTTTCAGTGCCTGAGGAACTCATGTGGAATTGAATCAAAAGTCTTTGTGAAGTTAACATATGTCATGTAGAGATTTCGTCGTTTGGTGTAAGCTTGATTGCGGACAACGGAATCAATTATCAGTTGTTCTTTGCACCCCATTGAATTTTCCGCGCATCTCTTTTGTTGTTGAGTAATTAATGTCTGAAAAGGCGATGATTAATGCACGATGTTATAAAGTTTTATAAGGTAGGGAGGCAAGTGATTAGTCGGTCCTGTAAACATAGGTTGTCTTTTGGTAAGCGGTATATAGCACCATTTTGTGTGGATGGGTAATTATGCCATTTATAAAGGCTGTTAATTTTTTGTGGGTAGGGTACAGTTTCTATATCCAGTAATTTTGCACACTATCTGGTCCCGGTACTTTCCAGTTATGGAGGTGCTTCATTATGTTGGATGTGTCTTCCATTGTAAATGGTTGGTGTCGTAGCACAGTTCTGAAATACAGCCTCCTCCTAATTAATCCAGCAAGATCTGGAGTTATAGAAAATTGTCCGTTTTACTGGGATAACTAGGGGCTTTATTATTATTGATGTTGTTAAGTTTTCTATAAATCCCTTTTTTTATTGCCTGAATAGTATATTGTCTAGTTTTCGTTGGTTACTAGTTTTGTACCTTCTCAACCGACTTGTGTAAACGGAGAGCTTTTGTTGTAGATTGTCCAGACATTACTGAGATGTGATGTTTTCTCCATTCCACTGAGAGTGCATTCGGCTATTCTTCTTTGCTAAGGTGGCATTCCACGAGTTTATCTAAATTTGGGAGGGTCTTGCTTTGATCTTATAACGACTCCAATTGTTCTGCAGATAGCTATTGCAGTAAAGTAGATGATTGTGTGTAGCGACTCTAACGTATTAGCCTGCAAGACGATACCCAGTTTCTTAGAAGATCTTAGTTTGGGAAGAGTTGGTCTAATCAATGGATCTGTTCCACTATACTATGTAAGAGCTCTTTCCATTTCTGCTTGGATTTCAGCGTTGGCTGGCTTTTCTTGTTGAAGTTCTTGAATCTCGTCCGCTCTTTGCGCCAAAGGTGTTTCAGGCTCTGGATCTGTTGTATTTCGACCAAATAATTCGCGCTCAACGTCGGCCTTTATTTCGTCCAGTTGATCAGGCGAAATAAGGCAATTTCTCAAGATGACACGATATGGATCTGCGACTCTCTGTTCGGTAACTTGAAGCTCTGGGTACTCATGGTACTTATGGCTTGGTTGCACACTTTTCACAATTGAAAACTCCATCTCAACTTCTTTTCTTCCCAATTTTACTTCTACATTTGTTGGTCTCAAATATTTTTTCTTTGTTGGCCAATAAAGCGTGGATTTTCTTTTTAAAATGTTATTTTCTGTTAAATTCAGCTGGTCTACTTTTTTCTCATGTATGATGCCCCTTGTGCCCCTGTATGGATTAGAAACTTTATTTTACTCTGACTAATAACACGTTGGATTAATATTACCTCTTTAAATCTTTCTTGAAATTTATCTTTTTCTTCTGGGCTTATAATTTCATGTGGGTTCTTATATACAAATCTATGTTTTTCGAACTTGTAGTGGTTATCCAAATTTTCTATTATTTATTCGATATATACTTGTTATTCCAGCTGTTCGAATGTTGAAAAATCACTCTTTATTGTTGTAAACCACCATGCAGCACTGTCCAACCAAAATTGTCTAAAATATTCTTCACAAATGCTGACATGTTGTTGTTAGTTTTTCGTAGTTTTTATGAATACACAGGGATACAATCTTGAAATGTTACCGATAAACATTATGCTCATTCTCCTCTAATCTACTGTCTACTAAATCTCCATAATTTAGAATAGCTACACGCCATCTTTCATATATGTTCTTAATTGTTTGTTCACTTTCTTATGTTTTGTCCTCTACTTCACTGAACTTATTATTTTTCAAATTTATATTTGTAAAATGCTTTCAGCTACTTCCACTTCTTAGCCGTGGTTCAAATTTTTGTTTTTCCAACTTCTATATTTATATCATCGTCTTTTCTGTCATCATTAGTCTTATTTATTGCTTCTAAAATATTTCATATCCATTTCCATGATTACCTCACCTTCTGTTCTGCAACATCATCAATGTGTTTTTATGGGTTTATATATATATATAAACCAAAAGGTATGTCCTTGCTGACTAATATAGACCAAACTTGTAAATTTTTGGGGAAGCAGCAATGAACACAGTGTTACTCTTTATCTTTATTGACTCGAGCTTTCGATAATTATTTTTATCTTCATCGGGAGCACTACAAAATATGGCCTGTTATACACTAATAGCCGACAGAAAGTATAATACTTACAAGATGTGAGATATTCATGTCAGATGTTCTACTATGGTACATAGCGACTAGTAATTGTGTGAATGGCGAAATCCCGGGGAAATGATTTATAAAACAAAATCACATTCAACATTTTACACAAACTTATTAATATCTAGTAAAAATTAAACTATTGTTAAAAGATTAAAATTAAGAAGAGGAGATGCATCTTGTCAGTCTAAAGTCTAAGGTGAAGAATTAAGACAAAATTTAGGTTATACCCCCAAAAGAATACGTCAAAATTAATTTATACAACCATTAGAATTTTAACTACTGATGTTCTCTAAAATAATGTTTGAGTCTTTTTTGTTTTTTTCCTTTTCTTATAGGTAGGCATAAATGGCACTATTAGAAAAGGAAAAACACAAAGAGACTCAAAAATTATTTTACAGAACATCAGTAGTTAAAATTCTAATGGTTGTTTAAATTCATTTTGACTTCCACAAAGCAACCAACATGTTATTAATTTCAAATTTGTGTTCCCCTAGTGTCATAATTTTGAATGTTGTAGAGCAGTATTGTAATTTCTTTGTACCGTGATAATTGTCACACGAGACACTGACTTGCTTCATAGAACTTGACATTGTCAAGCTGATTGACAGTGACGTATTCTTTTGGGGGTATAACCTAAATTTTGTCTTAATTGTTCACCTCAGACTTTAGACTGACTAGATGCATCTCCTCTTCTTAATTTTAATCTTTTAACAATAGTTAATTTTTACTAGATATTAATAAGTTTGTGTAAAATGTTGAATGTGATTTTGTTTTATAAATCTTAACATCATTTCCCCGGGATTTCGCCATTCACACAATTACTAATTGCAATGTACCATAGTAGAACATCAGACATGAATATCTCACATCTTGTAAGTATTGTACTTTCTGTCGGATATTAGTGTATAACAGGCCATATCTTGTAGTGCTCCCGATGAAGATGAAAATAATTATCGAAAGTTCGAGTCAATAAAGATAAAGAGTAACACTGTGTTCATTGCTGTTTCCCCAAAAATTTACAAGTTTGGTCTATATTAGTCCGGAAGGACAAACCTTTTGGTTTATATATATATATATATATATATATATATATATATATATATAATATATATATAAGAACCCACATGAAATTATAAGCCCAGAAGAAAAAGATAAATTTCAAGAGGGATTTAAAGGGGTAATATTAACCCAACGTGTTATTAGTCAGAGTAAAATGAATTTTCTTTTCTAATCCATACAAGGGCAGAAGGGGCATCATACATGAGAAAAAAAGTAGACCAGCTGAATTTAACAGAAAATAACATTTTAAAAACAAAGAAAATCCACGCTTTATTGGTCAACAAAGAAAAAATATTTGAGACCAACAAATGTAGAAGTAAAATTGGGATGAAAAGAAGTTAAGATAGAGTTTTCAATTATGAAAAATGTGCAACCAAGCCATAATAGAAATCGATATATTAACTAAATATGTAAGAATAATAATGATAATAATAAAAGAGCACAAACAGTCCCCGTGTGGTGTCCGGGTTAGAACAGCACCATGGTATCTACCGCCTGTCGTATGAGGCGACTAAAGGGGCAGCTGTCCGCTGACCTACTACCTAGCCTTCCTCCCTTCCCCAAAACCCACATGGAATGCTCTGGTTTAAATCATTTCATCTGGGAACTGACAACCCCACGGTTCCGAGTTACCCGGGTCACCAGGGTCAATTGGAGGCACCACCCACGAAAATGGAGCTACGGAGTAGAGGCCTCGGAAAAGAGCCGCTGCCTGGGGATCGCCAGGGCATGTCTGGAGCCGGTGCTGGACAAGACAGCATGCGGGACATCGGTGGCAGGGTGCTGAGGAGGCGGGTCCCTGTCGTCAAGAGAGTTACAGCCCAAGAACCACAACAACACTCACTAATACAGTCACAGCAACAAGGTGACCATCACCAACGGAGTCAAACGAGAACTCCACCCGCAGAAAGTGTTGCGCAGGATCAACAGCCAGCGATCACTCAAGCGAGACTGATAAGACAGCGCATGAAATAGACTAGCGCCATGAATAAATTTATAATGCGCACGTTTTACAGAGTGACTAACCTTGGCCAGGACAAGACTGAATATCGCCAAATACTGCTTCAAGAGTTCTGTCTTGAGTACCCAGAGCTTCAAGTTACTGAACAGAGAGTCACAGATCAATATCGTGTCATCTTGAGAAATGGCCTTATTTTGCCTGATCAACTGGACGAAATGAAGACCGAAGTTGAGCGCGAATTATTTGGTCGAAATACAACAGATCCAGAGCCTGAAACACCTTTGGCGCAAAGAGCGGACGAGATTTAAGAACTTCAACAAGAACAGCCAGCCAACTCTGAAATCTAAGCAGAAATGGAAAGAGCTCTTACAGAGTATAGTGGAACAGATCCATTGACTAGATCAACTCTTCCCAAACTAAGATCTTCAAAGAAAATGGGTATCGTCTTGCAGGCTATGAACAAATTTATCTTGCTACGCTAAATTTTAGGTGCTAATACGTTAGAGTCGATACACTCAATCATCTACTGTGCTGCAATTTCCATCTGCAGAACAATTGGGGTCGCAATAAGACCAAAGCAAGACCCTCCCCAATTTAGACAAACACCTCGAATACCACCTTGGCAAAGAAGGCTAGAAGGGAAAATTAATTCTCTTCGGAAAGACATTGGAAGACTGACCGAGTACCAACGAGAGGTCAGGAACAACAGAATAGAAAGACTTGTCGAGACTATCATGGACAATAACTGAATACACTCCCAGTGGGATAGAGAAAACATCACATCTCAGCAGTGTCTGGATAGTCTACGACAAAAGCTTTCCATATACACAAGTCAATTGAGAAGGTACAAAACCAGTAACCAACGGAAACTAGACAACGCATTATTCCGAAAATCAGAAAAAGGCTTTATAGAAAACTCAACAACATCAATAGTAATGAAACCCCTAGTTATCCCAGTAAAACGGCGATCGAGCAGTTCTGGAAAACACAACTTTCCACAACAGTTTCCCATAACTCCAGAGCGAGCAGGATTAATGAGGAAGAGGCTGCATTTCAGAATTGTGATGGGATGCAACACCAACCATTTACAACGGAAGATACGTCCAATTTGGCCTAGACAAATGCCGAATTATCAATATAGTAAAAGGCAAAATACAGCAGGGGCCCTACGAAATGAAAAATGGCACCTCAATTGAATCCATAGAGGAAGGCTATTCTTACAAATACCTTGGAATAAAGCAGGCTCAAAGAATTGATCACTCAACCATGAAAAAGGACCTATCAACAGAGTTCCATAGAAGGGTAAGACGACTGTTAAAAACTAAGCTTAACAGTAAAAATCTGTTTCAGGCTATTAACACCTACGCGTGCTCAGTACTCAGTTACTCATTCGGAATAGTTAAATGGTGCAAGACTGACATTGAACAACTACAACGGAAAGTTCTACTAACAACAGCTAAAATTACCATCGAAATAGCTCTGTCGAACGTACAACGTTGCCACGGTATGAAGGAGGAAGAGGATTGGCAGATATAGGAAACTTATGTGATCAACAAGTTTCTAATTTGCGTAATCATTTCCAGAAACTCGCAGAATTTTCTTATCTACAGAGTCATATGTCAGCAACAACGAGTTCAAGTATACCACCAGACAACTGATCAGAAATTGCTCAAATGGAAAGAGAAACCGCTTCATGGAAGACATATAAATGACGTCAACCAAGATTATGTCGACAGTTGAGCGTCGAACTACTGGTTGATCTCTAGTCATATGTTTACTGAAACGGAAGGCTTTATATTGGCAATCCAAGATCAAGTAATTCCAACTAAGACATATCTAAAGTACATCGTCAAAGACCCTTCTATCAACAACGACAGATGCAGATATGGTTGCCAAACATCTGAATCTATCCAGCATATCACAGGAGGTTGCCAAGCGTTCGCTACAACTGAATACAATGAACGACACGATGCTGTGACAAAAATACTGCAACAGGAACTAGCGCTGAAACTCGAGCTATCACAGTCGGTGAGAACACCCTACTGTATATACAAATCAGAATCTATTTTAGAAAATAACAACTACAAATTGTACTGGGACCGGATGATATTGACCGATCGGACTGTTGCTCACAATAGACCAGATATAATTTTGGTATATAAAGTCTCTAGAAAAACAACCTTAATTGACATACGAGGGCTGCCTTTTATATTTCGGGATTAGAGAACAAAAACAAATATTAATAATCGAAAACCGCTTTATTTTTTTCAAAATATTCCCCATGAAGATCTATACACTTTTGCATACGTTTGAACCAATTGTCAAAGCACTTTTTCCATTCTGATTGAGGTATCTCCAAAACATGCATTCTGAACGCAGCAACCGCTTCTTCAGGTGTCAAAAAACGTTGACCTCTCAGTTTGTTTTTACGTACGGGAATAAAAAGAAGTCATTTGGTGACAAGTCAGGACTATACGGCGGATGACTCATCAAATTGATGTTTTGAGTGGTCAAAAATGCAGTTGTTTGAGCGGATGTGTGAGAGCTCGCATTCTCTTGGTGAAGAGTGATCCGTCTTCGGCGGTTGGTTTTCCTCATTTCTTGGAAGACAACTGGCAAACAAATAGTTGGGTACCACTCAGAATTGACTGTTCTGCGTTTGTTCTAGTGGTACGGTTGCGACATGTCCAGTTTTTCCGAAAAAAGGCGATCATTTGCTTGGAAGTGCTTCGTGCGCGAACAACTTTTGTTGGATTCGGCTCATCTTGAAACACCCATACAGTCGACTGCTGTTTACTTTCGGGCTCATACGCGTAAATCCACGACTCATCACCTGTCGCTATGTCATAAACGTGTTTTGAAGCACCGCGATCGTATTTTTGGAGCCTTTGTTTGAACGATTGACAAATTGTGTGGGATCCAACGCGAACAAATTTTTTTGACATTCAAATGTTTATGCAATATTGAATGTATGCTAGTCCCACTAATGTGTAAGGTTGACTCAATCTCACGATAGGTCACATGATGATCTTGCAATATCAGTTCGCGAACAGCATCAATGGTTTCCGGAACAACAACTGTTTTTGGACGACCTTCACGAAATTCGTCTTGAAGTGAACTACGACCTAGATTGAATTCACCATATCATCGATAAACAGTGGTCCTTGATGGAGTTTCATCACCAAAAAGTAAATTAAGTTCATCCATGCACTCTTGCTGACGTAATCCTCGTCGAAAATTGTAAAAAATAATCCCACGAAAATGTTCACGATTTAATTCCATTTTTTTGGCCGAGATGAATCCTTTAAGTTACTATAAACAACACATAGCGCTCGTATGTCAAAACGTTCTGAGTACGTATAACCTCAAAAATGTCAAACTTTAGGATAGAGCTGTCAATTGTCAGATTGCAACACTAGGGTTGTCCAATCCCGAAATATATAAGGCAGCCCTCCTAGCAATACCTAACAACAATAATATAAATATTAAGCAGGCTGAAAAATAGCAAAATACAGGGATTTAGAAGTTCAAATACAGAGACAATGGGACATGAACAACACTCGAACGGTACCAATTGTTATGTCAACAACTGGAGTAGTCCCAAAATATCTATTAAACAATTTGAAATACCTGGGTCTAGACGAACATCTCTACCAACTGATGCAAAAAGCCGTCCTGTTAGGAATAGCCCGGATGGTCCGAAAATTCATGGGAAACTGCAGCCACGACGCCAATCACGGGCCTGATAACCTGGCATGGGCTCCCACAGAGCTAAACCCTTTTGATATATAGTATATCTGGGGTTTAGTGAATTTTCCCCTAAAGGTACGATATGCGTGTCTTAGGGGGAGTGTGCTGCCATACATTGTATGGTCAAGTCGGAAAGAGCACAAAGAGCGGACGAGACTCCAGAACTTCAACAGGAACAGGCAGTCAACGTTGCCCTGCTTGAGAAGATCCAAGCAGAAATAGAAGGAGCTCTTATAGAGTACAGTGGAATAGATTCATTCACTAGACCAACTCTACAAAAAATAAGATCTTCAAAAAAATTTGATATCGTACAGCAGGCAATGCCAAACTATGTGCTAATACGTGAGAGTATAACGGAAAGCCTCTTGCTGTTGTGGAGGCATCCATCATAATACTGACTAGCTCAGCAAAGCACACCTCAAAATGGTGGGTGCGAATTTTTTCTTTTCCAACTTTGGACACCTTAGAGAGGGCGCCAGACACACACAAACATATAGGCAGCAAAATAAGACAAATTTACACTTACAGTTATATTGACAATTTAAAAATAGTGGCCAAGCCAAAACAACAATTTCTTTCAATTACAATAGTGCAGTTTGATCAGTATACAATCAGTAAGTAGTGACTTTAGACTTATCTGGTGCAATGCTCTCTGGTTATGGCCGGGCTGTCTGGTTCCTCAGCTATATCGGGAGAGAGAGAGAGAGAGAGAGAGAGAGAGAGAGAGAGAGAGAGAGTCAGTTGATTTAGAGGGTTCCGAAGCCTTCTAGGTAGCCGTGACTTTACTGGTTGGAGCTTCCCTGACGACTAGTAGCAGTAAATAGTCGCCCCTATGGTGGTAGGTGCTATTCCTCTAGCGTCCTTGGGTCCAGCTCATTTTTGTGCATGCAGGAAAAAGATACAAACAGAGAATTAGTACGTGCTACCCCTTGATTGGACTTGCTGAACTCCCCCAAAATTCTAAATTCAGCCCCGGTTTGGAACTGGCATACGATAAGTCACTTGAATGTCTATGAAATATAACGATAGAGTCTCTATTTACATTGATACTTATGGTCCACTATTATTACAATAATGTTCTTTGATATTAAATCAATTTATTTGTGAGTTATAGATAAACCGAAAATACAATTACAGAAAACTTCCTTCTCTCTGCAAGAGAGGTACGATAAGGTATTACAATAATTATTACAACAATGAAGATTCAATTTCTCGAAATTTATACTAAAATAAGATAACAAATTGGATCCAAACATATGCTAATACAAAGATAAAGATAACAGATCTGATCATATGCTAATACAAAATTAAAGATAACAGATTTGATCAAAAGTCTACGATACCAGAACGATATTCCTTAGATAGCAAGGAAAATATTATAAATAAGACAAATTGCTTTTTTATTTACTTTAGTGAAAAGATAATGATTTCTAAGTACTATTAACTTCAGTTGATTTTATATATTTCACCTGACTGAAGGTCATGGAAATTTTCATAAATCTTTCCAAATTTGTAAACAATGTGGTGTGATAGTTACCACCTTTAAACGGTGTGAAGGAGTTTCAGCAAGTATCTTTTATGAGCAATTTAAATAAAAAAATATATTAACAATAATGCCCGCAAATAGATATACATATATTCACATATATAGCCAGGTAAATTGCAGCTAATAAAGAAAACAACTGAAAGAGAAGATATATATGACATAAGTAAAATATTGGAAAATTGTTCTGTGCTACTTCTAAAATCTAGCAAGAAAAACCCTGGTCAGCTAACTGTAAATCAAATACGTTCCCTAATTTAAAGAGAGGTTACGAAGTAAGTGATATAAAAACAATTCTACAGTGAATGTGTTTAAATTTAATAAAAAAAATAAAAGCAATCTAGGTAAGACTTTAGATATAGTAAAATCACTTACTTCGCTTTCCTCCTCTGCTAAGTAGACTAGGTTGGCATCCAAATTTCCCAGATTAGCTTCCCCTTTTCCTTCAAACCTAGCAATGGTGGTCTCGGAAAGCAAACAAAATGGCTTCACTGTACGTGATTGCAACGGAAAATCAGGAATTCTCCCTTTCAGCTACAACCCTAGAAAATGATAAAACCACAGTTCCTGTTCTTGGTTTATAAGAGAGATGTAATTAAAGAGGAAAAGAAAAATATATACATATATATATATATATATATATATATATATATATATAAAGGCAAAAAGCAGTAGCACTAAGCACGTGTTCCAATGGAAATGTTACTCTCTATTAAAAATTTATAAAAAAAATGATTTCTTTTCACCACCTAAACAAAGAAAAGAAAATGGATCAGGTAGCGTATATACTCCTATTAAACAATCCAATGAAGCTATATGATGAACTCTGGTCGGGAAAACATCTTCACACAGCTTCCGAATTTCAGCTACGATAAAAAATAAGACATGTGCATATATACATATATCTACGATAGATAAAAGATAAATCGATATTTCAATTGATCGGTAGTTTCACCATCAATTATACTATAAGAAACGGTACAGATAATTTAATCGCGAGAAAAGAATATATACTTGCTTTACTCACTTTCTTCGGTAATCGAAACGGTACGATAAGATAAAAAATGGCTCCCTGAAAAATGCCAGGTAATATATCGATCTGGTCTCGTCGATTGACAAAAGGGAAGAGAGAGAGAGCTCAAAAATGTGAATTTTTCGCCGGTACCCAGCAAATAAGTACCGCGCAGGTTTCTTAATGCGGTAGACGATACACAGAGTCGAAATGAGAATTAATTCAAAGACAAATAAATGGATTAATATTACCGATTTAGTTCATTGTACGAGTTACATTATGAAAATTAATCATTAGGCGATATAAGGGATGACGAGACATAATTTTAGAATTAAATAATCAGCCATGCAAAGCGAATAAAATCAAATTTGAGGAATATTTAATTTAATAACAGCTGAAAGCGAGATACTAATGTTTTACGTACCTGAGATGATATTCTGAACTCAACATGGTTGGCCTACAAATTTTACTTAAAACCAAAATATAGAAAAATTATTAACATTTGCCAAAAGTGACGATTTAATCGTTACACACCCCGGTCACGTGGGGAAAATTTTTCACAATGCAATTGTGAAAAATTTTGTAGCGAGAATACTCTAATGAGTCCCAATCTAATCTAACAAGATACTAGAAGCATCTACTCTCGAATTATTCAACAGAGTATTTAAATAGAATAACTTCAAGTTGACAACGAAAAGAGAGAATATATATGTTCGGTAAAAGTAGATGTCAAAATTAGGGAGCTTAATAGTTCAGATTTAATGATTCAGAGGTAATTCGAAAAAGGTAAAGAAAATTCAGAAACATCTAATCGTTTTACACTGCTTGCAGGAAAATTTATTAAATCCATATCGAATTTTACTAGATACATTCTGGAAGATATTTCAGTATAAGAGAATTAAATTAGACTTATTTAACGATATCATCTACTGTAGACAAACATAATTCCCGGTATCAAATGTTTGAATTCAACTCAATATTCAAGATAAAATTTAAGGTAAGATAAGAAGATAAGGAAAATATATAATTCAAAAAATTTAACGATACGATATAAGATATAAGGGACGATATAAGAAATAAAGGATACACCAAAAAAACTAATGAATAACACCAAGTAGTTGTCTCAATAACGTGATAGCCAAAACTTGAAAACAAAGATCATAATTCAAAGTGTAAAATAAAAAAATGTTGAAATTACAACTAAGTATTTCAAAGAACTAAATACAAATCCCGAAAAGCACAAAAATATACGGCAAAAATGACATAGCTCTGAAACAATAATGATAATGCTACAGGGTGTCAAAGACAGATTAAGTGATTTACTATTTAAGAGACAGAATACCCAACACGCCATAAGGAGGAAGCGGATACTGGAATTCAAGAAATTGTTCTATACAAGGAACATCAAAACACTGGAACTCCAAAAATATCCAAATCTTGCTTATAATCAAAGGGAAAACGTGAAAGATACGCTAAAAGAACGGTACATACGTTGACATAGTGAAGGTGATGCTAGCAGCTCTAACACACTGCCACAAATCGTCTATCCTCTACGACATCACAGAATCCAGGAGTGCAACACTGCACCATCCCAATTCTAATACGATACGAGACTCTCCAGAAAAAAACCAAAAGATAGCAGCCCTAATCCACTGCTCGAATCTCTGGAGATCTCCACTTAACTGACTTCTATAAGTCACGATACACTGCATCATGCAGCTAACTATAAGAGGATCAACGAGATAACAATCTATAAAAGATAAGGTAATGCTCACCTTAACTATCCAAACGGTATTCCGATAAATAATGATCATTATCATAAACTGTCTATATAGCCAAAAAGGAAAGTTAAATTTTATCCACGATAAACGGTACCTTAATTCTTGAAAATTACGGTAATGTTATAAGAAATATACACATATACAAAAGATAAAGAAAATCAAAATTTATTATTTTCATAAGACTACATGATACTTCATGAATCGTCACTGTAAGAGATGATAAACTACTAGATTTCAGAATACGCTGGTATTACTATAGACTCATAATGGTTCAACAGAGAGAATTGGTAGTGGAGAATGACAAATAGTTCGGAAGAACATCAAATACTCTAAAAAAGAAAACTCCACTATGGTAGGGTACGACAAATCGTATAAAATTAGTTCTTACCAATACCTAAACCAGACATCTGTGAAATCCACTTGACGGTACAAGTTGACAGGAATAGAAAATTACGACAGGCAAATCTATAAATACAGCAGTTTTGGTATATAAGATACTCTGAAAAAAAAATATACCCTAAAATCTGAAAACGTTATGAAAAATAGTTAAGCCAGTTGGTAAAATACTAAAGTGAAATTGACAATCAGTTAAAATCGAGACTTGGGTCATGGAATCTAAGAAATTGTTCCAGATAAACATCAGATAATGCAGAGAATCCAGATTCCCAAAAATGCATCTTAAATCAACAAAAGCTAGTGCATCAAATGCATACCACTCGATAAGTCGATAACTGAAATAGGTATAAGAAAAGGTAGACAAGAAAATATCATTAGTTCGACAAACTAGCAACTATTATATATAACGATAAGAGAGTTAATTTGTTCAGCGATAATTCATACGATGACATTCTGGACAAACCAGAAAGAAGGTAAAGTGACCTAAAATTCACAGCAAAGCATAAGCTGATGAGAGAGACCAAGGAAAAGATACAAGAGA
The DNA here is from genome assembly GCA_034190945.1 of Octodonta nipae. Lineage (NCBI taxonomy): Eukaryota > Metazoa > Arthropoda > Insecta > Coleoptera > Chrysomelidae > Octodonta > Octodonta nipae. Next base: position 109,550,293 of record CM067217.1, read on the forward strand.
TAGGAACGATATGAATTAGTCTACAGAAGACCTAGATGTTGTGGCAATAGATAGAATCCAGTTGGACGGCTTTTACGTCCGCGCATGGTTTCACCGCCTTGGGGTATTCGTAGGCCCACCTAAGAGACCAAGAAAAGAGGAATTAGTCTGTAGAAGACCTAGATGTTATGGGAAACCTAGAGCTCCAGATGGACGGCTTTTACGTCCCCACTGGGATCCTGGCTTGGGGTATTCGTCGGCCCACCCAAGAGACCAAGAAAAGAGGAATTAGTCTGTAGAGGACCTAGATGTTATAGGAAACCTGGGGCTCCAGATGGACGGCTTTTACGTCCCCACTGGGATCCTGGCTTGGGGTATTCGTCGGCCCACCCAAGAGACCAAGAAAAAGATACATAAGGTAAGAAACAGAAACGAAACGATAGCATAGAATAGTACAACAATAAAGGAAGTATTCAGAGAAGTTTGGTAATCGATAGACAGATATGTTGAAATGGAACGATATTACTCCAAGGATGAATCGTCTTCTGAATTCGAAGATTCGTATGAAGAATGCTCATTCCCAACTTCGGGGTCAGAAAAATAGGATTTCAAATCCTTAACATGCCAATTGCCTAAATTATTCCCAGCGGAGTCCTTCAATTGGTAAACAAGATTAGATAATTTCCGAATAATAGTACACGGAATGAATTTCGGCGCTAATTTGGCGGAATAATCATTAGCTGCCTTTGATAAGGTATAATTCTTTTTCCACACTCTATCCCCAACATGAAAATTAACTTCTCGTTTGCGGAGGTTATATTGATGAGAGTTTCTCAAGTATGCCTGGTGTAACCTTTTGCGAATGTCGATAAATAGTTTTGGAAATTTTTGAATATCCTCAGATTTCTGAAGATTATCGGAAATCGTGGGAAAATTTGTATCATTCTCAGATATCTTCCCATAGTAATCCCCAGTCAAAGGAACGTTGCGGCCAAAAACCAAAAATGAAGGGGCAAAATGGGTAACATCGTGTTTAGCTAGACGAATGGCTTGGGCGATTTTAAAAATGTTAACATCCCAGTCTTTATGATTATCAAAAATAAAACTACGGATACAGGTAACTATGGATCTGTTAATTCGCTCTGTGTGATTCACTTGAGCATGATATTTAGCGTTGTAAAATATTTTCTGGATTTTATAAGCTTCCATCAGGGACTTGAATTCCTTACTGGTGAACTGACTACCGTTATCACAACAAAACACCTGTGGGACTCCATACACTAAGAACAGTTGGGTTTCGATAAATTTTGTGATTCTCTTAGAGGTAGCGGTAGGCATTGGGTGGACTAAAACATACTTGGTAAACCAATCCACGAGCACTAATAGATATTGGTTTCGATTTTTCGACCTCGGATAAGGACCTAACAAATCAGCTGACACCATTTGGAACGGGAAATTAATATTTCGATATGATCCCATTAAACCAGCACGAGGTAAATTTGAACTCTTGCAGGCATTGCAAATATCACACTTCCTAACATAACGGTAAATATCCTGTCTCATTTTGGGCCAGTAATAGAGTTCTATTATGCGATGAAAAGTCTTCGATACACCAAAATGACCTGCGGTAGCATCATCATGAAATTTTTGAAAAATCTCTAGTCGATTTCCTTGAGGCACAACTATTTTCCAGTCAGTAGTATTGCTAACGATATCGTGGTGAGCAAAAACGTGCTTATAAAGGATATTATTTTCTACCCTGAACGAAGGGTAATTTTCTGGAGCCTTTTTAACTCGCTCAATCATAGAGAGGTACCATTTATCGGGTTTGAGATTGGAAAGATCGAGAGTGGAGGTTTCAGGTATGGACCTAGACAATGCATCTGCTACTACATTTTGTGATCCCTTGCGGTGCACTACCTTGAACTTGAACTGGGACAAACGAATTAACCAACGAGCTAACCTTCCTGAGGGATTTGGAATGTTTGTCAACCATTTAAGGGAGGCATGATCGCTTACAACGGTAAACTCGGTACCTAACAAATATCCTTGAAATTTCTCAATGCCGAAAATGACTGCCCATAATTCCTTTTCAGTGACTGAATAATTCCGCTGCGTTTTCGTTAAAGTTTTGCTAGCATACGCTATGGGGTGCTCCAAACCATCACATTCCTGGTAAAGAATGGCTCCAACTCCGTAATCTGACGCATCACACTGGACAACGAAAGGTTTAGTGAAATCAGGGCTGGCTAAAACTGGTGCAGAGGTTAGACTTCTTTTAATTTTGGTAAAAGCATCATCCGCTTCTTGGGTCCAGATAATTGGTTGTCCTTTCTTTCTACCTTGCAATAAGTTGGAAATTGGTGCAGAGATCGAGGCAAAGTTTTTTATGAACCTCCTATACCAACTAGCTAATTCTAGTAGCCGACGAATTTCAGTAGTAGTCTTGGGCTTAGGAAAATTTAAAATAGCTGACACCTTCTCCGGATCGGTTCTTAAACCTTCTTGATCTACGACAAAGCCTAAATAGTTTAAGGAGGGTCGACAGAATTCGCATTTCTTCCAATTTACGGTGAGGTTGGCATTCTTGAGACGTTGATACACAGATTGTAAGACACGAATATGAGTTTCAAAATCGGGAGTTGCAACGATAATATCATCTAAAAATACGAAACAATACGGCTCTAAGGCAGGTCCAATTACCATGTCCATCAGTCTAACCATAGTTTTTGGGCTATTTGACAAACCAAAGGGCATGACACAAAATTCGAATAAACCCTTACCATAAACAGCAAAGCTAGTTTTGGGTCGAGAAGATTCCTCTAGAGGGATTTGGAAAAATGCCTGTTTTAGGTCGATAGAAGTCAGAAACTTAGCATCCCTGAGTTTATTTAAAATGGAATCAACTAAAGGCATGGGATACTGGTCGGGAACAGTTACTTCATTCAATTTCCTGCCATCAAAACAGACACGATACTCTCTAGAACGTTTTTCCACCAACCACAAGGGACTACACCAAGGTGACTTAGAGGGTTGGATGACTCCTAACTTCAACATTTCATCCACTTGTTTGTTTAGCTCTTTCTGCATAGCCGGAGATAAAGGGTATTGCCTGGATGCAATGGGCTTAGCATTACCGGTATCGAAACTATGGGTGATTAAATGTGTCCTACCGATTTTGTCCGGAGGTGACAAACTCAGAAATAAGTCCATGATCTTTTGTAATTCGAGTTGTTGATCCGGGGACAGGTCGGAAACGGATTGAATAGTATTAATCGTGGAAATTTGTGTGACTTGATGTTTGTACGATAGGGAAGAAAAGTTAGCTTTTATCTGGAATTGTTGCAGGAAATCCATACCTAATATAAGACTATGTTTAACGGAAGGAATAATCAATACTTTAAGATAGTTGACGACATTGTTAAGAGAGATAGGTAACATGACATATCCTAGGAAATCTTGAGGTTGACCATCAGCGGTAGTTATTACCAAAGGGTCCTGGTACTGAATAGGTAAATTAAAGTCCTGCAGGATTGAGAGTCCAGTTGATCCCAATACTGAAGAGGTACTGCCACTATCTACCAAAGCTGTTATTGGCCTATCGAAAATGTTTACAGGAAGATACGGTCTGTTATCCAAAGGTTTCCTAACAAATAGGGGACTCAAATTACATGTGGGACGACAGAAAGCTTTAACCTTCAGGAGCCACTGATTCCATTCCTGAGGGGAGAATAGTGTACCAGACTTTATTGAGGAGAAGACGTTTTGCCTTTCCCATTGATGTGGGGAGGAGTGGAGGAACTTGGTACTGGACTTTGGGTTGAAGTGCTGGCGACAGCGTCCAGATGTCCATCTCCAGCTGGTTCGTTTTTTGCCGTTTCGGCTAGACAATGAGAACAATTCCGCTTCGTTACTTCCTTTGTACCACATCCAAAACAGAAAAATTTTCGGGGATGTTTGCAAACATTATAAGTATGTCCTACCAAATTACAATTCCAACATCGTGGCCCGGAAACATTTACGGTACTAACATTTCGAGAAGTAAAGCTAGGCGAAAAACTAACATTTCGAGAAGACGAGAGATGGGGTGAGAAACTTAAATTTCGGGATGAGTTGGTTCTCAAGGAACTGGGTGCTGACACTGAATAACTCAGATCTGGTTCTAACAATCCACTGGAGGAACTGGGAGGTGGTCGGTAACGTTTACTCCAAGTCATGGATTCCTCTAATTGACGACACACATCAGATAATTGGTCTACGGTATCAATAGTAATTAAAGCGAGGTGAGAGAGGAAATGGGGAGCTAAATTTCGACGAATTTTGTTTACGATGGTCTTCTCATCCGGCTTCGTAGAGAGACGGTTGAACAGTCCTACCATACAGGCTATGAACAGAGTAACCTTCTCGTTAACTCCTTGAGTTCGAGTGTCTATCTCGCGTTGCAGATCTTCATCATAAAAATATGGTAAAAAGTCCTTTTTCAATCTATTCACCAATTGGTCCCAGGTTCCAATTTTATCCTTGATGCTAATGTACCAGGTTAATGCTGTTCCTTTGAATAAGTCACATGCAGAGACAAACAGTTCGTCCTTGCTAACACCTCGGGCAATTCTTAACGTTTCTACTTTCTCCAGAAAAGAATGAACAGATTCTCTGGGATTTTGTCCGGTAAAATAAAGGTTCCACTTAAAGGGAGAAACTGACTTAAAGACAGGGGTATTTGACGAAAATGATTGGCCATGAGATACTTGCTGAGGGGTAGACGCTGAAGGTACTAATTTAAAAGCCAAATCGCCTTCCAACATGAGTAGTTCAGTCTGCAGATCAGATTTTTCTTTTTCCTCTTCATCAGAGTTCTCGGACAAACGGTGTATTCTACCCGAAAGATGGGTAAGGCGGGTTAAGATTCGCTTATATATACTGCAAGTGGTAGTTCCAGCAAAACTAGAAATTTGGGTCTTGAGATCGGCTATAGTTTCCCTAATTTCAACAACGTCATCGTCATGTGGGAGTGGGCTAGATAAGACACTTTGAACAAAGCTACGATTTGCATTTTCTTGACTTAATGCTCCTCTTAGCAGTTTACGCTTGGAGTCAACATCTCCTATAGGTTTTACCTTGCGAATCAACAATTCATAGTCCAATTCTTTAACCTTCAAATGATTTGGGTCCATTTTAGATCTATACTACTGAATACGGATGGGCAGATAAAAATAATAGATAGTCGAAGGAAATTCTAATCAAAAGTAAGGTAACAGATAACAATTAATGTCAGTCGACGAGAAAATTTTCACGGTACAATAATCAACTATAACTAACAGATATCAAAGTTCCCACACGGTACTTACTGAGTGATATAGGCGGTAAGATAAAATAAGGTAAATAATACCACACCACTCAAAAACAACAAAACGATATAGTGGGTACAGTGATCCCGAGTTAAGAGATTTAAAACGATAAGATAATTTACTTCCAAGTAACGGTAAACGATAATAGGTAATTGATTTCAAGTAAACGGTACACAGTAATCGATATTTTAAATTTAAATTAGATAAAGTGCATTTTTGGAAGCCATGAATAATTATTAAAATTATTTAAGATAAGTAATCAAATGTTTCAATTATTTGATATAAATAATCAACCAAGTTAATTTAATTCTCTACGAGAAAAGATATAAAAGATATGTCCGATAATAGAAATTCTGATCAAACCTACTTATTTTGCTGCGACGTCTGTCTGTGCCAAATTTATATTAAAGTGTCCACGTTGGTTTGCCAATTTTTATATTAAAGCGTCGACGTTGGTTCGCCAATTTTTATATTAAAGCCCCCGTTGGCTCGCCAATTTTATAACGGAAAACCTCTTGCTGTTGTGGAGGCATCCATCATAATACTGACTAGCTCAGCAAAGCACATCTCAAAATGGTGGGTGCGAATTTTTTCTTTTCCAACTTTGGACACCTTAGAGAGGGCGCCAGACACACACAAACATATAGGCAGCAAAATAAGACAAATTTACACTTACAGTTATATTGACAATTTAAAAATAGTGGCCAAGCCAAAACAACAATTTCTTTCAATTACAATAGTGCAGTTTGATCAGTATACAATCAGTAAGTAGTGACTTTAGACTTATCTGGTGCAATGCTCTCTGGTTATGGCCGGGCTGTCTGGTTCCTCAGCTATATCGGGAGAGAGAGAGAGAGAGAGAGAGAGAGAGAGAGTCAGTTGATTTAGAGGGTTCCGAAGCCTTCTAGGTAGCCGTGACTTTACTGGTTGGAGCTTCCCTGACGACTAGTAGCAGTAAATAGTCGCCCCTATGGTGGTAGGTGCTATTCCTCTAGCGTCCTTGGGTCCAGCTCATTTTTGTGCATGCAGGAAAAAGATACAAACAGAGAATTAGTACGTGCTACCCCTTGATTGGACTTGCTGAACTCCCCCAAAATTCTAAATTCAGCCCCGGTTTGGAACTGGCATACGATAAGTCACTTGAATGTCTATGAAATATAACGATAGAGTCTCTATTTACATTGATACTTATGGTCCACTATTATTACAATAATGTTCTTTGATATTAAATCAATTTATTTGTGAGTTATAGATAAACCGAAAATACAATTACAGAAAACTTCCTTCTCTCTGCAAGAGAGGTACGATAAGGTATTAAAATAATTATTACAACAATGAAGATTCAATTTCTCGAAATTTATACTAAAATAAGATAACAAATTGGATCCAAACATATGCTAATACAAAGATAAAGATAACAGATCTGATCATATGCTAATACAAAATTAAAGATAACAGATTTGATCAAAAGTCTACGATACCAGAAGGATATTCCTTAGATAGCAAGGAAAATATTATAAATAAGACAAATTGCTTTTTTATTTACTTTAGTGAAAAGATAATGATTTCTAAGTACTATTAACTTGATTTTATTTATTTCACCTGACTGAAGGTCATGGAAATTTTCATAAATCTTTCCAAATTTGTAAACAATGTGGTGTGATAGTTACCACCTTTAAACGGTGTGAAGGAGTTTCAGCAAGTATCTTTTATGAGCAATTTAAATAAAAAAATATATTAACAATAATGCCCGCAAATAGATATACATATATTCACATATATAGCCAGGTAAATTGCAGCTAATAAAGAAAACAACTGAAAGAGAAGATATATATGACATAAGTAAAATATTGGAAAATTGTTCTGTGCTACTTCTAAAATCTAGCAAGAAAAACCCTGGTCAGCTAACTGTAAATCAAATTAGAGGTTACGAAGTAAGTGATATAAAAACAATTCTACAGTGAATGTGTTTAAATTTAATAAAAAAAATAAAAGCAATCTAGGTAAGACTTTAGATATAGTAAAATCACTTACTTCGCTTTCCTCCTCTGCTAAGTAGACTAGGTTGGCATCCAAATTTCCCAGATTAGCTTCCCCTTTCCTTCAAACCTAGCAATGGTGGTCTCGGAAAGCAAACAAAATGGCTTCACTGTACGTGATTGCAACGGAAAATCAGGAATTCTCCCTTTCAGCTACAACCCTAGAAAATGATAAAACCACAGTTCCTGTTCTTGGTTTATAAGAGAGATGTAATTAAAGAGGAAAAGAAAAATATATACATATATATATATATATATATATATATATATATATATATAAAGGCAAAAAGCAGTAGCACTAAGCACGTGTTCCAATGGAAATGTTACTCTCTATTAAAAATTTATAAAAAAAATGATTTCTTTTCACCACCTAAACAAAGAAAAGAAAATGGATCAGGTAGCGTATATACTCCTATTAAACAATCCAATGAAGCTATATGATGAACTCTGGTCGGGAAAACATCTTCACACAGCTTCCGAATTTCAGCTACGATAAAAAATAAGACATGTGCATATATACATATATCTACGATAGATAAAAGATAAATCGATATTTCAATTGATCGGTAGTTTCACCATCAATTATACTATAAGAAACGGTACAGATAATTTAATCGCGAGAAAAGAATATATACTTGCTTTACTCACTTTCTTCGGTAATCGAAACGGTACGATAAGATAAAAAATGGCTTCCTGAAAAATGCCAGGTAATATATCGATCGGGTCTCGTCGATTGACAAAAGGGAAGAGAGAGAGAGCTCAAAAATGTGAATTTTTCGCCGGTACCCAGCAAATAAGTACCGCGCAGGTTTCTTAATGCGGTAGACGATACACAGAGTCGAAATGAGAATTAATTCAAAGACAAATAAATGGATTAATATTACCGATTTAGTTCATTGTACGAGTTACATTATGAAAATTAATCATTAGGCGATATAAGGGATGACGAGACATAATTTTAGAATTAAATAATCAGCCATGCAAAGCGAATAAAATCAAATTTGAGGAATATTTAATTTAATAACAGCTGAAAGCGAGATACTAATGTTTTACGTACCTGAGATGATATTCTGAACTCAACATGGTTGGCGTACAAATTTTACTTAAAACCAAAATATAGAAAAATTATTAACATTTGCCCCAAAGTGACGATTTAAATCGTTACAAGAGTCGCTACACACAATCATCTACTTTACTGCAATAGCTATCTGCAGAACAATTGGAGTCGTTATGAGATCAAAGCAAGACCCTCCCCAATTTAGATAAACTCGTGGAATGCCACCTTAGAAAAGAAGAATAGCCGAATTCACTCTCAATGGGATGGAGAAAACATCACATCTCATCAATGTCTGGACAGTCTACGACAAAAGCTCTCCGTTTACACAAGTCGATTGAGAAGGTACAAAACTAGTAACCAACGAAAACTAGACACCATACTATTCAGGCAATAAAAAAAGGTTTTATAGAAAACTTAACAACATCAATAATAATGAAGCCCCTAATTATCCCAGTAAAACGGACTTCCAAGAAATCTGGAAAACGCAGTTTTCTATAACTCCAGATCTTGCTGGATTATTTAGGAGGAGGCTGTATTTCAGAACTGTGACACCAACCATTTACAATGGAAGACACATCCAACATAATGAAGCACCTCCATAACTGGAAAGCACCAGGACCAGATAGTGTGCAAAACTACTGGATATAGCAACTGTACCCTACCCACGAAAAATTAACAGCCCTTATAAATGACGTAATTACCCATCCACACAAAATGGTGCTATATACTTCTTACCAAAGGACAACCTATGTCTACAGGACCGACTAATCACTTGTACTTATACCAATTTATAACATCGTGCATTAATCATCGCCTTTTCAGACATTAATTACTCAACAACAAAAGAGATGCGCGAAAAATTCGATGGGGTGCAAAGAACAACTGATAATTGATTCCGTTGTCCGCAATCAAGCCTACACCAAACGACGAAATCTCTACATGACATATGTTAAGTACACAAAGACTTTTGAATCAATTCCACAAGATTGCCTCACTCAGGCACTGAAACTCTATAAAGTGCATAATTGTATTATTAACTTTTTAGAATATACCATGTCTACCTGGCAAACCAAAATCTCACTGAATGAAGCCAACTGTTCGATACAAACTGCCCCATTTCAATCAGCAGGGAGATTCTCTTAGTCCGCTGTGGTTCTACCTCTCTCAAACAAACTGAGCTTTGGTTTTCAACAGTCGTCTTACCCTTCTATAGAACTCTGTTGTTAGGTCTTTTTTCATGGTGGAGTGATCATACGTTGAGCCTACTTCATTCCAAGGTATTTATAAGTATAAACTTTCACCAGAAATTCAACTGAGGTGCCATCTCCCATTTCGTAGGGCCCCTGCTGTATTTTGCCTTTAAATGTATTCTATATGGATGTCACTAGAGAACCCTTGTACTATTTTAAGCGACTGACAGAACAACAAGTCCAATTGCACCACCAGTCAACAGATCAGAAACTGCTCAAATGTAAAGACAAGCCCCTTCATGGAAGATATATAAATGACGTCAACCAAGATTATAACGACAGTTCAGCGTCGAAGTATTGGTTGATCTCTGGTCATGTGTTTTCTGAAACGGGAGGCTTTATATTGGCAATCTAAGATCAAGTAATTGCAACTAAGAACTATCTAAAGTATATGGTTAAAGACTATTAACAAGGAGAGATGCAGATAAAGTTGCCAAACATCTGAATCTATCCAGTATATCACAAGAGGTTGTAAAACGTTCGTTGCAACTGAATACAAAGAACGACACGATGCTCTGGCAAAAATACTGCACCAGGAACAAACACTGAAACTTGAACTGTTGCAGTCGGTAAAAGTGCCATACTATGTATACAAACCACAATCTGTTTTAGAAAATATCAACTGCAAGCTGTACTGGAACCGATCTGACTGTTGCTCACAATAGACCAGATCTAGTTTTAGTAGAAAGTCTCTAGCAAAACATCCTTAATTGACATAGCAATCCCTAACAAGAATAATATAAATATTCAGCAGACTGAAAAAGTAGCCAAATACAAGGATTTGGAATTTCAAATAAAGACACAGTGGGACATGAATAGCACACGAACTGCACCAATTGCTATGTCAGCAACAGGAGAAGTCCCAAAACTTCTCCTAACTAATTTTAAATTCCTCGGTCTGGACGAAGATCTTTATCAACTACTGCAAAAAGCCGTCCTGTTAGAAACAGCTCGGACGGTCAGACAATTCATGGAAAATTGCAGCCACAACGCCAACCATAGGCCCTAAAGGCACGCTCATAAAGAACTAAAATTTAAATGGACAAAGATATACCCAAATAATAAAATTAACTATAAGATTGGTAAAGGAGAGAGGGAAATAGGTGAAGACATGATAAATTATCCAGATATGTATAAAGAAAATGTAATTAAAATATTAAGAAAATAAAAAGATTTTTTTTCTGAAGAGATCCCCGTTGCAGACAAATATATCCACCGAATTAGAAGTGAAATATATTAAAAATTTCATGGCAAAAATATATCATATCGCATAGTACAAAGATCAAATTACAGATGAAATAAAGAAATGTTGGAATCAAATATAACAGAACCATCCATTCAAGCTACATCAGTCCACTAAAAATAGGACAAGAGTTTCGTATGAGCAAAATCCATATGAAATGGAGACAGAGAATGGGGTAAATAGCAATGTTTTAAAATATATTAATTTGGGAAAAACAAAAAGAGTATTCATTCTCAAAATATACTTGTATTTAAATACACAATGTATATTTTCAAAGCTTATATTTTTCCAATAAAAATTAATCATTAATAGTTTACTCGTACTGTGTGTAGTGTCCGTTCCTTGTTATTCCTCGCATAGAAATCGAAGGTTAACGAAAACCTATAAAAGAAACTTTGATTTTTCAATTCATTGCGTTCAATGGATTGAAAAATCTCAACAAGATATAATTAATCATTAATATCAAGTAGAAACAATTTTTATATAAACATTTTCATTTTGAAATTAGGAAATTTGTGTTTAGTTAAGATTTATGAAATTCAGAATATTCACCAAGTAAATAAATAAGATAATTTAAACAGGACTGATTATAAGTGTTATGTTATTCAAAGTTTTTATTTTTAGGTTACTTAAATATTTGGGTAATACATCAAAAATCAGCAGCAGATAGAGCTATTCAAATTACTTAAATAAATCATAAAAACTACAATATATTATGCAAAGATTTCAGCAACCTAAAAACAAAAATCTCGAACAACAAACAAGTAACGACATATATGAAATTACATGTACTGATTACAATGCAACATAGCTTGGACAAACATTTTAGTATATTGAAAAACGATTACAAAATCACCAATAAAATAAAAAGAGTAGTCTTAACCAACTATGAAATATATAAACAGCATAAATCCAGTTAAAATTAGAGAGATTTTCTAGAAATGGTTCATATGCCGCCTAAAAACAATAATGCCTGTAATGCAATAATACCTTTAAGACAAGAAAGATATAAATAAAGCAATATTTTCACTTCCATTCCTACACCAATGAATACTAAAACTTAAAACACGCTTAAAGTTAAGTAATTATACACTGATTTTCGGAAATCATCTCTCAACTCTATCAAATGCAGAGAGGCTGGTCATTTTGTGTTAGTAGTTGTTGGCAATCCATAAATACTTGTATACAAAAATACAGGCAATTTTGTGGAAAAATGATTTTAAGTAATGTAGCGTTAGTTTGTATCAAATGCTAAGAAAAATGTTAGATTAAAACTTACAGTAGACAAAATAAATGAGGTGGCTTTACAAAAACTGAGGCTGTAGGTAGGTCAAATTAATGTATAATTTTAAATTATAAAAATTTTTAGAATAAATTTGAAAAAAGCCAAAACATTAACGAAACGTTATCAATAAAACATATAACATAAATAAGTTTCTTATTCAAACACGACCTAATATCAAGAAAAAATCGGTTCACACGCTATTTGTATTCAAATCTATCGTATCTACTTTCTTTTCTCTCAATGATGTCAGTCCAGTCAATATAAAGCGAGTTCCCACTTCAAATATCTCCATATAAATTAACATGCAATAGTCGTGTGAGGCCCTAGTTATGAATGAATATCTTACAAATTAATAATGCCATTTTTTTTCTGTCTCTTTAAACCATTTAAATGGTGTGTCGAATAATTTTCGAATTATGTTCACATGTTTTTAATTTTCATATTTTTTGAATAAAGGGTTTAATAAATTGAATTTCTCAATAAATTTTACAAGACATATATGCATCTTATTATTGTGTTCACATTTTTCACCTTAAAATAACTACTAATAAAGTTTTAAGTATGTATCACTTTTGGAAAGGGGTTCTATTGGGGACTATAGTTTTATAACTATGAATCTTTTGTATCTGTTTACTAAATAAATATGAGAGTAAAATATCAAAATACCATTGCACCGTTACTAAGATGTCTAGTGATGGTTGAACAAATTTCATTCACAAGTCAGAACTTTCTTGAGTAAATTAGAAACTTAGATCTGCATGGAAAGCGATTGTAAAAAACAGTTAATTTTCAGATTCAAACAATACTTCCAACATGTAAGCTTAGTCACTTCTCGTTCTAGAACAGTAGTCACCAAGTATTTTTAATCTTCAATTATTTTCAAATGTTTTAAAGTTTCAGTTAAATAAAATAAAAGTTTTTTAAAAAGTTTTAATGTTCGACTATCACCTAACATTTGGCGCAGCTCAGTAGTATTTTCGTACGTTTTTCGAACACGCAAACCCAAGATTCCGCTCACGGAGAACGGTGGATTCCAGTCCTTTGACGAAAAGTAAACCTTCAATCAAGAAACCGAATTGCTGACAACTCCAGGTAGAACACGGAACTGCCTCACTGCTTAGAGCCAGACAATTCAAAAACAACTCCTGGTAGAACACGGAACTGCCTCACTGCTGGGAATCAAAGAAATGAACCACGTAAAAGCATGAGTAACGAATCATCTAACTATTTTTGATTTTTTGAAACTGATATTTAATTTTTGATATTATTGCAACAAATTTTTATTGAAACATATATATATATTATATGTTGAAACCCAGAACGATTGTTCTATTTTAACAATATTAATTTTAAGAACCATATAACACTTAGAGATACACATTTTCTGCTCTAAATTCTATTTAAATAATCAACTAAAATATTTTCAATTTCCCAATGTTAATTAAAGTCCATTTCAATTTTATTCCCAATTTCCAAAACTAAATATGGCTGAAGCTCAAGAGGAAGACTGCAAACTTTCTGAGATTTTCTCAATCGTACCTGAATTCGAGGGAGATCAAATCTTGTGCACATAATTTGGCAATAGGCGACCAAATATACTTGCTAACGATTCACATAAAAAATAGATTAAAAGGTAGAGCAAGCCAATTAATCAGCTCGCGAAACCCTTCAACCTATACTGAAATAAAAACCCTTTTAAATCTTCATTTCGGGGACTCCCGTGAATTACCGTCCCTAATCCAAGATCTTCAAAGATCGAAACAACTTCAAAATTAATCACCATTAACTTTCTTTAATAGACTACAAGTCTTAAACCAATTCAAACTTAAAAATGTAATTATTGTGGCCGAAATGGACACACTGCAAATCAATTTCGTTCCAGACAACCTTACACACAAACTCAAAATACCTCAAACTATAACAGATTCCCACAGGATCAATCAAATCCGCAAAGACCAAAAGTGGAGCCTCAACAAAGACCACAATTTACACCTCAACAAAAACCTCAATTTAATTTCCAACAAAGACCCCAAAATGATACGCAACAACGTACAGGTCAAATTCAGAACAGGCCTCTTGTGATTCAAAAGAATCCCCCCTATAATCAACCCATAGCACATCATTTAAATGAAAATGAATATTCCGATTCATACAATTATGAGACTTTTAATGAATTTAATGATGATAATAATTACTACGGTGATAATAATCTATATTCAACTTTCTATTCAAATCCAGACGAATTTCCAAAATGAAAACTTTCAAAATAAAAATATTCAAATGAAAATTATCCTAAAAATTTTCAAGAAACTGCTTTCCAAGACCATCCTCACAGACACGGAACAATTACAAGAACAAATACAGCATTTGTCTCTAACCGACAATGTAAATCAAAACCAATTCCCAGAACAGACTTTTATGTAAACCCACTTTGGACTGTAAGCTGTAAAAATTTACGACCTTTTTAAAACTTTCAAAATTTTAATCGATACTGGTACAGGTATGTCAATTTTTAAAAGAAAAACTGTCCAAAATTACCCCAAATTTCCAGAAAATAAATCAGTTCAAGGTATAACGAAAGAAATAGTTTTAATTACAGAGTCAACCCTTGTCCCTTTCGGTCCAAACGATCCTCATAAAGTGTACATTCATGATTTAGACATAGAATTCGACGGAATTGTAGGCACCGACGTTTTAGAACACTACGAATGTATTGTCGATTTAAAATCAAGAAAATTAATAACAAATTTTAAAACAGTACCCTTATTCAAAGCAGTTAATTTCGAAGAACATTCCACTGAAAATTTCAATTCTTCAAAAAGAAAATCAAATTCAAACGCCCATTCAAAATCCAATAAATTCTAAGACACCTATTTCAAATAAAGTATCTATTGAAGGTAGAACTGAAAAAATATTTAAATTAAAGTGTAACCTTTTAAATACTGAAGCGATACAACACGCTCAAGAAAAAGAAAAAGATAGACTTCCAAATGCATTAGTAAAAGTAAATCAAAAATGTGAATTTCTAACCACTATCATTAATCCCAAGGCAATTCCCAAAATTATCGATTTTTCTGATCTTTCAATCGAATCCGTAGTCAATTCAACCGATTTTCAAATTTTAAATTTAAATTCTAATTTATATGAACCCTCACAAATAAACAAAAACTATATCATTCAACAACAAATCCGTTTAGACCACCTAAATGAAGAAGAACAAGAATTAATAACTGAACTATGTTTAGAATTTGCTGATATATTTTATCTAGAAGGTGATAAATTAACTTTTACCAACGAAATAAAACATTCCATTCAAACAAATAATGCTAAATCCGTCTATACCAAATCATATAAATATCCCCAAATTCATCGTCAGGAAGTTAAAACTCAAATATCCAAAATGTTAAATCAAGGTATAATTCAACATTCAACCTCTCCATGGTCATCTCCAGTTTGGGATGTACCTAAGAAATTAGACGCTTCCGGTAAACAAAAATGGCGCATCGTTATTGATGACGGAAAACTCAATGAATTAACCGTTTATGATAAATATCCACTTCCAAATATTTCTGACCTTTTAGAACCATTAGGCAAATGTCAATATTGTTCAACATTAGACCTCGCGTCAGGCTTTCACCAAATTGAGATTGATAAAAGGACATTCAAAAAACTGTTTTTTCGGTAGAAAGTGGCCATTACGAGTTCATCCGTATGCCATTCGGACTAAAAAATGCCCCATCTACATTTCCAAGAGTTATGGATAACATCTTATTAGGGTATCCAAAGTGAACGAGCTCTTGTTTATATAGACGATATAATAGTTTATTCCCCTACAATTCATGATTTAGACATAGAATTCGACGGAATTCTAGGCACCGACGTTTTAGAACACTACGAATGTATTGTCGATTTAAAATCAAGAAAATTAATAATAAATTTTAAAACAGTACCCTTATTCAAAGCCCTTAATTTCGAAGAACATTCCACTGAAAATTTCAATTCAATTCAAACCCCTCTTCAAAAAGAAAATCAAATTCAAACGCCCATTCAAAATCCAATAAATTCTAAGACACCTATTTCAAATAAAGTATCTATTGAAGGTAGAACTGAAAAAATATTTAAATTAAAATGTAACCTGTTAAATACTGAAGCGATATTTCACGCTCAAGAAAAAGAAAAAGTTAGACTTCCAAATGCATTAGTAAAAGTAAATAAAAAATGTGAATTTCTAACCACTATCAATAATCCCAAGGCAATTCCCAAAATTATCGATTTTTCTGATCTTTCAATCGAACCCGTAGACAATTCAACCGATTTTCAAATTTTAAATTTAAATTCTGATTTATATGAACCCTCACAAATAGACAGAAACTATATCATTCAACAACAAATCCGTTTAGACAACCTAAATGAAGAAGAACAAGAATTAATAACTGAACTATGTTTAGAATTTGCTGATATATTTTATCTAGAAGGTGATAAATTAACTTTTACCAACGAAATAAAACATTCCATTCAAACAAATAATGCTAAACCAGTCTATACCAAATCATATAAATATCCCAAAAATTCATCGTCAAGAAGTTAAAACTCAAATATCCAAAATGTTAAATCAAGGTATAATTCAACATTCAACCTCTCCATGGTCATCTTCAGTTTGGGTTGTACCTAAGAAATTAGACGCTTCCGGTAAACAAAAAGGGCGCATCGTTATTGATGACAGAAAACGCAATGAATTAACCGTTGATGATAAATACCCACTTCCAAATATTTCTGACCTCTTAGAACCATTAGGCAAATGTCAATATTTTTCAACATTAGACCTCGCGTCAGGCTTTCACCAAATTGAGATTGATAATAAGGACATTCAAAAAACTGCTTTTTCGGTAGAAAATGGCCATTACGTTCATCCGTATGCCATTCGGAATAAAAAATGCCTCATCTACATTTCCAAGAGTTATGGATAACATCTTATTAGGTGTCCAAAGTGAACGAGCTCTTGTTTATATGGAAGATATAATAGTTTATTCCCCTACAATTCATGATCACATTTCTCGACTTAAAGAAGTTATCAAAAGGCTCAGGAATTCAAATTTTAAAATTCAATCTGACAAGTGTGAATTTGTAAGACAGAAAGTAGCATATCTCGGACACATAATTACTCCGGAAGGTGTTAAACCTAATCCTAAAAAAGTCGAATGCATTGTTAATTTTACAGAACCCAAAAATCCTAAAGAAGTAAAATCTTTTCTTGGCTTAACAGGATATTATCGCCTCTTCATCCCAAATTCCTAAACCTCTTACTAGACTTCTGCAAAAGAATGTCAACTTTCTATTCGATAATGATTGTAAAAATTCGATTAAACAACTTAAATAAATTCTGACCACTGAACCCATTCTAAGATACCCAAATTATGATGAAGAGTTTATTCTAACCACTGATGCTAGTTCATTCGCTATTGGTGCAGTGCTCTCACCAATACCTATAGGAAAGGATCTTCCTATTGCGTATGCTTCTCGGACCCTATGTTCAGCAAAAACCAAATATTCCACAACAGAGAGAGAACTCCTTGCCATGGTGTGAGCGGTCAAGACATTTCGAGGGCAAATTTTTGGCCAACGTTTTGTAATTTGGACGGATCACCACCCGTTAACCTGGTTATTTTCAATAAAAGACACTGGCAGCAGACTTCCCAGATGGCGTTTAAAATTAGAGGAATATAATTACGGAATACTATACAAACCTCGAAAGCAAAATAAGAAGCAGATGCATTATCTCGCATCAGAATAAATCACTTTCAACATTGTAAACCTACATTCCAAAATTCATGCTTCAAATGAAGATGATGACTCAATTCCAGAAAATCCCGATATTCAAATTTTGACGACTAAGAAAAAATAATTTCTGAATTTAATAGATTCGCAGAACTATATAAAACAAAATCTTTCATAGACTATTCCAAAATTGAAATTTCAAATTCAGAACTCCTAGACAAAACCCAAAAACCTATCATAACTTTCTCCT
Source organism: Octodonta nipae (assembly GCA_034190945.1). NCBI lineage: Eukaryota > Metazoa > Arthropoda > Insecta > Coleoptera > Chrysomelidae > Octodonta > Octodonta nipae. The sequence goes on from CM067217.1 coordinate 109,568,519, forward strand.
GGCCAAATAAGCTAACCGAACTACATGATAAAATAATCGATGACTTTTTTGAAATAAACCCTGACTTCAATACAGGCAGAATTAATATACTTTCAAGTAAATCTTTAAAAGATAGAAAATACTTCATAATCCCTATACCCTTCGACCCAGAAAAGGTAGCTCTTCACTTATTTTATATATTGTATACATGCTAAAATTACTTTAAACCTTCACTCCTTCATTATGTTGAAAATAATGTTGAACTTCCAACACTAGAAATACTTTCATATATCTTTGCTGACAAAGACATAAAATTTAATATCTGCCAAAATCTACCCCAAATGAAGATCAAATTCAAATCATCTTAGAACAATATCACTATGGAAAAAGTAATCTCCATAGAGGAATTAATGAAACAATTAGAAGGATAAAAGAAAAATACGATTGGCCCTGTTTAGTTAAAAGCGTAAAAAAATACATTAACGCTTATGAAATATGTCAAAAACGCTACTTTCATTGTTACTGAAACCCCTAAAACCCCATCCGAAAGAATCAATATAGATATTTTCGAATACCCTGAAAAAAACTATGCTTTAACCATCAGAGATGAGTTAACAAAATTCACCCAAGCTTATTTCAGACAAAAAGGCTTCATCAGTTATAAATACTCTTTTAGTCTTTTTCCAACATTATGGCACTCCCCTACGCATACACTCTGATTACGGAAAAGAATTTGATAACACACTTATGAAAGACTTATGCGAACTTTATGATATCAAATTAACCTCCTCCAGTGTAAACCATCCTGAATCGAACAGATTGATAGAACGTTTCCACGCTACTTTATCAGAAATGAAAAGAAAAAACACCGCAGAAAACCTCAATGAGCATCCTTTCAATGTACATATGAGGTAATTTGTTATAACACAAGAAATCAAAATCACGGTTTCACCCCGTATGAGTTAATATTTGGCCATACAGGTAGACCACCTGAAACACTCTACAATTGATTTCAAAATATATACGCGACTTAAATAACAAAATGGAACATTATTATAAAATTGCAAGGCAAAGACAGACCATCATAAACAAAAATCAAAAACGCGATTTGATAAAAATATAAATCAAAATCAAATATAAAATAGGAGATAAAGTCTATGTAAAGGAAAGCCAAATAGAAAGTAAAGCAGAAAATAAATTTAAGGGCCCATTTGAAATAAAAGAAATTTTCCAAATTTCAGCTAAATTAATAAATCTTACATCAAACAACAAATCAAATTACTAAAGTAAATTTTGATAGGCTAACGCCGTATTCTGATTAGAGCTTTCTTTCTTTACAGAATCCTGGCATTTCTCGGATTATGGGAAATTGCAAACTCCCAAAATAACTTAAATCCTGTGAACAACACAATAGGGATTTATTTTTAAGAAAATTTCCAACTCTAAGTGGACTCTTCTTGTTTATAAAGAACTCAGTTCAATCAAATCTGCTATAGACAATAATGATAACATTTTAGATCATATTTTACACTAATCGTATGATGGCTTTTAAAACAGAAATTGTGACACACGTAAGTCTTCTTAGGCAAATTTCAAAAAATGTTAATGAAAAATATAGTGATATCTTCGCAGACACTAGAAGCTATATTTCAAGTAGACGCAAACGCGGTATATTAAACGGCTTAGGAACTATATGGAAAACCATCTCAGGCAACTTTGACGCTTCTGATGGAGAGTATTTTAATAATTGTATAAATAAAATTACTCAGGATGAACATCGGATTGAAAATCTATTAAAAAATCAAATCTCAGTAACAACTTCAGTAATAAAGAATTTTAATTCAACTATCCAAAAACTACAAGTAGATTAAGAAACATTTAATAATGACATTATTGAAATTCAAAAATCAATTTCAGATCTCAATGATGTTCTCGCATTTTATCAGGCTCAAATTAAAAATAAATATGCGAATCTGTTATGGCAAGCTATGTTTTTATAGAGGAAACTCTAGACGATGTCTTAAATTCTATTTCCTTTGCTAAATTAAAAGTATTACACAGTTCTATAATTACCCCAAACGATTTGATGAAATCGATTCAGACAATCTCAGAATCTTTGCAAAAGAACAAACTTCCAATTCCTATATATTCTTCCACTGTTGCACAATATGTTGATATCATTGAATTACAAGCATTTCAAATTGATTCAAAAATAATATTTGTCCTAAGAGTTCCATTAGTTGACCCAGAAAATTATATTATCTATCGTCTATACCCCTTACCGATATTAGACAATCATACTGGATTTCATCATTTAATTCTAATAAATCATATATTCATTGCTAGAAATGATGATTCATTGCTTTACGTAACTATGGATTCATTACAAAATTGTAAAGACAATAGAAGAACAAAAATATATTCGGAAGCTTTATGTGAAGCTCAATTCTTCAAACCAATCAGGAGCCTTCCAAAAACATGTCAAACAGTCGTAATCTATGCAAAAGAATATAACATTCAAGACCTTTCCACAAACTACTGGTTAGTTTTAGTATCAGACCCATTACCTGTAACTATTACATGCGAAAGTCGAAACTCCAACCTCAATGCAGTACTTTCGTAGGCTCAACCCGAGTCCTCGCAAAAAAGAAAAAGTGATTTTTAGCAAAATCTATCTTTTCTATCTATTCTATATCCATTATATATATATATATATATATATATATATATATATATGTATGTATGTATGTATGATGTATGTATGTATATATAGAAAGTATATAAAATTAATTGTAGTTGACTGTTTGTTTGTTTGTTACCTCATCACGTAAGAACTACTAAACTGATTTTGATTAATCTTTTTTGACTGCAAAGCCTATAGTTTGACTTAAAATCTGGTAGACATTTTATCTCCCTAAATTGACAAAAACGGTAGATATAGCGAAAAAACTTCTACCATGTTTGGTAAGAGAATTACTCAATTGGTTCCAGCGCACGCACAAAATAGTATAGTCTGGATGAGGAGTTTAAAATGGTGTTAAATCGACATACTAATGCTAAAAATATGTGTTATGGCTCATTCGATAGGGAATCATGTCTAGATAATTGTCCATGAAAAGTGGATTAGCTCATTAAAAATTTCAAAAGTTATAAACAATTAAAGATGTTGAAAAAGTAGTGCTTGGTTTTTCGCTTGTAATTCGTAAACAAATAATTTTTTTGGATTTTGAAAAGATCCTTAAAGAGGAGGAAATTTCCTACAAATAACTTCGGATCACCGAAACTGTACCTCCATTATTAATTTAACGTTGAAAATTGCCGTCCGCGCGCCATTCTTAGGTTGCGCGCATACTGTAGCAAGTCCGTAAGTTATAATAAAAAAAAAATTTCGGGTACTTAGAGTAAATTAAAAAATCTAAATAAACAATGATATCATCTAAACACTTCAAAGAACTAATTCCCGTTGGAATTTTTCAATTAAATTTTCCAATAAACTAGACAATTGTTAATTAACAACATTTTAGGGGATTTCTCTGATCATTAAAAATTAAATAAAAATTGCAATAATTGTTCTAAAATTATTTCCTTTCGTGGAGTCCTTTCAATTTACACAATAAAAAAGAATACGTAATAAAAGTTTTGAAAAGTTCAATAGTTTGTTTATAATATATTTTTTTAATTAACAAATAAAGAAAAGTCGCCGGAATGTTGTAATTTTTTTTATATTTATCATAAGCTTATCGTTTTTATGCCAATAAGAGGCATTTATTAACTTAATAAAAATTTTATATACATTTGTTTATAACAAACTTATAAACAAATGGACTATTTCAATATTTTTTAAAAAAATTTTTTTGCAACTTTATAAAGAATTGTCAATCATGATTTAAAAAAAAGGTTTTTTTCTTAATAATAATTTTCAATTGTTTATAAACGTTTTTTTTTCATATAACTATTGTTTAAATAATTAGTTAAGAAACCTTTTTTTTTTCTTAAAAATCATAATTGACAATTCTCTATAAACTTCAAAAAAAAATTTTTTATTAACAATTACATTGTTTACCATGTTAATAATTTGTTATAAACAAATTGTCATTTTTTTAAATTTTTTTCCTGAAAGTAATAAAAATTACAATAATGACCCTGTGTATTAAAATATGAAAAAAAATATTACGATTTTTTATTGAATTTTGAAAAAATACGTAGAACAAAAGTTGCAGCTGCTGATCAATTTGTTTATATAAAATCTTATATAACTTTTAAACTATTGGAGATACGACAATAAACATTCAGGTCATTTTTGTTCATTATAAAATTGTCTTTTAGATAACCCATTTTTTGATTTTTTATCTATTGTTTATCTGTTGTCATATGCATTTGTTTATAAACATTTCTGTTTTTTTTTTCGTAATTTTCGTACTTTTTTGCCGTCTAGCTCCATAAATAAGTTTAATTTGGTTATTTCACTCTAAGATAACTTTGTTCTGTTAAAAATTATGTAACAATTACTATATTTTATTATTTTTTTTAATAACAATTGCAATTTTTTACAAATCTTCGAAAATTTTTCTTCTTAAAAATACTTACTTATTATTGATCCGCTGCATTATTGTTCAGATTAATCAAATTAATGTTTCGACTGAAGACTATTAAAATGTGTATAAATAAAAGTATAAAAGGTTCGAATTATAATTTTGATTCAACTTCACATTTTAATGAGTAATAATAACTAATTCTTTATTTGCAAATACAATATAAAATCGTGATTATTAATAAAATATTCGTGTGAGTATTTTAATAAAACTATTTCCGCTGTTTTCTTCTTTTATTTGGGAACGGTGTTTTTGAAGTACTTGGTTTATTTTCATATTGAACCAAATCAGCTTTTCTTCTTCTGCTACGCAGTCTGTGCTCTGTTTGTACTTGTTCTCCTTCCTCTTCCCTTCCTTGGTTTCTAGGTTCGGTCGTATCTTCTTTTTCGCTTTCTTGATTTCTGGTTTCGGCTATTTCCTCTTCTTCACTCATAGGTTCAGATATATCCTCTTCTTCTTCCGTTTCATCTGGTTTTGCATTGTCATCAGATTCTGAATCTGCCCCGTAAATCGATTGAATATTAAAAAAAAGGACACATGAGTTTAAAATGCCCCTACCAACATATAAATGATTACTTAAAAAAACTAATAATAAACCAAAAAACATTATGCAAAAAATTAAGAACAAAAAGAATACATCAACGTTTCATGAATATTATATAAAAAATTTCGAAGATTTGTAAAAAATTGCAATTGTTAATAAAAAAATTAATAAAATATCGTAATTGTTACATAATTTTTAACAGAACAAAGTTATCTTAGAGTGAAATAACCAAATTAAACTTATTTATGGAGCTAGAAGGCAAAAAAGTACGAGAAAAAAAAACAGAAATATTTATAAACAAATGCATATGACAACAGATAAACAATAGATAAAAAATCAAAAAATGGGTTATCTAAAAGACAATTTTATAATGAACAAAAATGACCTGAAAGTTTATTGTCGTATCTCTAATAGTTTAAAAGTTATATAAGATTTTATATAAACAAATTGATCAGCAGCTGCAACTTTTGTTCTACGTATTTTTTCAAAATTCAATAAAAAATCGTAATAATTTTTTTTCATATTTTAATGCACATGGTCATTATTGTAATTTTTATTACTTTCAGGAAAAAAAATAAAAAAAAAGACAATTTGTTTATAACAAATTGTTAACATGGTAAACAATGTAATTGTTAATAAAAAATTTTTTTTGAAGTTTATAGAGAATTGTCAATTATGATTTTTAAGAAAAAAAGGTTTCTTAACTAATTATTTAAACAATAGTTACATGAAAAAAACGTTTATAAACAATTGAAAATTATTATTAAGAAAAAATCCTATTTTTAAATCATGATTGACAATTCTTTATAAAGTTGCAAAAATTTTTTTTTTAAAAATATTGATATAATCCATTTGTTTATTAATTTGTTATAAACAAATGTATATAATTTTTTTAAAGTTAATAAATGTCTCTTATTGACATAAAAACGATAAGCTTATGATAAATAGAAAAAAATTTTACATTACGGCGACTTTTCTTTTTTGTTAATTAAAAAAATATATTATAAACAAACTATTGAACTTTTCAAAACTTTCATTACGTATTCTTTTTTATTGTGTAAATTGAAAGGACTCCACAAAAGGAAATAATTTTAGAACAATTATTGCAATTTTTATTTAATTTTTAACAACAATTGTCTAGTTTACTGGAAAATTTAATTTAATGAAAAATTCCAACGGGAATTAGTTCTTTGAAGTGTTTAGATGATATCATAATTTATTTAGATTTTTTAATTTACTCTAAGTACCCGAAAAAAAAAATTTATTATAACTTACGGACTTGCTACAGCATGCACGCAACCTAAGAATGGCGCGCGGACGGCAATTTTCAACGTTAAATTAATAATGGAGGTACAGTTTCGGTGATCGGAAGTTATTTGTAGGAAATTTCCTCCTCTTTAAGGCTCTTTTTTTCAAAATCCAAAAAAATTATTTGTTTACGAATTAAAAGCGAAAAACCAAGCACTACTTTTTCAACATCTTTAATTGTTTATAACTTTTGAAATTTTTAATGTGCTTAATCCACTTTTCATGGACAATTATCTAGACATGATTCCCTATCGAATGAGCCATAACACAAGACTAGTAGATACTGGCATCAGCTTAGCTTTTATTCAAAATTCGGAATGTGCCAATGTAATATGTATGGATTTAAAAAAATCAATTGATATAACAAGCGTAAATGTAATTATACAGGGTGTTCTGTATATTGGAAACTTAGTGCGGAATAGAATTACATGGTTTTAAACAATCTAAAAAATAGGTATATTGTGTGTCCTATAAGCATCTGCATATATAAAATGTGGTTGAATTAGTTATACGGGGGGGTCCAAAAAAGTTATAGTGAGTGGGCCATACATATTTGCATATAAAGTGGTTGAAAAAGGATAGAAATTTATAAAGTTTGGATAAAAAAATGTCTTATGTAAGCAGTTAGGATCTTTGAATTATGTTCAGAAGATATTACTGTTATGAAATGGGTTGAAGAAATGTTAGAAGCAGTTGTTTATAAAGGGTTGTTGAAATATAAGATGGAGTCGAATGTAGTTTATGGTGTGGTTAAAAATTTGTTTTATATCCACAAGTATTTGCATATATAGGATGGCTGAAATCTACAGCGGAGTATAATTACAGCTATACAGGGGGGTTTAAAAAATATTATAAAGAATTATTATGATCTACAAGCTGTTCCATTTACCGGATGGTTGAAATATAGGGCGGAATAGGATTCTAAGGATACAGGGTCGTACAAAAATGGTATATTATGTGGCAAATAAGTAGTTGCATATAAAAGGTTATTGAAATATAGGGTTGTGTAGAGTTATAATTATACAGGGTGGGTAAAAAATGCTAGAAAAATTTTGTTATATAGCAGTTGCATATAGGGAGTACCTGAAATATGGGGCGAGGTAAAGTTATAGTTATAGAGTGTGATTCAAACAATGTTAGAAAAAGTTGCAAATGAAGGTTGGTTTAAATGAAGTGTGGAGAGAAATTATACGTTATAAAATTGTTGAAAAAATATGAGCAAAAATTGTGAAATAGCGTAGTTCATAATAAGTTGCAGAGATAGTGGTGCGTTCCCGCAATTTGTTTAGTGTATTGTTTTCAATTTGATTGAATTACTTCATTGATTTTTAAACTTCTGCACCTTTTATAAAACATCCCGTCGCGCTAATGCTAATTGTAAGTGTTTTTTTGCGTGTAAAATATAGACAGTATTGACATTCGAGTTTCGGATCCCTAGCTATTTGGACGCTTGGGATTTTTTGTGTATTGTTCTCCGAACGGATCGGTCGCTTTGATTCCGTCTGAAGAGACGACGCTTATTGTTGTTTTTTGCGTTACGATTTCGCGAGTTAGTAGCTTCGTTCGTAACGACCGCTTTCATTTTGTTTCTTTTGTGTTTACAAAAGCGCATCATTCGTTGTTAAACCCGCATTTTTGTTTGCTCAATCAATGAACATTACGTCGCTATTTTTTTGTGTAACGTGTTGTCCAGACGAAGCTCTAAGAAACTGTTCCTGTTGTTACGGGGCTAGCCTCTGAAGAAAGAACACCCAAGAAAACACCAGAGCTTCGACATAAAAGGTTAGTGATAACATTTATTTGGTGGTTCGTTTATGTGACGGCACGTGTTTATTGATTGTTCCGCTAAAGGTCCTTCGTCAATTATATACTTGCATTGAACCAGCATTGAACTAAAACCGCAACATCTAATTCATACATTTTATTTTGGATATTCTCTATGGAATGTGCCATCGAAGACATTCCATAATTTGGTCCAAGTTCGAGCCGGATGCAATTTGAGTTAATTTCGTGCAAAGTTTATCGAATAAATTTCATAATTTGGTCCAACTTCGAGCCGGATGCAATTTGAGTTAATTTAGTGCAAAGCTTATCGAATAAATTACATAATTTGGTCCAACTCCGGGCCGGATACATTTGAGTTAATTTCGTGCAAAGTTTAACGATCAAAGAAACCATTGATTTTTCGTTGCAATTATTATTGAAAACCGCATTGAATTTTCGTTTCTTTATTTGTTAGAAGAGAAAGCAAGTTCGGGATATTCACTAATTCCGTTGGAAATAAAACGCAATTTTTTTGCCGCCTTAAAAACTTACAAGACCTCGTTTTGTTTTGTTTTGGTTATTTGCTAAATTGTTTTGAATTTATTTGACAATTGGTCAGATATTTTACTACTTCAACAGTAAAAAATTGTACATTTTTGAAATAGTATTTTGTTTCGTTCTATCGTGTTAGATTGGTTCAGTGGCGTTACAGTGATTTTAATTTATTGTTAAGATGTCAAAAACCGCTGAAATTTACGTAAATTTAAAAATCATCGACAATCGGAGTTTAAAAGATTAGAAGATATTTATTTTGCTGCCGAGAAAGCCTTAAGAGGTGACGACGTTGAATTGTTTTTTAGCAGGATTGATATGGTTGATTCAATTCATTCAGAGTTTTTTAAACATCACAATTCGATTGTTGGATTAATTTCAGATGCAAACCTTGATTTTGACTTTGAGGATGGCATTCGCAATAAATTTGAAAAATTGTTTTATTCAATTAGGTCTATTTTTGCTAAACTGAAATCTGTTCAGAATTCTACGCCACAAAATATAACTCGGGAACAGGAAAGTATTGCTTTGCCGCGAATTGATTTGCCTTTATTTAGTGGAGGCATATTGGAATTTGGTACTTTTATTGATTTGTTTGATTCATTAATTCACAATAATGAAAAACTCAGTGCTATGCAGAAGTTCAAATATTTGCAGTTAGCTTTGAAAGGGCCTGCTTTTGAGGCTATTAGGAATTTTAAACTAACAAGCAATTTGGCCGCTAAGTATGAACTTTACCATGGTACTGTGAGTGACCGCTCACGATGACTTTCCGATCCGTTCGGAAGTTGTTGATTTTTTGTCGAAGCATTGCGATGCCTTTGAACATGTTGAATTATCCCTCAAGGCAAAGCGAAGTGTTGACAAAAAGTTACCATTGAATTCAAAGCAACATTCTTCCCGGTTCACTACATCTTTGTTTGTCACTAAGAATAGAAATTGTTTAGTTTGTAAATCCGATCATGCGATTTACAAATGTTCTCAATTCTTGAACAAAGATTTTAGACTTTGTTTTAATTGCTTAGACGATTCTCATCGGTTGAATCGCTGTAAATCTTTATCCACTTGCCGCAACTGCAAACAACGCCATCACAAATTGCTTCATTTTGTAAATCGTGGTGATTCAGGCATTCGGTCTGAATCTAGTGCTCCCCCCGCAAACCTGGCTTCCACATCTGGTGGATCCAGTACCATTAATACTGTTGAAAGTCCCGAAACTTCTCTACCGCAGACTTCTTGTCATAGTTCACTTTTGTCATACAATTCAAATGTGTTGTTATCTACCGCTTTAGTTGAGGTATTAGATAAGCACGGTTCTTATCAAACTTTGCGATGTCTGCTAAATTCTGGTAGCATGACATCATTCATTGCGAGCAAGGCTGTAAAACGCCTTGGCTTCCGACCTACGCCCGCTTCGATTCAAGTCAACGGGCTAGGTTCTATGCAGAGTACCTCTGCTGAGGGCTCTCTTACCCTTTCTCTTAGCTCTATAGTAAAGCGTGAGTGCAATTTTGTTGTTGATACTATTGTTTTACCCCGCATTTGCAATGATATGCCTGTTGCGCCCATTAACATGGCTAATATGGCATATCTAACCAATTTGAAACTTGCTGATCCTGGTTTCAATAGCCCAGGCGCTATTGACCTTTTGTTAGGTGCCGATATATTTTCTCAAATTTTGTTGGATGGACGCCTTCTGGGAAAGGAAGGTGTTCCTGATGCTATTAACACTGTGTTTGGTTACATCCTTATGGGTAAAGTGTCTTCGAGTTCTGTTAACTCTCACTCTCAGTTAGTCATAAATCCAACTTTGCTTTTTTGTCAAATTGAAGATGTAGTATCATTAGATGATTCACTCAACATGTTTTGGACAATTGAAGATGTTCTTACCGCACTGGTTCAGTCCCCTGATGATCTTATCTACGAAAAAATATTTTCCGAGGGATGCAGGAGATTGGATTCAGGTAGATTCCTTGTGCCCCTTCCTTTTCGAAATACACTTCCTGCTTTAGATGGAATGTATAATCTCGCCGTACAACGTTTCTACTCTTTAGAAAGACGTCTTCTACAGCAACCAGATCTCTACAAACAATATTGTGATTTTCTCAAAGAGTATTTGGAGCTGGATCATATGGAGTTGGTTCCTGATCCATCTACTGCTTCTGATTTTTACTACATACCGCATCATTGTGTTTTGAAACCTGATAGTAGCACAACCAAACTTCGTGTAGTGTTTAATGCATCCGCTAAGATACCTCATCGGTTATCTTTGAATGATTGTTTGTTTATCGGTCCCTAATTGCAGCAAGACATTATCGCTACTGTGTTGACCTTGCAGAATTTAGTTTTGCCTCGCCTGCTTGCTATAGAAAACTTTTCTAGTTGTGAACTTCACACATTTGGTGATGCTTCTGAGAAAGGTTATGCCGCTGTTGTTTATTTTGTGTTCGAAACCGCATCTGGATTTCGTCAAAGTTTTTTTGTGTTGTCTAAATCGAAACTTGTCCCTTTGAAAACTTTGTCACTTCCCAGATTGGAACTGCGTGCTTCAGTTCTTACCGCTAAGTTGGCTCATTATGTTTATGAGCAATTCAATAGTCGTTTGTTGTTCAAGGTGATTCGTTGCTGGTCAGATTCCACGGTGGTCCTTTCTTGGCTTAGTTCTTCCCCGCACCGTTGGACATTTGTCAGTAATCGAGTTGCTTACATTCAGGAAAAATTTCCTTCTTCGCATTGGTTTTACATCCAATCTTGTGATAACCCCGCTGACTTGGGTTCCCGCGGCACTTTGCCATCAGAGTTATTAGGTAATACACTTTGGTGGAAAGGCCCACAATTGTTGTTTACCGCTTGTTTGCCACATGCTTGCTCAGACTCAAGCATGTCACCGCTAGTTATGACTGAAGCCCGTATAGTGGCGCTTCAAGTCACCGCTTCACCAAATTTATTTGGTACTTTGTTAGAAGAACATTCTTCTATTAATCGCATTACCCGCATTATAGCTCATATTTGTCGCTTTGTTGATAACGCCCGCAATCCAGACCGTAGGGGCTCTGGATCATTTTTGGCTGCTGAGTTATATCAGGCTCAGATTCGCATTGTTCGCTATGTTCAAGATCAATATTTTTCTAAAGAGATTTCCCTTCTTCGAGAACGAAAACTTTTGCCCCAATCGCTTCGTAAACTTTCGCCGTTTCTTGATGAACAGGGAACTCTTAGAGTTGGTAGTAGATTGGCTAATGCTCCATTGCCGTTTGACACTAAATTTCCCGCTCTGCTACCAAGTAAAAGTCGTTTGACTAATCTAATTGTCGAAGATTGTCATGTCACCAATCTTCACGCAGGAATCCAAACCGTTCAATTTCTTTTGCAGCAACGATTTTGGATTCTATCCGCAAAGAAAGTAATTCGTAGGGTCATTTCTAAATGTGTTTCTTGTTGGAAGCTTAATCCTTCTGCTTACCAACCCTTCATGGAAATTTGCCCATTTCCCGCGTTTCACAATTGAAACCCTTTTCTCATGTTGAAGTAGATTTTGCTGGTCCCTTCACTATAACCATGGCTAAAACTTTAAAGGCTTATCTGTGCCTGTTTAAGTGCTTTGCAACGAAAGCTGTTCATCTAGAACTCGTATCAGATTTGTCTGCTGATGCATTCTTGGCAGCTTTGCGACGATTCATTGCACGTCGTGGTCGCTGTAGCCATATATATAGTGATTGTGGTACTAATTTTGTGTGTGCTCACAAGCAGATCTTGAAATCTTTTAGAGCTACTGCTGCACGAGAAACCATTTCTTGGCATTTCAATCCCCCTTCGGCTCCTCACTTTGGAGGACTATGGGAGAGCGGAATTAAATCCGTTAAAGCTCACTTAAGACGTGTCGTTGGAGATCAAATCCTAACCTACGAAGAACTTTCTACTGTATTTGCACAGGTCGAAGCAGTTTTAAACTCGCGACCTATAACCCCTTGTAGCAACGATCCATCGAATTTTACCGCCTTGAGTCCTGGAATGTTTCTTACCATGGAACCTTTAACAGCACCTCCTGAATCTGAATTCTTATCTGTTTCCATCTAATCGTCTCAACAGATGGCAGTTACTGAGTCGTTTGCATCAGGCATTCTGGAAACGTTGGTCGCAAGAATATTTACATACTCTTCATCAACGGAGTAAATAAGACTGATCCCTCGGAGGTTGTTAAGCCAGGTACTCTTGTTATTTTGAAGCAAGACACTTCACCTCCTTTGAATTGGCCATTAGGGCGCATTATTGACGTACATCCTGGAGGTGATGGTGTTCTACGCGTTGCTACAGTTAGAACTGCAAGTGGTACTTTGAAGTGACCTCTTGTAAAGCTTTGTCCACTGCCAGTGGACCCTTAGTTTTGAAATAAGTAATTCAAGGCTGGCGGAATGGTGCGTTCCCGCAATTTGTTTAGTGTATTGTTTTCAATTTGATTGAATTACTTCATTGATTTTTAAACTTCTGCACCTTTTCTAAAACATTCCGTCGCGCTAATGCTAATTGTAAGTATTTTTTTGCGTGTAAAATATAGACAGTATTGACAGTCGAGTTTCGGATGCGTAGCTATTTGGACGCTTGGGATTTTTTGTGTATTGTTCTCCGAACTTTTCGGTCGCTTTGATCCCATCTGAAGAGACGGCGCTTATTGTTGTTTTTTGCGTTACGATTTCGCCAGTTAGTAGCTTCGTTCGTAACGACCGCTAGACCGCTTTCATTTTGTTTCTTTTGTGTTTACAAAAGCGCATCATTTGTTGTTAAACCCGCATTTTTGTTTGCTCAATCAATGAACATTACGTCGCTATTTTTTTGTGTAACGTGTCTTGTCCAGACGAAACTCTAAGAAACTGTTCCTGTTGTTACGGGGCTAGCCTCTGAAGAAAGAGGACCCAAGAAAACACCAGAGCTTCGACATAAAAGGTTAGTGATAACTTTTATTTGGTGGTTCGTTTATGTTACGGCACGTGTTTATTGATTGTTCCGCTAAAGGTCCTTCGTCAATTATATACTTGCATTGAACCAGCATTGAACTAAAACCGCAACATCTAATTCATACATTTTATTTTGGATATTCTCCATGGAATGTGCCATCGAAGACATTCCAGATAGGATTGTTGAAATAATGGGTGGAGAAGTGTTATGGTTAATTATTTAAAAAATGGTATATTGGATGACCAATAAGCAGTAGCATATACACGGTAGTTGTAATACATACAAGGTGATTCAAAATCATGTTGAACAAAACTGTTATATCGGGTGCCCAATAAGCTGTTTTGGTGAAATATATTGGGCATTGATGGATTTATAGTAATACAGGGTGGTACAAAAAATGTTATACTAGGTAGCCGAAAAGTAGTTGCATATACAAGGTGGTTGAAATAGCGGGTGGAGTAGAATTATAATTAAACAAGTTGGATACATTCTTTTTGTAGGATAGAACATGAGCTGTTGCATATAAGCAATATCTGAAACATGGATCGAAGTAAAATTATAATTCATACAGTGTGATTAAAAGAATGTTAGAAGAAGCTGCATATAAGGGGTGGTTGAAATATAAGGTGGAGACAGATTATACTTTCAAGGGTGGTTAAAAAATAGATGTGTAGCGTAGTCCATAAGCAATTGCATATATAAGATAGTGAGTAGTCCAGAGTTATAGTTAAGAGATTAAAAAATGTTATATTTGGTAGCTCCTAAGCAGATGCCCATACAGGGTGATTGAAATATTTTGTAGAGTAAAATTATGATTATACAGGATGGTTCAAAAATAAGTTATAATGGTTTTAATGTAGTTGGAAGTAGAGTTAGCTATACAAGGGAGTTTAAAAAAATGGAATAAAATAGTTATATAGGGTGGCCAATAAGCAGTTGCAGATTGGGTGAGTGATTAAATAAACGTTTTGTGTTAGGGTGCAAAACTGTGTTTTTACATTTGTGACACACCAAGGGTTCCACAGGTATTTTTATTAGGGTGGATCAAAAAAAGTTACAAAAAAATTGTTATATAGGGTAGAACAGTTCCATTCTACTATATGGAATATCTGAAATATGGGGAGAAGCAAGATTATAGTTTTAGAGTGTGTTTACCACAATGTTAGAAAAAGTTGCATATAAAGGGTGATTAAAATATAGGGAAGAAAAATTGTACTTTAAAAGGTGGTTCCAAAAATATCTGAAATAATTTGTTATAGAGCGTAGACCATATAAGCAGTTGCATAGTTGAAATATAGCATAGATAAGAGTTATAGTTAGATGTTATATTGAGTGACAAATAAACAGCAGCATATACAGGATGGTTGCAATATAGGGTGAAGTAGACTTACAGTTACTTAAACAGTTATAAGTACTTGCAGGTTGGATGAAATATATTCGGGATTGGTGGACATTCTGTACGCGGGTCAAATCGCGGGTAACGGCTAGTACTATTATAAAATTGTAGTTGTCTGTTTGTTTGTGTGTTACCTCATCACGTAAGAACTACTGGACTGATTTTGATGAATGTTTTTTTTGTTGCAAAGCTTATAGTTTGACTTAAAATCTACTTTACATTTTATCTCCCTACATTGACAGAAACGGTAGATATATGGAAAAATCTACTACCATGTTCGGTAATAAAGACTAATTGTGTATACAATTAGTCAATTGGTTCCACCGCATGCACCACATTTTAGATACTTACAAGTGTAATTTTACAGGGTATTCTATATATAGGATAGGTAGAATTAAATGGATTTAAAAATCTTGAAAGACAGGTATATTAGTTGTCCTGTAAGTAAGCATATATACAATGTTATTGAAATAAGGGGAGAGTTATACGGTGTGGTTCAAAAAAGATTTATTGAGTGGACCATAAACAGTTGTATATACCAGGTGGTTAAAAAATGGGTGGAGTTGAATTACATTTATACAGGGCGGATAATAAATGTTATATTGTTACGGTCATAAGTACTTGCATATACAATGTAGGTGAAATCAGGGCAAAATAGAATTATATTTATACAGGGTGGATAAAAAAAACTGTAAGCAGTTAGGATATTTGCATTTTCTTGAGCTATTATTATAGTTATGAAATGGGTCGAAAACAATGTTATAAGCAGTTGTTTATACAGGGTGGTTGAAACATAAGATGTAGTGGAATTATAGTTTATAGAGTGGCTAAAAATTTATTTTATAACCACAGGTAGTTCACAAGTTCACAAGTAGCATATTATAGGATGGTTGAAATATGTAGCAGAGTATAATTACAGCTATATCTACAGGTGGGTTTAAAAAATATAAAGATGTTATGATCTACAACCGGTTTCATATACCTAATAGATAAATTATAGGTACGTAAGCAGGTGCATATATACAATGTGGGTGAAATATGGAGAAAGTTATATCGGGTGGTTCAAAAAAGGTATATTGAATAGATCATAAATAGTTGCATATACCAGGTGGAGTTGAATTATATTTATACAGGGTGGATAACAAAATGTTATATTGTTAGGTTAAAGAAATGGAGTACCTGAAATATGGGGCGAAGTTAAGTTATAGTTTCACAGTGTGATTCAATCAAGGTTAGAAAAAGTTGCAAATGAAGGGTGATTTAAATGAAGTATGGAGAGAAATTGCACTTTATACTGTGTTTAAAAAAATATGAGGAAAAATTGTGAAATAGCGTAGCTCATAATCAGTTACACAGATAGAATATTTGAAACATAGGGAGTTAAGTAGTGGAGTATTTGAAAATTGTTACAGTGGGTGCCCAATAAGAAGTTGCAGTTTGGTGAAAATGATTGAGAAATAATGGATTTATATTTATACAATAGATATATGCAATATCTGAAACATGGGGTGAAGTAAAATTATAGTTATACAGTGTGATTAAAACAATGTTAAAAAAAGTTGCATATACGAGGTGGTTAACATATAAGTTGGAGACAAATTATATGTTCCAGGGTGGTTAAAAAATGGTTATTTAGCGTAGTACTTAAGCAGTTGCAGTGATAAGACAGTTGAAATATAGAGGGGATATGAGTTATAGTGTTTAAAAAATGTTATATATGGTAACCTCTAAGCAAGATGCATATACAGCGTGCTTGAAATATCTTGTAGAATAAAATTATGCTTATACATGATGGTTCAAAAAATGATAGACAAATAAGTTATAGTGGTTGACTAATTGGCAGCAGTATATACAAGATGATTTAAATAAGGATGGAAGTAGAGTTATAGCTATAGAAAGCAATTCAGAAAAAATATTGAATAAAATTATTACATAGGGTGACCATATAAAGTGGCGATTTGGGTAAAATATGTTGGGGATTGGTGGATTTATGGTTATACAGAGCAGTACAAAAAAGTAATATATGGTGGCCTATAACTATAAGTATAAAGTAGACCATGAACAGTTGCTCACTGATATATGGAATACCTGACATATGGGGCGAAGCAAAATTATAGTTATATATTGTGTTTAACACAATGTTATAAAAAGGAGCATATAAAGTGTGATTAAAATATAGGGCAGAGGGAAATTATACTTTACGAAGTCGCTCAAAAATTATCAGAAATAATTGTTATATAGCGTATAGGGTGGAGCAGAATTATAGTTAGGTAATTAAAAAATGTTATATTGGGTGACAAATAAACAGCAGCTTATACAGGATGGTTGCACTATAGGATGAAGCAGAGTTATAGTTACACAAGGTGGTTCCAAAAAATGTTGAATAGAATTGTTATATAGAGTGGCCCAAAAGATTTATAGTTATGTAAGGTGGTTCAACAAAGTTAGAAAAAATTGTTATATTGGATAGCCCATATGTTTCGTAAGTTTTTTTTTTGCAAAGAATTATACATTACATACGCGGTTAAAACCGCGGGTAACGGCTAGTATTTAATATAAGTTGTATTTTCATAAACAAAACAGTGAATAAATCATTTATTTAAAAATTTTATTTTTAGTCAAAGAGAAGTAATTGTATTATGTTTTTTACATTACATCACATTTACAATTAACTTACATTTTACCTGTTGTTTTCTTAACGAAAATTGTGACATCTCTGATTTTTATTTGTTCTTTGGGAATAACACCACATAATCTTGAAAGTCTGTATGCTTCAAAAAAGTCCAAACGTTTCAAGGTCTAAATCCGGCCCCGTTTTCAATGGTATTAACACAAATGAACAAGAAATTAAAAAATTTATAAATTATTAGGATTCGTAATGACAAATCTCGAAAGAATGTCAAATTGTGATTTACGAAATTTGTCATTACGAATATTTTTAGTTTTTTATTTTTCTTAATTTCTTGTTCATTTGTGTTAATACCATTGAAAACGAGGTCTGATTTAGACCTTAAAACCTTTGGACTTTTTGAAATATACAAACTTTCAAGTTTATTTGTTATTCCCAAAGAACTCATAAAAAATTACATTTTCCCTACTATAAACAAAAACTGCAATTTTGACTTTATCAAAGTAATCTATTCTTAAATGCAGATTTGATCGGTCATTAATGATTTATAATTTAGAATTTTTGTATTCACAATTTAATGCAATGGAATTATTTTGAACAATCTTGTATTGATGGCTTTATTTTAATTATGATATTAATTAATTATCATTAACATACTTTTTGATATTTTACATTCCATTGAACGCTAGAAAGTGTATTGTTTCTAGTCGAGAACCTTCATCAGTTGCGTTTCCTTCATTTTATTGAAATTTCAAATAATTCTATTTAGGAGTATGTATTCTATACAATTAACTAAATTTAACATTTTTAATTGCTTTGATAGGTTTTAGTTAACCTCTGAATTTTTGTGATATCTGTCCTTTGAATCACATGAAAACAGATTTACACACAGCACTACTCCCAATTTAGAGTTCTGTGAGCTGGAGTTTTCACTGAAACTCCTAGATGCCGATATTCTTTTCGGGTTAAGATAATAATATATTTCATTATTATTCAATATCTTTGCATTGGTTTGTATCTGCAACAAGCTTCAATATTTTTGTACTAGTAATTATATTACTTATTCATTAGCGTTTTCTCTCTTAATTTTTTCACGCAACAGATAAGTGTTTGACATAATAATTGGGAAATAAAATGTAGCAACAAATTGCCCAGATTATTGGTTATCTGTTTAGAAATACTTCTTTATAGATATTCTGATAAAAAGAGAGGTATCGAATATGATCAACCATTAATTCTGTTATTCTGTATATAAATAGTGTTTTGTATGTGGTGTGATACTTATCGGTGTGCTCCAAATCTCGAGCCGCTATCAATCGCTGTGTGTTTTAGCTGGGGGTTTATTCTAAAATTCTAGCTTGGATTTAATTTTTCTTTTTTATGTTTTCTTAAATCCCAAATATCTACTTCCTATTTTTATATATCATTACTCAATTAAATTTTATCAAAAATGCTATTATGTTTTAATTTCAATGTCATAAGTTTCAAACTCTTTAATATATACTACAAATTTACTGAACATTTAGTATTTTTCTTTTTATATGGAAATGTATTATTATCTATCTATTTGATACTAATTTTTACATATCTATTTATTATTAACGTTTTTGTCAATGTACAATATCATTTACATATACTACTATTTATTTTTTATATTTGGATTAAATATCAACAGTGTCACTCTAATAGTAACAAGTCCTACAAATAATTGATTTAATTGAGGATGGACTAGGTTAAAATGGACTTATTTTATATTTTGTCTCGCTAAATTAATGGAATGTAGCAAAAAAGTTCTACGATGTTGGATAACACACAATAACTCTATTGGTTGCACCGCATGCACCAAATATTACATATTTGCATTAAGTAAGTTTTGATTTAAAATTCAGAATATGAAAATGCAACATGTTTGGATTTTAAAAAAGTAACTGACATTTCAGTCGAAATTCTACAGATTATTTCAAAAGTAGTGGCACATGCAGAATAGCTGAAATATAGAGCGGAGTAGAATTACAATTATATACAGGATGGAGCAGAATTATAGTTATAGACGGTGGTTAAAAAATGGTTTATTGGGTCGCCCATAAGTAGTTGCATACACCAGTAACTTGAAAAATAGTGGAGTAGAATTAAAGTTCCACAGAAAGGATAATAAATGTTATTATTGGGTTATCCATAAGTAGTTGCATATACAGTGTGGTTGAAACTGGGGTAGCGTAGACTTATAGTTATTCTGGGTGGATGAAAATCTTAGAAACAATTTGTTTTATAGGTTAGCTCATATGAAACGTCTCATAGGATATCGGCAAGTGGTTTTGCATATGTAGAATGGTTAGCATTTAGAACGAAGTATAATTTCACTTACACAAGTGAGTTTAAAAAATCTTATAAAGAATTTTTATGGGTAGCCCATAAGCATCTCTTTATTCCACTACAAAGGTTGATACAAAAATGATATGTAGGGTGATCTATAAGTAGTTGCATATACAAGATAGTTGAAATATAGTGTGGAGTAGATTTAAAGTTATACATGGTGGATCAAAAAAAAGATCAAAAAATTGTTATATAGGGTAGAATATGACCATATAAGATATACTTGAAATATCGGCAAGGTATAGTCATACTTATAAAGTATTAATCAAATAATTTTAGAAAAAATGCACATACAGGGTGGTTTAATAGAAAAATACGTTATAATGGGTGACCAATTGCCAGCAGCATATTCAAGATTGTTGCAATATAGAATGAAGTAGAGTTATTGTTGTACAAGGTGGTTCATAACATTAAAAAAAGATCAGATAAGATAAAGATAAGCAGTTGCAGTTTGAGTGAATTGTGTTTAGGATTGGTGGATTTATAGTTATACAGTGTGGTCGAAATAGTGAGTGGAGTAGAATTATAGTTAATCCGGGTGGATTAAAAAATGAAAAATTGTGTTACATACCATGAACAGTTACATATTTAAAACACCTGAAATATGGGTCAAGCAAAATTATAGTTATACAATTTGATTAAAACAATGTTAGAAAATGTTGCATTTAAAGGGTGGTTCAAATATAAGCTAGCTATACTTTACAAGATGGATAAAGAAATTTCTGAAATATTTTTATGTATATAGCGTAGCCCATAAGCAGTTGCACAGATAGGATAGCTGAAATATAGGGTAGTTACCCTTTAGTATCTGAAAAATGTTATTTGGGTGACCAACAAGCAACAAAATATTCAAGATGGTTGCAATATAGGGTGAAGTAGAGTTCCAGTTATACAAAGTGATTTAAAAAAGTTAAATAACGTTGTTATATGGGGTGGTCCATAAGCAGTTGCAGTTGGGATTAAACATATTGGGGGTTGGTGGATTTATGGTTATGCAAGGTGGTTCAAAGAATAATTATTATATAGGACAGCCCATATGTTTCATAAGCAAATATTTTTTGGAAATAACTGTAAATGCTACACGTGGGTGAAACCGCGGGTAACGGCTAGTATTTCATATAAAATTCATCCAGTAAACGTACCATACAGTTGCTGTGAGAACATGCCTTCAAATGTTCATTTCCCAAATTTGAAGCCCTTAAAATTGAACAAATTAAATATCGAAGACCTCAGTATAGCAGAACACAAATTATCGCAATATTCTGATCAACTAGATGATTTGATAAATCAACCATACGTAACCAAAATCCTCTCCTGGTTCATAATTTTGACAATATTACTAATAATTTGTCTAATTATTTTGTCTACTGCAAATGTCGAAGATGAAGAAGACAGGCCCTTATAGCCATCCAAAGTTCCAGTGATGACCCTCCGATTCCACCAACCTTTTCACCAGGCCTATTTCAAAAACGTCGCGAAAGCATCCACCTGGGAGAACCAATCGAAAAAGACGTCCAATTAAAAGACATTTCGTGAAAGAAACATGTATGTAAAAAGTATCTTTGTTAAACATTATATAATTTTGAATTTTATATTTCGAATTTATTTGTAATCATAATTTTAATTTTTCAAAATATTCATATACATTTTATATTTAATCAATTGCTTATTTTATTCAAAATTATAATTTTTAATTGCAAAGCTAACATTTCCCTATCATAATTATAAATTCAATTAATCAGCAGTTTACGCGCCATTTTTAAAACTTGACGTATAAGCGTCAACTTTTTAATGTGAAAGGGACGTGTTACCATTCATTAGAATAGAGGCTTCATTGTTTTGTATTCTAAACTATAGACTCGAAGGAGTGAACGTTCTCGCGCATGCAGGCGTTCAATGCCTTGAAACATCCGACAAAATCAGAGACTCGAAGGAGTTGCCGTTCTTGTGCAGGTAGGCGCTCGCTTACGAAAACTATAGACTCGTAGGAGTGGACGTTATCGCGCAAGCAGGCGTTCAATAATTAGCAAAAGATTTTAAATTTTTTTACAGCCAACTAAATATCATATCCCCCATCCAAATTCTAGCATTAATTGGACCATACAACAGAAACTTGAAAATGTGATTTTTTTCAAGAAAATCATCTTCAGCGATAAAGCACATTTTGAACTAGGTGGATTTGTTAACAAGCAAAATAGTCGAATCTGGGGTGAAGCAAATCCACGAGAAATAATGGAAAGACCGATGCATCCACAAAAAATAACTGTTTGTTGTGGTTTTTGATCTGGTGGTGTGATTGGTGCATACTTTTTTGAAGATAACAATGGAAATGTTGTTACTGTGAATGGTGATCGATATCGAACGATGATTACTAACTTTTTGTGGGATGAATTAGAGCATATTGGTATGCAGAATATGTGGTTCCAACAGAACGGTGCAACGGGTCATTCAGCAACAGAAACAATCAATCCTTTGAAATAGAAATTTGGTAATTGAATAATTGCTTGAAGAGGAAACATTAATTGGCCCCCTAGATCTTGCGATCCAACACCTCTAGATTTTTTCCTATGGAGCTATTTGAAAGAAAAGATCTATGCCAATGATCCACAAACAATTGATGACCTAAAGGAGAACATTATTGATTATTTTCAAGTAACTGAACTGCAGTTATGCCAGAAAATTATCGAAAATTTTGGCAAAAGATTAGAAGCTTGTCGTACAGCCGCCGGTGGTCACTTACAAGATATTGTTTTCCATTACTAATCCGAAACAATTGCATAATAATATGAAATAAAAGATTTGATCATTTTCAAATAATTTGTTTATTTTATTAAAAATTTAATCTCAAAATTGGAACACCCTTTATGATACTGTAATGTTTTTATTTTCACACTCGGGTTCAGTTCTTGGATTTATTTAAAAACACAGTCCAACTCACTCTAATTTATTTCCACGACTTTAACACAATTTATATTCACAGAAACTACTATTTACATTTTATCTTAACTGTACATTAGGACGGTCGAAAACTGAATGCCTCGTCTCACCAGCTGTTCATATTTATATATTTATCTTGGAATTGTCTGGTACGTCCACGAACCATCGGGAAACTCTTTCATGTTCTGGAAGCTTTAAGGGAATTCCCAGTAACGGCAGCGGTCCGCCTGTTGAGAGATAAACATTTCGAGTTCCCAGAATTTATCGGAATAATGTCCCTTCCATGAATTGGTTGATGGCCGATTGCACCAGCTGTCGGATGAATTCTTGTAACAATACTGTATAAATTAGAGGTGAGGAAACATTAATTAGAATTATTAAATTTTGCTTATAAAATTGCTGCACATTCACGATTTTAAATAATGTACATGCAATAGAGATTTATGTATTTCAGAGTACAATTTCTGATCCCAGTGAAATAGGTAAAAAACTTATATTAATTAAAAGATTTATGGAAATGCAGAAAAAGAGAAACAATTTTTATACATACATTATACTTATATTAGCTGTTAACGATATCCAAAAACAAAATCAAGTTTTCTGTATACGCTGCTTCTTAGGGGAGACTAAATTTGTCCTTAATTTGTGAAAAGAGAAAATACATATTAATTTTGACGAAGAGGACATAGTATTAAAAACTCACCGCATTTTAAAATCTGTTCCATTAAACCGAATAAGGTTCTATATTCGTAGGTATAGCTTTGTGCACATTAGAACTATCATTTTCTTTCTTCTTTCCTCAGTTAATTTGGTGCAGCATTTGATAGCAAATTAATTTGTTTGTCCCTTATCACATATTGAACATACAAATTTCTATAACACTTGGGAATGTATATTCTACAGGCTGCTTCCAGGACCAAAATATTCCCTTTATTAGAAATACATTCACATGGTCTGCCAACAATGGCTCGCTTTCTATACCATTTTCCTGAACACAACCGATAAAGGCATATTTACTAGTATATTGAATATTACAGGACAATGACATTTCATCATATACCACTGCACAGTATTTATCAACCATTACTGAATGTATTCCTCTTTTCATAGATATTCTTGACGGTTGACAACAATCGGCATCCATGACCACTTGCCTTATATAAAGAAACTTCTAATATTTTTTCATTGAATGTGTATCGCCTTCCATTTGGCAAGCACCACTTTTTACCATTCCAAACAAACACAAATAAAGGTACAATATGGCGATGGCGGGTCACTAAAAATCTCTTTGTTTGAACGGCCTCGGATTCGGTCCATTAATCGGCTATTGTCGGAGAAGCATTTTTCTCATTGTAGATTTCTACAAACTACAGGTGACTTTGTGGCGACATCTATGCAGCTGGACCGAGCATAAAAGTATTTGACCTTGGCATATCAAGTTAAACATCTATAGCGAATAATTTGTGATAGCGCCGATACCACAACGCCTACTGTTCCGTGTACATATCACTCAACACCAAATTGACGTTAACGTCTTTCTCCTAGAAGTCGTCTAAGGTTTCATCGGCCATCATGTACACCCAAACAGAGTCGAGATTCATCATAGAAGACGACCTAATGCGATTCCGCATTTCAATGTTATCGTTCTCGTCATCCCTGTAGTCGTTGGCGTCGAGGTATTACAAGATGGGGTCGATAATGCCGAATTAGAAAATAAGGGTAGTCTCCCATTTTTAGATGTACTTGTTCTAAAAAATGCTAAAAACCGTTTAGAATTTGACGTATATAGGAAGGATTCTAGGAAGGATTCATTTAATAATTCTTTTCACTGTCAACAACACAAAATGGCGGGGATCAATTCCTTGTGCAACGTTTGTTGACATTCCCTCTTAACAAAGAGAGGTTTGAGAGAGAAAAGAAAACTATCCAGTAAATATCTTAGATAAGCTGATTAGATAGAAACAACTTCGACTAAGAATAAATGAAGTGTCAACTTTTCGAAACGATAATCATTACACTAAGGGCTTTAAAAGAATTTTTAGGAAACTTGGTATAACGGTAGTATACAGAACAATGAAAACTTTACAAAAACTACTGAGTAGCACCAAAGATAAAGTTAACGATTTCGGAAAGTCCGGAATACATGAGATCAAATCGAATGACTGTGATCTAAAATATTATGGGCAAACACGTAGAGCTATTAAAACTCGATTTAACGAACACTTTGCACATATAAAATATGGGAGATCCGACAAATCTAGTATAGCACATCAGGTTTTGGAACATAGTCACTCTATAGATTTAAATCAGTTAGACAAGAGTAGTTAAACAAAGAGAGTTCTGGACCGGAAGTGCGCATAAAGGTACCCAGTCGTCGAGTTCTCGCCGGGAGCTGCTGCCGAGCTATTGGTAGTTGGTGTTTGGATAAGAAGAAGAAGAAGACATTGGGAAGAACAAGACAATGGGGGTGATGGTAGGGGTGCGAGAAAGACATTTGGGTGTGTCGCAGAGGTGCGCGCCATCTGTTGTTAATAAATGAAAGCCATTGTATTGTGGGTTGTGTGTGTCGCAGAGGTGCGCGCCATCTGTTGCTAATAAATGAAAGCCATTGTATTGTGAGTTGCGTGTGCACCAGGGGTGCACGCCATCTGTTGTTGGTTATGGTGGTTAGAAAGAATAAAAAGTTAAATACTTGGCCGAGTATCGAACGCGGATAGCCTGATTACAAAGTCAGGTGCCCAGTGAGCTGCGCTAGTGTGGTTAATCGAGAAATGTTTATTTGAAAAGATGTATATGCCCGTTGCGCGGGCGCGTGTTTTTGGGCGTTGTTCGACTGGCGGGTTGGATTTTTGATGCTAGAATTTGGATGGGGGATGGGGATTTGGATATTTGATGCTAGAATCTGGATGGGGGGATGTGGTATTTTGTTGGCTGTAAAAAAATGGTCTGCGCAAGTCCGTGGCGCCGGCAATTTTCGAGCTTTGAGAATGCGGCAATTAATAATGAGTTTAGATATATTAAAACTAGATAATTGTTTAAATAAGTTAGCATATAGTATATTATAAATTTTCAGAACATCCTTAATACCTAAAACTATTTGTGATCTTGTCTTTGTACAAGTTATAGTAAGGTCGCCATCATCCAAGCACAAATTCAGATCCAAAGAAATAATAATTTATTTAACGACTAGTTCAGGTATGTCTTTAATACCGTCAACAGAAATTGTGACCGCAACGAAAAGACACTGTGATATCATGTTTACGCTAAAGGATTTTTTCTTGTCAAAATAAACTCCATCAAATATATCATTAAATAATTAATTAATAATTGTCTGTTATAATATTTTATTTCATACCGAAACACAACCAAATATTTTACCAAAATACCTGAGAATACCAACCCAATAGCATTCTCCAATTAGTTTACTGTACATATTAGATATATAGAACATCGGAAAATAAATACCTCTGATTATAGATATACCTATCTGTCTGACCCGGAAGAATTAGAATTCAACGGCGACAATAACAAATATAAGGAAACTAAACTGCAACTGCAAGACGTTCCCATTTAATGAATAGAACAGAAAATGTGATATAAAAATTCAATAATCTGTAAGAAATTATGGAAATATACTGGGAATGGACAGGCAGGTTGGTGTAAATAAAAAATATTATTCTGAATGTTAGTGGGTCAGTATGTGAAAATTCGGCATTCAAAATGTTAAAATTTGTTATATACTTATTCAAACATGTTAAAATTCAGCATGTTTGCATTCGGAAGGTTGGCATTTATATTAAATCTAGCTATTTAGTTGCTTGGTAGTCATAATGAAGACAGCAACGGTAGACATACAATGATTTAACCTTCAAAATGGTGAATTTATTGTTAAATAATTATCGATTCGAATTGGGATGCAACTCGATCATTACTTATTCAAACCCATATTTTTATTTATCCAAGGAAGAAAGGAAATTGTTGCTAACGTAAAAAACACAGCTTGAGATATTCCCATGGATATATGGCATATATGGAAATAAACAACATTATAAGGACACATATAACAAATGTAAATTGTATTTTCATTAATGGTCATCAAAAATCTAATTTCCTTATCATAAATTGGAAGAATGAATTTGGGTGAAATTAAAGTTGTTAACATCGAAACACTAGAAGAACAAGCGGACTGAAGGGTAGTCAGCAGCAACTGTCAACAGATTGTTGGAATGATAGATAGTTGGAATGTTGAGAAAAGTTGCTGGAAATGATGTGATTCGTATTGGGTAATTATAAGATTGTATGGAGAGAGTTACTAGTCAACCACAGCTAAAAATGTGATATTCAATTGCCACCAGTTTTGTGACCGAGAATTTGTCACTGGAAAAGGTTATTTGACGCAACTATCGGATCCAAACCACAACCAAATCAGTGCTATCGAAATGACATAGAAAAATTACCTCATAGTGATGAAGAGTGTCCTGGGAGGAACCTGATTGGTAGCTAGTCGACCACAGCTAAAAATGTGGAAAAGGTTACGAGACACAACTGTCGCGAACCAAACCACAACCAAATCAGTGCTATCGAAATGACATAGAAAAAAAATGGCTCATAGGATGAAGAGCGTCCTCGGATAGTTGGTTGAATAAATGATTACAAATTCGGAATGGTTGAAGTCTAGTAGTTAGGTTCTGGCAGGTCGTAAATTTTACTTGAAACGCATTATTTCTAAACATACATATCATAGAAATTGACACTGTTATATTATAATATATCATAATATATTTTGTTTGAAAATGAATTCTTATAATAATTTTGATTGTTGTACTAATTTTTATCGATTTAAGTGCTTCAACAGCGCCTTAATATTATAATATTATTAGTATTAGCTTTTATAACGAACCAAAGCAGATAAAAGGAACTTGTGTACGTTTTCAGAGATGTATGGAAATATGGCAATGTTGCATTTATTGCTCCATCACTTTAATCATATGACTAAAATGACGCATTTTCCGAGATCTAGGGAAATATGGAAATCTGGCATCGGTGGCCCGGGCGTCTCGGTCATGACGTCATAAGCAGCACTCTCAATGGCTGGTTTATTAGCAGACCACCTGCTATCAGTTTGTTTATCGTATATGCTTATAAAGAATAGATATGTCCCGATTTAAAAGTTTCCAAAGCAGGATTCCGTTTCATATTTGACGAGTGTCTTTATGTCACTAGAAATACTAGAAATGGTAGGTTAGTTGAAACAAAGCCGCTACAAACGGTTGAAAATACTGGTACGGGAACGTTGCAAATGGTTGGGGCCACTAGGTAGGTTAGTTGGAAACGGGGACGTTACAGATTCTAGAAACGGTAGGAGCTGAAGTAGGGACTTTAGCAATGTTGCACAAGGGTTCGATTGTTGGAAATGTAATGATGACAAAGCGTTTTTTCTAACAAAAACACCGGTACATAAAACTTTTTCTAAGACAGGTACTCAAAACTTTATCATCAATCGGTTATTAGTTATAATATAAGCTTTTTCTAAGAGAAAACAAGAAACATCAGCCGTTTGCTGCTACTCAATATAAATCTTTCTATCAAATGTAACTTTTTCTAAGACAGAGGTCAGTACAAACAAATCTTTTCTAGGTACACAAAACGTATGTTTCTAACAACGAATTGTTGATATGAGAGTAAAATGTACAAAGTTAAACAAATGTTTACCAAAGAACGCTGTCTTTAAGGGGGAAGCTTAAAAATGTTTACTTATATATCTCAAAGTACGTTGTTGAAATAACTTTGTTGATATTCAAATTCTAAGTTTGAAAAAGTTAAGAAAAAACAAGATCTAACAAGAGGTCAAAGAGGAACCTAATTTCCAGAATTTGTAACAAACAGCTTCCTTTCTTAAAACGGAGATTACAAAACCATGGTCTCATCAAAAGTTTCTCTTAAAAAATGCAACTCAACAAACAAGGTAATTTGACATTTGGCGCATATGAAACGTAGGAAGGATTTGCTTGATTTATGAAATACTAAAAATATTTTTTTTTTAAATTAAATATAAAAATATTCTTGACTGCTCAGGGGACCAAAGTCCTAGAACTTTTACTGCTATTTTCCTTTGAATAATAAACATAAATAAAGGTCTGTAACGCTTGACAAAGTTATTAAAGAAAAAAGATTTCGACATGTTGAAAGACAAAGTAACGAACCACCACACGAAGCAAAAACTGAGAATGTTACTGGAAAACGCTACTAGACCCAGTCACAACCAAAGCAAAAAACTCCGGTAGCAGAAAAAAGACAAGTTCAATTCATCATTCCACATGCTTTTAACCTTGCTTCGATATACGTTAACGTTTGTATGTTTGTAAACGGAGCCACAACAAAATTCCTAGTAGCAAATTAACATTTTTTCAGATAATTATATGCGTATTAAATAATCTATTGCAAGACTTAATGGTTGAGATTTTTTCATAATTTACCATAGCTGAATATTCAAAATATTTAGTTCAAAAGCCAGCCATTCAACACCGCACACAGACAACAACACACCACCGAAAACGAAAATTATTTAAAAGAAATGTTGTAAAATACTTAGTAGAAATTCTTGTTAAATAGAAATTAATCAGTAGAATGTACGATGTTTTTGCTTTATTTGATATCCGCATCACTATCATTCATTGCGGTTTTGTATCCATTAGAAATGAATTTATTCGTATCTTAGAGTTTCAATCAATCATTTGAAATACTGTAAGGGTGTTTGTTGTAACAATATTGTTCTTCCAATACCCCTTTGCTTTGAATTAAATTACTGTTGGTAGAAAGAGTTGAAAATCTAAACTGTGAAATAAAAGTCATACGGGTTAAATATTTTTTGTTTTAAATCATGTAGATATAGAATTGAACATGGAGGGTCTTTCACATTCAAGTGTCGTTTCACCTTGATGGAGTTAAGCTTCATTCAACAGGCCAGAAACTCTTGGTCAAGAATGAGTGGACTTCGTTGTGCAACAAACAAAAGCCATTAAACCATATGTTGGCATGTCATTCTTCAATATCAATGTGAATAACACGAATTAGTTTGTAAGATGTACGAGTGTTGGATAATGGAAAACACATTCCTATGCACGAGTGTATACATAATGAATAACATTTAAGAAAACGTAACAAACATATTAAACTGCACACATACAAAATTTAATACTAGCAACTCACAGGGTTATAATTGTGAACACATTAGAAGCAATATTGGAAAATTGTATGAAATTGAAAAGTTTACTCCAGGTACATACATATTGAATCAAAAATGTGCTATTGAACAACATTGTCATGAGTATCAATTTCTGTGACGTCATCACTCTCATTGCCTAATTTATCAGCAGAACACCTACCATTTGTATATGTAACTCATATGTCTGCTTTTGGATCATAACATACGAAGCATTTACCACTTAAAATCAAAGCCATAATTTTACGTGATCTAAGAAAATATGGCTAAACCGTCAGGATGTCCAACCTTTTTTTCTGCGGAGTCATAACTCGACCATTTCGTCTATATAACAAGAAACATAACCTGTTCAAGGAATATGATGTCTCACTCTGTCTCACTAAAAAATAAGAAAAAGAGATCGGTAGTCAAATTACGCTTAAGTATCTATCAAAATGATTCCTCACTCATTGGTTTATTCAACCAGACCACGAGAATCATTAGGGATGGAATGCGTACTAGGGCTCTAACACACCCAACATATAATAAGAAACGTTATTCATATAAGGAATACAATGTATTGAATATGTCACTTACTCTCTTTGATTAACTGTCTCATAATGATTTAAGACAATGAGAAATATATAAGGCAAAATCATTCTGCACTGGAACTACATTATAAAAGCTTCCGATTCAACATTCATGTAGTGAAAAGAGTTCTACTGCACGAACGCCACTCTTTAAAATAATTCAAGTGAGATTGTTCTATTTTCATTTAAATAAAAAAATATGCAGTTGAGTACTAGTTACCGAGAAGATGTCTAAAGCATTATAGGAACAGTGTTTCGTTTGTAAAATTTTGATTGCAGTAAGATCATTATTCACAAACACAAACGTAAATAATTCGCTGGGGTCTTTAATAATTATGAAAAACCTTAAAATAGCCTGAAATTGGGGTATTCATACATCAAATGAGTAAACTAATGAAGTCTTTCTATAACGCTTACGGTCACATATGAAACAAAACTAGCTTGGAAACCTGTACAGTGACAAATAATTTTCTAGACATAAAAATTTTGAAGATTTGGTGTCAAAGTCAATCAGTAACTGAAAGCACCTTCTGTGAACAAATCATTCAGATGTTTTTGTACGCTTTATATCAAGAACTTTGAACAAACAAATGTCTAAGACTTATCTACCAACCATGTCTCTTCTCTAGCGCCTATTATCGTAAGGTAAGATGTACATCACTTTGAGGGATCCCCCCAGGCACAAGTCGTAAGAAAATGTTTTTACTTGAGGTTAGGAAGCTTAACTAGTGCGAGTATTGACTACACCGTCTCGAGTTTTCCATGGTATGTACCTTACCTAAAACCTTTTATGATAGTAAAACAATGTCACAGAGTTATAATTTTATTTTCAAATAATAACAACTTAATATGTAGCTAAAATCTTATTTAATACAGTTTTAAGTTGATCATACAAAGATATGATGGGACAATCAATGCCGAAAATATCTAAAGTCAGTTTATCAGTCTTATGCAACGAGTTGGTAAATATTAAACCATTAGTATACCTGAATACCCCTCTAATATTTAGAGGAATGCCTGCAAATTTGCTGTTAATGTAACCATATTCCTTTGACTCCAGAGAACATTCATCTATCTCCACAAATGTGTTTTCTGTTAGAAAAAAGTAAGTTTGTCCTGTGTACGTACTTATAGCAGCAATAATTTCGTCTCTAGCAAGAGCTATTTTTAGATCAGAAGCATTGAGGCTTTTGATTAATTTAAAATTACGATCTTCTATATAACATAGTCTTTTTCGATCAATAATTGCAATTATTTCTCCAGAAGGGCGTTGATAAATTGATGTTATTTCGAAATCATCAGGAGGTAAAAAAATTAAAAACTCTCTCAGTGATATATCCTTTGTTGTGAAATTCTTTGGTTTGAATATCCATTATCCAAAGTCTGTCTTTATAGAGGATATATAAAATTGTATGTAACACAAGAAATTAAAGATATTTAGGTTCGATTTTACACAAATCTGTTATTTTATTAGTTTGACTATTATTTGTTGCTGTAGAGGTAGTCTTTTTTGATATGATTGGAGGAGTGCTTGCAGTCGTTGTTTTTGTACTGGAAGGAACAGACTTGGGTGTACTTGAGGAGGAGGTAGTCTTCTTAGTTGTGCTTGAGCCGATAGTTGCAGTTCTCGCTGTTGATGGTTTCTTAGGTCCATACAAATACTAAATTGCATTGATATCATCTTGATCCATGAGATCCAGTTCAGAGTTATTGTACCAGGGATACATCAAGCCCGTTGAATCACCGGTGTGCTGCAAACCGAGCACGTACCCCAATTCGTTTTCAAGGACCCAAAGCATACTAGTCTGTCCTGCTGGTACCTCAGATATTTTTTCGAGCCCGAAATACCACCTTTCACTGCTGTGAAGATGAATCTCGCGACACTCATCATTGTTAGAGAAATATCTATGTGCGAGACTCCCTCCTGTACCGTCGAATGTAGATGAGCATAAACCTCCATTCTGGCAGTTTTTATAATTCGTATGTTGAGACTGCCCATTTGACATGGAACTAACAACATCAGGTGTAATCCCAGACTGAATAAATTGTAAATCAGTCTTCAAAGGTCTTTCTAGCAGCATTATTCATTTGCGAATTAGCCAGTTTAAAATGCCATTTAAGAGTTCTTTTATTCCATTTTTTAGGTGAAATACCAAAGTTTAGAGGACAATCAGATACACCACAACGAGGTTGCCTCATTAACGTCAAAGTCTCATTTACTTGTCCATCTACATTTAAATTGTATAGTTTTTGAAATTTTACCAATGCTTGCTCTATGTTTGTTATAGCATTTCCTTCAGTTTCATCCAAAAATGGAATAAAAGAACTCTTAAATGGCATTTTAAACTGGCTAATTCGCAAATGAATAATGCTGCTATAAAGGCCTTTGAAGTGTGGTAAAACGTTACTGATTTACAATTTATTCCATCTAGGATTACACCTGATATTGTTATTTCCATGTCAAATGGGCAGTCTCAACATACGAATTATAAAAACTGCCAGAATGGAGGTATATGCTCATCTACATTCGACGGTACAGGAGGGAGTCTCGCACATGCATATTTCCCTAACAATGATGAGTGTCGCGAGATTCATCTTGACAGCAGTGAAAGGTGGTATTTAGGGCTCGAAAAAATATCTGGGTACCAGCAGGACAGACTAGTATGCTTGGGGTCCTTGCAAACGAATTGGGGTACGTGCTCGGTTTGCAGCACACTGGTGCTTCAACGGCCTTGATGTATCCCTGGTACAATAACTCTGAACTGGATCAAGATTATATCAATGCAATTTAGTATTTGTAGGGACCTAAGAAACCATCAACAGCGAGAACTGCAACTACCGGCTCAAGCACAACTAAGAAGACTACCTCCTCCTCAAGTACACCCAAGTTTGTTCCTTCCAGTACAAAAACAACGAATGCAAGCACTCCTCCAAACATATCAAAAAAGACACTACCTCTACAGCAACAAATAATAGTCAAACTAATAAAATTACAGATTTGTGTAAAATCGAACCTAAATATCTTCAATTAATTGTGTTACATACAAATTTATATAGCATCTATAAAGACTGACTTTGGATAATCGGTATTCAAACAAAGAATTTCACAACAAATGATATATCATTGACAGAGAGTTTTTAATTTTTTTACCTCCTGATGATTTCGAAGTAACATCAATTTATCAACGCCCTTCTGGAGAAATAATTGCAATTATTGATCGAAAAAGACTATTTTATATAGAAGATCGTAGTTTTAAATTAATCAAAAACCTCAATGCTTCTGATCTTGCTAGAGACGAAATTATTGCTGCTATAAGTACGTACACAGGACAAACTTACTTTTTTCTATCAGAAAACACATTTGTGGAAATAGATGAATGTTCTCTGGAGTCAAAGGAATACGGTTACATTAACAGCAAATTTGCAGGCATTTCTCCAAATATTAGAGGTATACTAATGGTTTAATATTTACCAACTCGTTGCACAAGACTGATAAACTGACTTTAGATATTTTCGGCATTAATTGACCCATCATATCTTTGTATGATCAACTTAAAACTGTATTAAATAAGATTTTAGCTACATATTAAATTGTTATTATTTGAAAATAAAATTATAACTCTGTGACATTGTTTTACTATCATAAAAGGTTTTAGGTAAGGTACATACCATGGAAAACTCGAGACGGTGTAGTCAATACTCGCACTAGTAATACGCCTAACCTCAAGTAAAAACATTTTCTTACGACTTGTGCCTGGGGGGATTTCTCGAAGTGATGTACATCTTACCTTACGATAATAGGCGCTAGAGAAGAGACATGGTTGGTAGATAAGTCTTAGACATTTGTTAACAAAAATTTCAAAGTTCTTGATATAAATCGTACAAAAACATCTGAGTGATTTGTACACAGAAGGTGCTTTCAGTTACTGATTGGAAAATGGCAGATGGACAAAGTCCTTTGACACCAAATCTTTAAAATTTTTATGTCTACAAAATTATTTGTCACTGTACAGGTTTCCAAGTTAGTTTTGTTTCATATGTGACCGTAAGCGTTATAGAAATACTTTATTAGTTTACTCATTTGATGTATGAATACCCCAATTTCATGCCATTTTAAGGTTTTTCATAATTATTAAAGACCCCAGCCAATTATTTACGTTTGTGTTTGGTATCAACAAACTACCTAAATTGTGAATAATGATCTTACTGCAATCAAAATTTTACAAACGAAACACTGTTCCTATAATGCTTTAGACATCTTCTCGGTAACTGGTACTCAACTGCATATTTTTTTTATTCAAATGGAAATAGAAGAACCTCACTTGAATTATTTTAAAGAGTGGCGTTCGTGCAGTGGAAATCTTTTCACTACAGGAATGTTGAATCGAAATCTTTGATAATGTAGTTCCAGTGCAGAATGATTTTACCTTATATATTTCTCATTGTCTTAAATCATTTTGAAACAGTTCATCAAAGAAAGTACGTGACATTTTCAATACATTGTATTCCTTATATGAATAACGTTTCTTATTATATGTTAGGGTGTGTTAGAGCCCTAGTATGCATTCCATCCCTAATGATTGATATGTTGAGGTCTCGTGGTCTGTTTGCATAAACCAGTGAGTGAGGAATCATTTTGATAGATACTTAAGCGTAATTTGACTACCGATCTCTTCTTTCATGTTTTTTAGTGAGACAGAGTGAGACATCATATTCCTTGAACAGGTTATGTTTCTTGTTATATAGACGAAATGGTCGAGTTATGACGCCGCAGAAAAAAAGGTTGGACATCCTGACGGTTTAGCCATATTTTCTTAGATCTCGGAAAATTATGGCTTTGATTTTAAGTGGTAAATGCTTCGTATGTTATGATCCAAAAGCAGACATATGAGTTACATATACAAATGGTAGGTGGTCTGCTGATAAATTAGGCAATGAGAGTGATGACGTCACAGAAATTGATACTCATGACAATGTTGTTCAATAGCACATTTTTGATTCAATATGTATGTGCCTGGAGTAAACTTTACAATTTCATACAATATGCTTATAAACTTATGGATTATGTTTCCGTTATCTGGTGTGATGGAGATCGAGATATTTATAATTGGATAACACGAGGCCTGGTTACAGCTTTCTTTTGTCTTACCTTGCTTCTAGTGTGTTCACAATTATAACCCTGTGAGTTGCTAGTTTTAAGTTTTGTATGTTTGTAGTTTAATATGTTTGTTACGTTTTCTGAAATGTTATTCATTATTTATGCACTCGTGCATAAGATTGTGTTTTCTATTATCCAACAGTCGTACATCTTACAAACTAATTCGTGTTATTCACATTGATATTGAAGAATGACATGCCAACAAATGGTTTAATGGCTTTTGTTTGTTGCACAACGAAGTCCACCCATTCTTGACCAAGATTTTCTGGCCTGTTGAATGAAGCTGAACTCCATCAAGGTGAAACGACACTTGAATGTGAAAGACCCTCCATGTTCAATTATATATCTACATGATTTAAAACAAAAAATATTTAACCCACATCACTTTTATTTCACAGTTTAGCTTTTCAACTCTCTCCACCAACAGTAATTTAATTCAAAGCAAAGTGTTATTGGAAGAACAATATTGTTACATCAAACACCCTTACAGTATTTCAAATGATTGATTGAAACTCTAAGATACGAATAAATTCATTTCTAATGGATACTTCTGTTTTGACAAATTATAACCTTCGCTAATATCTTCACTCAACGTTAACGAAACCGCAATGAATGATAGTGAAGCGGATATCAAATAAAGCATAAATATCGTATATTTTTAGAATATTTGAATGATTAATTTCTATTTAACAAGAATTCTACTCAGTATTTTACAACATTTCTTTTAAATAATTTTCTTTTTCGGTGGTGTGTTATTGTCTGTTTGCGGTGTTGAATGGCTGCCTTTTGAACTAAATATTTTGAATATTCAGCTATGATAAATAATTAAAAAATCTCAACCATTAAGTCTTGCAATAGATTATTTAATACGCATATAATTATCTGAAAAAATGTTAATTTGATGCAACGAATTTTGTTGTGGCTCCATTTACACACTTTTGAATGCTTTGGCTGTTTTATCTTCATTGTGTATATCGAAGCAGGGTTAAAAGCATGTGGATGATAAATTGAACTTGTGTTTTTTCTGCTACCGGAGTTTTTTGCTTTGGTTGTGACTGGGTCTAGTAGCGTTCTCCAGTGACAAATTCTCAGTTTTGGCTGCGTGTGGTGGTTCGTTACTTTGTCTTTCAACATGTCGAAAGCTAGCAAACCATAATCCTGCATGAAAGCCTTCTAGGGCAGGGGTGTAAGTATGATCATCGATCTTTTTTACAATAACATTGTCAAGCGTTACAGAACTTTATTTATGTTGATTATTCAAGGTGAATAGCAGTAAAAGATCTAGGACTTTTGTTCCCCTGAGCAGTCAAGAATTTTTTAAATTTAACTTTAAGAAATATTTTTAGTATTTCATAAATCAAGCAAATTGTTCCTACGTTTCATATGCGCCAAATATCAAATTACCTTGTTTGTTCAGTTGCATTATTTTAAGAGAAACTTTTGATGAGACCATGGTTTTGTTATCCCCGCTGTTGAGAAAGGAAGCTGTTTGTTAAAAAGTACTTCTGGAAATTAGGTTCCTCTCTGACCTCTTGTTAAATCTTGTTTTTCCAAAACTTTTTCAAACTTAGAATTTGAATATCAACGAAGTTATTTCAACAACATAATTTGAGATATATAAGTAAACATTTGTTAGCTTCCATCCTTAAAGACAACGTTCTTTGGTAAACATTTGTTTAATGGATCGGCCTAATTTAGGTTCAGCTGTTTCAAGAATAAGATGTTATACAGTACTTTGTACATTTTACTCTCATATCAACAATTCGTTGTTAGAAACATATGTTTTGTGTACCTAGAAAAGATTTGTTTGTACTGACCTCTGCCTTAGAAAAAGTTATATGATAGAAATATTTATAGTGAGTAGCAGCAAACGGCTGATGTTTCTTGTTTTCTCTTAGAAAAAGCTTATAACTAATAACCGATTGATGAAAAAGTTTTGAGTACTTGTCTAAGAAAAAAGTTTTATGTACCGGTGTTTTTGTTAGAAAAAACGCTTTGTCATCAATACATTTCCAACAATCGAACCCTTGTGCAACATTGCTAACGTCCCTGCTTCAACTCCTACCGTTTCTAGAATCTGTAATATCCCCGTTTCCAACTAACCTACCATTTCTAGTGGCACCAACCATTTGCAACGTTCCCGTACCAGTCATTTCAACCGTTTGTAGCGGCTTTGTTTCAACTAACCTACCATTTCTAGTATTTCTAGTGACATAAAGACACTCGTCAAATATGAAACGGAATCCTGCTTTGGAAACTTTTAAATCGGGACATATCTATTCTTTATAAGCATATAAGATAAACAAACTGATGGTTAGCAGGTGGTCTGCTAATAAAACAGCCATTGAGGGTGCAGCTTATGACGTCATGACCGAGACGCCAGGGCCAGCGATGCCAGATTTCCACATTTCCCTAGATCTCGGAAAATGCGTCATTTTAGTCATATGATTAAAGTGATGGAGCAATAAATGCAACATTGCCATAT
The DNA here is from genome assembly GCA_034190945.1 of Octodonta nipae. Lineage (NCBI taxonomy): Eukaryota > Metazoa > Arthropoda > Insecta > Coleoptera > Chrysomelidae > Octodonta > Octodonta nipae. Next base: position 109,606,980 of record CM067217.1, read on the forward strand.
TTCCTTAGATCTCTGAAAACGTACACAAGTTCCTTTTATCTGCTTTGGTTCGTTATAAAAGCTAATACTAATAATATTGGTGCGTTCCCGCAATTTGTTTAGTGTATTGTTTCAATTTGATTGAATTACTTCATTGATTTTTAAACTTCTGCACCTTTTCTAAAACATTCCGTCGCGCTAATGCTAATTGTAAGTGTTTTTTGCGTGTAAAATATAGACAGTATTTGACATTCGTGTTTCGGATCCCTAGCTGTTTGGAGGCTTGGGAGAGTCGTGTAATGTACTTTTCGGTGGCTTGGATTCCGTCTGAAGAGACGGCGCTTATTGTTGTTTTTTGCGTTACGATTTCGCGAGTTAGTAGCTCCGTTCGAAACGACCGCTAAACCGCTTTCATTTTGTTTCTTTTGTGTTTACAAAAGTGCATCATTTGTTGTTAAACCCGCATTTTTTGTATGCTCAATCAATGAACATTACGTCGTTATTTTTTTGTGTAACGTGTTGTCCAGAAGAAGCTCTAAAAAACTGTTCCTGCTGCTACGGGGCTAGCCTCTGAAGAAAGAAGACCCAAGAAAACACCAGAGCTTCGACATAAAAGGTTAGTGATAACTTTTATTTGGTGATTCGTTTATGTGACGGCACGTGTTTATTGATTGTTCCGCTAAAGGTCCTTCGTCAATTATATACTTGCATTGAACCAGCATTGAACTAAAACCGCAACATCCAATTCATACATTTTTTTTTGGATATTCTCTATGGAATGTGCCAACGAACACATTCCAAATATTATAATATTAAGGCGCTGTTGAAGCAGTTAAATCTATAAAAATTAGTACAACAATCAAAATTATTATAAGAATTCATTTTCAAACAAAATATATTATGATATATTATAATATAATAGTGTCAATTTCTATAATATTTATGTTTAGAAATAATGCGTTTCAAGTAAAATTTACGACCTGCCAGAACCTAACTACTAGACTTCAACCATTCCGAATTTGTAATCTTTGATTCAACCAACTATCCGAGGACGCTCTTCATCCTATGAGCCATTTTTTTCTATGTCATTTTGATAGCACTGATTTGGTTGTGGTTTGGTTCGCGACAGTTGTGTCTAGTAACCTTTTCCAGTGACAAATTCTTGGTGACAAAACTGGTGGCAATTAAATATCACATTTTTAGCTGTGGTCGACTAGCTACCAATCAGGTTCCTCCCAGGACACTCTTCATCACTATGAGGCAATTTTTTCTATGTCATTTCGATAGCACTGATTTGGTTGTGGTTTGGTTCGCGACAGTTGCGTCTAGTAACCTTTTCCAGTGACAAATTCTCGATCACAAAACTGATGGCAATTGAATATCACATTTTCAGCTGTGGTTGACTAGTAACTCTCTCCATACAATCTTATAATTACCCAATACGAATCACATAATTTCCAGCAATTTTGTCAACATTCCAACTGTTTATCATCCCAACAATCTGATGACAGTTGCTGCTGACTACCCTTCAGTCTTCTTGTTCGTCTAGTGTTTCGATGTTAACAACTTTAATTTCACCCAAATTCATTCTTCCAATTTATGATAAGGAAATTAGATTTTTGATGACCTTTAATTAAAATACAATTTACATTTGTTATATGTGTCCTTATAATGTTGTTTATTTCCATATATGCCATAAATCAACCGGAATATCTCAAGCTGTGTTTTTTACGTTCGCAACAATTTCCTATCTTCCTTGGATAAATAAAAATATGGGTTTGAATAAGTAATGATCGAGTTGCATCCCAATTCGAATCGATAATTATTTAACAATAAATTCACCATTTTGAAGGTTAAATCCTTGTATGTCTACCGTTGCTGTCTTCATTATGACTACCAATCAACTAAATAGCTAGATTTAATATAAATGCCAACCTTCCGAATGCAAACATGCTGAATTTTAACATGTTGAATTTCTATATAACAAATTTCAACATTTTGAATGCCGAATTTTCACATACTGACCCACTAACATTCAGAATAATATTTTTTATTTAAACCAACCTGCCTGTCCATTCCCAGTATATTTCCATAATTTCTTACAAATTATTCAATTTTATATCCATTTTCTGTTCTATTTATTAAATGTGAACGTCTTGCAGTTGCGGTTTAGTTTCCTTATATTTGTTATTGTCGGCGTTGAATTCTAATTCTTCCGGGTCAGACAGATGGGTATATTTATAATCAGAGCTATTTATTTTCCGATGTTCTATATACCTAATATGTAAAATAAACTAATTGGAGAATGCTATTGGGTTGGTAGTCTCAGGTATTTTGGTAAAATATTTGGTTGTGTTTCGGTATGAAATAAAATATTATAACAGGCAATTATTAAGTATATTATGGGAACATTAATTTGGATGGTATTAGTCTCGGGTATTTTGTTTTAATGATATATTTGATGGTGTTTATTTTGACAAGAAAAAATCCTTTAGCGTAAACATGATATCACAGTGTCTTTTCGTTGCGGTCACCATTTCCGTTGACGATATTAAAGACATACCTGAACTAGTCGCTAAATAAATTATTATTTCTTTGGATCTGAATATGTAGTTGGATGATGGCGATCCTTACTATAACGTGTACAAAGACAAGATCACAAATAGTTTTAGGTATTAAGAATGTTCTGAAAATTTATAATATACTATATGCTAACTTATTTAAACAATTGTCTAGTTTTAATATATCTAAACTCATTATTAATTGCCGCATTCTCAAAGCTCGGTGTCCGACGAAAGTTGCCGGCGCCACGCACTTGCGTAGACCATTTTTTTACGCCAACAAACTACCACATCCCCCCATCCTAATTCTAGCATCAAATATCCAAATTTCCCATCCCACCATCCAAATTCTAGCATCAAATATCCAACCCGCCAATCGAACAACGCCTAAAAACACGCGCCCGCGCAACGGGCATATAGTATACCTTTTCAAATAAACATTTCTCAGCTCGCTGGGCACCTGACTTTGTAATCAGGCAAGCCGCATTTGGTACCCGGCCAAGTATTTAGCTTTTTTCTTTCTAACCACCACAACCAACAACAGATGGCGGGCACCCCTGCGACACACGCAACCCACGATAAAATGGCTTTCATTTCTTAACAACAGATGGCGCGCACCTCTGCGATACACGCAACCCACAAATACAATAGCTTTCATTTATTAACAACAGATGGGGCGCACCTCTGCGACACACCCAAATGTCTTTCGCGCACCCCTACGACCACCCCTAATGTCTTCTTCTTCCCAATGTCTTCTTCTTATCCAAACACCAACTACCAATAGCTCGGCAGCAGCTCCCGGCGAGAACTCGATGACTGGGTACCTTTATGTTCACTTCCGGTCCAGAACTCTCTTTGTTTAACTACTGACAAGTCGATAATTGTAAGGAATTGGATTCGTACGAAAGCATAAAGTTATATAAAACTAATAACCTTATGAATTCCAACAAAGGTCCATAATCTTTTCCATAAGAATAAATGTTCTATTTATACAATTTTATATATCTTGGCAATACGTGAATACTTAATCAGCCCATCATCAATCAAAAAAAAATATCCAAGCCTCCCGAAAAAATTATCCAACCCACCTGGAAAAAATTTAACTGGTATAAAAACAATTTCACCAATTGCTTTGCCAGTTAATATGATACATTCGAACAAACAAAATGTAAATTGACTACTTTGAATCTTGTACCAATGCACAGTTTCAGATGACTCAAATGTCTGAGTAATATAATAGGAGCACCTACTTTTAATATTATTTTGAAACCAATTTAGTGTCTTAATGGATATCGGGATAAAATTTTTTAATAATTTCTTCCACATTTTGTACCAAAACACAAAATCGTTAGAAAATTTTCAATTATCTGCGCTAAACGATAAAATCCTCATATTGCTTTTAAATCCACATTTCGTTATATGTGACAAAGATTTTTTAAGCGAAGCATTGACTTTATCTGCTCCTCGTTTTCCTAGTAATAACTGGCAAAAGTTAACGGAAATCTCTAGAGAATAAAACAGTACAACACCCATTGGGCAGTAACTGTTGCGCAAATCTCCCATTATCCTGTCTAGTGCCTCAACTGAAGCTTTATGAGATATAGAAGACTCATCCCAAATAATCAAACTGCAATCCCTCATTAATTTTCCGACACTACTCACTACATATTTATAATGTCAGTTTAAATGTGGAATGGGCGGTTCTCCCACTTTCCATAGGTATGGCTGCTATGCCGGACGATGCCACCAACAGCTGGGGCAATTTTTCTGACGGATTCTACTTTTGCTGATAGTAAATGTATTAAAAATGTTTTAACTGTGCCTCCAGGGGAACCTAAAAAATATTTCACCTTCATTACTATTATTATTTGAGGATAATATAAGGTCATAATTTTTTTTTAGTTTAGTTAGTTTCTCGTAAATACTCTGTATTGATTGTTGCAATTAAATTGAAATTTAATGGCAAGGTGAATCAAAAACGTTTATAGATTTGCCTGGCAAAGATTCCAATTCAAATAAACCTTGATAAATAGTCAAAATTATTTAATGACAATTCTTGACGTCTGTGGTGCATACACACAGAAATCTTTAGCCATGCTTTGACAATCATTTTTTCAAAGAAGGTGTGGGTCGGTAACTTGACTGAAGGATATCATGATGGTAAATAAATGTGTATTTAATTTATCTGAACAGCATAAGGCAGCTTTAGAAAGCGTAATTTCCCAATGAGAGTCGTCTTCTAACAGACCCATTGCTTTACAAAGTCCTTGAAATGTTTTATAAGTTATACCTTGAACAGTACGTAGACTACTGAAATTACCATATCTTTATTTTAAAAGTTAATTTTTTACAGAATCTTCTTACTCCTACCCTCTAATACAAACACTACTGAAAGAAGTAGAGCCTTTTACTACGTTGAGTAATATCTACGTCTCGGACACGTGGCGCGGGGTCACCGGGAGCCTGCCCGGCCCGATGAACCACCGCGACATGAAATTACTTTCGTTGCGTGCTACATATTTTGGTTTTGCTATATCTCCTAAGGTATTCATTTAATTTACATGGTGTAAAGGGAAAAAATATTCCAATAACGAATTTAAAATGATAAGGATTAATACCGTGTTTGTCTAAATAGCGTTCCAATTACCGCTTTATAATTGGCCATTTTTTAATATTAAAATGGGTATAGCATGTTATCCTTAAGAGATAACATATGCCGTCGCGGACTTTTTTGTAGACCTCTATAAGATACACAATTCTACTATACATAATTTGTTATATCTCAAATGGTTTAGGCAGCGTTGTCGTTGAAAGGTCCCAGACGGCTTATTTTTTTCCGACACCTCCAACAAATATCGCTATATTTTAGCCAATTTATATAAAAACTTAACAAATCATATACTAAAATCTTCCTCGGGAACCACTCTATCCACTGGTGTAAACAGCATGAAAATCGGTGCTGTGGTTTTTGAGTTTATCGCGAACAGACAGACAGACAGACGCGGCGGAGAACTTTGTTTTATAATATGTAATGAAGAATCCCTAGAAATCTGCATTTCAAGAACTTAGATATTTAGTAACTCAATTACCATGGGTATTAGGGTATTCCCCACCAATTTACGGATAGTTTTTAAATATATATTAAGGAATATTTGTAATTTTTAAGTGTTTTGGTTTACTCGGTGCTGATGACAGCTTCGCTGTTGAAACGTGCGTTGAGTGAAATGAAAGGTTTGGTGTTAGGGTACTAAGATTTGTGTCATACATCTGTGATACACCAAAGGTTCCACAGTTTTCCCATTATTAGTAGTTTAACCAAACTGTTAATTCTACCATTTTGTGTGTCATTTTAGTTTGTATTAAAAGTGTCTTTATTCTAGTTGTAACGTTTTAAAAAGTTAATGGATAAACTATGGTTTTCATTGCTATTTTGACGTGGTCGATTGGAATATTTTCCGAACGTTTTAACTCAAACTGCGGAGATCACCTTCCCTATTCAGTTCCTCTTATCTTTCAAGTCGCCAAAGTTAGTTATATTTACAAGCAAATCGTTTATCCCCGACACAAGATTTCATTTCTTTAATACAGGTTACCAACCTCTCGCTTAGTAGTTAGGTAATGGGACAGCCAGTTATATGTAACCCACTATACCTCTTTAATCTTAAATGGTAAGTTTTGGTCGGGTTTGGAAACGAAATATGGATTGAACAATGGTTCACCTGTATAGCCCATGGAGATGTATAAAGTCTTGCGAGAGCAGGCGTACATTCTTGAAGTTGATATAGAGTAGGGAATTTAGCATTATTTTAATACTATTTCTCAAAAACATCCACAGGTGTTTGAATGGTTTTTCTCATAGAAGGTACATCGCATAATACAAAAAAAAAGTTTTGGTATTACAAATATATAAGAATTCAGTTTCGAGCTAGATGATTGTTAGTCCAAGATCCCAGGGCCACCAGACGTTACTTATTTTCTCAAAGATGAAATGTATTGGACAAAGTTGTGTTTGTACGTACTCTTAGGGCATGCATACTTGCTAGCTTCACTTGTTGGTCCCTTTCGAGGTACCAGGTACTTAGGGTCAATAAAAATTAATCCTACTTTTTTCAATTCTCCGGACTACTTTTTATGTACGTTTCAAAGGATATGACATAAATTAATAATCCAAACCGTCAGATACTTCCCGTAGGCCGTAACTTTTGCAGGACGCTTCAAAGCTCCCAATAATTTAATGTAACTTTACTTATATTCTCAGACTTGAATTTTATATATGAAACTCAGGGAACTATTGAACTATTTGAATGTCTTTTATATCCAATCAGACCAGTTTCATTGGTCAAACAGCCCACCAGACAAACTGCTTTTTGCAAGAGGTTACACGTCAGATGCCCAAATTTGAGCTTTTATTTAAAAGATTTACTGATGATGTATTATGTGTTTTTATTTAATTGTTGAATGTTTTGAACCCTGATTCACGGATGTAATAATTAACTTGGTAAGGGGCAAAAGTGTGTAGATCAAGCTGGAGGGTATATTGAAAAATGTTAAAACACTGATTTGTTTGTAATGTTATTCAAAAAATAATTGTTTTGCTGAGTTTAATTGTCAGAATTTTGAAAGTAATAAAGTCGATTGTAGTATCACATTTAAGTTCGAACGCAGTAGTAAATTGAGAGGAAGGGATTTCTCCCCACCATTAAATTTTATTAAAACGCGAATAACAAAATACGGGTTTTCAAACTGAATTTACATACCATAAAACAAAACCAAATAAAAATATGAAATATTTGATAATTAATATTTTCCATTCAGATGGTTAAAAAATTAATGTAGCACAAAATGAGAGCATTGTAAACTTCACGTAAAATCTAAAGCCCTAAAAAAATCAGATTTGGCAGAAAACCTTTCAGATATAGTTTTGGTAGATAAAGTCTCTCGGAAAACAACTTTAATTGACAGCAATTCCTAACAACAATAATATAAATTTGAAGACGCGAGATGTAAGACCGACATCTAGGATTTTCGAGAGAATTAGCACACAGAAGTTCCGAATCTGGAGCCGTTCCGTGTAATTGCTGTTCTCCATTAACTCCTAGGACAGAATGTCACGATAAAATTTTCAGGTTACTTCACCTGTCAGAGGTATTGAATGTCAAGCAAGCTGAAAAAATAGCCAAACAGGGATTTGGAATTTCAATTCAGTGAATGATTGAAGTGGTCCCATATTTTTTTCATTAACATAGCTTGTACCGTTTCTAAGAAAATGGGAAAAATCTATTTTTACCTATTCTCATATATTTTATGCCTTGGTGGACGGGCCGATATTATTAGAAAAACTTTATTCGGAACGTGGGACAAATTGAAAAGAGACTGGAGTAGTTCCGCGATATCTCAAAGTGGTCAGAATTTTTTTTTCTTAGACAATGGTGAAAAACTTTTTACCTAATTTCTTATATTCTATGCCTTGGTGAAGTCGCCGGTATTGTAAGCTTTGATGGAGTTACTGGTATTACCTGTTCGGAACTTGGGTTAAATTGTAAATAAAATGAATTAATCAAAATAAATGAGTTAATATGTATATACAGTGTGTATTCAAAAATCAAACGATTTCTTTTTATTTATTAATAATTTTAAGAGAAAAAAGTTATTCTTCACATACGATTTTTTAATAACTGTAGACAAGGTGTTTCATCAAAGAGGACTTTATCGTATAGAAAATATTCTTAATACATATACATATCTACAAAACAAGTTATTCTGTTCAAAGTAAACGAGGTTGGTCAAGCTAACACATTTGAAAACTGCATCCAATTGAACCATTGCATCACTAAAAATTGTATAATAAATACATTTAAAAAAAAACAAAAACCGACTTCTAAAGAAAATTAAGTAAAAAGCATGAAATAATAGTTTGCTACAATTTTTCTGAAGTCGAACAGCGAAGGTGCGAATTATGACTGACCCATCAATGTACTTCCCAAAATATTTTCACTTTCGCTTGGCACCGACTTTATAAAAAGTATTTAATTGTAGCAAACTATTATTTCATGCTTTTTAGTTAATTTTCTGAAGTCGGTTTTTGTTTTTTTTTTAATGTATTTATTACAGTTATTTCCAAATAACTCAATAACTAATTATCCAATCGGCTATATGCTATTAAAAATATTTATATAATAAACTTACTTTTGACACTAGAACTTTTCATTGAGTTGCTGAAAAGTTACAAAAACTGCCAAAATTGCGATTTTTTGCAACTTTAAACACCCCATATAATAATCAAGGAATAAAAATTTGTTAACAACAGTTTTTATATGTTATCCTATATACATTCTTCAAGAAAAGCTAGTCAAACACCTGTGGATTTTTTTCCAATTGAAAATACTAACTTTCCTAGAGACACAGCATACACTATTTGAAAAAATATTTCGGTGAAATATTCCTATGTTCGCCACAAAACAACTACTGAAATATTTGCATGAAATATTGGAGAAATATTTCAAGAGATTTTTTAGTCGTGAATATAGGAATATTTTGGAAATAATTTTAGAAGGGTTAGTTGTAAGAACAGCTAGCGGAGTAACCTGCAGCTGAAACTCGCCCAATTCTTGTACTGTAATTTTATTTCTCTTATCTTATTAATAAAACTCTTTTATCCCCTGACTTGACCATACAGCGTTTGGCAGCACGCTCTCTCTAAGGCACGCATATCGTGCCTTTAGGGGAAAATTCACTAGACCCCCGATATCCAAGATATCAAAAGGATTTAGCTCTGTGGGAGCCGTTGCAAGGTTATCAGGCCCGTGGTTGGAATCGTGGCACAACGGCTTTTTCCTTTATCCCGACTTCACCATACAATGTACGGTAGCACACTCCCTCTAAGGCACAATAGCGTACCTTTAGGGGGAAATTCACTAAACCCCAGATATCCTAGATATACAAAAGGTTTAACACTCTGGGAGCCTTTGCCAGGTTTTCAGGCCCGTGGTTGGGATCGTGGCGGCAGTTTTCCATGAATTTTCTGACCGTTCGGACTGTTCCTAACAGGACAGCTTTTTGCATTTGTTGGTAAAGATATTTGTCCAGACCGAGGTAATGTTTTGGGACCACTCGTTGACATAACAATTGGTACAGATCGTGTGTTGTTCATGTCCCACTGTGTCTTTATTTGAAATTCCAAATCCCTGTATTTGGCTATTTTTTCAGCCTGCTTGACATTAATATTATTGTTGTTAGGAATTGCTGTCAATTAAAGTTGTTTTCTAGAGACTTTATCTACCAAAACTACATCTGGTCTATTGTGAGCAACAGTCCGATCAGTTAGTATGGTGAGGTCCCAGTATACAGCTTGTAGTTGTTATTTTCTAAAACAGATTCTGGTTTGTATATACAGGGTGTAAACGGTTTGAGTGCAAAGATTTTGAAGAACAATACCTTAGGCAAAAACAAATCAAAAAACTTTATAACATTTTCTAAAATAAACTATAGTTTTGCCAAAAAGGACACATAAAGTTAGAGTTTATGTAGCCCTTGCTACAATGATTAATACAATAATTTCGATTTCAAAATGTCGGTAAATATAAATATGTAAATACTCAATAGCTTATACATCTTTAATAGCCACATTAAAAATGAAAATTGATTATTTAAACTCGAAATATGCTTTTATAATTTAGTGTAAGTTTCTCCGAATAGATATGGCAACGTGGCATTTTACTTTAACGACGACTGAGAGTTACGATTGTTTTTTGCGATATCGATTCTTGTAAATAAGAATAGATAAACGGTAAAGTGATTTGAATTATATCTATTTGATGTAGACTTCGTGGTTTGCTTTCCATTTAATATATTTTTTAAATAAATAAAATCGGTTGTGATTAGTGTGTAAGTTCGAAAATTAAGAATAGTGCGACAGTATTTATTTGTGATAAATAATGACCGATTATACAATTAGGGAAAGACATGACATGCTCTTAATTTATGGGGAAAGCAGACGTAATTGCAGAATAGCAAGAATGTTATACAGGGAAAGGTTTCCAAACAGACGCCTGCCCAATGCTAGGACATTCGTAGCTGTTTCGCAGAGGCTTCTGGAAACAGGTAGTGTAATACCACAAATAAACAATCGCGGACCACAGCGACATAATCGTATCTTAGCTGCTGAGGATCAAATACTAGACCTTATCGACATCAACCCATATCGTAGCACACGGAGTATTGGAAGTGAGCTGCAAATTTCTCACACTGTTGTTCATAGAACATTACGAGAACAATTGCTCTATCCATATCACATGCAGCGGGTTCAAGGGCTTTCAATTGATGATTTTCAACCAAGACTCAATTTCTGTCGTTGGTTCCTCAGAAACCATCGACAATTTCCTAATTTTGTGAACAATATTTTAACAACAGATGAAGCAAGTTTTAATAGGAATGGTATAATAAATTTTCATAATACGCATTCGTGGTCTGAGTTAAATCCGCACGAAATACGCCAGTCAGTATTTCAACACCAATTCTCAGTTAACGTGTGGGCTGGAATAGTTGGTGAATACTTGGTTGGGCCATTTATACTGCCTGCACGTTTGACAGGTGAGAATTACCTTTATTTTTTTTTAACAACACGCTACCAGATTTGTTAGATGAAGTGAACCTACAAACACGTTCCAATATGTGGTACTTACATGACGGAACACCTGCCCACGCAAGTCATCTAGTTGTCGACTTCTTAAATAGAACATTTCCCCGTCGTTGGATTGGTCGAAACGGACATATACGTTGGCCAGCAAGATCTCCTGAACTCAATCCTTTAGATTTCTACTTATGGGAACACATGAAAAGTAAGGTTTACACGACTCCAATTATTGACGAGAATGACCTTAGACAACGCATTTTTGACGCTGCTGATGAAATCCGAAATATTCCAGGAATTTTTTCTCGCATACGTGAAAATTGGATTAAACGGTGTCGTGCTTGTGTCGATAGTAATGGTGGGCATTTTGAACATTTGCTGTGAATAATCCGTTGTTTCAACTCAGTTCTATCATTATAATAAATTCGGTAAGTAGGATTACATATTTACTTGTCTATTATAAATAATATTAATTAAATCAGTAATAATGACTCTTCGAATAATTTAACTGGTAAAAAACTACATAGTATACAGATCTCTTGAGTTGAATATCATATTTACCCAACTTTGTATAATTGCATAAAAGAAACCGCCAACTACAAATTCTAATTGCAATACCTTGTATTAAAAACGTAAATATTTTCAACAAAATATTTCATACCTTTTTATTTAATTCTAAGGTGTTTACTTTTTTTGTCGGCGTAGTCATCCCTTTATTATTCGCGCTAAGAGTGAATCTGCTTCGAACGCGAGCGACGTTGCCGGATTGACAATAATTTACTTAATAAGTTTTAGGGATTTTCTTGGTTATTAAGGCCTACTGACCATAGTGGTATAAGAGTTTTTTGTTTAATTTGGTGTATACTACCTCCACCTAAAATATATGCACTCAAACTATTTACACCCTGTATAGTATGAATTCTTACCGACTGTGATAATTCAAGTTTCAGTGCTAATTCCTGGTCTGGTGGTGTAACTGGACGTGTTGTTCGGTCAGTCGAAGTGGTGTTGAGTTATCAACCTGGCATATTACTCTGTGTAGATCAGAAAATTCTGCGAGTTTCTGGAAATGACTACGGAAATTAGAAATTTGCTGATCTAGTAGTTTGCTTATGTTAGTAGAACTCGAAATTTCCGTTGTAATTGTTTAATGTCAGTCTTGCACCAATTAATTATACCGAAAAAGTAACTAAGCATGAACAAACGTAGGTGTTAATTGCCTGAAACAGATTTTTACTATTAAGTTTGGTTTTCAACAGTCGTCTTAACCTTCTATAGAACTCTGTCCTTTTTCATGGTGGAGTGATCAATACGTTGAGCCTGCTTTATTCGAAGGTATTTATAAGTATAACCTTCCGCCATAGATTCAATTGAGGTGCCATCTCCCCTTTCGTAGTGTCCCTGCTGTATTTTGCCTTTTAACTATATTAATAATTCGGCATTTGTCTAGGCCAAATTGCATACGGATGTCACTAGAGAACCTTTCTAGTATTTCAAGTATATCAAGCTGTTGTATCGTAGCTGCCATCAGCTTTAAGTCGTCCATGTATAACAAATGGTTTATCTTAAATGGTTGTACGTTGTTGTGTCTGAGACAGATCCCAAAGTTAGTCGAGTTCAGTTTGTTTGAGAGAGGGTTCATGGCAAGGCAGAACCACAGCTGGCTAAGAGAGTCTCCCTGGAATATTCTTCTGATTGGAACGGGGTCAGTTTGAACAGAACAGTCGGCTTCATTTAGTGAGATTTTGGTTTGCCAGATGGACGTGGCATATTGTAAAAAATTAATAATACAATTATTCACTTTATAGACTTTCAGTGTCTTAATGAGCCATTCATGTGGAACTTTTTATAATCCGCATATGCCATGTAGAGATTTCGTCTTTCGGCGTGGGCTTATTTGCAGACAACGGAATCAATTATTAATTGTTCTTTGCACCTCATCGAATTTTTCATGCATCCCTTTTGTTGTTGAGTAATTATGTCGTTCAGCTCACAAGGTTTGAAAATGCGATGATTAATGCACAATGTTATAAGTTTGTATAAGGTTGGGAGGCAAGTGATTGGTCGATACTTTGCTGGGTCCTATGTACGTAGGTTGTCCTTTGGTAAGAGGTATGTAGCACCATGCGTAAGGAAACTAGGCATCTTGTGTGGATGGGTTATTATGCCATTTATAAGGGCTGTTAGTGTGTCGTGGGTGGCGTACAGTTTCTTTTTCCAGTAATTTTGTTCACCATCTGGTCCTGGTGTTTTCCATTTATGGAGGTGCTTCAGTATATTGGTTGTGTCTTTCGTTGTAAATGGTTGGTGTTTGCATCGCATCACAGTTCTGAAATGCAGCCTCCTCCTCATTAATCCAGTTGGCTCTGGAGTTATTCGAAACTGTTGTGAAAAACTGTGTTTTCCAGAATACCTCGATGTCCTTTTTACTGGGGTAGTTAGGGGCTTCATTATTATCGATGTTTTTTTTTTCTATAAAACCCTTTTTTCTGATTGCCAGAATAGTGTGTTGTCTAGTTTCCGCTGGTTATTGGTTTTGTATCTTCTCAATCGACTTGTGTAGACAAAGAGCTTTTATCGTAGACTGTACAGACACTGCTGAGATATGATGTTTTCTCCATCCCACTGAGAGTGTATTCGGTTATTGTCCATCATAGTATTGACAAGTTTTTCTATTCTGTTGTTCCTGACCCCTCTTTGGTACCCGGTCAGTCTTCCAAAGTCTTTCCGAAGAGAATTAATTTTCCCTTAAAGCCTTCTTTGCCAAAGCAGTATTCGAGGTGTTCTGGTTCGCCTTGCCTATCCAGCAACACCGGAAACTGTGATAGAAAGTTTAGCAGTGCAACCATTTTTGGATGGACTTCGGGACCACCAAGCCAGACAAGCATTGACCCTAGCTCGACCGACTCAATTAGTGGATGCACTAGCTCGAGCTCTGGAATTCGAGGCTGCGAAAAATACCTGTAGAGGTCTGGGCAGAGTTCGAATCATTAAAGGAGAGTCAGAAGACGACGGAAATGATAAGACCTCTGTAAGAAAGATAGAGAAAGTTCGTACCGAAAAAAGGCAACTGAGATGTTGGAAGTGTGGTAAGGTAGGACACATACGGAGTCCTTGTAAGGAGAGCAACAAAGGCACTACTTCCTCGTCGGACAACTAAAGAAGGTAAGAAGGGGCCATCGTCGACCTGTAGCCCACAAGCCCCAACGTTAACACGTCTTTGTAGATGGCCTTATTAATAAGAAGCCATGTGCAATGCTGCTGAATACAGGTTCGACAAAAACAGTTATAAGACCCAACATTGTTTTAGACAAGACAATGATAAAACCAACAAAATGGCAACTGCGAACAGCGACAGGAGAAGCAGCTAAAGTCTATGGTGAAATAGAGGTTGAAATGGTCTTGGGAAATACAACATTCCGTCATTGGTCATTAGTGGCGGAAATTGAAGACCAAGTCATGATCGGAATGGATCTCATGAGCTCCAAGGAATTCGAATTAAACTTTAAAGATGGAATTCTGCGAGTGAATGACGAAGAAGTGGTGCTCCATGGGAAAGACGACATGATGCTTCGAGCAATCTTAGCAGAGGATGTAAATGTTCCGGAAAGAGCTGAAATAATTGTAGATGCTTGCCTAGATTGGAAAGCTAAAGCTGGAACAGTAATGATGTTTGATCCCGAACTTCACGATGGAAATGTAGGCAGAGGTATGGCACTGGGAAAGACCTTGTTTCGTGCCAAGAGAATGTGCCAGTTAGGAGTATTGAACATGAATTCTTACGCGGTCGCGTTAAAAAAGGGAATAACTTTGGGCCACTGTTCAACAGTTTCCTCTAGAGTCAGAAGCACACAGCATATAGCAATCACACCAGATAAACTATCGGAAGAACTCGAGAAACTCATAATAGATTGTTCCAGAAAGTTAAAACCATCATTAGGAACTACCAGGATATCTTCGACGTAGGGAAAGGAAATAGAGGACGGACTAATCTGGTGAAACATAAAATTAATAAAAGGGATGCTCAACTTATTTGACAGTTGCCGAGAAGACTACGCCTAGCTAAAAGAGACGAAGGCGACAGAATAGTCCGTGAAATGGAGGGAGAAGGTGTTATTGAACCATCCAATAGCCCTTGAGCTTCTCCAGTTGTCTTGGTTGAAAAGAAAGATAGTTCGGCCCGATTTTGCATGGACTATCAGCAATTAAACCACTCTACATAGAACGACAGCTATCCTTCACCAAGAATAGACCCCTAGACCGCGAAAAGACTGCTTTTACCATCGGCTCAGAACTTTACCAATTCACGGTGATGCCGTTTGGGCTGTGTAATGCTCCAACGACGTTTGAAAGATTGATGGAAACAGTGTTAAAAGGGCTTTCATGGAAAGCATGCCTGGTGTATCTTGACGACATTATCGTGGTTGAAAAATCGTTTGCAGATCACGTGAAGAACCTGGAGGAAGTCCGAAGAAGTGTCAACTGTCCAAGAAGAAGTGCAATACCTTGGACATGTGGTTTCCGCAGAAGGAGTAGCTGTTGATAAACAGAAAATCAAAGCCATCAAAGAGTGGCCAATACCTAAAGACATTCACCAGCTAAGAAGTTTCCTGGGGTTATATACATACTATCGTCAGAATGTATCGGGATTTGCCAATGGACTCAAAGAGGGGAAGGTGCAGTACCAGTGGGACGATGAATGCCGGTGATCATTCGAGACACTGAAAGGAGCATTGACCAGTGCCCACATTTTAAGTTATCCGTTACCACATGGGAACTTCGTATTGGATATCGACGCAAGCAATGTTGGAATTGGTGCTGTTCTTTCACAGTCCCAAGACGAAACGGAATTACTGTGTTACTCGCAGAGAACTCTTGACTGTGGTAAAGGGGGTGGATCATTTCTACAAGTACCTCTATGGTAAAAGATTCCTCCTGAGGACTGATAACGCAGCACTTAAGTAGCTCCTGCATTTTAAAAATCCCGAAGGGCAAGAAGCAAGGTGGATTGAGCGGTTTCAAGAATTCGATGATTGCAAACATTGTCAGCGAGCTGATACTCACCAACCATAAAGCCACACTGGGCTCAGTGGAACTCCCTCATCCTGGAAAATCCTCATTCTCAAGCGCGTCCTGGAAACTCCAAAAGAGAGCAGGGACAGAAAACAGATTGTAACCCCCAGAAATAGAAGAACGAAAGTTTTGCGAGAACTACATGACACAACAACCGGAGGGGATCTGAGAGTGATGAAAACCCTGGGGAAGTTAAGAGTACTGTTTGTGCAGCAAGTAATGGGCGTCAAAAGCGAGCAAAAGCTCCCATGAAGCAATATAACGTGGGCAGTCCATTCGAAAGAGTAGCCGTTGATGTTGCCGATCCATTTCCTGAATCTGACTCCAGAAATAAGTACATTGTGGTAGTGATGGACTACTTCAGTAAATGGGCAGAAGCTTATGTCTTGCCGAATCAAAAAGCCTTGACCGTTGCAGATGTCCTTGTCAAGGAATGGATCAGTCGTTTTGGTGTTCCCTTGGAGACCAAAGTATAAATTTCGAGACTACCAAGACGTCTACAAACTATTGAAGATTAATAAAACACGGACAACAGCATTACACCCTCAATCCGATGGGATAGTAGAACGGATGAATAGGACTATTAACCGCGATTTGTCAAAGGTAGTCTCTGACCACCAAAGAGACTGGGACCAGTATCTTCACTTGTTTCTCGTCTGTGCACGAGTCTACGAGTCACACCCCGGCAAGTGTTATTATGGGACGAGAATTACGACTACCATGCGATTTGAAGTTTGGATGTCCCCCAGGTGAAGAAACCGCAGGTGAAGATGATGTCAGCCAGTTACCTCAAAAGATGAACGACATCCTTCAGCGAGTTCGGTTAAATATCGAGAATGCCAGTGCCCGAATGAAGGAAGCCTTTGACATCAAAGTCGAGGGCGGGGAATTCCAGGTTGGTGATCTTGTTTGATTGTATAACCCGCAACGTCGTCGTGGTTATTCGCCCAAGCTACAGAGATCTTGGGAGGGGCCTTACCAAATTGTAAAGAAGATTAACGATGTTGTCTACGTATAGTTAAGATAAATTGTAAATAGTTCTGTGAATATAAATTGAGTTAAAGTAGTGGAAATAAATTAGAGTGAGTTGAACCGTGTTTTTAAATAAATCCAAGAATTGAACAGAACCCGATTGTGAAAATAAAAACATTACAATAATATTTCTAAACAAACATGATATATTATAAACATATTTCATGTATATTGTAATATTTCGAAGCAAACAAAAAATATTACAAAAATATTTTAGAAATATCTCATGTTGTACTACCTTGTACTATCTACGCGTGAAATAAAATAGTAATATTTTTTTTTCAGAGAACAAATTGTTTATTACAGTAATTAACTTTTACTAACATACTAATTTTAATATAAACCTTCTCCAATTTTCCTTATCCAAATTGGAAATAGTGTAAGATTATATAAAGGTTTTAATATTCATAAAAGCGAACTTAGTTTTTATTATTTTTTTCATAAAAGCAATAAATTATTCCGACACACTTGTGATCATGGGCTAATTTGCCACTTCCTAAACCAAAAGCTTTAATCAACTTATTGTGTCTTATTTAAGCATGATAAAAAATTAAATGACTTTTTTTTTTCTGAAACTGAAATTTTCTTCCCATAACTATCCAATTATTGCCCATAATCTACATAGTGTTTATTTACAGGTTTTAAATCACAAACAGTGTACGATTCTCTCAGATGCTATTAACAGGTACCAAATAATTGTTTCCTCCTACAAAATTATCCAAGATAATTTGGATTTTACATCCCATGAAAGACATAAAAAACACTGGCTCAATGATGAACTATTTTTGGGCTACCTGGATTCCGCTACTATAGTTCTAGATGGAGAATGTAACGGATCAGAATATCCAAAATTGGGAATGAAAGAAAACTGTAAGTAAAAAATATTATAATTATATTTGTTATATCCATTACCTTTTTATTTAATTATCATATAAATATTATTATATTAGTATAAAACTTTCTGTTATAGTATATTCCATTTAAAATACATAACTTGCAGAGTGTATACAGAAGATTTTTATTTATATATCTATTTTGATTGTTCATTTGGGTTTTCTCTCCTCGTCGTGATTTTTGAAAAGCAAGTAAGTTAAATAAATGAAAATCATTGTATAGTAAAGGCAATTTCCAAGTGCAATTTATGAAAATTGCCCGAAACACTAGTTGCCTTCTTAGAGAAAAACTCTGCCGCAGGATTAACTGAGAGAAGTAGGTTTATGGATTGGTCAACCACTTCTCCTGTATAATATGTTTGAATGTATATTGAAAGTTATTTACGTATGACATGTGACGTTTCGATTCCTTCACAGGAATGGTTTGAGAACAATGTTTTATTTTTCTAGTGTTTGTTGAAGCAAATTCGTGATATTAGTTCACCTTACTTTCGAGAGAATCTACTTATCTCTATATAGGGTGTACCAATTTCTTCATATATAAGTATAAACACTTTCTTTCATTTTTCTATTCCTAGTGTGATTTTCTTTAAGTAATATTTTTATCTTGTCCCAATCCATTTTGTGTATACAATTATCAGTTAGTGCTTGGTTTGCCAATATTTATCTACCTGTATGTCTTCTCGAGGAGATGTGTTGATGTTCTTTTTCCTTATTTGGATAGAGGTTTCACCGGTATATGTCGTTCAGTAAACACAAGGACCAGTTTACGGACTATTTTTGAAAATTTGGGTAGCATTTTCCAGTTTTGTTTTCAATTTGTGCGAGATTATTTAAATTAGAATAATATGTGTTTTTTGTTTAGTTTATTGGTTTTGATGTAACTACTTTTGTGCGACATATAAGTATTTAAAACACCTTTTTACGTTCTAAAAGTGATTCGAGTATAAATTCAAGTCTTGGTATGTGTTGGTTTTCCGTGAATTTTTTATTTCCATATTCTAGTTAATAAGAATTATAAATCGTTTCAAAAATGTTAATAACGTAGCGCTACCAGCAGGGACGTAACCAAAGGAGAGCTTCAGGGAGGGGGCGATCTCATGCGTCAGAGGAGGTGAACTCGTGCGACATTAACCTAGTATGTGTAAACTTTTTTATAGTTTTATGGCTTTGGAAAATTGTATTCCCTGGCCTATTGTATTAAAAAATAATCCATCTCTCCTTCAAACCCACAGAAATTACTTCAATTTTGAGATCTTGGACAAAAATTTTTTCAATTTAATAATAAATTTACTGGCCTTGAGGCTTTCGGAAGGGACAATCGACACCATCGCCCCCCTCTGGAACCACCCCTGACCACTAGCCACACTAGTGAGTCGGACATTGGATGATACAAATTATTAAGTTACTTGGTATCTTGATATTGCGACGAGAATTCATCCGATAATTCGTGGAATCGGCATTCACCCTATATTTCGGGGAATCCGAAATATTGTTCGTCTGGCGCTACGAGAAGAAATATATAAATACGGAGAGCTGAGGAAGCATGCATTCTGAATTCGATTGCCGTATAGTAAAGAAAAGATAAATTGTAAATAGTTCTGTGAATATAAATTGTGTTAAAATAGTGAAAATAAATTATAGTGAGTTCGACTGTGTTTATAAATAAATCCAAGAACTGAACTGAACCCGATTGTGAAGATTACATACAACCCAGTGTAACATTACATTTTTGTCGCAGAGTATAACTAGCAGTACATTACATAAACCCGTTAAAGAACAAGTAAACGAAGAAATATCTGAGACTTGAATTATGCAAAACGTATTTGAATTCCCTAAACTGGACGTTAGATGTGTCGTTTATCTACAACAATTGTTTTCTTGTAACTAAAACACGAGTATTGATTTCAAATGTTAACACCAACGGATAGGATAAAATTATCTTCAAACGTAAATACGTACCTTTCTTTTATTCTGTAGTATTTTTGTTATTGCGGTAGGCTTATTGGGTTTTTCGCATTGGAAAGATTCTCGCTTTGTATTTGGTATTGATTTGTTTTGATGTAAATTTATTTTAGGTTAAATTGTTGGTTAGATTTATTTTGAAGTTCGAGGCGAGTTGCTAAGGGCGTTCTAAATGAGTTAATGACATTTATTGGAAGAAGCTGAAGAAAATAGATTAGAGCACTGTACATTTCGAGCATTGATGTTGGATTGTCGAGGAAGAATAAGATTTTAAGTAGGGAATTAAGACGATGTTGGTATTCGAAATAAGATAGTGTTGCATGTTGACTGTCCTAGTTAACGGATGTGTGTGGAGCAGTACTTGGAGAGAGAGGTTATGGTGTAAAGTGTGGTGATAGATGTCTAGAAGTGTAATCTGAATTTATACTGACAATTTTGTGCCATTCGTTTGGGATTTAGTTAGATATACTTTAATCGTTGGTCGCTTATTGGATTTGTGATATTTTTGGATTTTAACGTAAAGTACCCTCGTGTGAGGATTTAAGACAAGCTCATCACTCATTCTCTAGATGATCACCGGTTTCAGCAACGATTAATTGATGTTTCCATTGGCAGTTTGGTGATATTTTTGGAAATTAATGGAAACACGTTCTCATTAGTGAGGAGTTGATACTTTCGTTGGCCTTCCTGGACGACTAACTGGTCAACCACCAATTGAACATCGTATTTAAGACTTTTAGCCCACCCAAGACCTTGTTTCTCTTCAGTATATGGGGCTATCAACTTCACTTAATTTGCCCAATTGTTGGCAAGTCTTGTAGTCATTCGAACGAGTTCCATTCTGGTCTATTGGGAACCGGAAACCTTCGCTGGTTGCCGTAGCAACGACGACGTATTTTTGCTTCGATTCTACGAAGGACATCTGATTGTTGTGACAACGCATGTGTAACAAGGTACCGTTGTAATTTGATTTAGTGTATTTATATTGTGCTCATAATTTGGTTTTCACACTAAAGAGAATTTTATCAGAATAACATTTTAAACTTATTAAATTTAATAAAGAACCTGAATATTTATTCAAATATTCGACTCGTATTTTGCCCATATAAATTTGATATTTATATATTTCTTGTAGTGCTAAATTTTCAACATCATTTCATGAGTATTGATTTATTAGATATTGAAAATATTTGGCATTTGGTGAAAGCGTCGTGAGAGGTCGAAACGTCGACTTATTAATTGAATCATTTTGGATGTTTTAAAGATAATATTTGTTTCCAGATTTATGAAATCATAATTGATTTTTCTTGAAGTTTAAATGTAATGTTTAATTACATTCAAACACAAGTCGAAATGTAGCCAACTTCATATCCCTACATACACATATCTATAGGTCAACCAAGAATCAACATTACATACCTGATACACTAAGTTCAAATTATTACCAAAATCAACAAATGTAATAATCAATTAATGATCAAATGAACCTAGATAAAATAAACAAATGTTATCAAAAGACTTAATCAAAATATTCAAATGTTGTGATCCGTAAACATGCATAATATATCTAAAATCGGAAATGAGATACTTAAATGAGCAATATTCAAAATAATATCAAAGTCAATAATGACATCTAAACTACGAATAATTCAAAATTATATCAAATTCAATGAACATAATGTTATTCTGAAATCTGAAGTCAAAAATTCAGTTACTGACAAAAGTGTTTAGATGTCATTATTGACTTTGATATTATTTTGAATATTGCTCATTTAAGTATCTCATTTCCGATTTTAGATATATTATGCATGTTTACGGATCACAACATTTGAATATTTTGATTAAGTCTTTTGATGACATTTGTTTATTTTATCTAGGTTCATTTGATCATTAATTGATTATTACATTTGTTGATTTTGGTAATAATTTGAACTTAGTGTATCAGGTATATAATGTTGATTCTTGGTTGACCTATAGATATGTGTATGTAGGGATATGAAGTTGGCTACATTTCGACTTGTGTTTGACATTTTTGCAGGATTGTATTGAGATAATTTACAAGTTCATTAAATTGTTTATTGTTTTATTAAGAGTTTTATTGAAGTAGGATTCTTGTGACGTAACGGACAAAATACTGAGGTTTTATTAGCCATGGAGCCCTTATCTATAGATTTCTTGTAGCCGCGGAGGATTGGTAGGTTATCTTACGCGGTTAGCTGGGGTAAAAAGGCAGAGAATCTACCTGGCGCCCAGAACATCTTTATATTGGAAAGATAACTTACAGTTGACTTGGCCCTTGTTTGTTAATCCACTCCCGTCTGCACTGAAGCTGCCGTGCACTCTGGTGTCAAGGTCTACTACGTGGGCCGTAATAAAGTGTAATAAGGTTGATTTGGCATTACACCAGTTATAAGCAATTATGGTAAAACTATACCTATATGGTGATAACATTTTGAATAATTATCAGTAGTATAACAGCGGGGGTTCCGGACCACTTTGGTAACCAGTCCATCCAGTTCTCAGAGGCGACGTAAGAACAGGTATAGTCACCAAAGACCCTCTGGTAATTGTCAATTTCTTGTACAGAAGACATGTGACAAAGTTGATATTGCGACTTTCTGTGTGACATTTGGTGACATTAATTAATCACCTGTAACAATAATGTTCACACCCTTGTTTTCAAGAATTATTCATTAGGTTTGAAGATTTTGAGTTGACATTGTTGCACTAGCGCTATCTATTGACAGCTAGTAACATTTGTGTTTATGGTTAGGTAATTATATATAATAATATTAAAGAAAGAAAAGTGAGTTTGATCGTGATTCGAACTTGTTATTCCCAATTAGAAATCGTACTCCTTAAGCACTAAGCCATGGAGTTTATTAATGAAATGGTATATCTCCAGTGTATAATAACATCATCATCAACAACAATAAATGTGTTTCATAAGCCTAGCCTAGCCTCTTGTTTAATTAGTCTAGCCTCTAGTGGTAAAAAGGTTTAAATATATATTAACCAACAGTCATTCTCTTTGTTAATTACTATATGTAGGGTTGTAGTGTATAAAATTACAAAAAGTAAATTTAATTAATTATTTATTATTCTTTTCCTATAAGAATAAAATTTGTGAACAGTTAATAAATAAATTATTTCATTCTTATAATTATCCCAAATTGGTTTGCCCATTTCTGTTATATATGTACAGTACTTGTGCTCTTCTTCCATGAGTTGTTAGCCGATGTCATCCTGTGGTTGCGCTTGGTATTTCTGATAGTGGTAATAAAGGTCATTACAACCAAATTCATCTTTCAAATCCAATTTTTATTTATTATTTTGACACTGTGAATGGTATTATTTACCTAATAGAGTTATAATTTTCAAATGCCGGTGGTATTTTCTCGTTGCAGTACAAGTCCACCGTGTGCTGTTGCTGTTTGGTGTTGGGATACAGAATCTGCGCAAAAACAAAAAAAGAGTTGACACTATCCACACCAACAAGTTCCGTTTCATTTTGATATGGAAATAGATTTTGATACCGTAACGAGTTTAACTCTTCGACTGGGCTTTTGATTGAATTTATTAAACCTTGTTGTAGATTGAAATACCCCTAAAAAATTTAAAAAAATTATTTGTTATTGAAAAAATATATACTTACATGTGAGATTCTAGATGAATGTTTGTGTATGTGATAAAGAAAAAAAATTAATTAATTATTCAAACCCCAGAAAAATTGTATTAAATATTGAAACCCCAGAAAAAATGTTGAATCACCAAAAATGTATCAATAATACTTTGTTGCGTCCCCGCAACTTGTTTGTTCTTAGTTTTTAAAGTTGATTGAATTATTCAATTGATTTTTAAACTTTTGCATCTTTTCGAAAACTCTCCGTCGCGCTAATGCTAATTTATATTTGTACGTTTTTTTGTCTCTAAAAACAGAAAGAAATGAGTGTCGTGTTGTGAACACCGACGAGTTCGGTAACTTACTCTTTTTGATTCCGTCTTAAGACGGCCGCTTTTTGTTGTTATTGTGTTACGATTTCGCGAGTTATTAGTTCCCGTCGTAACAACCGCTAAACGGCTTTCATTTGTTTCTTTTGTGTTTACAAAAGCGCATTATTTGTTTGTTAAACCCGCATTTTTTGTTTGCTCAATCAATGAAAATTACGTCGCTATTTTTTGTGTAACGTGTTGTCCAAATTATTTTAAGAATAGACGAAGCTCTAAAACAGTTCCTGCTGCTGCGGGGCTAGCCTCTGAAGAAAGAAGAACCAAGAAAACACCACCTGCAGGGCTTCGACTTAAAAGATCAGTTATTAACTTTTATTTGGTGATTTAATTTACTCGACGCTACATTGTTTTATTGATTGTTCCGCTAAGGGTCCTTCGTCAATTACAAACTTGCATTGAACCAGCATTAAACTAAAACCGCAACATCTAATTCATACATTTTTTTGGATATTTTATGTAATGTGCCCTCGAAGATATCACATAATTTGGCCCAAGTTCGAGCCGGATGCAATTTGAGTTAATTCAATGCAAAGTTTATCGATCAAACCATTGATTTTTCGTTTCAATTATTGTCAATAATCGCATTGAATTTTCGATCCTTTATTTGTTATAGGAGGAAGCAAGTTCGGGATTTATTCATTCACATTAGAAATAAATTTTGCATATTTTTGCCGCTTTAAAAAACTGACAAGAGTTCGTTTCGATATTTTTGGTTATTTTGCTAAATCGTGTTGAATTTATTTGACATTGGGTCAGATAATTCGTACTGTCTACTTCAACAGTAAAAAATTGTAGATTTTGGAATAGTATTTTGCTTCGTTCTATCGTGTTAAATTTGTTCAGTGGCGTTACAGTGATTTTAATTTATTGTTAAGATGTCAAAAACCGCTGAAAATTTAAGTAAATTTAAAAATCATCGACAATCGGAGTTTAAAAGTTTAGAAGATATTTATTTTGCTGCCGAGAAAGCCTTAAGAGGTGACGATGTTTAATTGTTTTTTTGCATGATTGATATGGTTGATTCAATTCATTCAATTTTATAAACATCACAATTCGATTGTAGGTTTGACGTCAGATGCCAACGATGATTTTTACTTTGAGGATGACATTCGCAATTAATTTGAAAAATTGTTTTATTCAATTAGGTCTATTATTGTTAAACTGAAATCTGTTCAGTGTTGCTTTACCGCGAATTGATTTATCTTCATTTAGGGGAGACATAATTTAATTGATTCATTAATTCACAATAATGAAGAAATCAGTACTATGTAGAAGTGCAAATATTTGCAGTTAGCTTTAAAAGTGCCTGCTTTTGAGGCTATTAAGAATTTTAAACTAACACAAAACAATTACGTAAGTGCTTATGAAACACTTTTGAAAAGCGAACTCGTTTAATCGCGGAGTCTCATTGGTCATCTTAGAACAATTCCCCCAACTAACTTCAGATAACCCTTCAGAGGTTCGGAAGTTATTGAATGACTTCAGTAATAATTTGGAAGCACTGAATAATTTGGGTTTACCAGTAAATCAGTGGGATTTTTGTATCGTTCAGATGATGTTGAAACAAGTGCCAAAGAATTTAGCCGCTAAGTTTACCATGGTACTGTTACCGCTCAAGATGGCTTTCCGATCCGCTCGGAAGTTGTTGATTTTTTGACGAAGGAACATGTTGAATTTTCCCGAAAGGCAAAGCGAAGTGTTGACAAAAGGTTACCAGTGAATTCAAGGCATCGAGTTCTCGTAGGGAGCTGCTGCTGAGCTGTTGGTAGTTGGATAAGAAGAAGAAGACATTGGGAAGAAGAAGACATTGGGGTGGTCGCAGGAGGTGCGCAAAAGACATTTGGGTGTGTCGCAGAGGAGCGCGCCATCTGTTGTTAATAAATGAAAGCCATTGTATTGTGGGTTGCGTGTGTTGCAGGGGTGCACGCCATCTGTTGTTGGTTGTGGTGGTTAGAAAGAAAAAAAGCTAAATACTTGGCTGGTATCGAACGCACCTTACCTGATTACAAAGTCAGGTGCCCAACGAGTCTAGTCTATAGTTTACCTAAACGAGCGCCTACCTGCGCAAGAATGACAACTCCTTCGAGTCTCTGATTTTGTCGGATGATTCAAGGCCGAGCGTAATAATTTTGAAACATGGAAATATTTGTTTCGAGCGTCTGAATTTTATTTAAGGTGAAAATAATGGATATATTAAAACTAGACAATTGTTTAAATAAGTTTATTAGATATGGTATATTATGAATATTCAGATCATCATTAATAATTAAAGCTATTTGTTGTTTTGTTTTTGTACAATATATAGTAAGGCCGTCATCATGTAACCACATACTCAGATCCAAAGAAATACCATCAGAAGAAAACAGGCAATCAGCCCATACAGTGTCAGGTTCACCCTTTTCATGTGAAGGATCGTTATGGAAACCATATGCAAAGTATTTTTTAAGCACTGTGTAACTCTCCACCGTTGAATGTACAATTGTTTCAGCAATTTCTGGTACTGCCGCAAATTTGCAAGTGCGCACGTTGTAGGTAATCACAGTTGTTAAAACGTCTGCTACCATGTAACATCCATTTTTGGGATTTAGCTTTCCAGTTAAATCTTTCGGCTGTATAGTTCTCGTTGGCTATGTACTCATATTAAATCTTTCTTGGTCATCAAGTAAACTTTCCAAATTCATGTCTGGATGGTTACAGCTTCAACTCAAGACTGAATAAAAGAAATAAATCTTTTAACGTATTGTCTTGAGTGTGTGACGACACAAACACTACAAATATTAGATTTTTGTGGCTATATGTGCAGTCTTCTTCAATTCGCTATGAATAAAAGGTGTGAAATATGTTTGGAAGAGATAACTAACAATTTTGGACTATTGCCAAATTGTAACCATTGTTTATGCTTCCCATTCGTAAAAAGATGACAACAAAATAAAGACTTGGATTTGAATATTCGCAGAGGCTATCCAGAATGCCGTATTGTGTCTCCTTATGTCTACCAATCTGAGGTATATTACCAGAAAGCAGAAAAAGATCGTTATATAGTTGTGAAAAACGAAAAAATGAAGAAAATACGATGTAGGTATTTCCGAAAAAGCAAACCCAAATGTCCGTTTGGAAATACTTGCTTGTTTAGCCATTGATTACCAAATGGAGTCGAAATAGATGTAGGACCACCCCAAATGTAACGTGCAGGTATGAGCGGTCGTACGGATTTCATAGAGGCTCAGTTTCCCCGTGGAGGAGGTAGAACTCAACGTCCAGCAATAGGAGGGTTCCCAGATACGATTAGTTTACTCGTGGTTGAACCAGGAACTTTTTACCTCTTGAGGGATGAATAAAAATCTGTATTTATTAAAAAATGCATGTCAATAAAATCACAAATAATCATGAAGCTGTATTTAAAAATTCCTGCTAATAAATTCTCAAATGTGTATTTATTTAAAAATAATGTTAATAAAATTGAAAAATAATATAAATCTTGAATCCGTAATTATTTAAAAATTCCTGATAAAAAATTCCCATATTTTTTATTTGGTATGTTAGACATCGAAACCGCAACGGAAATAGTGACCGCAACGAAAGGACTCTGTGATATCTTGTTTACGCTAAATGAAACCGAGCTAAATGGACTTACAGGAAGCTGTGGTTTGATAAATTTATCATGTTGTTGGCAGCAATAAACTTTTGCAGGAAGTTCCCATGTGATAAGCATTAATTAGTTGTTTTTCTAGAACGAACGGAAATTTCGTTATACACAAATGACGTAGTTCGATGCCGATAAATAAAATAATTGCGAATTTTTAGTTCATTGTAACATTAATATTTTAGAAATATTGTTATATAGTCCGTGGGTTCAATTTAAAATTATAAAACTAATATTCACTTTCACTTTTCTAGAACTTTTATTTACATCGAATATATACAACAGCTGATTCAAATATCACAACAACAATTTAATCAGTCATCAATCCTACAGCGGCCGAGCCATTTCGAGAAGATTTTTTATCTTAGAAGCGATCGGTGTCGTACTGAAATGAAACAGGGTCAGGTTTGGTAAATTTCGAAACACTGCCCCCCCTTAAATTCTGATCGTCCCGATCAGAAACTTCCTCTCCATGGTTCCATGGTAGGGAGCGAGTCGATCTAAAGGGACCACCTTCAACTTAGACTTGGGGTTTCGACGGATCCGGTAGACGACGTCATTAAGCCTCTTGACCACCTCGTATGGACCATCCCAGGCGGGTGTAAGTTTTGGGAATTTATCCTTGCTCCGTTGAGGGTTGTACAGCCAGACTTTGTCCCTCTCCTGGAACCCGACTGAATTGGCCTTGAGGTCGTATCGCGTCTTCATCCGGTCACTGGTGGCCAACATCTGCTTCGGGCTAATTCGTGTATTGCCCGCATGTTATGTCGGAGCTGGTCGGCATAATCGTCGATGTCTTGGGAAGGTTGGTCGGGGGAACCAAATGCCAAATCGCAGGGCAATCGCAGCTCCTTTCCGAATAGGACCCTGGCTGGGGTCAGGCCTGTACTATTATGTACGGCAGAGCGATATGCCAACAGGAATAAGGGAATATACTCTTCCCAATCACGCTGGTTACTGCTGACGACCTTGGATAGGTGTTGTTCTAAGGTCCTGTTGAATCTTTCCACCATTCCGTCTGACTGTGGGTGTAATGGTGTTGTTCTCGTTTTCCTGATTTCCTGATCCCCAACATCGTGCAGACCATCTGGAATACATTCGATTCGAAGTTACGCCCCTGGTCTGAATGTAATTCCATCGGGACGCCAAATCTGCTGAATAGTTGTTCTACTAGCACCGTCGCTACCGTGGTTGCCTCTTGGTTGGGTATCGCATATACCTCAGGCCATTTGCTGAAGTAATCCATTGCGACCAGAATGTATTTGTTCCCCTTCTCAGACTCGGGAAACGGACCGGCGACATCGATGGCAATTCTCTCAAATGGGACGCACACATTGTACTCCTGCATGCTGCCCTTGGTCCGGATTTTCGGGCCCTTACTGGCTGCACAGGTGACACATTTGCGGCACCAAGCTCTGACGTCTTCGAAGTAATTCACTCAGTAGTACCGTTGGCGAACTTTGTTTAGGGTTTTATTTATGCCCAGGTGGCCTCCGGTAATTCCATCATGTACTTCGGTCAGGATGGCTGGTACCTTTTTCTTCGGAACTACAGTTGGGACTTGGTTTCTCGTCCATCAGCGCTTTCCCAAACTCGCATTGAGCATTCCATTGTCTACTCTTAGAGAGTCCCATTGAGTCCATAACGATTTCAGCACGCCGGAGTATCTAGCTACCTCGTCACATCGTGGCCTGGGAGCCCCTCTCGTTTTGAGTGACAAGATTGGTTCGATGTCTGGATCAGCCATTTGGTCCTGGATGCACTGTTCCGTTGTCTAGTCTTCATTGGCCTGCACTCGGCCTGATGGAGATACCCTCTCGCTGTTCCGTCTTCAGACAATGTCCGCATTCTGCTCTACAGGGTCTTCTGAATAGGGCATTGGCATTATTGTGCAAACGGCCGGCACGGTGTTCCACCTTGAAATCGTATTGCTGTAGTTTCTCCATCTACCTGGCCAGTTGTCCTTCCGGTGTCTTCATGTTCAGTAGCAATTTGAGGGCGGCATAATCTGTCCGGATTAAGAAATGACGACCATAAAGGTATTTGTAGAAATGGTCTACAGCCCTTATTATTGCCAGAAGTTCTTTTCTGATGACGCAATAATTTATTTCCGGTTTTGAGAATCCACAGCTGTAGTACTCGATCACCCTCTCTTCACCATCTTGCACCTGGGATAGGACGGCCCCCAAATCTGTGTTGCTGGCGTCGGTGTCTTGCCGGACTGTGTAGGAAAGGCTAGGATTGGGCTGAAACAAAGTGCTGCCTTCAGTCGTCTGAATGATGTTTCGCAATCCTGATTCCAACGGAAGGTCTCGTTCTCAGTGGTCTACCAAAGTAGAGGCGCGGCAATGGTGGCAAATCCCTCAACAAATCATCGCCTAGTAGTAGGAACAGAGGACCAAGAAGCTTCGGAGTTCATGCTTGTCTCTTGGGACTGGCCAATCACGGATGGCTTCTATCTTGTTCTCGTTGGTGCGAATTCCTGACTCGGAAACGACGTGGCCCAAAAACTCTACTTCTTTTAGGAACAAGGAACACTTCTTCGGGTTGAGTCTCAGGTTGGCGTTATTAATTCTGAAGAACACTTCGTCCAGATTTTTCAGATGGTCGTTGAATGTCTGACCCATGACTAGAGGTATACTAAGCACGTCTTCCATGTTAACCCGCTCATTACATTAGCCTCTCAAATGTAGCGGGTGCATTACATAACCCAAAGAGCATGACCGTGAACTGAAACAGCCCTTTACTGGTGGAAAACGCTGTCTTCTCTCTGTCGTTTGCGTGTAGACCAACCTGCCAATATCCACTTTTTAGGTCTAGTGTGGAGAACCAACGGAAGCCTGCTAGTGTGGTCAAAGTGTCATCGATTCGGGGTAGTGGATAGCTGTCTTTCTTCCTGACGTCAGTCATCTTTCTATAATCCACGAAAAATCGGGTGGTTCCATCCTTCTTTTTAACTAGCACGACGGGAGCAGACCATGGGCTGATGGATGGCTCAATTTCTCCATTTTGTAACATGGACTCAATGTTTTCCTTGACTGCCTGTTGTTGCCCCAATGGTAGTCGTCTAGGTGGTATTCTGATGGGTTGAGCCTTTCCGGTATCTATTCGATGCTGGATGATGTTGGTGCGACCGGTGGTTCCATCTTGACTGTTAAAAACTTGCCAGTGCTTTGTCCTAAATTGCTTGGCTTTCTTCTGGTTCTCTGGTGTCAGGTGTGTCAAATGGTCAGCAAACTGTTATAGGAACTCTTTACTGGGCCCTGTCTTCTTCACCGACGTCTGGTACTCTTCTTTGCAATTAAAGATAGTCTCTACTCTTGACCATTGGCAATTCTGATGTCGTTGTTGGACAAATTCAGGACTCTGATTGGTATATTTCGTCCGGTTTTAACTATAGCCGGTCCAACTAAGTAGTCATGAGCTGAGTGTACGGGCTCGACCATTCCAACGCAGCTCCCAGGATTGCTGTCTAGCTGCCCATGAATAATCTTTTCCGTTCGACCGGGAATTCTAGCTGAAGACTTTGCCACAATTTTTATGGAGGTGATTGAACTGTTGACGGGCCGTGTTAATACAAATTCCTCATTTAGGAACCGAAGAACATCATATCTCGGGTCGGCTAATTAGGTCCATACCCAGTATAAAATCGTCCTCAATATTCGCTACCAGGACCCTATGTCGGATCATGTTGTCCCCTATCTGTAGCACGACATCTGCCTCACCCTGTATTGACATGGACTCGCCAGTGACTGTTCTTAGCTGGATGTTATTGTAACTGGCCGAATTTCTGATGCTCTCAAAGCCCTGGACTTGGCAATGGACACAGCGGCGCCGGTATCTATGGTGATGGTAACTGCTCGCCCATTGATGGTGCCTCTGATGACTAGGCTGCCGCTATCTCTGCTAAATCCCCGGATGGATAATGTTTTGGGGGCTGGTGGAGGGTTAGTCAGCATTCGCCCCCTTATGCCGACTGGTTGGAGTTTCCCTGGTTGGTAAGGTCGGTTTGTTGGCTACCCCTGGCTGGTGATCGTTCCGGTAGCCTTACTCGGCAGTCACGTTGGAAGTGTCCTGTCCGTCCGCAGCGGTAACATGCCCCTCTGGTGCCAGTTCTTTGTGACCGTTCTAATATTTTGTTCAGACCAGCCAGCAGCGCTTGAAATGTTGACTCTGACTCTTCCTAGTTGAAGGAAACTGCTCGGACCCTTGGCTTGGACATGTTCATGACAGCCTCTACTTCCCAAGCCCGAAGTGGAGCTTCATTACTCTTCTTGACGCCACTCAGTCTTAAATTTCTTTGTACTTCCACATCTCTGATGCCGTTTATGAAACTCTGTGTGGCCAACTGGTCTTTCGTTTCCTCTGGCAGTTCTGGATAGGACAAGTGAACTAACTGTCTAATCTCTGCTTCGAATTCTTGGAGGCTTTCACCGGATTTTTGCATTTTTCCACTCAATTGGACTTGGTATACCTGGCTCAAGGATTGATTGTCGTATCGTTTGTCCAGGATGGCGATGATGTCGAAATTGCCTTGTTCATCGACTGGAATGCTTTGGAGGAGTTCTAGGGCCAGACCTCTTAACGAAATTACCAGAGAAGTAGATTTTTCTTGATTATCCCATCCATTAGCTGTAGCCACGGCCTCAAATTGCCGTTTATACATGGGCCAAGATGAACTGCCATCAAATGTAGGTGGTTTGCTAACGGAACTTTTGTATTTCCCTCTCTGCAAATCTTGTTATAATTTTTTAATTGCTGTTTCCACTTTATCTTGTACTTAACAGTGTACTGCGTCTTTAATAGAACTGATTTCAACTTTTATCTGGCTTTGGATAGCACTTATTTCAAAGTTCACCTGGTTCTGGATGGAATCGATGTCATCTACTTTGGTTTCAAGAGTATCCACGGTATTTTTTAGGACCTTTATGTCTTCGTTTATTTCTCTTATGTCTGATTCCACTATTTGCATTCGTTCATTAACTGTGTCATTAACTTGCGATACTATTTGCATTAATTGTTCAAATTGCAGTTGTCTTTTCTCTTCAGTTACTTTAAAATCATTTTGTCGTTTTTCTTCTAGTATTTTAAATTCATTTTATCTGTGTTCATCTAATAATTTAAATTCATTTTGTCGTTTTAATTCAATGTGATCTTGCTTTTGTTCAAATATTTTAAAATCATTTTCTCGTTTTACTTCAAATTTCGAGAATAATCCTTTAATTAAATTATGTTGTTCACTTTTCATCGTGGTGACAAGATTTTCTAATTCTATTTTACTTTTTTATCAAAAGATTTTACTAACCTTTGTTGAATTTCTTCTTGATGTTGTTTCTCCTTCTTGTCACGTTTTTCTGGAATCTGGGCTATTTTTTCCTCTAGTCCCTCCGTAACCTGCTTGACTATTTTTTTGGTAGTTTCGTCCATTTTTTCCATGCTACGGGTTTCCATAAATCAAATTACGATTTTAACTACACCTAATCCCACTTCTGACACCAAATTTGTTGTATAGTCCGTGGGTTCAATTTCAAATTATAAAACTAATATTCACTTTCACTTTTCTAGAACTTTTATTTACATCGAATATATACAACAGCTGATTCGCTCCACTAACTGACTTGGGATCGTGGGCTGCTTCCTTTTTAAAACCAGCATCGAAAACTCTCGTAAAATCAGTCATCAATCCTACAGCTGCCGAGCCATTTCGAGAACATCTTTTATCTTAGAAGCAATCGGTGTCGTACTGAAATGAAACAGGGTCGGCTTTGGTAAATTTCGTAACAATATTAAAAATTGTTACGCATGACAGAACATAAGACTTTGTACCTATTGAAATACTAGATGAGCTGGAATTTTATTTTGAAGAGCCTAATCCAATTTTAGACTAACTTGCCTATGATGAGCTGCATTTACTGTAGTACCATTAGCTGAATGTTGTAGTAAATATTTGCAATATGTATAAGAATAATATTTTTTTAAATTAACGTCATTTTATGTTTAGAATTGCCAGCAACCAGACGCAATAAAATCAGCAAATAACTACAGTGGTGGAGATTCATCAAAATGTTTAATCAAATTGGTGCAGTGACAATGATATCAAAAAATGTGAACAAGTTGAGTTGGATTATTCTATTTCCTCTGCATTGTGACTTTTTAATTGTGCTATTCGCCATGGAAATTTATGTGTGGGAACTTTGAAAAAATTACAAAACAACGTTGGTTATTTAAAACGCTTTCGGACTTTGCTGAAGCAGTCAAAAATTGGAATGGGTTTAAATAATAAACGTTACAGTAGAATTCAATGGGACGACATTGCTTCATGTTTTCAAAACCGTGTTAGAACTGGGATAATAAGTAACAAATCACATAAAGATATCTTGATGTTTCTGAATGATGCTTCAATTATGCTCAAGTCCAGAATTAGTAACATTTTGAAAAAACTATCTGCGCCTAAAGTGAATACTTGTTTCTGTGAAGTCAGATATGGATGAAATTGCGAATCACAAATATTTCAATACTAAAAATGAAATTATTGATCGGGGAACAGACTTGGATGAATGGTTTGATAATCACATAAAGGATCCAATTATGAATTCCCTCGAAAAATTTTCAACAGAAGGTAGTGGCGTCTTAAAACGTATTATTTCTTTGGAAATGAACATAAATGCCTTTGAATTTGGTTATGGTATATCATAATATATTATATGTAGCTTTGAAATTAAATTTTAAATACCAGACATTGTTTTACTGTCATAACAGGCCATAGATAAGTACTTGAAATTTACTACCGATTAGAACGCTAGTTCGAATATTGTTATCTCTCCATAAAACTTGTGTGTGTTTTCTGAGATTTAGAGAAATATGGCAATGTTGCTCCATCACTTTAACAAGGAATATATGAATCATATATTTTCTGAGTTCTAATGAAATATGGAAATCTGGCATCGCTGGCCCTGAAAAGCGGGCCTACCGGTCATGACTTCATAAATTGCACTCTCATTGGTGCTAACCATCAGTATATGTAACTTATATCTAAAGAAATAGTCTTGAATAAAGTTTACTAAGCGGGATTTCATATTTGACAAGTGTATAATGCTATCATAATGATACAAGGAACTTTCCGAGATTTAGAGAAATATGGCAATGTTGCTCCATCACTTTAACAAGGAATATATGAATCACATATTTTCTGAGATCTAGGGAAATATGGAAATCTGACATCGCTGGCCCTGAAAAGCGGCCCCCCCTCCCTTTCTCTGTGACGTCACAAGATACATCCTTTAGTTATGTTAACGAAGACAAAGGTTTCAGTTTGTTTGAAACAATTGACTAACGTAGTCAGTACAATTACAAGATGGTATCTATTCAACCTAACCAAAATAAACTTGAAAGTGATCAAGATGTTAGACCTAACCTTTACAGAAGTATGTCTCAAATTTGGTATCGACATTGAAGCTGACGTCGGCAGACAAAGTACTCATCGATGATAATGTCCTGGAGTGGTGTGGTTACGCTGGTGAGTACATACATAAAAATACCATTTTATGGATTTAATGAAGACGCAGCAACCAACTATGGAGTATGAGGAAATTCAAGATGCATATATAACTCAAAAGAAATACATTTGCATGAGCGCAATAGACTTTGAAATTCTGTTTATTGCAGATGCGGAGCAATAAGGCTACATAAATTCGCATCCTCTACACTTTATTTAAACGCATCTATGAAATATATCAAGTAAGAGAAGTATCACGAGGAAATGGGCCTCAAACAACTTTCTGCACACAACGACCTAATTTCTGCCCAAAACGACCATTTGATGACTGAGTTGGCTGAACTTAAGCAGATTGTGATACAAGTAGATAATAATAAATAAATAAAAAAAGCAGATCGTGATCGTATGCGAGCTGATGAGGAACGGGTTGAGGCTGAAAAAGAACATATCCAAGCTGAGGAAGCACGAGCCAAAGCCGAATTGCATCGAGTTCGATTAGAAAAGGAATCTGTCAAGGCATCGGAACGTCATCATGAGGTTCTGAACGTTGTTTCTAACAGAATACAGTCTCAGGTAGTGAAACGCTTGAGGAACGAAGTAGTTCATCGTGTAGCTCTCAAGTCCATCAACCGCGAAATACAGTGATATGGCTCTGTTAGCTCTTAGTAATAGCGAATGGTACCTCATAAGTAGACAGCGGGGGTCTTTCAAAGCAGCTATAAAAGCAGTGCTGAAGAAACATCCAAATGCTCAACTTGTTAAAGAATATTTCAATGTCTCACATCCCATAGATATAGGTAATGCTCTCAAGTTCCGAATTGGGAACTTAAAATTGTTCGTTAGACGCAACACACTGCGAAATCAGCACCATTCTCTTGAGCCATTGTATGATTCTGACCTGGTTGATAATATAGAATCTATGATGAATGAAAACGTTGCCATAGAGATTTCCAGCGATGCTCAACACATTACCAACCTAGAATAAAGTATTTATATAATAGTGTTATTTGTTTCCCAATTATATTGTTAATATTATATGTTTAAATAAAACACAATATGTTCAAATTAACATTTTTATTTTAGCATACATATATTTTTAAATATTCAGCAATTTTCCGTCTAAATATACAACAATGATCTATTTTCAGTGAGCAATCAGAGCAACTGGCAAAGTGCCTACATGGCATAAAAACAATTGACATTTCATTAGTTAAGCAAATTTTACAATTATTATTATTAGAGTCAGTGTGGGGATTTGGTGGGCAGTCTCTAAGTAATAAACATTTAGCTGAACTCTTTTTATGAAGTTCTGTAATATTATCATAAGGTAAGTGTTCAGAACACTCTGTCTTTTTTGGGTTTAAAAGAGACAGCCTTTATATTTACATATGTATATTCTCAATACTTGGAAAAAAACTTTAATTTCCTGTATTTATTTTGCGTTTTCGTTAATACTCATAATTTCTCATTAACCTCAAGTATTTATTAAATACATTACTCGCAATTATAAATAATAATTGTAATTTCTTAACATTGCACTAGTTTCATTTTAAATCGATCGCCGTTTTGTTTATTTCAATAATAAAAACTCGTTCACTTTGTCGATGTTTACTGGATATTTTTTGTCATTTAAGTAATTTGCCACTCATTCGCATTTTATTTATAATACAGATATACAGTTTGTCTCTATAAACGTGTAGTTTATTAATTTTGGTGAATATTAATTTACAGTTATTGATATTTTTTTCTCTTTAAATCGTTTAGTAATTGTAAGGTTACTGTACAGTGGAGTTCATAAATGCTGCTCTCAATTAAATAATTAATTTTCAATATTTGTTGTTTTTTAATTTGATTCGCTTAGTTCAGCAGTTTAAGTTATTATTTGTGTTCGGCTTACATTAATTTATACTTCACAATGGCGGATAGAAAATTAAATCTTGCCATTTCTCAACGCAAAGCTGAAATTGTAATGGTAGAAGAATTGTTGAACATTGCGAAGCAATTTCTTAGTGATAGAACCATGCATAATAACTTCAAATGTAGATACAATCGCTTAGAAGCAACTCGCGAAGCCTTTGATAGGCAACAGAATATCATTCAAACTCTTATGTCGGCACAAGATAATGCAGATTTGGATGCTCAAATCAAGATAGCTCGTGCTTTCTACACAAGTTTTTATGAGATTCAAGCTATTCACATGCAGCTTTTTGATAA
This sequence comes from Octodonta nipae, assembly GCA_034190945.1. Taxonomy (NCBI): domain Eukaryota; kingdom Metazoa; phylum Arthropoda; class Insecta; order Coleoptera; family Chrysomelidae; genus Octodonta; species Octodonta nipae. Next base: position 109,644,475 of record CM067217.1, read on the forward strand.
CTCTAGAGACTCACTTGAGTCCCATAACACTAGTATCTATCCCTTGCACTAATGTAAAACTCCCAAAAATAGAAATGCCACACTTCTCTGGTGAATTTCGTGAATGGCAAACATTTATTGATATGTTTGACTCTTTGATTCATAATAATGACTCGCTCTCAAATGTCGACAAATTTAATTACTTAATAGGCTTGGTTCACGGAGCTCCACTTAAACTCTTAAAATCTTCCCCCTTGACAGGTGATAATTACTTAGTTGCTTATAACGCATTGCGCAAGCGCTATGCAAATAAGCGTTTAGTTGCTAACTCTTATTGGCAGGCTATTTCTCGATCTAAAAAACTCTCCAGTTCTCAAGGACCCAGAGAGCTAGTTGATGTTTTTAGTGAAAACCTTTCAGTGTTAGAAAATATGGGCTTTCCTGTGAAGCAATGGGACTTCATTCTCTTCACAATGCTGTTCGAAAGACTCGACTCAGATACCGCTCTGAGGTTTGAGCGACACTGAGCTTCGGAACTTGAAGATCTATACTTTGATATCGTGCTGAATTACTTGGAGAGGCAATGCGCCGCACTGGATTCTCTCAATATTATCCACACTCCCCCCGGTGCTGTTAGTAAATCTAAAGTTCATTCTCCCCGTTTTAAACCATAAAAAAAATACTTCTGCCAGTACATATGTCATTAATTCTCAATCTCAATTATCTAGTAACATCATCTGTCCATTATGTAAAACCGCACACAGCATTTATAATTGCCCTGAGTTTCTCGCAAAATCTCTTCATGATAGATTTGCTATCACTCGTACCCATGGATGGTGCACAAATTGCTTAGGATATAAGCATACATCTTCTCGATGCTCCACTACAAATTTCTGTAGAAAATGTTCTCGCAAGCATCATACTCTTTTGCATTTTACTGATGCCTTGCGCAACTCACATTCGCCTTCGGGCTTACCTAATACTCAGCTCGCTTCTAGTATTAGACCGGAAGAAACCTCATCTCACACTCTAAAGATTGCGTCGGCAGATCCTTGTATTAATTCTCAACCCAGCATTTCGAATATTTCTCTTCTCACAGGAGTGCAGGGTACCGTTCTCTTATCCACTGCTCTAGTGGAGATAAAGGATGCTCGCGGTCATTTTCAACCAGTTAGGTTTCTTCTAGATAGTGGAAGCCAATGTAATCTTATAACCAGTAAGTGTTGTAAGAGACTCGGATTATTCAAGCGCACTACAGCTCTTAGTATTGGAGGTGTGGGCAGAATAAATACTCAATCCTCACATATTGTTTCTTGTATGCTTCGGCCTCGCGGAGCTTTGACTTCAGTTTTCGATTTTGATGCTGTGGTCTTACCTCAAATTTCCTCTGATATGCCCTCATCGGATATCCCATTGGACTATTTCAAAGATTTCAATCATTTAAAACTCGCCGATCCCCAGTTTAATATTTCTCGTCCAGTAGATATGCTCTTAGGTGCATTGTGGAATGGTAATGCCTTGCAACCCCGATTCGGTGGCCCTGTAGCCTTGGAAACTACTCTGGGATGAATTCTCCTGGGAAAGACTTTTCTTCCGTCTCAGTGAGCACTCTTATAGCTAGTATTTCACTAGAAGACTCTGTAAAGCGCTTTTGGGACTTAGATTAGGTTCCAAAATTGCCAGCAATTTCTTTGGAGGATAAACAGGCAGAGGACCTCTTTTCTCGTACAATTTCTTGTATATCCACAGGGAGGTTCACTGTCGAACTACCCTTTAAACATTCACACTTTCACTTCCAAGGATCTCGTGTTGTAGCTCTCAAAAGATTCTTGTCCCTGGAACGGAGGATATTAAAAGACTCTGTTCTGATGAACGCTACAAGGACTTCATGCAAGATTATTTGAACTCTGGCCACATGGAATTAATACCCAGCCTCGAAATATCTCATTCCGCATCATGCTATAGCTCCTACTAGCTCCAAATTTAGAGTTGTCTTCGATACTTCTGCTGTTGATACTCAAGGAGTGTCTCTTAATGACATCCTACCCTTCGGTCCCAAGTTACAGCAGAACATAATCTCGGTTCTTTTGCGCTTCAGACTCTATGCAGTATGCTTCACACCCGACGTAAGGCAGATGTTCCGTCAGATTCTCATCGCTGAACATCATCAAGATTACCAACGTATTTTGTGGCGTTTCTCTCAGGATACTCCTATTCAGGATTATCGACTGGTGACTGTTACTTATACATTTAGCAATACGTACTCTATTCCATCTTGCTCATATGTATAAGGATGATTACCCCGAAGCTTCTGAGATCATATCAAATGTTGTTTATGTAGATGACATCTGTACTGGTGCAGATTCTATCTCTCATGCTCTTCAACTCCAGAAAGAATTGATATCTCTACTCCAAAAAGGTCAGTTTGAACTGCGTAAATGAGCTAGTAATAAACCTGCACTAATTTCTCATTTGCCCGCTTCGGAGATTTATTATAAGGCTCTTTCTCTGGATTTCGATCTCGATTTTAACCGAACAATAAAAATTCTCGGACTCCAATTTTTTGTATTAAAGTTCATGCGTTTAATAACTTATGCACCAAACGCTCAATACTTTCAGAATTGGCACGAATCTTTGACCAATTAGGGTTTCTAACACCCCTTACTCTCTCAATAAAATTAATTATTCAGCAATTATGGGCTAGTGGTATCGATTGGGATGCTACTCCTGATGCTTCTATCATTCATAAGTGGACTACTATATATTCTCAGATAGACGTTCTCTCTCAAGTTCACATTCCTCGACTAGTTCTCACATTTCCTTTTTGTTCGGCACAGTTGCATGGATTTGCTGATGCATCGGAAAGGAGATACGCTGCAGATGTTTATCTTCGTCTTGAGTCATCTTCCAACAAATATTGCTGTCATTTCATATGTAGTAAATTGTGTGCTGCTCTACTTCTCTCAGAGTTATTAGTCGTCGTAAAATATTCTCTAGGCAAAAAGCTTGAATTTTCGTCGATCACGGCCTACTCGGATTCTACTGCCTTGGCTTGGATAAGAAGTTCTCCTCACCGATGGGTTACATTTGTTTCCAACCGGGTAACTCAAATTCAAGAAAGACTGGCTCCATCTCAATGGCGCTATGTGCGATCTGAAGAAAATCCTACTGATCCTGCTTCTCGAGGACTATAACCTCTTGTTTCATTACTTCACGTTTAATGGTCTGTGTTGGCATCTTAGTAAGAACTTTTGCCGTAGTTGAGGCAATATCTTGTAGCGATGTCATTACCGGTCCAAAAAGCTCATTAAATGTTTCATCATGTTCCGACTTTCCCAGTTTAAGGCTGACATATTTTTTGCGAATAGAACGTGCCAATTGCTTGATCTTTTTCTTTCGAGCAGTGTCAGCAATGTTGCTACTCAATGAAGACATTTTTATCAACTAATAGCAATTATCTTAATTGAACCTTTATATATTTATCGAATCCTTTACGGTAGCGGCCATCATTCAAGTTGAAGTCCTTAGCTATTGTAATAAAGCGAAAACGATTTTTGCCAGCATTCCGAACACATTGCCTTAAATTTATCACAGTCCATGTCGGGAGACACGTGCTCATCAAAGACGTGCTTCAAATTTTCCTCATCTTGTTTGAATCAGTTGCTTAGTTATTTTGCTGTATATTTGACATAAATATATTGAATCGATATTCCTGTGCCTTCCCATCGAAAAACAATGCTGAATCTTGTTTTGTTCATCACCATTCACTCATCGAAAATGAATACTGAACATTCGCCTGCCTCACTCGGATCAATTACTTCTTCGTTGTCTTTAAAGGGAAAATACGATACACCTTTGACCTGCTTGAGAACGTCTTGTAAGAGCTGGTACTTTGGTTGGTAGAGTGACTTGGAATAGATGTAGATGTTCTCGAATCTTAGGCCGTTTTCATTGAATAGCAGTGATAGCGATGCGTTGGTCTTTCCGCAACCACTAGGTCCGCAGAATGCTGCTCGTAGGGAATTTGGGAACAATTTTCCGTGTCGACTTGCTGTTGACAACGATTCTTCAACAAAGTCAAAATTTTCGATAGGCAGTTAGACATCTTGTTGCTTCATATACATCTTAAGATATACTTTTTTTTGCCGAGGTGAAATCCTATTACGGATTGGCCATGCTCTTGGTTCAATCACGTCATGCTGTATGTGAGGCTCCCAGTTACCCGTATACTCACTAAAACACCTCCAATTGCCCTCTAGATACCTGGAACTATCAACGAAGATATTAGATCAGGTACCCCGGCCCTAGTCCCTAACCTACCAGTTCCCTAATTTGAATCACCTCCCTCTCCTTTCTCTCTTTGTCCCTTACCACCTGGCCAGGAACTCCAGAATTACTCCCCAATTCCTCTCGCTCTCCATCAACCGTTCTATGACATTCCTCGCCTCTAGATAGCACCCCATCTCATTCTCTGCTCTCATTATATACCCCTGCCATCTTTCACACTCAAAGAAAGTATGTTCAGGGGTATCCACTTGTCCACAGTAAACGCACCACTCATCCTCCTTCCTCTTGAATCTGAACAGATACTGCCGAAAGCACCCGTGCCCAGACAGCAGCTGTGTCAGATAATAGCTGGACTGCCTATGTGGACAGCCAACCCACGCTTTCAGATCCTTGACGAGTCTCCTCGTCAAGGACGCCGTTCCCGCATTCTCACTTCTCCATTCCCTCTGACATATATCTAAGGATCTCTCTCTCTCTTCCTTTCTCACTCTCACTCGATCCTCCCTATAGGCAGCTGCCCCGTGATGACGCACAGCCCCTCGTACGATACCGTCCGGTAAGCACACGCCACCCGCAGAAGGTTCTGTCTGAATCATGTGCGCATACGTTCCCACTCTCATAACCTTTTTCCATACCGGTGTGCCATAAAGCACGGCAAACCTAATGCCCTTTTCGGCCCCCGCGGACCCCCGATGTTGGGGAGTATCCTTGACAGTGCCGCCACCACCCCCTTGGCTTTCTGGGTAGCCCTTCGAATATGCTCATTCCAGATGAGCCTATCATCGAGGGTGATCCCCAGACATTTAATAAATTTCCTAGGGACCACCCTCACCCCGGCCCAAGAGAAGGCAATGCCTTCCCTTTTCCCAAGGGGGCCCCTCAGAATGACGCATTCCGTCTTCTGAGGAGCTACCCTTAGATGGTTCCTATCGAACCACTCCCTGATGATAGCCAAAGACTCGTTGCCCTTAGCCATCATCTCATCCAGACCCCTGGCCCTCACGACGATTGACAAGTCGTCTGCAAAAGCCAGGCTGACGCATCCCTCTGGCAGAGCCAACCTTAAGATCGGGTCATTCAGCAGGTTCCACAACGTTGAGCCATCAATGTATAGACGGAGCGGTTTAAACAGTTCCCTGAAGTGCGTACAGCCATGTCCTTGGTTCCATAAAGTATATTAACATACAAGATATTTTTCAAAATTAATGTGAATACTATAAAGCTTAATTTAGTAATCATTTTTTATCGATCTGCATTCAACAGTAATTAGTGAGACACTATGCTCATCTTGAACTTCGTTCATTACTTTATTCTAAAAAAATTTCCAAGTCTCAAAATTATTACGGCCTTGACTCGAAGGAGTTGCCGTTCTCGCGCATGCATGCAATTAGCAAAAGATTATAAATTTTTTACTGACAACAAAATACCATATCAAAATTCTAGCATGAAATATCCAAATTCCCTACCCCGCATCCAAAATCTAGCATCAAATATCCAACCCGCCAACCGAACAACGCCCAAAAACACGCGCCCGCGCAACGTGCATATACTGTACCTTTTGAAATAAATATTTCTCCATTAACCGCATTAACGCAGCTCGCTGGGCACCTGACTTTGTAATCAGGCAAGCCGCGTTCGATATCCGGTCAAGATTTAGCTTTTTTTCTTTCTAACCACCACAACCAACAACAGGTGGCGTGCACCCCTGCAACACACGCAACCCACAATACAATGGCTTTCATTTACTAACAACAGATGGCGCGCACCTCTGCGACACACCCAAATGTCTTTCGCGCACCCCATGCGACCTCCCCCAATATCTTCTTCTTCCCAATGTCTTCTTTTTCTTGTCCAACTACCAACAGCTCGGCAGCAGCTCCCGACGAGAACTCGATGACTGGTTACATATATGCCCACTTCCGCTCGAGAAACCGCTTTGCTTATCTACTTACATCGTTCTTTGTCGCTAAGAATAGAAATTGTATAGTTTGTAAATTCGATTTACAAATGTTCTGAATTCTTGAACAAATCAGTATCGGCGCGGTTTAAGTGTGTTAAAGATTTTAGACTTTGTTTTAATTGCTTTGGCGATTCTCATCAGTCGAATCACTGTAAATCTTTATCCACTTCATTTTGTAAATCGTGCTGATTCAGGCATTCGGTCTGAATCTAAAGCTCCGCCCGCAAACCTGGCTTCCACATCTGGTGGATCCAGTACCATTAATGCTCTTGAAAGTCCCAAAACTTCTCTACCACAGACTTCTGGTCATAGCTCACTTTTGTCATACAATCCAAATGTGTTGTTATCTACCGCTTTAGTTAAGGTATGAGATAAGCACGGTTCTTATCAAACTTTGCGATGTCTGCTAGATTCTGGTAGTATGACATCATTCATTGCGAGCAAGGCTGTGAAACGCCTTGGCTTTCGACCTATGTCCGCTACGATTCAACTCAACGGGCTAGGTTCTATGCAGAGTACCTCTGCTGAGGGCTCTCTTACCCTTTCTCTTCGCTCTATAGTAAAGCGCGAGTGCAATTTTGTTGTTGATACTAATGTTTTACCCCGGATTTGCAATGATATGTCTGTTGCGCCCATTAATATGGCTAATATGGCATATCTAACCAATTTGAAACTTGCTGATCCTGGTTTCAATAGCCCAGGCACTATTGACCTTTTGTTAGGTGCCGATATATTCTCTCAAATTTTGTGGGATGGACGCCTTCTGGGAAAGGAAGGTGTTCCTGATGCTATTAACACTGTGTTTGGATACATCCTTATGGGCCGAGTGCCTTCGAGTTCTGTTAACTCCCACTCTCATTCAGTCATAAACCCAACTTCGCTTTTTTGTAAAATTGAAGATGTAGTCTCATTAGATGATTCACTCCAAAGGTTCCAATTGAAGATGTTCCTACCGCACTGGTTCAGTTCCCTGATGATCTTATCTGCGAAAAAATATTTTCCGAGGGATGCAGGAGATTGGATTCAGGTAGATTCGTTGTGCCCCTTCCTTTTCGAAATACACTTCCTGCTTTTGATGGAATGTATAATCACGCCGTTTAACGTTTCTACTCTTTAGTAAGACGTCTTCTACAGCAACCAGATCTCTACAAACAATATTGTGATTTTCTCAAAGAGTATTCAGAGCTTGAATATATGGAGTTGGTTCCCGATCCATCTACTTCTTGTGATTGTTACTACATACCGCATCATTGTGTTTTGCAACCTGATAGTAGCACAACCAAACTTCGTGTAGTGTTAATATAATTCATCCGCTAAGATACCTCATCGGTTATCTTTGAATGATTGTTTGCTTATCGGTCCCAAATTGCAGGAAGACATTATCGCTATTTTGTTGACCTTGCAGAATTTATTTTTGCCTCGCCTGCTTGCTATAGGAAATGTTTCTTCTGAGAAAGGTTATGCCGCTGTTATTTATTTTGTGTTCGAAACCGCATCTGGATTTCGTGAAAGTTTTTTTGTGTTGTCCAAATTACCCAAAGTTGGCTCTTTATGTTTATGAGCAATTTAATATTCGTTTGTTGTTCAAGGTGATTCGTTGCTTGTCAGATTCCACGGTAGTCCTTTCATTTCTTAGTTCTTCCCCGCACCGATGGAAGACATTTGTCAGTAATCCAGTTGCTTACATTCAGGAAAAATTTCCTTCTTCGCATTGGTTTTACATTCAATCTTGTGACAACCCCGCTGACTTGGGTTCCCGTGGCTCTTTGCCATCAGAGTTATTAGGCAATTCCCTTTGGTGGAAAGGCCCACAATTGTTAGTTACCGCATGTTTGCCATATGCTTGCTCAGACTCAAGCATGTCACCGCTAGTTATGACTGAAGCCCGTATAGTGGCGCTTCAAGTCACCGCTTCACCAAATTTATTTGATACTTTGTTAGAAGAAAATTCTTCTATTAATCGCATTACCAGCATTATAGCTCATATTTGTCGCTTTGTTGATAACGCTCGCAATCCAGACCGTAGGGGCCCTGGATCATTTTTGGCTGCTGAGATGTATCAGATATTTTTCTAAAGAGATTTCCCTTCTTCGAGAAAAAAAACTTTTGCCCAAATCACTTCGTAAACTTTCGCCATTTTCTTGATGAACAGAGAACTCTTAGAATTGGTAGTAGATTGGCTAATGCTCCGTTGACGTTTGATACTAAATTTCCCGCACTGTTACCAAGTGAAAGTCGTTTGACTAATCTAATTGTCGAAGATTGTCATGTCACCAATCTTCACGCAGGAACTCAAACTGTTCAATTTCTGTTGCAGCAACGATTTTGGATTTTAACCGCAAAGAAAGTAATTTGTAGTGTCATTTCTAAATGTGTTTCTTGTTAGAAGTTTAATCCTTCTGCTTACCAACCCTTCATGGGAAATTTGCCCATTTCCCGCGTTTCACAATTCAAACCCTTTTCTCATGTTGAGTAGATTTTGCTTGTCCCTTCACTATAACCATGGCTATAACTAGAGGGTCAAAAACTTTAAAGGCTTATCTCTGCCTGTTTAAGTGCTTTGCAACGAAAGCTATTCATCTAGAACTTGTGTCAGATTTGTCTGCTGATGCGTTCTTGGCAGCTTTGCGACGATTGCACGTCGTGGTCGATGTAGCCATATCTATAGTGATTGTGGTATTAATTTTGTGTGTGCTCACAAGCAGATCTTGAAAGCTTTTCGAGCTACTGCTGCTCGAGAAACCATTTCTTGGCATTTCAATCCCCCTTCGGCTCCTCACTTTGGAGGACTCTGGGAGAGCGGAATTAAATCCGTTAAAGCTCATTTAAGACATGTCATTTGGGAATCCTAAACTACGAAGAAGTTTCTACTGTATTTGCGCAGGTCGAAGCAGTTTTAAACTCGCGACCTTTAACCCCTTGTAGCAACGATCCATCAGATCTTACCGCCTTGAGTCCTGGAATGTTTCTTACATTGGAACCTTTAACGGCACCTCCTGAATCTGATTTATTATTCACTAAATGTTAGATACTTGCATCAGCTTAGCTTTTATTCAAAATTCGGAATATGCCAATGTAACATGTTTCGATAAAAAAAATCGACTGATAGATGAAACGTACAGGGTGTTCCATATATAGCATAGGTGAAACATAGAGCGGAATAGATTTACATGGGTTTAAAAAATCTTTTTGAATAAAAGTGACAGCTGCAAATATACAATGTGGTTGAAATAAGAGGGTAGTGGAATTAATTATCCTGGGTGGTCCAAAAGAGTTGAACTGGGTAGGCCATAAATAGTTGTATATACCAGGCAGTTGAAAAACGGATGGAGAAAAATTATATTTATACAGGGTGGATAACAAAATGTTATAATTTTTGGCTCATAAATAAATCAGGGTAGAAAATATTACATTTATACGGGGTGTATAATTTTTTTGGAAAAAAAATGTGTTATGTAAACAGTTTATTTATAAATATATTTGAATTATCTTCTTGAGTAATAGTTATGAAACGGGTTGAAAAGCAGTTGTTTCTAAAGTGTTGTTGAATTATGTAATGGATTGGAATTATAGTTTATAGGGTGGTTAAAAATTGTTTAATATCCACAAGTAGTTGCTTATACAGGATGGTTGAAATATGTATCGGAGTATAATTACAGTTATACCGGTGGGTTTAAAAAATATCTCAAAGAAATGTTATGATCTGCAAGCTGTTTTATATATAGGATGGTTGAAATATAGGGTGGAGTAGAATTCCAAGTATAAAGGGTGGTGAAAAATTGTTATATTGTGTGGCCCATAATTATAAATATACAGGATGGGTAGAACAAATAAAAAAATATTTATGGAGTAGAACATGAGCAGTTGGGGCAAAGTAAAATATGAGAAAAAAATGTGAAATAGCTTAGCCCATGTTAGTCTGAAGCTGGTAGATAATGTAACTCGTACCTCGAAGTTTCCTTGGACTTCCATCGTCTTGAAATGATTGATCTCACAACATTTCAAGACAACGGAAGTCCAAGAAAACTTCAAGGAGCTTAGCCCATAATCAGTTGCACAGATAGGATAGTTGAAAAATGGGTGGAGTAGCGGTATAGTGAATTATTTAAAATATGCTATATTAGGTAAACAATAAGCACATGCATATACAGGGTGTAAATAGTTTGAGTGCATATATTTTAGGTGGAGGTAGTATACACCAAATTAAACAAAAAACTCTTATACCACTATGGTCAGGAGGCCTTAATAACCAAGAAAATCCCTAAAACATATTAAGTAAATTATTGTCAATCCGGCAACGTCGTTCGCGTTCGAAGCAGATTCACTCTTAGCCCGAATAATAAAGGAATGACTACGCCGACAAAAAAAATAAACACCTGTGTTTTCGTATTGACTGATGATATTGACCTTAGAATTAAATAAAAATGTATGAAATATTTTGTTGAAAATATTTACGTTTTTAATACAAGGTATTGCAATTAGAATTTGTATTTGGCGGTTTCTTTTATGCAATTATACAAAGTTGGGTAAATATGATATTTAACTCAGGAGATCTGTATATTACCAGTTAAATTATTCGCAGAGTCATTATTACTGATTTAATTAATATTATTTATATAAGACAAGTAAATATGTAATCCTACTTACCGAATTTATTATAATGATAGAACTGAGTTGAAACAACGGATTATTCACAGCAAATGTTCAAAATGCCCACCATTACTCGACTGATAGATGAAACGTACGTTTAATCTAATTTTCACGTATGCGAGAAAAAATTCCTGGAATATTTCGGATTTCGTCAGCAGCGTCAAAAATGCGTTGTCTAAGGTCATTCTCGTCAATAATTGGAGTCGTGTAAACCTTACTTTCATGTGTCCCCATAAGTAGAAATCTAAAGGATTGAGATCAGGAGATCTTGCTGGCCAACGTATATGTCCGTTTCAACCAATCCAACGACGGGGAAATGTTCTATTTAAGAAGTCGACAACTAGATGACTTGCGTGGGCAGGTGCTCCGTCATGTAAGTACCACATATTGGAACGTGTTTGTAGGTTCACTTCATCTAACAAATCTGGTAGCGTGTTGTTAAAAAAAAATAAAGGTAATTCTCACCTGTCAAACGTGCAGGCAGTATAAATGGCCCAACCAAGTATTCACCAACTATTCCAGCCCACACGTTAACTGAGAATTGGTGTTGAAATACTGACTGGCGTATTATGCGTATTATGAAAATTTATTATACCATTCCTATTAAAACTTGATTCATCTTTTGTTAAAATATTGTTCACAAAATTAGGAAATTGTCGATGTTTTCTGAGGAACCAACGACAGAAATTGAGTCTTGGTTGAAAATCATCAATTGAAAGCCCTTGAACCCGCTGCATGTGATATGGATAGAGCCATTGTTCCCGTAATGTTCTATAAACAACAGTGTGAGAAATTTGCAGCTCACTTCCAATACTCCGTGTGCTACGATATGGGTTAATGTCGATAAGGTCTAGTATTTGATCCTCAGCAGCTAAGATACGATTATGTCGCTGTGGTCCACGATTGTTTATTTGTGGTATTACACTACCTGTTTCCAGAAGCCTCTGCGAAACAGCTACGAATGTCCTAGCATTGGGCAGGCGTCTGTTTGGAAACCTTTCCCTGTATAACATTCTTGCTATTCTGCAATTACGTCTGCTTTCCCCATAAATTAAGAGCATGTCATGTCTTTCCCTAATTGTATAATCGGCCATTATATATCACAAATAAATACTGTCGCACTATTCTTAATTTTCGAACTTACACACTAATCTCAACCGATTTTATTTATTTAAAAAATATATTAAATGGAAAGCAAACCACGAAGTCTACATCAAATAGATATCATTCAAATCACTTTACCGTTTATCTATTCTTATTTACAAGAATCGAAATCGCAAAAAACAATCGTAACTCTCAACCGTCGTTAAAGTAAAAAATGTAGTAAATAAGTTGGTCTGTATGCCACGTTGCCATATCTATTCGGAGAAACTTACACTAAATTATAAAAGCATATTTCGAGTTTAAATAATCAATTTTCATTTTTAATGCGGCTATTAAAGATGTATAAGCTATTGAGTATTTACATATTTAGATTTACCGACATTTTGAAATCGAAATTATTGTATTATTCACTGTAGCAAGGGCTACATAAAATCTAACTTTATGTGTTCTTTTTGGCAAAACTATAGTTTATTTTAGAAAATGTTATAAAGCTTTTTGATTTGTTTTTGCCTGAAGTATTGTTCTTCAAAATCTTTGCACTCAAACCGTTTACACCCTGAACAGGGTGGTTGAAATATTTAGTAAAGTAAAATTAAAGGTTATAGGGGATGGTTAAAAAACTGATAGGCAAATAAGTTATAATGGTTGACTAATTGGCAGCAGTATAAAGAGGATGGTTTAAATATAGATGAAAGCCGCCTTGTACTTTCATCTATATTCATATCATATCATATTCATTCAATAAAAAAGTTGAACAAAATTGTTATATTGAGTGGCCAATAAGCAGTTGCTGTTTGGGTGAAATTCGTTGGGGATTGGTGCATATAAATCCATTTAAGTTATACAGGGTGATACAAAAATGTTATACAGCGTGGCCTATTAAAAGTTGCGTATACAATAGTTGAAATAGAAGAAGGGGAAAACTTATAGTTAAATGGTGTAATTTAAACAATGTTAGATAAACTTTCATGTAAGGGGGGTTAAAATATAAGGTGGAGACATATAAGTTATTATGGTTGATTATTTGGCAGCAGTATAAACATACTGGTTTGGATATAGAAGCAAGTAGAGATATAATTATAAAAGGCGGTTCAAACAAATGTATTAAAATAGTTATATAGGGTAGTCAATAAGTAGTTACAGTTTAGGAAAAATATGTTGGAGATTGGTGAATTTATCATTTTACAGAGTGGTACAAAAAATGTTCTAATGGGTAGTTGTATATACAAGGTGGTTAAAATCAAGAGTAGAGTAGAACTACAGTTTTACAGCGTGGATCGAAAAATGTAAAAGAAATATATATCATGGTAGACCATGAACAGTTGCATCCTACTATGTCGGTGGTGTATATGGACGAAGCAAAATTATAGTTATACATTTTCTTTAAAACAATATTAGAAAAAATATAGGGTATAGAGAAATTATACTTTACAAGGTGGCTCAAAAATTTTCAGAAATAATTGTTAGATAACGTAGATCATAAGCAGTTGCATAGCTGATATATAGGGTGTAGTAAAGTTATAGTTAGGTGTTTAAGAAATGTTTTGTGTCGTGACAAATAAACAGCACTTTATTCAGGATAATTGCGTTAAAGCGAGAAGTAGAGTTACAGTTATACAAGGTGGTTAAAAAAATGTTGAATAAAACTTTTACATAGGGTGGCTTATAAGCACTTGCAGTTTGGATGAAATATATTCGGGATTAGTTAATCAATTCTTATGTTGGGTGGTGTTTCATAATGTATTTCTTTTTGCACAGAATTGTACATTCCATACGCGGGTAAAATCAAGGAAAACGGTTAGTATATTATAAAAATATTCTTATAAAATTTGAATTATCCGTTTTTTAATCTGTCATTAATCGCAATAAGTAAGACTGAGACGGAAATCCAGCTGAATAGTAGGTTGCATAAATTTTCATTTTGCCTCACTATATGAGATTTGGATTGTATTCATTTTAATGATATCACAGTAAGGAATGTGATTGAACCTATCAGACGCTGATGATATTGTAGGCCGAAGTAGAAATGTTATAATTTAAGTAAACAAAATCTCAAGATTGTTTAGTTCTGCAGATTTAGTGAAAACAACAATTTCATTAGAAGTAGAAATCTATTCTTAGACTTCTTGAAGTAAAATAAAATTTTATTTAGAAATCTAACAGAAATTATAAGTTGAAATTATGCTTTTTAGAATTGCGTTTGCATGTGAAGCCATTTTTCCGATTCAAGATAGTGTAGTATCTGGAACTATGTATTTTCTAAGAAGAAGACACTATCCCAGGGTCTAGTGAATTAATTTAAGAAAACTTAAAATAATTCACATTTTTGTACAACTCCGTTTGAGTGTGAAGACAATGTTTTTCCGATTCAAGATAAGATAGTGTCTAAAACTCAGATTTTTTCAGGTAAAATAGAATGCACCAGAAGTACGAACTAGAAAGTTTAAAATAAATTAGTTTTTTACAATTCCGTTTGCGTGTAATGCCAATTTTTCCGAATCAAGATGAGATAATACCTGGAACTGTGACTTTGTAACAAAAGGAAATGCGTCAAAAGTGAGATCTAATCTAGGGTCTACTAAAGGAATTTTGAAAAATTTAAATAAATCACACTTTGATAACTCCTTCGGCAAAGTTGTAAAAAGGTACCATTTGTGGAGCATTTTATTTAACTAGGAGAAGTCAGAGTTCAAGAAACTAATCCAACTTGAGTCGAAAAAAATTGACTTCACAGTTGTGAAAAATTAACTTTATTTTAAGTTTTCTAAAACTACATAATTGTGAATCAAAAATAAATCAAAAATTGTCTTCACACATAAACTAAATAATAACAATTCGACTCCAGTCCCCAATATGTAATTTCGAAATGATTGTTAAAGAGCTCTCTAACAGATAAATATTTTAAAATTCTATCAGAAAACAAAGAAATAATTCAGCATTTGAACGATACAAGAAATAATAAATATATACATAAATTGACAATGACTCCAGACTTGTAGTTGAAACGTCTTCACAGCAGATACAATATACAGGGCTTTCATTTCAAGAGTACCACTCTAAATATGTTTAAAAGAATAAGACAAAAAACACATTAATTTATATTAACAGGGGAGCACATGTTACACGTATCACCCTGCAGTTTCAACCATAAGCGGGGGTGAATATCACATCTAGAAGTTTAAATACAAAGGGGTATCATGTGATACCTCTTTTTTGCCAATCTTTTGACACATCATTTTTTACAGAGTACTTAGTAACTATGAAACGGTAAAAAAATTATTTTTTTAAATAATTGCTAATTACTCCAAAATTGGTTTAGGGCAGCTTTTAGGGCCTCTGATCACGAATCCGAGGTCAGATTTGCAAAATTCAAAATGGCGCAACCAAGATGGCGAATGAAAATGTAAAAAATCAGCCGTTTTTCACCAAACTTCTTATAAGGTTTTTTTTTGGGTTAGTTGATCACGAATCAAAATCAAAATTTAAGATGGGGGATCCAATATGGACGACGAAAATAACCCACGAGACGAAAATTTCGCCCGCCATCTTGAATTTTGTAAGTTCCGGGCTCATAATCAGAAACCCCAAAAACCCTTATATACCAATTTTGGCGTATATCGGTTGATCTTGGATCGGCCATTTTGAATTTTGCAAATCTGACCTCGAATTAGTGATCAGAGACCCTAAAAACCAGCCTAAACTAATTTTGGTGTAATTGGCAATTATTTTCAAAAATTTCATTTTTTAATGTTTCTAGGTCATTAATCTGTAAATAATTTGGTCAAGTGCGAGTTGGACTCGCAAACTGAGGGTTCCATACCATCTTCAAGATTTGATACAATGTAGGTGAATCAAAGTATATCTTTTTCTAATATTCGAGTTTCAGACAAGCAGGGAATGAGTGCCTTTTCTTATATTTACACTAATATCTTTTAAAGGAAGCGTTTTAAATTTGTAAAAAAACTTTTATTTTCCACACACAGACTATTTATTTTAACTGCTACGTGATTCGCTTGATTTTTATAAAAATATGTATTTATCTATTTAGTTTTCTAATTTGGTTCTCAAAATTAACATTAGACTCATTAGAGTTTTATTTTACTAATAGGTAAACTTTCTGGGAAGCCTTTGATAATCTACTGTCTGAATTTTAGGCCGTGTAGACTGGAAGATAAAGGGAAAAATATGTCAAGTTTTAATAATAAATTATTAAATCTTTTAGACAAATTATTAAAAAATACAAATAAAATATATTTGTTATTATTTTGTAAACAATTAATTTAATTTAATTAATGAGCCCTTTCATTTGATGTATTGCAGAAACAATTTTAGTTTAATATTTTCCGTTTAATTCTATAAGTTGCCCCCCCCCCAAATTAATAGCAGAGGTTTCGCCTTATTTTGCCGGTAAAATTTATGATTTTATTTCACCCCATATTACATTTATACAACTGCTCATGGTCTACCCTATATAACAAAATTCACTTTTTTAATCACATTTTATGACTATAATTTTACTCTACCATTTATTTCAAACACCCGGTATATGCAACTGCTTCTAAAATTTTTTTAACCCCTGCTTATAATTATAGCCCGTCCTACGTCCTATAATAGGCATGATGACTTATTTTGAAAAACTACCCCACTAAGTTTTTACGCATTGACATTACCCAAAATATATTTTATTTCTGCAAAAAATTAGGTTTTGAAGGAAAATTTGACGGTTTACATAATAAAATTTAAACTTTGCGCCAAAACGCTATAGTAGTGCCGTCATGCTTTCATAATTCGTTTTGACAGTTTGAATGTTAATCATTACATGTTTATTGTAAGACATTATTTTAATTATTTTCTGCGATAATCATGAATGCTAATGTGTATCGATGGTGTGCCGTTCCTCAATGTAATAATACCTCGGTAAAAACTCCTAACAAGCTGTTTATTGACGTTCCAATGAAAAAAAAGTTAGAAGTACGTGGCTAACTCTTGCAAGACCCATCAGCTGTTTCCTGAAATTCGTTAATTTATTTCTGCGAAGACCATTTTGCTGTAAGTATTTACTTTACCTTTATAGTGTTTGAAGTATAAAGTAAACATAATATCGGGATTAATAATAGATTGTTAATAACATTGATCACAAATTTAAAATTAGGTTACATTTGTTTTGTTAATTGTTTCCATATCACTGTCTCTGTATATGAGTACGTAAAAACTTTTATTATTGTTCCAGTTACCAAGTGATATGGAAAATTATATTCGAGATCTTGTGATGGGTTGTTTCACAAGTATGTATGAAATCAGGGTGTATTCCCACAGATTTGAATGTCAACCGTACATAAGAGAAAAGCTTCTAATACACCAGAACAACCATATGCTATAAAAACAGCGGAAAATATTACTTGAAGATATTGAAAAAGGTTTAGCAGAGGAAAGGACACCTACAAAATCTTTAAAAACCACCTGCAGTTCATCAGAAAGTTCAGGTATGTCCCCAATTCATTTTTCAAATTATTGTCAATAAGTTACTACTTGTTTGGTTCAAGGATAAAGATTTCCCATTTATGTGTTATGTTATTCCTCTTAATAATGTTAACATAATTTATCTGTGTGCTTAGCTTTTGCAGAAAATTATAGGTAGTTCTGATTTAAAACCATTTGTGTATACAATATAGTCTGTTGCAAAAAATAGTACAACCATAGTTGTGCACAAATTACAAGGTACCTACCCAAAATTGGCTGACTGAAAGTAATGTAGTAAGCCTAATGACATCACCTATGAAACCTTATTGCTCTCCTGTTTCTACTTCTCCATTAAAAATTGAAAGTTGTAGTACAACAAAATCAAGGACATCAAGCCTATTTAATAAAAGAACCTTAGAAGATAAATCTGGCAGTGATAATTCATCTGTCACCCAACAAGACTCATTACCATCAATACAATCTCTTCAGGTGGAAACCACTTCAGACTCCAGTGAATTATCTGAAGAGGCAAAGGAAGAAAAGGCATCAAACATCCTGAAATACACATTACTGAAAATTATGAGAAACCCATGTTGTTACATAGGTCTTCCTAAAAGCTGTTGTTTTTTATTGGATTTAATTGAAGAAAATACAAAAATAGCTATTAATCATATATTGCTTTGTTTAAAAAAATAAGACTTCATAGTCCCTTTAGACAGATTGCTGATGATTTTTTTATACACCCTACATACACAAGTAAAATATTTTTTAAAAATATACCAATTATAGCCAGTGTAATACAACCTTTTTTGTCTCATTAGAGAAAGATTTAACAAAACACACATTGCCCATGGCTTTCAGACACAAATCTCATCATGTAAGTTGTATAATATACTGCTTG
Organism: Octodonta nipae; assembly: GCA_034190945.1. Classification (NCBI taxonomy): domain Eukaryota; kingdom Metazoa; phylum Arthropoda; class Insecta; order Coleoptera; family Chrysomelidae; genus Octodonta; species Octodonta nipae. The sequence goes on from CM067217.1 coordinate 109,662,816, forward strand.
GAAATTGAAATTCAAAAGCCTTTAAAAAATGCCAATCAAGCTCTATCATGGTCTGATTACAAAAAAGCTAACACTATCAAGTATCTAGTACCCTGTACACCAAATGTTTTCATGAATTATATTTCATCAGGCTATGAAGGAAGAACAACTGATACAGCCTGGTATGTGTGTAATGGCAGACAGAGGTTTCAAACATGTTGAACAATACTTATATAAGGAAGGTGTAGAACTTGTACAACCCCCAAGTGTTATTACTGGTGCCAAGTTGTCTAAAAGTGAAGTAAAAGCAACCAAGCAGATAGCTAGTTTAAGGATTCATGTTGAGAGGGTAATTAGATGTATACGAGAGTTTAATATGTTAAAGCCCCATGTATGTCTAAACATAAATTTTTTAAAAGTACTTGGTGGAGTTATGATAATTTCATGTGCACTTATAAAGTTACAAGACTCACTTATTAAATAAAACTACAAAATTACAATCTGTCCATTTTATTTACATAAATATTACAATGTACTTTGGTACAACACTGGATAATTTTTTTCTTTCCACAGACTTGCTAAAAGTTTAAGAAAATCAGGACATATATGTGCCATTAAATGTCACACATATAATTTCAACTTTCTTGTTTGTGCTGTAGTTACATCAGCTATACAAAAGTAACCCTTTTGTAGTCCTGTCAAATACATTTGTATCTGCATCTCTATATTAAATTTTGCTGTAGGTTTCGCATTTTTAACATAATTTTGATATGTCTTAGCACTTGTGGGACACTTGATTTCAATAATACCATCTTCACATATACCATCTGGTGATCTCGCTAGCATTGGGTACTGTTTAGACATGAGCCCACATGTCTTAATTTTCTTGCCAAGTATAATGCTGACAGTTTTTCTGTCTAAAGTGATTCCTTTACATAAGAAAGGTGACACTGCTTTGGTAGATAACTACCGGCCAATATCAATTACATCTACTTTCAGCAAAATAATAGAAACATTAATCAAGCATCGTTTAGTTTCTTATTTTGAGGAAAATAACTTTCTAGATAAAGTATAATGCTGACAGTTTTTCTCACTTCATTTTCTAATATTCTACCACGTTTCATAAAATCTTGTGCAGGATTTCTCCTTATATTTCAGAACAAGTTGGTGCATTGATAAGCTTTGAGTACTATTACAAATATAACTAGAATGAAATTTTAATAGCTCACAATTATCAACTTTTCTTTTTTTTCCCATGTCCAAGAACTTATCAAGAACACTACTATTTGATGGTAAGCTAGGTCTACCATTTGACATTTCCTTTGCTGTCATACTCTTGAGGCTAGTTCCAATCCTGGATAGTTTGGGTTTCTTCCAGTAGCACGCTAAAGCTGTACAGGGTGGTTTTTCATGCCTCTGTGGATCCACATAAGGAATGCTATTGAGTGCTTGCAGCCTCCTTTAGAAGGGAGACAATCCACTACTACTACTACTGAGACAGTGTATAACTTTGCATGTACCTTATGTTCTGGGCAAATTTTAGCCTTCACTATACAAATCTTTCCATCGCGCTTAAGCTGTACATAGCTCACAGCGATATGATGGCCGTGAAGATCTGAAATAAAAAAATAATAGTATTACTTTCTTTTATTATATATTGAAAGGTTGTATATACCTAACCGCGTAATGCGGATAAAATCCGTTTTTTTTGTAGAAATTTGAATTCTACATTGTGTTCACCGTAACTACGCATAGAGAATGCCAAGTGAGACCTTGGCGAAACGTCTGCAGGATTCAAAGATGAATCAATGTAACGAACGGATGTATTCCCGGATAAATATTTCTTCACATTGTTCCATCAGTGAAAGCCTACGACTAGACATATATATATATATATATATATATATATATATATATATATATATATATATATATTAATATTTCTAAAGTTATAAATTAAACTATCAATATCTGTGTATAATAATCTAGTATTATCTTTAAAAAAATTATGTAATTATAATGAAAGTCATATAGAAAGGTTTTTTAGATATGTCTAATATAGACATACCTAAAAAAATCGGTTTATTAATGGTGATCTTTAGTTTATTCATTTCAATGATAACCATAGTTTTACTAAATATTGTACAACTATTAAAATTGGGTTGCGAAATATAAAATTTTGCACCATATCTTCCTGAGCATTTAGTCGCCAATTTTCCAACATTTTCAATTGTTTTACCATAAGGAAAATTATTCATTAATTTAGAAAAGTTTTTTTCAAAATCATTCTCTGCTTTCATATTTCAGTATTCAGATCAATATATTTTTTTAACCAACATGATTGTTTGAATTTTAAACAACGATGAATTTTACCAATTGCAATGCCTAAATCTTTACCTTGGTTTAATACTCTATAAAGTATAACATACTTTTTATTATCATACAAAGTTGTCAATAATTTTGTTGCCTCAGAGGCTGACGTAAGTGGTGCTAAATGTTCAGGACATAAAGACAAATTGTCTTCTAAATGTTATTTGTAGCATGTCCTTGATTATTTTAAAGTATTTTCTTTTTTAATTCAATTGTGGTGTTATTCCCAAGAAAACTTAAAAATAATAAAGGCAAATCTTTGTGTAAATTAAAAAGTCTATGAAGATATTCGGTGAGTGTATAAAATTCGGTGAGTGTATTCCATATTAACACCCAGTGTATGACTAACAAAATTGAATTATTTGATATATTTTTGTCTGAATATAGTTTTGATGTTGTAAGTGTTTCTGAGCACTGGCTGAGAGAAGCAAATCTTGTCAATCTTAATCTGGATAGGTATGTTCTTGCACACTTTTTCTGTAGGAAGATAAAGGAAAGGGGTGGCACGGCAATATTTGTAAAAAATAATTTAAAATTTAAGCATGTAAATTTAGACGAATTTAATTCAGAACAAAATGCCGAGTTTTGTGGAGTCGAATTACTAAAATTAAAAACTATTGTTATATCGATTTATAGATCTGGAAATGGAAAATTTGATATATTTTTAGAGAAATTTGAGCTTGTTTTAAATCGTGTTATGAAATTTAAGAGTAGAATAATAATTATGGGTGATTTTAATATTAATTTTAAAATAAGTTCTCCATTTTTGAAAGAGCTGAAAGACTTACTATATTCTTTAAACTTATCCATTTGCATAAATGAATATACAAGAATAACATCATCGAGTGCTACTTGCATTGATAATATCTTTACAAATTTAGATACAACATTATTTAGAGCGGGTGTGTTTGAACCTGGATTTTCAGATCATCGTGCACAATATATAATTTTTGACGTTTTGCAAAAAGATGTCGAATATAACTCATCCAAAAAAAGAGTCATAACAAAATCAGGACTTCGTAAATTGAAAGACTCGTTATTAAATGTAAATTGGGATTTTTTTGAAAAAAATGAGAATGTCAATTTACTAGCATCGTTCCTAATAAACACTTATTCCAATTTAATATGTAGTAATTTTCCCATGAAGAAAGCACCAATTAAACAGAAAAATTGTCATGTAAATTGGTTTAATGATTCACTTAGAAATATGAGAAAAACGTTAGCCACCTTAAAAGTTATTTCAGAAGTCAGAAATGAACAAGTGTTCGTTACTAATTATCATAATTATAAAAAACGATACAAACATGAATTGCAAAATTTCTAAAAAAATTGCTTATAGTGAATTTATTTCTTCATCAAATAATAAAGTAAAAGCTTGCTGGAATATAATAAATCACGAAAGGAATAAAAACAGAGAAACCAATAAAAATGCCTCACTTGATAGTTCGCTTTCACCAGAACAATTTTCTGATTTTTTTGTTAGTATTGCTGAAAATATAATAAAGTCTTTACCAGCCATATCAGATCAAGATTTATTGCATTTCAGAAATTTTCCTTGTCCTAGTCACTCTTTTTACTTAACACCAGTCACGAACGAAGAAGTTGCAAACACAATCCGTGGTTTAATAAAGTCTGGTTGTCTGGATTCGAATGAAATCAGTAGTGTCATTATTAAGGAGACGTTTCATATCATATTAAAACCATTGACCAACTTGATAAACTCTATCTTTATCACTGGGATTTTTCCCGACTCGTTTAAATTTTCAAAAGTGATTCCTTTACATAAGAAAGGTGACACTGCTTTGGTAGATAACTACCGGCCAATATCAATTACATCTACTTTCAGCAAAATAATAGAAACATTAATCAAGCATCGTTTAGTTTCTTATTTTGAGGAAAATAACTTTCTAGATAATTCCCAGTACGGATTTAGGAAAAATCGTTCAACAACACAAGCAGTTTTGAGTGTTGTGAGTGGAGTGGTTGAGGGCCTTGAGAATGGAACCCATACAGCGATTAAGTTGTGTGATCTTTCCAAAGCCTTTGACTGTGTCTCGCATGAAATTTTACTAACTAAACTTAATTACCACGGAGTTAGAGGATCTTCATTATCCATATTTAAAACTTACTTGACAAATCGCTTTCAAGCCGTCACTTATAATGATTCTACGTCTGAATTTAGATCAATAGAACACGGTGTTCCTCAAGGTTCCGTCCTTGGAACCATACTGTTCATTATTTACATCAATGATTTGCCTAATTTTATTCGTACCAATAAATCTGTTATATTTGCAGACGATACGAGTTTTGTGTATTCTGACACCAATTTAGCTAATCTCACCAAACTATCAGACGATATAGAAGCAAAATCTGAAAAATGGTTCACTACTAATAAACTCAAGCTTAACAAGGAAAAAACACAAAGTCTTATGTTTTCAACCACTACTAATACTGATACAGCTAGCGTAAAATTACTAGGTATTTATTTAGATAACAACTTATCGTGGAATGTTCACATAGACCACTTAAGAAGTAGATTATCGAGTTCACTCTTTCTACTTCGTCACCTTCAAAATATTACAGACTATAATACCTTAAGAACTGCATATTTCTCACTATTTCACTCACATATCAATTATGGAATTATGATCTGGGGAAATTCGTCAAATGCTCTTCTGATATTCAGGTTACAAAAAAGAGCAGTGAGAATACTGGCTAAAGCTGGAGTTCGTGAGTCGTGTCAACCTTTATTTCAGAGATTCCGCATCTTGCCATTGCCTTCCCTTTATTTGTTTCACGTGCTCCTAGAGATACACAAGAACATTAATGTTTTGACTAAACAGTCTGATGTACATCAATATCATACAAGAAAAGCAGGAAATATTCGAACAACCCGTTTTCGATTAAATAAGGCAATGAAAAACTCGCTAAACTACAATGCTTACAATGTCTTGCCAGAAGAATTAAAAATTCTGAGCTTAAATAAATTTAGAAAGAGTTTGAAGAACTACCTACTAAAGTTTTGTTTTTACTCAGTTGGTGATTACATGAACCACAAAATGTGCTCCCCGAATTTTAGTGTCTAATTTTTAATTGTTTATATCTGTTCTTATTTTTAACATGTATTTCATATTTATTTATTTTAATTGTGATTTTTTTTCTCACTAAGAGTGTATTTTGGACTTGCTACAAACATTGTTTAATATGTACCGTAGTCAAATAAAGAAATCTAAATCTAAATCTATTTTAAATCTACTTCAAGTATATAACTATATTCATTAAAATCATCACTGGTGTTAATGTTCTGGAAAAAATGACACAGCAGCTCCATATAAATTACTTATGTCGAAATACATCAAATAAGGCTCAGGTTATTCAGGATTGTAGTCACTACCCATGTACTGGTTTGCTTCACTATATCTATTTGAGCATTGTGAAATATCACCTCTGATTCCCTTTTCAATGAATAAAACCATATTACTATCAGTTAATAGTTCCAACTCAACATTAGTAACTTTTAACATTACATCGAACGCGAGACCAGGAGCTGTATAGTAATGTAGAAGATTTCTAAAATTTTCGATGACGTCAACAAGCAGAAGTACATCTGCAGTCAAATACTGTTCCGCATATTCTTGGAGATTTTTAATCCCAAATATATGCCAAACATTTCAAGCGTGTTGATAGTCCTCATCAAATATACCCTCACCATTAATTGTACTGTAAAAGGAATCTTTGTGCGGAGTCTTTTAACTTATCTTATGAATTGAGGTAATCATAAGGAAAAACACCTTTTTGTTATTAATTTAAACTTATCATCATCCTTTATATAGTTTCTTGTATTTAGTTTCTGACTGTCATTTAAATAAGATGATCATTTGTTTAAACTCCTGGACATGAATCTAAATGAATCTATGAATCTAAAATTGATGTTAGTCCCTTCAATGTATATTGAAAATGAAATGTATCTTTCTTTATTTAAAGATAGTGATGTTATATTTTTCTGGTACTTTGGTACTAATTGCTTTAATAATGAAATGAGAATCATAACCAGATAGATTATGAAATACTACTGTAACAGTGTGTGATTTTTGATATTGGAGATTACAGAAATTATGTGCTCCCCTATATTTACCTGTAAAGTGACAATGATCCCTAATTTTAATATCAACATCGTTAAAAGCTTTGTTGCAAATATGACATGTGGAAGATAAAAAAACTGTTGTCCTTCTACAACTGTTAAATTTAAACAACTTTACGAAGTTCTTTTGCAATATTAAAAAGTTGTGTTTTATTTATCTGAGAAACATCATCGTAATCCCTAAGAATACTTTCAAGATCAGCATAAATAGTAAAAGGTACTGGATAAACTTTATTATTTTATTTGAGTCACTAGGCATGATAATACGAGTGGAATTTAACTGTTTACAATCTTCCAAATGTTTTTGTAAATGTGCTTCACTAGAAAAATAATTTAAAAATCTTTCACAAATCCAACTTTTAACTTTACGCTTCTTTAATTGTCTAGGTCTTTTATGTAAGCAAAATGATATAAATTGTTTTGTGAACTATGGCTATCTTCATCATCATTACCATAAGTAATAGTATTATACACAGAAATCATTAATAAATTAATTCTTGGAGAAAATTCTTGTCTACTAAGTACAAGTGGTCAAATTTAATTTTATCCGTTTAAAACAAATACATTTATTGTACGTTTGTTTAAAATTTCAAATTTTGTTGTCTTTTAAACGCATAGGAAATTTAATGTTGTCATATTTTAACACCACTGAAATGGAGATAAGATAATGTTCGTGATACATGATGTTTAGCTGGAAAAAGTGCACAAACTAGAAAGAAATAGTAAATACAATTGTATTTACTATTTCTGAATAAGCCAGACTTGGCGAACAAATGTCAAATAAAAATAAATAAATAGTGAACATTTAACCAAGTGTTTGGTGTTTTTAAGTGATCTAAAGTTCATACACACCAACCACATTAGTTGTATTTTCAGATTACAAGATGAATTTTCCTATAAATTATGCTTTCATAGTAATGAAGCAACTATTTCAGTAAATTTTCTTATAATTTTAAATTTATAAGTATTATATTAATTTTTCTCTATTTTTACGGGACTTCATAATATTTGACTTAATCTGGTTTTCACTTTACATATATGTTACAGTTTTATAAGTACAGTATTTATTTTTATTATTTGTTTTCCATTTTACATATAATATGTTAATGTGATGAGAATTATTTATAATACTATGATCTTATTGTATTTAATATTTGATTTAGTATTGTTTTTACTTTCAATATTGTGTTACGGTTATTATACTTACTATGGTTATTCGTTTTAGATATGGGGTGAAAGACATGTAAATTAAAGGAGGTATTTATTTCTCTAACTTGTTCGCCAAGAGCAAGTACCCCCAAGAAAAAGTTTGGAACTTTACCGATTCGGTACATGAGAACTAAAATAGAAAAAGAAGAGGAATTCAATGTCCTCGAGCAAGTGGTTCGAAAATATAAGTTCAACTTGCTCAATGATAAGATTGAGGAAAATCCATGCAGATTTACCAAGTTTATCTGATAATTGGGAAGATGGTGACTTTCAGGATTTTATAATAAAAAAAAAGTTGTACTGTAACAAGTCCACCCGAAGAAAGTAAAATGTTAAATAATATTTGTATTAAGATAAATTTTATATAAATAATAATAATAATATGTGTGTGTTTTTTAATTCCACCAAAAATAAAACATTTTTTTTATTTTATAAACATTATTCAGTATAAGTCAGTTATAAAATTCTTATAATATTGGATAAAATGTTATATTTCATTAATCTATTACGAATTATTAATGCATAACAAGAATATATTTTATAAACACATATTCAGTATAAGTCAATTATAAAATTCTTACAATATTAGATAATGGGTTGTATTTCACCAATCTATCATGAATTATTAGTGCATAACAAGTAGTGTCATTTGGGATGTCGTTGTTGGTTTCAAAATCGAAACGGATATCTACACTACCACATTTTAGTGACTCATTTTGATGACTACAATCTATTACAACAATAGGTACTAATGACAAAAATTCTTATGGAGTTAAACAAGGTGCAGCAATATCCTTATAATAATAGTTTTGTTGGAATTTAACAAACATCTCATATAGAATAGCCCACTGATTTTTATTAAAAATTCACATTCAAATTGTCATAGGGATATACATCAGAATTCAAGTATAATTTAATTTTTGTTAGATTACAATGATCATTATTATTTCTTTTGTTTGTTTGAAATCCTAGAATTACAAATCGGGGCTTCTCCATTTGACTAGCAGTTTTTATTGTCCATGTATGATTCATAGTTTGTGGAAGAACTGGATATTCATGTAATTCCCAACTTCTGAACGCTACTTGAATAATTTTTCCATATCAGATACTTGCACGTGTGGAATTTTCCAAATTAATTTGTTTAGGATAATTTTTGGTGCTTCCCCATATTTAGTTGTTATCACTGCATTATTTTCACTTGGGCTTCTAATCAATATTACTTCTTGTTTGATATTAACTACAATTGATTTGTAATCCTCACAAAATCCCATTAATAATCTTAATGGGATACAAACACTAAAATTGCCTTCTGCGTCAGTTATATTGGGATTTTGTTGGTGTTGCCATCCAGCATGATATCGTCGAAGTTCGCCTTGTGTATATGATACAAAATTTTTCATTGTACTTGTAATACCTGGATTTCTAACTCGTTCTAACTTTATCGAAAATAGTGGTTTGTAGAGACTACTTTGAAAAATTAAGCGGACTCTTAACCAAAATTCCTTTATCCTTTTTATATTTTTCTTCCCTATTTTTGTGTATCAATTTGAAACCTAGTGAGGTTAGGAAATATTTATTTCCAGGTGTTAACCCTTTGAACTTCTTTTTACTGTTGCTTTGACTCAATTTCAGAGGGCTTTTTACTGATTGAGGTGATAAGGGAGTATTATATATGAATTCCATTATACAGGGTGTCCCAAAAGTCCCGGAACGGCATTTTATCTCGGCGGGAACGCATTTTAGAGAAAAATGTTTCAAACAAAACTTATAGGATTCGTCTCTGGCTATCGAATTGTGACCTTGAATTTGACCTTGACCTTGACTTTCAAGGTCAAGTCGATTTTTTCAAATGGGACAACATATTTCTGACCTCGGATATGGAAAGATCGGAAAATTTTACGTTCAAATATGTCCTTGACCATTTTAAAACTTGACCTCTGGTGGTCAGTAAGGGTGTCCCAAAAGTCCCGGAACGGCATTTTATCTCGACGGGAACGCATTTTAGAGAAAAATGTTTCAAACAAAACTTATAGGATTCGTCCCTGGCTATCGAATTGTGACCTTGAATTTGATCTTGACCTTGACCTTCAAGATCATTTCAAGGTCAAGTCGATTTTTTCAAAGGGGACAACATATTTCTGACCTCGGAAATGGAAAGATCGGTAAATTTTACGTTCAAATATGTCCCTGACCATTTTTAAAACATGACCTCTGATTGTTAGTAAAGGTCAAGAACACCTTCGTTGCGTAGCTCGTCAAATAAGGGTTTAAAAATTTTTTTCAAGAACTAAGGTTTAGGATTTTTCCACGGCAATGCGATGCTTAGTATGGCTACGCAACGAAGTTGTTCTTGACCTTTACTGACCACCAAAGGTCAAGTTTTAAAAATGGTTAAGGACATATTTGAACGTAAAATTTTCCTATCTTTCCATTTACGAGGTCAAAAATATCTTGTCCCATTGAAAAAATCGACTTGACCTTGAAATGACCTTGAAGGTTAAGGTCAAGGTCAAATTCAAAGTCACAATTCGATAGCCAGGGACGAATCCTATAAGTTTTGTTTGAAACATTTTTCTCTAAAATGCGTTCCCGCCGAGATAAAATGCCGTTCCGGGACTTTTGGGAAACCCTGTATAATTGATTTCAAGTATAATCTTACTGTTATACGTTCACCATTAAAACTGACATAATTTCCATCTTGATCAACTATTTTAATCTAGATTTCATCATAATTTGTATTGGTAGGTAGATATGTGACTTGGGAAGGTTTTTCAATTATATTATATCCAGGTGGCAAGTTGGGTGCAAACGTATACAATATGTGACCAGGCATATTATTACGGTAGGAATTTGTAACTAAGTTACATTCTATTGATATAGAGTTTACTGTTGATATATCGATACTCACATCTGATATTTGTCTTTTATTAACTTCAAGTTTACGTTTTATGGTAAATCCTAGTTCAAAATCAATAACATTGTTGCTTTTAATTTCGCACTTGTATGTATTTCTGTTTGAATGTATTATAAGATGAGTAACAATATTAGAGTCGTCTTGTATAATTTCCTTTTACCTTTTCTGCTGTTGTTTTTGTTGTTGTAATTGTAATAACATTTTCTCTTTAATATTTATTTCCTTAGCATTTGTTTGAAATTTTAAATATTTTTCAATATCATGTATTTCTTATGTACCTTCAGGGATCTCGAAATCATATTTGTCAATTGAAAACTTGTTATTTATTGCATTCACATTAGATATTGTGTTATATGTAATAATTGCCACTAGACCTAATAAATAAGTAACATTCTCGTCTAGTCTAATTGGATTTGGTAATTTTGTATATAAAAGTGAATTTCTACCTTCAAACTGAAAGATGTAATTAGCCATTTGAACGTTTTGATAGTTGGTCAACAAATGAGAAAATATTCATATTATCATCAATTTATTTATTATATAAAAAAAGAGTAAACATAAATGACCACACTTAAAACTAAATTTACTCTGAAATACATCATGATTATACAGAATTTAAACAGAACCAGCAGATTTAAAATATTTTATGGCTTCCCATGGTGGAGGTTAATTTCCAAAGGAATCAAAATAGCTGAATTTGTTTCCTTTTTTCTTGTATGCAGTCCAATTCGTACCAGATCCTTTAGTACTATCCAAAATGATGACACCACATTCTTTTTGGGAGGTTATCTCTCATATATACATTTCTAAAATTTGGTATATTTAAAAGTCTTGCATATTTTCTAATATCGGTTAAAGGTGGTTTCAGATTTCTTATCTCTTGTATCGTTTTATTAATGAGGCTGGTGGGTGTAAAAAAGTCCCATACCAGTTTTATAGGGTTTCATATGGAGTCGTTTACCACCCATAGGAATAGCTTCCATTGTTTTATTATGCCGTTGAGATTCGTTTAATTGTTGTTTTCCAGCTCGAGCATCATTTACAGGTTTTGCAACACCTGCTGCACTTTCTATAAGTGCACCAAGGGCAGACAATCCAGCAAAAATCGGTAATAATGGGAGTACACTTCCAGTTTTTGGTAATTTAATTACACGTGTCGGTTTCAATTTCTCACAGATGTCAATACAATTTGAATAGGATTATTCAATGTTTTCGGTCTTTGTTTCATTAATACTTTTTTCACTTGTCCTATTGCTTTCATGAATCCAATATATTTACATTTTTCTTTCTTTAATGAATGTTTTTTTCTTAGCAGAGCTAACCATCTTGACAGATTGATCCACTTGATATAACTAATTGTTGTAATGACATTTACACGTTTTTATGCAGGATGTTTCAAGTCAGGTCTCTGTGTGATTTCTTTACTTGTAACACCTTATCATTGGTAACATTTATATTCTACTGGTACAGGTATTCTCTATCTCTCTCTACTACTAAAACTTAAATCAGTTTAATATTTTTATTTATTATCTCGTTATCACCATCTTCTTCTGCTTCTAGTTTTCTGTTTATATTATTAGATAATGATGAAGATGAATACTTTATAGGTTCATTTAAGTCAATAGTTTTTTTTCGATGTGCCTTTAGTTTTCGACGGAAACTTTTATTATCATCATCAACAGCAACATCGATGGTATCCTTTTTCGTCTCCTATTATTTCGAACAATGTCATTTTCACTGACAACATACATTTTTAGGTTACTATTATCATCAGCATCATTATTAATTACACTATCTTTTTTGGTTTTTCTCCTTCTATGAGCAACATTTTTGGGTTTGTTTCATTTCTTGTCAACACTTGTATACTCATCGATAGTTTTTAAGGAAGGTTATTTTTACTCTTTTCCAAACACCTACTAAACTTTTCTTGTTGTCTTTCGTAATATAGACCCATCCCGAATTTTACTTTTGTTTTCATTAAATTTGCAACTGCTAACGATGCCAGTTTCTCACTGAATGAGGAATCTTCTGCAAATACTCTATTATAGGCTTTATTAATTAATACTTGCACTTGATAAAAGCCAATGCACAATCACAATTATTAACATGGGCACTGGAAATTATCAACATGTGTTTATAAGAAAACCATTAGATTTATCAAACTTTAAAAGCACTATCCAAAATCACATGAACTGGCTCACTAACCACAAACATGGATTAAACTGGAACAGTAATGATAATGATTATGTATCATTTACCAATTTACAAAACTTGACTGATTATATTAAAAGCAATATTGGACTTTCGGATGTCTATGTGCAAGAATTAGAAAAGAAGAAATGGTTGGAAAAACTAGTAAACAATAATAACAACATATTTGACTTAATGGAAGATGGATATCCGAATTTAAAAGATATGAAAGTTTGTTTAAAATCATATCATTGTAATAAATATTTATATAATAATTTGTCATGTAGTTTAGAAAATGCATACTTTTAATATAATTTGAATAAACATTTTAGAAATTAAATGTTTTTTTAAAATCATTTCATTGTAATAAATATTTATATAATAATTTGTTATGTAGGCTAGACTCATAATTGAACACGAGGCTAGGCTAGGCTCTCGAAACACATTTATTGTTTTGATGATGATCTTATTATACAGTGGAGATATACCATTTCATTAATAAACTCCATTGCTTAGTGCTTAAGGCGTACGATTTCTAATTGGGAATCGCAAGTTCGAATCACGATCAAACCCACTTTTTTTTATTTAATATTATTATATACGATTACCTAATCATAAACACAAATGTTACTAGCTGTCAATAGGTAGCGCTAGTACAGCAATGTCAACTCAAAATCTTTAAAACTAATGAATAATTCATGAAAACAAGGGTGTGAACATTATTGTCAAATATGATTAATTAATGTCACCAAATGTGACACAGAAAGTCGTAATGTCAACAACTTTGTGATAAGTCTTCAGTACAAGAAATTGATAATTATCAGAGGGTCTTCGGTTACTAAACCTTTTCTTACGTCGCCTCTGAGAACTGGATGGACTGGTTACCAAAGTGGTCCAGAACCCCCCCCCCCCTGCTATACTACTATTTTCTTTTGCTGTGAATCCAGAATTTAAATTAAATTAATTTATAAAGTAACCCAAGGATTATTCATAAACTATATTGGGAATATCTATTTAAGCAGAAATGAAGTAAAAGAATTCAATCGTGAATAATAAAATGCATTAGCTGTTATGTATAATTTGGAAAATACTGAGACTTAAGAATGTTTAATAATTTAACGCGAAATGAATATCTTAGATGTTGATATTCTTTTCGCGTTAATATGTTAAATTCAATTGTATGTACGAAATACATAAAAAATATTCGATATTTCAATCAGTTGAGGGAAGCACGGTGGCACAACTGATAAAGATTCTCAACAAGGACAGTATATGTATTGCATCCAATAAAATGTTAGATATCGAAAAGATAGCATTAAGCATGTTCAGCCATAATTAATCATTTAAGTATTAAATTATTGTTGTTGTTGTTGTTGTTGAAGCATTATTCTTGGTAAACTTCGAAATAAACAAAAAATGACAAGAGTGATTCTTATTTTCATTTGTCAAATTGAATCAAAACTTGAAATTTAAATTTTAACTGTCAATAGTGACTTGTAATTGTCGTACAAGCGTTAGGATGTTTATTTCGGATTTAGATTAAGTTAGGTTTTAATAGAACACATTTCTGTTTATTACATAATAATTCCAGATCAAATATCGGTCACGTCAACACAGGCAAATATAACTGCAACAACGATATGGGGTATACTAAGAGGACTAGAAAGTTTTTCTCAATCAATATACTTGGGAAGTGATCTTATATCTGTAAGTGTGCTAATATTCACAGTATTTTATATAGTGATAAATAATAGATAGAAACAATTATAATTTAATAATGACATTATAAATATTGGAAATCTTTTTATAATTTTTATTATTTTTATAAAATGAACAATAACTAAACTGCAAATATTTAACATTTTAGATGCTCTATGTACCCTTAATTATATTAGATGCAATTGAGCGTTAAAAAAAACAAGAGCGTACTGATGAATGATCTTTCTATTTCCCTATTGTTTAAATTATTCATGTATACCTATGATTTTACTTCGTCCCATATGTCTAGTCACATTTTTGAACCACATTTTATGACTATAATTTTACTGTACCATTTATTTCAACCACTCGGTATATGCAGCTGAAATTTTTTGAACCCAAGTCTATAATTACATTATACCCCGTCCTATAATTCAAATATCCTAACTGCTTATGCTTATACAACAAATTTTTTATGCACCCTGAATAACTGTAAATTTACTCTATCCTTACTTCAAACACCTTGTATAAGCAACTACTTATGTTTCACACTATATAACTTGTTTAACCGCTCTTTATAACTGTAATTCTACTCCACCTTATATTTCAACGATCCTGTATATTGAACTACTACTAACATTTTTTTGAAGCCTTCTGTATAACTGTAATTATACTCATTCCTATAACGCAAATATCCACTTTGTATAACTATAGTTTTGCTCCACTCTTATTTACCATCGTGTATACGCAACAACTTATGTGCCACAATACAATATTTTTTTAATCACTCTGTATAACTAATTCAATTCCAACTGATATTTCAACCATCCTTCTAAGCAACTGCTTATGTACCACCTAATATCACAGGCACGCACGCACACAAAACAACCGTATACCATACAGAAGAGATCGCCCGCATAACAAATAATTTTAGTTTCAATAAACTAATGGATTATTTTCTGCCATTTCACGCGACTATAAGCCACTTAACTTAACTTCGTCTCTAAAAGAAACTGACTTCTTCAAACGAATCAAAACGAAAACCATCACAAACACCCTGTACAATATACTTTTATGGCATATATTGACATTTAATTTTAATCCGATTTTAGTTTTCTCGACGGCATTTGAAAAGTTTTAAAAAACACCTTCAAAATGAGATGCGGTGCGATAAAATCCGTTCAGTACATTCGGAGATACAGCGGATTGAAAATGGTCATTTTTGTAAATATCGCGTTTTTACGCATTTTCAAACTGCTGGTACTTGGTCTGGTAAACTTTAAATTACACAAAAATTATGTTGGAGGTATTTTTTTATAAAAATAATGACGTCCTATTGGAGATTTTCTTGGCCCGAGCCTCTATCTACCTCATTTAACCCTCTAAAAAATGAGTATTTTGCTACTGAAGTAAGCCAATTTAATAAAAACTTACGGCTTATTTCTATAAATCAGAGAGCCTGAAGACATTTATACATTACTGATTATAAAAGAAGATATTAAAACCTTTGATTTGAGTGTTCCTACAAACCTCTTGGTAGCCTAGAACTACAGTTATGATAATTCAAAGGCTTAACTAAAATCAAAGTATCAATTCTGAACTTTGTTTAACCTTTCAAGTTACAAATATTTTGATGTAGTGTGCTAATCTTTTACAGTTCTGCATTATATTTTTGGAAACTTAGAGCTCAAGCTTTGTACTGTAGAAATTTTAGTTTGAAAGGCATTGATTCCAATTAATTAGAATTAATCAATCCATTACGATTTGTACGATTACATTGACCCTCTATGGAAAAATATAAGGCTTTAAAAAGTCAAAATATTGGGGAAAAGTAAAAGTATAGAGGGATTCAAACAGTAAATTAAAAATAAAACGAAAACGTATTTTAAGAAAACTTAAAATAAAATACCAATTAAAAAATTAAATAAGGTAACGCAGAAAAACCTGTTCAGTTTTAAGATCCATTTTCAATTTACTTTTAAAAATGTCTTTATATTTTTACTTTAATACTATTTCTTTTAAGTTACATTACTCACTTTTGCTCCAAAAATAATGTTTATTTTATATTAATAATATAACGCAGTGTTGAGGTTATGAGTACTATCATGGTATCTTAGTAGCTTGTAGCGTAGCAACAGCAAAGCAAGAATTTATATGTCCAGACCCTGAGAGCAATTCTACATTGATGGTATAAGTCGCGACACGACACGACAAAACAGAGTCAACTATCGATCTATGTTTATACTTAATGGTCTTTGTCATGAAACGGACGCATGTAACAAGGCAAGGTCAGCCATCTATAAATTCATTAACTAAATGTTCACAGCTAGCATTATTTTGAACTAAGGTCCGAGACAGATATAGAGATACGAATGATAAGAAGTTAAAAAACATGGGGATAAAAAGTTAGCACCGCGCTAAGAAAAATTTTGCTGATCGCATGCTCCATGGTTTACAAACTTTATAGACTAGCAACTGAGAGCAGCTGCAGCAACTTCAGTCTAGAAGTGCCCATATTAAATTATTTTTGAAACCATCCCTAAGTCTGAAAACTTCGTAACACATGGAGCATGCCAGCAGCAAAATTTTTCTTAGCGCATGTTTTTAAGCTTTTTATCTCCATTCGTATCTCGTATCTCTGTCTGTCCCGGGCCTTAGTGTAAAACAAGGCTAGCTGTGAATTCATAGATGGCTGACCTTGCCTTGTTACATGCGTCGGTTTGATGACAAAGACTCGCGACTTATACCATCAATGTAGAATTCCTCTCAGGCTCTGGACATATAAATTCTTGCATTGTTGCTTTGATGTTGCTAGCCATCAACGAGGACAAAACCCAAGCTCTGTTCGTCAACGGGAGAAGCCGCACGATCGTTCCGACAGGAAACCTGACCGTCAACGGCAGACAAATTACATGGAAGAACGAAGTCAAATACCTTGGAGTCATCATCGACAAGGGTTTGAATTTCACGAGGCATGTCCAAGAGACTCGTAATAAAGTCCGGGCTGCCCGTGCCAAACTTTACCCCTTAATAGGAAGAGGAAGCAAGCTGTGACTCTTAAACAAGCTGACTCTCATCAAGACAGTCATCTTACCAATGCTGACGTACGCTTCAATAGTATGGGGACACACCAGCAAGAGCAACAGGCAGGCCATCCAAAGGCAGGAGAACCTATGCTTACGCCTCGCAGTCGACGCACCCTGGTTCGTTCGTAACACGGTGATTTTCAACGATTTACGATACCAACCAGTGCTTGCAGAAATGAAGAGGAGGGCCAGAGAGGCTTACGCCAAACTGGAACAGCACCCAAACCTTCACTTACGACAACTAATCGACTATGACCCCAGATACAAACGGTCTAAAAACCAGCTCTGCCTTAGCGAAGGGGAAGAGGACGAAGAAGCCCAGAGATAGAGGAGAGGTAAGTAAAGAATGAAGTAGATAAGGATCTTTATTTTTCAGGAGACAACAAGGGGGGCCCGGGGGGAAACCAACCTACCAAACAAAGAGAAGACAGCAGAACACACACCCACAAAACAAACGACGACAACGTGCACGCCCACAGAAGGGTACAATTAGCTATATATCATAGCAAAGAATGAGCGACGTAACACAAATAAGACAGTTGCTGTAGTACCAATAAGGTAAAGGAACGGAACCATACCAAAGCCAGGCTATCCCAACAAGAAGAGTGCGATTATGCACAAGGAAAACTGCGTTAGCGTGAGGACCTGAGTTAAGTCTCAGAGGATGGATGGCAAGGGGGCTGGAAGTGCTCATCAGTAAAATTTTCTGAAGGGCTAGTTCCTGGGCTCGCGCATGGGTGTGTGTTGATGTTGCTACCACGCTACAAGATACCATGATAGTACCCATAACCTCAACCCTGCGTTATATTATTAATATAAAATAAACATTATTTTTAGAGCAAAAGTGAGTAATGTAACTTAAAAGAAATAGTATTAAAGTAAAAATATAAAGACATTTTTAAAAGTAAATTGAAAATGGATCTTAAAACTGAAGAGGTACAGGTTTTCCTGCGTTACCTTATTAAATTTTTTAATTGGTATTTTATTTTAAATTTTGTTAAAATACGTTTTCATTTCATTTTTAATTTACTGTTTGAATCCCTACTTTACTTTTCCCCAATATTTTGACTTTTTAAAGTCTTATATTTTTCCATAGATGGTCAATGTAATCGTACAAAAAATCTAATGGATTGATTAATTCTAATTAATTGGAATCAATGCCTTTCAAACTAAATTTCTACAGTACAAAGCTTGAGCTCTAAGTTTCCAAAAATATAATGCAAAACTGTAAAAGATTAGCAAACTACATGAAAATATTTGTAACTTGAAAGGTTAAACAAAGTTCTAGGTTGTCTAGAACGTAGATAGAAGATTTTGAGAAGTAACTTCACAATTAGGTAAAATTAACGATTCCAGAATTGATACTTTGATTTTAGTTAAGCCTTTGAATTATCATAACTGTAGTTCTAGGCTACCAAGAGGTTTGTAGGAACCCTCAAATCAAAGGTTTTAATCTCTTCTTTTATATTCAGTAATGTATAAATGTCTTCAGGCTCTCTGATTGATAGAAATAAGCCGTAAGTTTTTATTAAATTGGCTTACTTCAGTAGCAAAATATTCATTTTTTAGAGGGTTAAATGAGGTAGATAGAGGCTTATAAAAAAATACCTCCAAAAAATTTTTTCTCCCGTCCGAACCTTCTAGCTTTTTTTATATCCCAGCGATCGTTGTCGTAGTGAAATGAAACATGGTCGGCTTTGGTAAATTTCGTAACTATATATATATATATATATATATATATATATATATATATATATATATATATATATATATATATATATATATATATGGTTGATGATTTATTCCGGTGTACATCCGTTCGTCTGTATTCGTTTGAAAAATCACTTGACGTTTGGCTAAAATCATATTTGGCTTTCTCAAAAGATACTAAGTAACTGAAGAATTTCTGGTTCTTGATCTCAATTTATACCTGCCCTGTGAGCCCTCATTAGTACTTAATCTCTCAGGTACTTTATCTTGTTTATTAGGTTGGGTTAACTGATGGTCAATTAAAGTGCAATTGCGGTGTTTATGGCTTCTGTCGGTAATTTGGGTAATCGGATTATTTGGGTTTATTTTATAGTTTTGTTGTAT
This sequence comes from Octodonta nipae, assembly GCA_034190945.1. Classification (NCBI taxonomy): domain Eukaryota; kingdom Metazoa; phylum Arthropoda; class Insecta; order Coleoptera; family Chrysomelidae; genus Octodonta; species Octodonta nipae. The sequence goes on from CM067217.1 coordinate 109,682,497, forward strand.
TCTTATTTTGATATGGGATTACTGCTTTCCAAAATGGTGATAATTTTAAAGCTTATATATATATATATATATATATATATATAGGGTGTTTTTTTGGATGATCAGTATGGGGACATATTTAATGACACCTTCGGATTTTTCTAAAAAGTCATAGCTTACTAGATATTTTGAAAAAACTAAATACTGTCGATTTAGTCGAATCCCTCTAGCTCTAGCTAGAAAATGTGAGACCGAATGCTTTAGTCCAAGTTAACGACAAAGGCGATATTTTTGACATCCATCTTAAACGTTAACGCTTGCCCAAAAACTGTAGATTTCGACACTATCAAATTAGAACCCATTCAAAATTACTCTATAAATCACTGTGAAGAAATTTCGTTTGCAACTAATCCTAACTTCGACAAACAAACGGAGATTAACAATCAACTCCGACTCTAACACCTTAACAAGGAAGAGGCCGAACTAATACAACAACTTTGTGCTGACTTCTCCGACATTTTTTAATTAGAAGGCGACCATCTTAGTTATACGAATGAAATTAAACATTCCATCGACACGAAGAACGCCAAACCCATATACACTAAATCGTACCGCTATCCCCAAATTCACAAAGAGGAAGTCCTTAACCAAGTTTCGAAAATGTTAGAACAGGGCATCATTCGTCCCTCAAACTCTCCCTAGTCTTCCCCGGTATGGGTTGTCCGGAAAAAACTAGAAGCCTCCGGAAAACAGAAATGGCGCATAGTCGTGGACTATAGACAGCTTAACGAACTGAAAATAAACGACAAATATCCGTTACCCATCATATCCGATCTGTTAGACCAACTTGGCAAATGCCAGTATTTTACCACCCTAGATCTAGCTTCTGGTTTCCACCAGAATGAAATCGAGTCCAGGGACATTCAAAAAACCGCTTTCACTGTAGAGAACGGTCATTTTGAATTTGTTCGTATGTCTTTCAGGTTGAAAAATGCCAAAGGGTGATGAACAATATTCTAATCGGTATCAGAACGAAAGATGTTCGGTGTACATGGACGATATAATCGTTTATTCGCCCACGTTGACGTTTTTAAAGGACTTAGGAAAGCAAACCTCAAAATACAGCCTGACAAATGCGAGTTTCTCTGCAAGGAGGTCGCTTATTTGGGACACTTAATAACTAAAGACGGTGTAAAGATATTAAGTCATTTTTGGGAGTTGCTGGTTATTATCGGAGGTTTATTCCAAACTTCGCGACAATATCGAAACTCCTGACTAAACTGTTACAAAAGGATGAACCATTTAATTTTAACGGGTCACATCCTTTAACGAGCTTAAACGTACCTTAACTTCAACACCAATACTGATCTATCCGAACTTCCAGGAACCGTTCATACTAACCACTGACGCCAGTGCCTTCGCAATCGGCGCTGTACTATCCCAAGGACCAATAGGTAAAGATTTACCCATTGGATATGCTTCCAGGACGCTTTGTCAAGCCGAGACAAGGTACTCCACTATTTCGAGAGGAGTGTTGGCTATTGTTTGGGAGTAAAGCACTGGAGACAATAATCTATGGCCGAAAGTTCCAACTTTTCACGGATCACCACCCGTTAACGTTGCTGTTCTCGATAAAAGACCCCGGAAGTCGATTAGCCCGATGGAGACTTAAACTTGAAGGGTATGACTACGAGATCATTTACAAACCGGGTAAAATTAACAAAAACGCCAACGCCTTATCACGTATTAAAATCACCACGTTGATGAATGCACATCATTCCAGGCTAAAACTAAACTAATACTCCCAAAAATCTTACCCCTAAATGAAGAACACGATGACAATACCTCCGAACCCGAACAAAACGAAATAACTACCGAAAAGATATCTCAATAATTCAAAAGTTTTTTTGTTGAACGTTACAAAACTATTTCCTTAATTGACTACAGTAAAATCGAATTTTCTAATTGCCAACTTCTAGACAAGGCAAATACAAATATTCTAATCTTTCCCCAATCATCCATCTGATTTTGAAACATTTAAAATCAACATATTCACTAGCAAAACTGGTAGCAAGAAATCGTAAATGAAGTCCTTTTCGCATCTATTTTCAAAAATCAAGACGTTCTCTCCCCCTCGAAAACATATTGTGTAGAAAACAACTTTGATCTTCCAATTCTGGAAGTGCTTTCCTTTATATTTATTTATATATATTTATATTGAAAAGACATTAATTGGAAGATTTGACAAAACATCACAAAAACTCATAAAAAAGACGAAATACCCCTAATACTCGAGCAATATCATAACGGAAAAAACAACTTGCACCCGGTCATCAATGAAACCATACGCCGTGTCAAAGAAAGGTTCAACTGGCCGGGATTTACTAATGACCACTGCGACTATAGCAGAGAATTTGACAATGCCATACTTAAAGATCTATGAAAACTTTATGACATCAACTTACTTACTCTAGCGTGGGACACCCGCAAACAAACGGCTCGGTGGAACGATTTCATTCTACTCTACTAGAAATGATTCGCATGCACAAAGCTGAAAATCCCGACGAACACCCCTTAAACGTATTTCCGTATGATATTATTGTATATAACAACTCAACTAATAACACCCATGGCTTTACCCCGGTCGAACTCGTTTTCGGACATACCTCCAGCAGACCCCCAGAGATTCTTTATAACCAAAAAGAACTAATTAGTAAATACGTACGAGACCTAAATAACCGAATTTCTTACTATTACAAAATTGCACGTGAAAAGACTAAGTTGCAGAAACAAAAAGCGAAAAAAAAATGTGACCAATACGTTTCGAAAAACCCTCCTGAATACAAAATCCGTGACAAGGTATACGTTAAAGAGTCACAAATAAAAGACAAACTCCAAAATAAATTTAATGGCCCATTCCAAATTATTGAGATCCACAATAACTCTGCTACACTTCTAAACCTAAGAACTAACCAACGAGCGAAAGTGAACTTTGACAGAATGAAACCATATTCTGAAAATTAACTTCCTTTTCAGGTTTCTTCTGTTGGTCGGATCAGCAGTTTCACAGTACGATATCAAACCGATTAACAACACACTCAGTATCTACTACCATGACGAGAGTCGAATAATTATATCAAACTATAAATGGACGGACTCTATTAGTTCACCGGAACATGACAACCCTTAATCAATTATTTGAAAATAATAACAGAATCCTCAATACTTTAGAACGAACTGTCGACCCTACGCCTGGCTTCAAATTTCTCGATACAGGTGCATTTCGTGTGGACGTCCAAACACACATTAGCCTTCTAACACAAATTTCCGACTCCATCAAAACAAAATTTTCAGAAGTATTTCTAGTCACTAAAAGACCCAAACGCGGATTAACAGACGGTGCTGGAACCATCTTTAAAGCAATAACCGGTAACCTAGACGTATCCGAAGGCGAATTCTCTACTAGCAGCTTCAACAGACTTAACCAGGGACAATTACAGGTCGAGAATATTTTAAAGAATCAAATGAGCCTTACAACTACCATTATTAAAAACTTTAACGAAACTATTCAAAAACTTCAGACAGACGAGAAAATCATTAATGAAAACATTAACGAAATCAACCTCACAATACATGAACTAAATGACCAAATAGCCATCATTCAAGCCAAACAATCATTTCTTGAAATTTGTGAAAAACTAATGCCTAGTTATTTGTTTCCTGAGGATAACCTCAACGATATTTTAAATTCAATAACTTTTGCTCGTTTAAAAATTATTCACTCATCTATTATTACACCAGATCATTTGATTGCCGCATTACAGGAGATTTCTCAAAACCTTCTTAAAAATAATTTACCGTTACCACTCATTTTCAAGTGCTGCACAGTATTTAGAAGTATTTGAATTACAAGCTTTTCAAACTCACTCAGATCTAGTATTCATCTTAAAAATCCCTTTAGTAGCGCAACAGCTTTATATAGTTTACCATTTATACCCTATTCCGACTTCAGATGATAGAACTGATTTTTATCACATTCTTTCTTTTACTCAAAAATATGTAGCGCGAAATGATGATTGTCTTATGTACATACCGATCAAGGACTTGAGTGCGTGCAAAGTGCAAACAGCTGACTTCACTCCGAAAACTGGGCTCCGATTTATACGCATATCACATAGACTCAAATGCACCCTGTGAGGCGCAGCTCCTGAAAAACATTCGTAGTGTCCCCGAAACGTGTAAAAGTTTTCAGTGAAGGGTACAACGTTCAAAAACTTGAAACAAATGCGTGGATTGTAATCATATCGGAACCCTTACATGTGACGGTTAATTGTCCAGGAATAGATGCTAAAACTTTAGTGCTAACGAACAACTCTATCATTCGGTTACAAAAACAATGTAGTGCTTTTGTTAGGCTTACGAAAATCCAAGCCAAACCACAAAAATTCATGAACATTTTGGACAATTCTCACCCAGTATTAATTCCATTCAATTGTTGCAATTCTCACCCCAAAAAACTTGCAATTCCGGATCTTAAACCCCTGAAGCTGGAGGACTTAAACATGGAAGAACTATCTATAGTCAATCATAAGCTGGACCAGGATTCAAGAGATCTTGACAATCTTATCAACCAACCCTTCATTAATAAAAATATTTCCTGGTTCACGTATGCTACAATAATTATCATTATAACAATTGTTGTTGTATACAACGCATTGAAAATCATAAGGCACGTTAAAAGACCTCCGAAAAACGAGAACTCCAATCCAGAGAGTCTGAGAACCCTGACAAAACCGTTCTCCAGGCTGATACTAATACTGAGGCCCCAAATCGAAGAGGAACCTGAACATCCAGACCTATAGAAGTGAGAACTTTTATTGATACGTTTCTATGGACTTATTTGACTTTTTGTGTTTATTTTTTTTTTGGTATGTTTATGTCACCTATTTAAACTCATTATGTTCATTTTACTTTTATTTTATTTCCATATTTGTATTTTTTGCTTATTTAGTTAGCGTCCAGTAAATTTCAAAAGTTGATGTTATAGCATCTACTTTTATTGGTAAACGGGAGCTGTTAGGCGTAAATATCATGCACATGTACGACACAAAGTATCATATTTCACTGACCAGTTTCCTGTTTCATTATGTAAACGTTGGAACGCATCGACTTGACCGTTTTTTTGATGAGTCAGCTTTCTTAATGTTATAAAACAGAACGACGCGGTCCCACAGTTGTCATTTTATCGTTAGTCTTACACGTATACTTGTACCATTAAGTTAGTTCATTTTTAATTTTTCAATTTAATGTTTTATTCAAAGTTTTAATTTTTATATTTCAATACGTAAATAATTTTTTTAACTCAAAAGTGATTTACAACATATTATATATATATATATATATATATATATATATATATATATATGTTAGGTGTGAATTATACACACGTGTATGATGCAACGGTATCATATTACGCTGACAGCTTCGTGGTACTTCGATGTTAACGTGGAAACGCATCGTGTGAATATCTTTTCGCTGATTTCAGCTTTTATTAAATCATAAATACAACCGAAGCGAACCCACGGTCGTCATTATAATATTTTATTTTGTTCAGTTAGTTTTAATTTCAATTTACATTTCATTATTTTTCCAAGTTAAAAGTGTTAATTTTTTATTTTTATGTTTTGAATAAAATATTTTTTTAAAAAGTCTAAAGTGAAATCAAAGATATAAAATTTGCGCAGTCAGTAGGATTGTCCAACACAGTTAGAACACGTGCATACTAACTGACTGTGGAGATTTTCAAATCATCGTGGACAATAACTACCTGTTTGAGACAACAACTGTAGCGGCGAAGACCAGGAACACGCAACGATACAGCTAACCAGTCGACGCTTTCGCAGAACAAGTCCTATGCCTGGGGTACTAATAACGTATGTAGAAATATCTCGTTTTTGATTTAATTATTTATCAATTGATACTATTTTTGTATTTATTGTTATATTATTATTATCAGTTCTCTCGTTTAAAATTTCCATATATTTCTTCTTCCTTTCAAGCATATTTTAAGCTATTGAAAAATTTTCGCAATAATCCCGGAATATGACGGAAACTCTATATTCTTAAATAATTTCATGCCAAACCGCCTATAGTATGGCAACTGACTATCAACAAGTGCTTTTAATATTGCACATTAAAAATAAACGTCGCGGCAGAGCAGCCGAACTAATAAATTCTCGAAACCCGACTCAATTAACAGAAATTCAGACACTCTTAGAGAACCACTTTGGAGATCCTAGAGATCTCTCAGCCTTGATTAAGGATCTTCAAAGCATGAGGCAATTAAATACTTAATCCCCCATAACATTTTCAGCCAGACTACAAACCCACCAAACAAAAATGCTTGCTGCGGTTAACAAACAAAACTTGACTCAAAAAGAAAAACAGGCACAAATCGACTTGATCGAATCCATGGCACTAAATAGCCTACTAACAGGTTTAAAGTCGAAGATAGGACAACTAGTTCGTGCTAGCGATTCTAAAGACATTCTGATCGCCGTTTCACGCATAAAACGCGAACTCCAACTCCATCATTTAGAAACTCAAAAGTTTTCAAATTTTAGACAAATGCAACAAAACCAAAATTAGGGACAAAACTTTTCGAACATACGTCCTAACCCATTTTCACAACAACCGGGCCAATTCCGGAATCGGCCACAATTCCAACCCAATATTCAGAATTTCCAGCAGAACAGAAACTTTCAACAACCTCGTCCTTCGACCAATGCACAACCCCAAAGTTCAAGCCAATATAAACCTAATCAAAACTTTTTCCAGCAACAACGAACACAACACTTAAACAATTCTTATAATTATGGGTACGACCAACCCAATAATAACGTATACGAAACTCAATACCAAAATACTGATTTCGAAAGTTACGACCAAGACTATTCCGATTCGACACAAACCGATTACGACTATTACTCAAAAACAAATAACGCAGAATGTGACAACTACGTTGAAAACGAACATGAATTGTCCCCCGTAAACTTTCAGAACCTCCCCTTCCAAACGGAACCTCCGGAAATCATAGAACTTCAGACCCAAATTCAAACACTAAATCTAGACTGTTTCGACCCGAATTTGAACTTCCCCGAACAGAGCTTTCTATAATATCGCTTCTGTCCGTAAATTCTAAAAATTTATACTACATCACAGATTCTTCTAACACATATAAACTCCTAATAGACACCGGTGCTGGTCTTTCTATTTTCAAACCAGACACCTGCACCCATTTCAGAGATAGAATTGAGGAAAACGTAGTAATTCAGAGAATTACCAACCAGAAAATTCTTATAAATCAATCGACCCTTGTCCCTTTCAACATACAAGATCCAGATAAAGTATATATCTGTAACCTCGATATTGAATTCGACGGTTTGTTAGGCTCTGACTTTCTAGAGCACTACAACTGCATTATTGACTTTGACAAAAAACAATTAATAACCAACTTTAAAACACTTCCGCTGTATAAAGTGACAGACGATACAATCAATGCCCCTGAATCTGTACAATGTCCCTCTTCCTATACTTCCATTAATACTATTACAATTGAACCTCGTACAGAACAAATCTTTAAACTTAGCTGTGAACTAAGAAACACCGAAGCCTCACTAACAGGTATGGAAATTGAAAAAGTTCACCTCCTTAATGCTGTTGTTACAGTAGACAGCAAAGGTCAATTTCTTACATCCATTCTAAATGCGAATGCCATCCCTAAAATAGTAAATTTTTCAAATCTAAAACTCGAACCGTTACAAAACTTTTCTGTAAATTCTCTCTCACAAACTACTCCTTTGAACTATAACGAACCCGGCATACAAGAAAAAATCGTTAAACAACTCCGACTAGAACATTTAAACGACGAGTCAGACTTAATCTTAAAATTATGCCTTGACTTTTCAGACATATTCTACCTCGGCGATCATTTATCATTCACAAACGAAATCAAACATAGTATTGATACCAACAACGCGAACTCCGTTTATACAAAATCCTACCGTTATCCCCACGTTCACAAACAAGAAGTGAAGTCCCAGGTAGCAAAAATGCTCGATGAAGGCATTATACGATCCTCTAATTCGCCTTGGTCCTCTCCCGCCTGGGTAGTGCCAAAGAAATTAGACGCCTCTGGAAAACAGAAGTGACGTGTTGTCGTAGACTACCGCAAACTCAACGAACTTACAGTCAATGACAAGTACCCTCTACCTAACATCTCAGACGTACTAGACCAACTACCAACTCTGGTTTCCACCAAATAGAGATATGTCTAAGTACTTCTTGGGAAATAACACCACATTAAAGAAAAATTGCTGTATATTCCAAACGTTTCGGGGTCTAGGTCAGACCCCGTTGTCAATGGTTAAGAATTGTGCCTTTTTTATCCATAGTTTTTTAACCATTGACAACAGGGTCTGACCTAGACCCCGAAACGTTTGGAATATACAGCAATTTTTCTTTAATGTGGTGTTATTTCCCAAGAAGTACTTAGACATAAAAACATATGCCACAAATATCGTTCAGAAAACAAATAGAGATAGACCCAAAGGACATCTCGAAAACTGCATTCACTGTCGAGAACGGACATTTTGAGTTCGTCCGTATGCCCAGAATGAAAGATGTCTGCTTTACATGGATGACATAATCATTTACTCGCCTACAATAAATGACCACCTATCACGACTGACAGACGTATTTAAAAGACTCAGAAAGGCTAACCTTAAGGAGGTCGCTTACTTAGGACATCTTATAACTAAAGACGATGTGAAGCCCAATCCATCAAAGGTAGACTGTATTTTAAACTTTCCACAACCGACGAACCGTAAAGACATAAAATATTTCTTAGGTCTTGCTGGTTACTACCGTAGGTTCATTTCTAACTTTGCAAAGATCTCCAAACCACTAACGAAACTATTACAAAAAGACCAACCGTTCAATTTTAACGGAGAGTGTTTAAAATCCTTCAATGAATTAAAACGAACATTGACTTCCACCCCTATACTCATTTACCCAAATTTTGAAGAACCGTTTGTACTGACTACAGACGCCAGCGCTTTTGCTATCGGCGTCGTATTATCTCAAGGACCAATAGGTAAGGATTTACCGATTGGATATGCTTCTAGGACCCTTTGTAAAGCCGAAACCCGGTACTCCACCATTGAGCGAGAGCTCTTATCCATTGTCTGGGCGGTTAAGCATTTTCGTCTGATAATCTATGGCCGTAAGTTCCTACTACTAACCGATCATCGCCCGTTAACCTGGCTATTTTCTATAAAAGATCCCGGTAGTAGACTTGCCCGATGGAGACTCAAACTAGAAGAATACGACTACGAAATTATTTGCAAGCATGGTAAAGTTAACAAGAACGCTGATGCTTTATCACGGATTAAAATCAACCATCTTAACGAATGTTTATCATTGCAGCCAAAATCGAAATTAACACCCTTTAAAGTCCTACCCCTAAACGACGAATCCGAAGACGACAGTCCTGAACCCAAACAAAATGAAATATCTCTTGAAACTATGTCCGAAGAATTTAAAACCTTTATAGAACGTTATAAAACTACTTCTTTAATTGATTACAGCAAAATTGAATTCTCCAACTGTCAACTACTAGACAAAACAAATAAAAACATTTTAATTTTCCCCCAATCATCCAATCTTCAGGAATTTCATCATGACATCTTCGAAGATATTTCCGAAGAAGTCGCTGACTTCGAAACCTTTAAAATTAATATATTCGCCAGCAAAACCGTAAGCAGAAGGCAATATTTCATAATCGAACTTCCAAATGATCCTGACTTTGTAAATGCATCAATATACAAACATCAAGATACTTTATCTCCATCTAAAACATACTGTGTCGAAAACAATCTCGATCTTCCAATTTTAGAGATGCTCTCTTTCATTTTCGCTGAAAAATAAATCAAATGGAAAATTTGCCAAAACGTTACAAAAATCCCTGAAAAAGGCGAAATACTGCTGATCCTTGAACGATATCATAACGGGAAAAATAACTTGCACCGCGGCATTAACGAAACCGTCCGCCGTATTAAGGAAATGTACACCTGGCGAAATTTCACAAAAGACATTGAAAATTTCGTTAAGAACTGCGAAATTTGTCAAAAAACTAAAGCGTGTCGCAAAAACCTAGACAATCCCCTCGTCTTTACGGAATTAATATTAACATACTAGAAATACCTAGCAGGAACTATATCTTATCTGTAAGAGACGAACTGACAAAATACTCGCAAGCTAATGCTTTGGCAGACAAATCAGCCAAATCAGTTGTCAGTACTATGATGTTATACTTCCAACATTTTGGTACGCCATTGCGTATCCATTGTGACTGTGGTAGGGAATTTGACAACGCCATATTCAAAGACTTGTGTAAACTGTACGACATTAAACTAACTTATTCAAGCGTAGGACATCGGCAAACAAACGGCTCTGTAGAACGATTTCATTCTACTTTGTTAGAAACAATTCGAATCCATAAAGCCGAAAATCCAGATGAACATTCCCTAAATGTTCTCCCGTATGCGGTTATTGCTTACAATAACTCGACAAACAAAACCCATGGTTTTTCGCCTTACGAACTAGTATTTGGACATACGTCTAGCAGACCACCTGAAACCACCTACAACCATAAGGAACTGATTAGTAAATATATACGAGACTTGAACAATCGCATTTCCTATTAATAAAAAGTAGCCCGCCAAAAAACCGACTTACAAAAGCAAAAAGCTAAAGAACGTTTTGATAAACACGTTTCCGACAAACCTCCCGAATTTAAAATTGGTGACAAAGTTTACGTCAAGGAATCCCAAATTAAAGACAAACTTCATAACAAATTCAACGGTCCATTCCAAATTTTAGATATTCACAATAATTCAGCCACACTCTTAAATCTCAAAACAAACCAACGAACGAAAGTTAACTTTGACAGAATGAAACTCTGTTCTGAAAACTAACTTTCTTTTCAGGTTACTACTGCTGTTCGGATCAGCAGTCTCACAGTTCAACATCAAATCAATAAACAACACTCTTGGTATTTACTATCACGACGAAACTAGAATAATCATCTCCAACTATAAATGGACATTACTAGTACATCGTAACTTGACGATACTTAAAGAAATCTTTGAAAACAACAACATAATCCTCAAAACATTAGAAAACACTGTCAATCCCATCCCAGGTTTTAAATTTCATGATATAAGTGCATTCCGAATTGATGTACAAACTCAGATCAGTCTCTTATCCCAAATTTCAGATTCAATTAAAACTAAATTTTCAGAAATATTTATGGACACTAAAAGATCCAAACGAGGACTAATTAACGGTGTCGGAACTATCTTTAAAGCCATCACTGGAAACCTTGACGCAACCGATGGCGCGTTCTTCACAGATAGTATCAATAAACTTAATCAGGGGCAATTACAAGTATTCTATTATCAAAACTTTTAATGAAACCATTCAGAAACTCCAAATTGACGAAGCAACCTTTAACGAAAACATTGACGCAAATAATTTGGCAATACATACTCTAAATGACAAAATAGCCCTTATCCAAGCAAAACAGTCATTTTTGGGAATATGCGAAAAACTAATGGTAAGCTATTTATTTCTTGAGGATAACCTCAATGATTTTTTAAATTCCATAACATTTGCTTGCTTTAAAATAATTCATTCCTCAATAACCACACCTGATCATTTGATAGTCACTACAGGAAATTTCGAGTAATCTTGTCAAAAACAATCTACCGTTACCCGTCAGATATTCAAGTGTCGCCCAATATTTGGAAGTAATCGAATTAGAAGCGTTTCAAACTAATTCAGATTTAGTCTTTATTTTGAAAATTCCTCTTGTAGAGCCACAACTCTACACCGCCTACCACTTATATCCTATCCCAATTTTAGATGACAGAACTGGTTTTCATCATATTCTTTCATTCACACAAAAATATATTACGCGAAACGATGATTCTCTAATGTGCATACCCATTAGGGACTTGAGTGTATGCAAGCCACTAACTCCACAATAAAAACTGTGTTCTGAGTTGTATGCCTATCACATCGACTCCAACCCAATCTGTGAAGCTCAACTTCTGAAGAACATCCGTAGTGTACCGGAAAGTTGCCAAAGCTCCGTTGTATTCAGTGAAGAATACAATGTCCAGAGACTAGAAACTAACACGTGGATTGTTATAGTGTACGAGCCCTTACATGTGACAATTAATTGAGCGGGAATAGATACTAAGACAATAGTTTTAACAAACAATGTCATTATTTGCTTACAATCAGACTGCAGTGCTTTCGTGGGAATCACAAAAATACACTGTATTAATCCCTTACAACTGTTGCAGTTATCACCCCCAAAAACTAGATATCCCAGAGCTCAAGCCCCTAAAGCTAGATGACCTGAATATGGACAAAACACTCCATAGCGAGCAATAAGTTAGATCAATACTCCAGGGACTTAGACGACCTTATCAACCAGCCATTTGTAAACAAAAATATATCCTGGTTTACATACGCTACGATTACAATAATCATAATCACTGTTGTGGCATACATTTCAGTTAAAATCGTAAAACACGTCAAGAAGCCACCAAGGGATGAAAATTCCACTTCAGACAACCTAAGGACCTTCCCAACACCACTGTCCAGACGCGTGCCAAAATTGAGGCCTGTGATTCAAGATGGATCCCAGATGGACAGTCCAATTTGATTTAAAAGTTGATGTTGTAACATCAACTTTTCTTTATAAGGGGGGCTGTTAGGTGTGAATTGTACACATATTACGCTGACAGCTTCCTGGTACTTCGATGTTAACGTGGGAACGCATCGTGTGAATATCTTTTCGCTGACTTCAGCTTTTATTAAATCATAAATACAACCCAAGCCATCCCACGGTCGTCATTATAATATTTTATTTTGTCCAGTTAGTTTTAATTTCAATTTACATTTCTGGGGGTCTGCTGGAGGTAAACGAGTTCGAACAGGGTAAAGCTATGGGTCTTATTAGTTGAGTTGTTATATGCAATAATAGCATACGGAAGTACGTTTAAGGGGTGTTCGTCGGGTTTGTCAGCTTTGTGAATGCGGATCATTTCTAGTAGAGTAGAATGCAATCGTTCCACGGAGCCGTTTGTTTGCGGATGTCCCACGTTAGAGTGGGTAAGTTTGATGTCATAAAGTTTGCATAGATCTTTAAGTATGGCATTGTCAAATTCTCTGCCATAGTCGTAGTGGATACGTGATGGTGTACCGAAATGTTGAAAGTACAACATAATAGTACTAACGACATATTTAGCGGATTTATCTGCCAAAGCATACGCTTGTGAGAATTTAGTAAGTTCGTCTCTTATCGTCAAAATGTGATTTCTATTAGGAATTTCTAAGATGTCGATGTTAATTCTTTCAAAAACTAGATATCCCAGAGCTCAAGCCCCTAAAGCTAGATATGGACAAACACTCCATAGCGAGCAATAAGTTAGATCAATACTCCAGGGACTTAGACGACCTTATCAACCAGCCATTTTTAAACAAAAATATATCCTGGTTTACATACGCTACGATTACAATAATCATAATCACTGTTGTTGCATACATTTCAGTTAAAATCGTAAAACACGTCAAGAAGCCATCAAGGGATGAAAATTCCACTTCAGACAACCTAAGGACCTTCCCAACACCACTGTCCAGACGCGTGCCAAAATTGAGGCCTGTGATTCAAGATGGATCCCAGATGGACAGTCCAATTTGATTTAAAAGTTGATGTTGTAACATCAACTTTTCTTTATAAGGGGGGCTGTTAGGTGTGAATTGTACACACGTGTATGATGCAACGATATCATATTACGCTGACAGCTTCCTGGTACTTCGATGTTAACGTGGGAACGCATCGTGTGAATATCTTTTCGCTGACGTCAGCTTTTATTAAATCATAAATACAACCCAAGCCATCCCACGGTCATCATTATAATATTTTATTTTGTCCAGTTAGTTTTAATTTCAATTTACATTTCTGGGTCTGCTGGAGGTAAACGAGTTCGAACAGGGTAAAGCTATGGGTCTTATTAGTTGAGTTGTTATATGCAATAATAGCATACGGAAGTAGGTTTAAGGGGTGTTCGTCGGGTTTGTCAGCTTTGTGAATGCGGATCATTTCTAGTAGAGTAGAATGCAATCGTTCCACGGAGCCGTTTGTTTGCGGATGTCCCACGTTAGAGTGGATAAGTTTGATGTCATAAAGTTTGCATAGATCTTTAAGTATGGGGCATTGTCAAATTCTCTACCATAGTCGCAGTGGATACGTGATGGTGTACCGAAAAAAGTACAACATAATAGTACTAACGACATATTTAGCGGATTTATCTGCCAAAGCATACGCTTGTGAGAATTTAGTAAGTTCGTCTCTTATTATCAAAATGTGATTTCTATTAGGAATTTCTAAGATGTCGATGTTAATTCTTTCAAAGGGTGTTTTAGGTGTTTCAGTTATGACGAGGGGATTGTCTAAGTTTTTTCTACAAACATTGGTTTGTTGACAGATTTCGCACTTCTTTATGAAGTTATCAATGTCTTTAGTAAATTCCGGCCAGTTGAACCTCTCTTTGAAACGGGGTATGGTTTCGTTGATGCCGAGGTGTAAGTTGTTTTTTCCGTTGTGGTATTGCTCGAGTATTAGGGTATTTCGTCTTTTTTGGAGTTTTTGTGATGTTTTGGCAAATCTTCCAATTAATTTCCTTTTCAGAGAAAATAAATGAAAGCGTTTCCAGAATTGGAAGATCAAGTTTGTTTTCTACACAATATGTTTTCGATGTGGAAAGAACATCTTGATTTTTGAAAATAGATGCGAAAAGGACTTCAATTAGGATTTCAGGATCATTTAGAAGCGGGACTATGAAGTATTGTCTCCTGCTAACAGTTTTGCTAGCGAATACGTTGATTTTAAATGTTTCAAAATCAGCGACATCTTCGAATATGTTGTGATGGAATTCCTGAAGGTTGGATGATTGGGGAAAGATTACAATATTTTTATTTGCCTTGTCTAGAAGTTGGCAATTAGAAAATTCGATTTTACTATATTAAGGAAACAGTTTTGTAACGTTCAACAAAAGTTTTGAATTCTTGGGATATCGTTTCGGAAGTTATTTCGTTTTGTTCAGGTTCGGAGGTATTGGCATCTCTTCGTCATTTAGGGGTAAGTTTAGTTTTAGCCTGGACCCTTTTTGTAAATGATCTTGTAGTCATATTCTTCGAGTTTAAGTCTCCGGGGTCTTTTTTAGAGAACAGCCACGTTAACGGGCGGTGATCCGTGAAAAGTTGGAACTTTCGGCCATAGAGTATTGGTCTCCAGTGCTTCACTGCCCAAACAATAGCCAACAGTTCTCTCTCAATAGTCGAATACCTTGTCTCGGCTTGACAAAGCATCCTGGAAGCATATCCAACCTTAACGTATTGGCCCTTGGGATAGTACAGCACCGATTGCAAAGGCACTGGTCTCATTTGTTAGTATGAACGGATAGATCAGTATTGGTGTCGAAGTTAAAGCACGATTAAGTTCGTTAAAGGACGTGACGCATTCAGCGTTGAAATTAAACGGCTCATACTTTTGTAAAAGTTTAGTTAGGTGTTTCGATATTTTCGCGAAGTTTGAAATAAACCTCCGATAATAACCAGCAAGTCCCCAAAATGGCTTAATATCTTTGGTGTTCTGCGGTTGAGGAAAGTTTAAGATACAGTATACTTTCGACGGATTGGGTTTTACACCGTCTTTAGTTATTAAGTGTCCCAAATAAGCGACCTCCTTGCGGAGAAACTCGCATTTGTCAGGCTATATTTTGAGGTTTGCCTTCCTAAGTCTTTTAAAAACGTCAGTTAGTCTTGCTAAGTGTTCGTGAATGGTGGACGAATAAACGATTATATCATCAATGTACACCGAACATCTTTCGTTCTGAATACCTATTAGAATATTGTTCATCACCCTTTGGCATTTTTCAACCTGAAAGACATACGAACAAATTCAAAATGACCGTTCTCTACAGTGAAAGCGGTTTTTTGAATGTCCTTGGACTCGATTTCAATCTGGTGGAAACCATAAGCTAGATCTAGGGTGGTAAAATACTGGCATTTGCCAAGTTGGTCTGTTGGTCTAACAGATCGGATATGATGGGTAACGGATATTTGTCGTTTATTGTCAGTTCGTTAAGTTTTCTATAATCCACGACTTAGCGCCATTTCTGTCTCCGGAGGCGTCGAGTTTTTTTGGGACAACCCATACAGGGGAAGACCAGGGAGAGTTTGAGGGATGAATGATGCCCTGTTCTAATATTTTCGAAACTTGGTTACGAACTTCCTCTTTGTGAATTTGGGGGTAGCGGTACGATTTTTATATGGGTTTGGCGTCGTTCGTGTCGATGGAATGTTTAATTTCGTTCGTGAAACTAAGATGGTTGCCTTCTAAGTAGAAAATGTCGGAAAAGTCAATGCAAAGTTGTTGTATTAGTTCGGCCTCTTCCTCGTTAAGGTGTTCAAGTCGGAGTTGATTGTTAAATTCCGTTTTTCTATCGATATTAGAATTGGTTGCGAACGAGATTTCCTCCCAATGATTTACAGAGAAATTTTCAATGGGTTCCAATATGATTTTGTCGAAATTTATAGTTTTTGGACAGGCATTAGCGTTTAAGGTGGATGTGAAAAATTCGCCTTTGTCGTTAACTTGGACTCGAGCATTCGAGAGTCTCACATTTTTTAGGACAGTAGTAGTTAGAATAGTGTCCGTATTGCGTGAGTCACATTTAAGTTTGCAAATCCGTTCTGTTCGCGGTTCGATAGTAATCGTGTTTGAAGTTGTTGGGTTAATTTTTGGAGATTGCTTGTTTGAAGATATTGTTTCGTCGGTTACTTTCATAAGTGGAATAGTTTTAAAGTTAGTAATAAGAAGTTCTTTGTTAAAGTCAATCACACAATTGTAATGCTCTAAAAAGTCAGAACCTAGTAGATCATCGAATTCAATGTCTAAGTTACAGATGTAAACTTTGTGTGGATCGTTAAGATTAAATGGGACTAAGGTCGATTCGTTAATCAGGATTTTTTGATAGTGATACCTTGTATCACAATATTTTCTGGGTATCGGTGTCGAAATTTTTCACAAGTGTTTGGTTTAAAAATTGATAAACCGGCACCTGTGTCAATTAACAGTTTATACGTATTAGTGGCGTCGTTGATGTTGCAAAGGTTCTTAGAATTTACCGAAGGTCTGGGGCTTATAGGAAAGCTTGTTCCGGAAAATTCAGGTTGGGGTTGAAGTCGTCGTAAACTCATTGTTTCGAACTGGGTTTGAAGATTGCAGATCTGTCTATTGCGTGGTTTGTCCACTGTGAGTACCTCTTGAAAATTTTGTCGTCGATCTTCGGGTAATTCAGAAGGGTATTCAGGGTAATTCCTTTCAAAAGTTTCAGGATAGTCATTTTGAGAGTATTCGAAATCTGTATTTTGGGCGTCTAAATAAGAATAATCGTCTTGGTAGTATGAATTTGTATAAGGATCATCGTTCAATTGTTCAAAGGATTGTAGAACTCATCTTGGTTGAAGTAGTGAGTTCTTTGTTGTTGGTTTCTGTAAAAATTGGGATTTGGTAGAGATGGATTAGGACTTTGATATTTTCCACTGGCAGAAGGACGATTTTGTTGTGCGGGATACCTATTGGGATCAATATTGGGCCTAGTTTGATTAGCCGATTGATAAGAAGGATTCGGTCTAAATTGTTGCGGATTGTTATTTTTCAAGTTTTAGTGTGGTTGTTAGTTTGGTTGTTGTTGTCGTTGTCGCGTTAGGCATTCGTTATACAAATGTCCGGTGCGTTTGCAAAACGAACACTGTTTTACAAAAGTTTGAGGAGGTGGTCGTCTTTGTGGTTGATGTTGTTGAGGGTTCCGTACATTTGAGAATTTTTGATTCTCCAAGTGACAAAGTTGGAGTTCTCTTTTTATTTGGGAAACTGCGGTAATTATATCAGGAGGGTTACTAGCGCGAATAATTTGGCCTATTTCGGTTCAAGTCCGGTCAAAAGATTATTTAGAGCCATGGAATCTATAAGACAAGTTTGCGCGTCTTTTTCTTTGGTTGTTAGATTCTGTTTGTTAATAGCCACGTGCATTTTTGCCTTGTGGCTTTGTAGTCTCGACGACAAAGTTAGTGAGGATTCAGTTGGTAGTTGTCGCATTCTTTGTAAATCCTGGATTAAAGCGGACAATTCGCGTGAGTCACCGAAATGGTTTTCTAAAAGTGTGTTTATTTCATCCCAAGTCGACGCATTTCTTGAATTAACTAGCTCGGCTACACGGCCTCTTAGCTTGTTTTTAATGTGCAACACTAAAAAAGTTATTTGATTTGCGACAGCCATATTTTGTGCTGTCGAACAGGAGCTGATGAAAGTATTTAAGAAGATTGGATTGCCGTCATATTCGGGGATTATAGCAAAAATTTCCGCAAGTTTGTATGGTTCTACTGTACCTTGACGTGTTTCAACCATATTTACAAATATTGTAAACCAGTTTATATAAACAAATAGATCAAATTAAATATGAAATAGAAAAATCAGTGTATGTGTATTTTTTTTTTGTAGGTAAAATTGTTATAGAAATAATAATCAGGTCAACATAAATGTAATAAAATGAAGGTAAAAGGTAAATGCAATAAATTAAATGAGATATATTTTCAGTATTAGAAACAATTAAAATAATATCGAACACAAAACACAGAAGGCCTCTAAGTGTTTAAGTATATGTTTCAAGAATTGTTTTAAAATAATAGAGATGAATGTGGGTGAATATTAAATGATAGAACTATATGTTCAAGATACATAAAAATCGTCGAGAATGGGCCACTAATATATAATAGTGGTATCTACTTTTAACAATAATCCCTTGCATCTAAGACTAGAGCGTTTTGTACAGAAATTGATTAAATTCTTGAATGGACAAAAATTTTTAAAATTTCAACTCCAAAATGTCATTCTCACCTGTTCTTCTGATAAAGGCATATTCGCAATCAGTATAATACTGACTTTCAAAAGTTATGCACCCCGTAGGTAAAGGTACCTATATCGTTAATGTTTTAAAGAATTTTAAATGTCAGTGTTCAATCTTAACAAAAAGAAAGAATAAAAAATGTTTTAAATAAATTTTATGTCATAGATATAAATGTATAACAATTATATTAAAACAATTCTGCAAATTAATGAATCATTTTAAATATTTTTTTTCTCCAAGATAACTATGCAAAGCAAATTAATGTTGAGTATTGGAACTTCTGCTTCTTATAACAGCATCTATACGTCTGGTTATCCCTTTAATCTCCTTTTAGGTGTTGCGATTTCTTTATCAGTGAGTATATATTAGTGATGTGCCGGATATCCGTATCTGTATCCGTATCCGTGGATACCCGAGGGAGACGAAAAATCCGTATCCGTATTCGTTAGTTTTTGGCGGATCTTTTACAGATATTTTACCTAATTAATTTTTAATTCATAGGTCAAATTTTATATATAGATAGCAATGAAAAATTGTTAAATGAAAATCGTATTTGAACCTTTGTAGTGCAAACATTTATCGTAGTGAAGTACTATACCGATAGTACATAACTCAAAATTACTAAATCAACTATCTTTATAATGAGATCTATCACACATGTTGGTAATAAGCTTATTAAAATGATATATTTAAACATTTATTATATATAATATAAAATATTATTTGAAATATCTTTATGAAATAAATTGGGTTAAATCTTCCTATTAAGCTTAATAAAATTACAAGATATTTAACTTATATAGATCACTTTTACAATGAGAATAAAACTTAATTCTTCGTAATAATTCAAATTCTAATTAAGTAAATTACTACTTCGTGACAGTAAAGTGTTGACATTAAATTCAAAACATAATGACAATTAGAGAAACTTAAAAAAAAGTTTAAAAGTCATAATTAAAATTAAGTAATGCAAAAAGAGCATCTTGGCAGCTTTGTCCCCCAAAAGGCTGTTACGATGTGGTTCATAAACAATTCCTTCTGCACTAAAAAATTGCTCACTTGAACGCTTGTCACCGATGATGATAAATATGTGCGAGCGATGTGTCTGAGACCTCCAAGTGACTACTTGTCCAGTCTATAACTATCATACTTTAATGTCTTTGATTATGAGAATTAACTCTTATAAAGGTCAAAAATGTTTGCCCATAACAGATTGTCTCTTTCCAAAGGTTTATGTGCAATATTTACAGCCGCGTATTCTAAAAAAGTTAAGATATCCGTATTCGTATCCGCGGATCTTGGGACCAAATATCCGTATTCAGATCCGTATCCGCAGATAAATAATTTTAATGATCCGGCAATTCACTAGTATATATATATATATATATATATATATATATATTTGTTTTTAAGTTTTCGCGGGCACTAAATGTTTTAGTTGGTTTCCGGGAATTCATCCGCGTAGTTGATAACTGATCCCTGCCGGAATCGATGGTAAAATGACGACGTTTCGGCAGAGTCACATCTGCCCTCTTCAGGTTTTAACGCATGGATTAAATCAATAAAAACATAAAAAATCAATAACGTGATGATTGTAATAGTACAAACGTTAATACTCCTGGCATAAGACTGTTCTGGAGAAGCTGAGGACTGGTTAGCTGTAATGTTGCGTGTACCGGGTTCTCGCTGCCACAGTTATTGTCTCGGTCGGGAAGTTCTTGTCCACAAGGATTTGGAAATCGACACAACTAGTAAGTGTACACGTGTTCTAGCTGTGTTGGGCAATCCTACTGACTGCGCCAATTTTATATCTTGTAAATCACTTTTGAGTTTTTAAAAAAATTATTTATTGAAATACAAAAATTATAACTTAAAATAAAACATTAAATGAAGAAATATTTATATCCGGGAATACATTCGTTCGTTATATTGATTCATGTTTGAATCCTGCAGACGTTTCGCCAAGCTCTCACTAGGCATTCTCAATCCGTTTTTTCGGTGAACTGAGAGGTGATCTATCTGAGCTTTTTATTTTACATGCCTCCGTCGGAGGTTATATCGCGCCGGATTGGTCTTTGCTGCCCTGTCGGGTGTCTCACTTGTTGACGGGTTTGTATTTTGCGTGGCTAATTCTGTTTTATTTTGATGTTGAATAATTGTCTTCCATGTGTTAGAAAAGTGCAGGGCGTCACTGTTTTGTTTAGATGTCCACTTTTCTCGATTTCAATGGCTTCTCGTTTTAGTCTGGTTTTGTAATGAGTTGTTTGTGAGATCGGTTTGCAACTATCGAAATTGATTTTATGGTCCGGTTGGTGTTGGAACAGGACCGATGTTGTCTATTTATTTGTGACATCTAATCTGTGCTCATCTAAACGGTCTGAAATTCTCCTGTTCGTTTGTCCGACGTATACCTTGTCGCACGTTCCACAAGTTATACTATATACCCCTTGGTTTTCAAGTTTAACTTTTGATTTGGGATTTCCTAAACTTGTGCCTATAGTCTGGTGCGGTTTGTATGCTGTCGCTATGTCATGCCTTCGAAGAATTCGGCCAATTCTGTCCGTTGTCCCCTTTGATGTATGGTAAGACTACTTTTGGATTTTCGGTCATCGTTTGGTTTTGGCTCAAGGTGTTGTTGTGCTATTGCCTTTTTGATTGTGTGATTCGTGTATCCGTTTTGTCGTAGAGCGGTAGTTATCTGTTTTAGTCCGTGTGTTTTGTTATTGTCGTCGGTCAGTCGTATGGATCTGGAAACTAGCGTGTTGACAACTCCCTGTATGAGAAGGGTGGTGTTAGGATTTGTAGTTTAAGTATATGTTCGTGTTTGTTCGCTTTCTATATACGGTGTGGTCGAAGTGCCCATTCTGGGGGTTTTTTCTTACAAGGACGTCAAGAAAAGGCAGCTGGTTGTTTCCCTCAAGTTCTACTGTAAATTGAATCCTGGGGTGTATGGAGTTTAGGTGTTCCAGAAACTTAAAAAGTTCTTGTTTGCCGAAAGAACATAAACAAATACATCATCGAGGTATCTTAGCGATAACTTTGGCTTCAGGTTTGCTGTCTATAGTGTTTTTTTCTCGAAATAGATCATGAAGAGGTTTGTCACCGCTGGTGATAGTGGGGACCCCATTGCTGCTCCGTCGGTTTGTTTATATATACGGTTGTCACACATAAAATAGGCACTTTTGAGGGAGGTCTTCATTCTCAGATATTTGTTGAAGTGCTTCTTCTACTGGTATGCTTGGATATAAGCTCTTCATCGAAACTAGCTATGATATCTTCTGGTTTTATGGAAATACTAGTGAGAATGCGCGTGAAGTGTTCCGAGTATTTAATGTAAGAATCTACTTTTCCACAATTGGTTGTATGGTGCTGGCTAGATATTTTTCCAAGTTGTATACTGGCGAGTTAAAAGCACTAACTATAGGTCGAAGTGGGACTCCGTCTTTATGGATTTTGGGCAAACCGTAGAGATCATCTCCAATGTCGAAACAAGCCTCACAAATTTATATAAAAAAAACGGCAGAGCAGATAAGGCAAAACGTCGCCCAAGTCATCAGATCCGCCAAACCACCTCAACCAAATCTCAGCCGACAGGAAATGAAAGCCCTCAAAGAATCAAAAATATCACCATACTACCTGCTGATAAAGGAAACTCCACCGTCGTAATGAACACTACAGACTACCAGGACAAAATGAAGCAACTTCTCGACAATGACTCAAGTTACAAACCATCATCCAGAGATCCGACCACCTACCTAGAAAAAACAACGACATCCAAAATTAAAGATGCACCCATAAAAGAAGAACTACAGAAAAAACTGATACCCAGAGAAAAGTCAAGTCGGTGCCCAAAGTTCTACGGTTTGCCCATAATCCATAAAGACGGAGTCCCACTTCGACCTATAGTTAGTGCTTTCAACTTGGAAAAATATCTAGCCAGCACCATACAACCAATTGTGGAAAAAGCAGATTCTTACATTAAAAACTCGGAACACTTCACGCGCATTCTCAACAGTATTTCCATAGAACCAGAAGATATCATACCTAGTTTCGATGTTAAGAGCTTATATCCAAGCATACCAGTAGAAGAAGCACTGAAACAAATATCTAAGAATGAAGACCTCCCACAATTCATAATAAATTTGTCACGACACTGCCTCAAAAGTGCATATTTTATGTATGACAACCGCATATATAAACAAACCGACGGAGCAGCAATGGGGTCCCCATTATCACCAGCGGTGGCAAACCTCTTCATGACTTATGAAAGAAAAAGGCTCTCCAGACAGCAAACCTGAAGTCAAAGTTATGGCTAAGATACGTCGATGATGTATTTGTCATATGGTCTTTCGGCAAACAAGAACTTCTTAAGTTTCTGGAACACCTAAACTCCATACACCCCAGGATTCAATTTACAGTAGAGCTTGAGGAAAACAACCAGCTGCCTTTTCTTGACGTCCTCGTAAGAAAAAACCCCCAGAATGGGCACTTCGAGCACACCGTATATAGAAAGCCAACACACACGAACAGATACTTAAACTATAAATCCCATCACCACTCTTCTCAAATACAGGGAGATAACAATAACAAAACACACGAATTAAAACAGATAACTACCGCTCTACGACAAAACGGATACACAAACCACACAATCAAATAGGCAATAGCACAACAACACCTTGAGCCAAAACCAAACGATGACCTTACCGAAAAACCAAAAGTAGTCTTACCATAAATCAAAGGGACAACGGACAGAATTGGCCGAATTCTTCGAAGGCATGACATAGCGACAGCATACAAACCGCACCAGACTACAGGCACAAGTTTAGGAAATCCCAAATCAAAAGTTAAACTTGAAAACCAAGGGGTATATAGTATAACTTGTGGAACGTGCGACAAGGTATACGTCGGACAAACGAACAGGATAATTTCAGCCCGTTTAGATGAACACACATTAGCTGTCAAAAATAAACAGACAACATCGGCCCTGCTCCAACACCAACAACAATCGGGCCATAAAATAAATATCGATAGTTTCAAACAGATCGCACAAACAACTCATTACAAAACCAGATTAATACGAGAACCCATTGAAATCGAGAAAAGTGGACATCTAAACAAAAGAGATGACGCCCTGCACCGTTCTAACACATAGAAGACAATTATTTAACATCAAAATAAAACAGAATTAGCCATGCAAAATACAAACCCGTCAACAAGTGAGACACTCGACACTGCAGCAAAGACCAATCAGAGGCGATATAACCTCCGACGGAGGCATGTAAAATAAAAAGCTCAGATAGATCACCAGAGGGGGCGCAAGAAGTAAACTTAATGTGGGCAAAATACATTTCGCGAGGCCCTCTGATGGTGCAAGAAGAAGGGACTATAAAATCAAAAATCATTTGAAATTAAGATTCGAGGCCCTTTGCCCCGCAGGGCCGTGGCCGGTGCGAGGCCATTAGCCCCGCGAGGCCATGGGCGGTGGCCCACACCGCCCACGCCTTACGCCGCCTCTGTAGATCACCTCTCAGTTCACCGTAACAACACATTGAGAATGCCAAGTGAAACCTCGGCGAAACGTCTGCAGGATTCAAACATGAATCAATATAACGGACGGATGTATTCCCGGATAAATATTCCTACATATTGTACCATCCGTGAAGCCTACGACTATATATATATATATATATATATATATATATATATATATATATATGTACCTGGTGTACGTATGCACGATTTTAGATTTGCTTGGCACCGATGTCAAAAATATACAAGATAGGTAGGTAATTAATTTGTACAGAACCTTTTAATGTTTGATTTTTTTTACTTTGGGTGTTGTTACCTAACAACAGTGATTGTGTTATATATTTTAGTTATACCTGGAAGTCGGTTAATATTTTTACAGAAGTTTTATATATACCTATAAATCGACCTGAAAATACTTTTATTTGATTCAATGAGGACATATGCATGCAAAATGATACCTACCCTAATCGAAAATTTTCTAGTATTAAAATTTTCTGCCTTTTCTGCCTCAAAAATAGTGTTCAATCCCTTGAATACTGCATGACTCCATGGATCTTTAATCCTACAGCCAAAACGATGATATGACCAAAGTTTAATGAGTAAATGAATCTTATACTGTACTAAATTAGGACCTTTAGAAAAGAACATAGTAAAACATTCAATAAATTCAAATGATTACTTGCCTACATAATTTATGTAGTAGAACAGTAAATTGAATAATTATAGACAAATATAATATCTGTAAAAGTACAAAAACGAAAAAAAAAAAATTGGGATGCTCATGAGCAAACACATTATGGCAGCCACCGTTTCTTGTCTCTGGACTATCAGCAGACAGTTTGACAGTTGGCGTGGTATTTATATTAAAGAAAGAATCAAAGCTTGGACAAATTTCAACATTTATATAGTTGTATATGAATTATAAATTCCTTATTACAATCATCTAGTTAAAAATAATGTGTACATAAAAATACCTATATAAAAAAACGTATATATTTTTCAATGTGAAAAATATTGTGAATTGAATGTAAGTTCGAACGCAGTAGTAAACTCAGGGGGAATGGGAGCATTGTAAACTCGACGTAAATCAATAGCCCTGGAAAGAAAGTTTTATGAGAAAACCTTCTAAGCCGTAAAGTTGAGATTATTACCAGTTATTTACCTCGTAAAAATGAAACTTTATGCCGAGTTTAAAAATTTCAAGGTTTTTTAAACAATAACTATGAACGACTGAAAAATGCGTATTTTTTCAGTTTTCTCCAAATAACTCCATAACAAATTATGCAATCGGCTAGATGTACCTATAATTTAGTAGCTATTGAAAATACGTATAAAATGAACTTACTGTTGACACTAGAATTTTTCATTCAGTTGCTGGAAAGTTACAAAAACTGCCAAAAATGCGATTTTGCAAATTTAAATACCTCGTTTAATTAATTAAGGACTAAAAATTTGTTAACAACAGTTTTCATGTGTTATCCTATATAGATTCTTCAAGAAAAGCTAACCTAATGCCTGTGGATTTTTTTGTAATTAAAAAGTTCCCTAGTGTAGAAGTAATATCTACATACTGATCAATCATTATTTCTGTTTACAAACATCTGTATTGTGTATACTTGTCTGGTGTTTCAATAATTGCCAGTATCATCTTAATAACATCAAAAGAGATTGAAGTTTGAGTCTGTATTTGGAGTTGAAACATTCGTGCAAAAGATAAGGGTACACACACCACACATACAATAAACTTTATGTACTAATAGCCACATCCTTAATTTAATGATGATACGAATTTATGAAGCATTAATCGATGTCTTTTTAATATATTGTTATAAAAATTTATCCAGTCCGTCCCTGGCTTCATTTCGATGAGACATCAATCGCTGGGTTAATAAAAAGTTAGAACTGGAATTTTCGAAATGGCGCCAAACAGTATTTTCGACGCTGCGCAGAAAAATGTAGTACCATCGAGAACGACAATCTAGGCTATATAAAGAGACATTAATTTCAGGAGTTAGTTTAGTTTTAGTGCGTTCAGCTTATTTTGTTGTTATAATTTCGATGTAAATAATATTAGAAACAGCTGTTGGAAATATTTGATGTTTTACGTGTAAATAAAAGTTTCTAGAAAGTGAATATTTGTTTTTAAAATTAGTTAATTGAACCCACGGAGTTTATAACAATATGATGTTTCTTTCAGCTCAGGATAAATTTAACAAATATTACTGACTTTCCTCGTTTTGAACATAGAGGCCTTCTTGTCGATACCTCAAGGCACTTTGTACCGGTAAATATATTATTGGAAAATTTAGATGCGATGGCGTATAATAAAATGAATATTTTCCACTGGCATATTGTTGACGATGAAAGTTTTCCTTACGTAAGCAGGAAATTTCCAGAATTAAGGTGAGTTCAGATAAAAACATATATATTTCAGTGTTACTAGTAACATGTATTTCTTTCAATTTAAATGACAAAAAGTCCATTATAAAGCAGCCACTTTAATGGAATTAGAAACCTAATTACGTAGTTTTTATCTAAAGTTATTTTTATTAACAACACATCATCATTATAGATGATTCTTGAATGATTGAAGAAGTAAATTATTCTTTTCAATACGCATAATAATGAGTTTCCATACAGATTTTTGTCCGTATAGACTTCAGAAAATGTCAACAAAAGTCTGTGCGAACTTTAGTTTGAACTTTTATGTTTATTATCAGTATTAGCCCAGGAGGTACGTTTTGTTTCAAATAACTATCCAAATGAATAAATTGTTATAAGAATTAAGGACATTGGCCTTTTTTGTGCCTGGACTACTGTTTAAGTGGCTTGAAGTTGTTTTATGAATAACACGAAATACCTGTAGAGCATTAAATTACATTGTTTAACACAGCTTGGATCCGTTTTTGAATTAAAGGTGAAGTTTAGATTTAACTTAGTAACAATATTTTGTTTCACCCGCCAAGAACAAATATCTCATTAAGAAGTATGGTTTATTTAACTTTATTAATTATTTTTTTGTAAGTTAAAGATTTACTTTTAATATTGTTTATACATTTTTTACGATTATATTTTAGTTTTTTATTTTGAAGTGTTATTCAGTATAAAAAATAAATTGTAATTTAATGTTAATAAAGGATGTACAGAGGTTTTTAGAAGAGAAACTTTTTGTGGTCTCTTCTCTTTGGTTGTATTTACATCTAGCTTATGATGTTGTGCACTCTGGCGGTATTTCAGTCTCTATTTCCTCTACCTATAGGCTGTTAGCAAGTGAATTGATTTTTGTTCTAAAACATACACTTCTTTCATCTTTGAGTTTGTTATTGTAAAATGCTCCTCGAGTAATATTCTTTTCTCAGTCTCCACTATCACTATTTACTATTATTCTGACACTTTACTGCGCACCGTTCATTTTCTAATGTTTGCCGTTAACTAAAAAATTCTTATTTAATTGAATATGTTTGGGTTTACGCGTTCCATTATTTAACCATTAAATTCAGCAATTTAGTAGCTGATCAGGCGTTCTGTTAGTCTTAATAATATTGCTATTCTCGTTAATTCTTCTGTAAGCCACAATATTTCAAAATATCTGGAGTTATTTTTATATTTGAAAAATAACTGATTTCAATTCCTCACTGTCTAAGTACTTCTTGGGAAATAACACCACAGTTAAGAAAATTGCTGTATATTCCAAACGTTTCGGGGTCTAGCTCAGACCCCGTTGTCAATGGTTAAGAAACCTGGATAAAAAAGGCTAAAATGTAAATTAAAATATTTGACAATATGTATTATTTGATTTCCTCAGTTTACGAAGTTAATAAATATCTTATAAAAAGAGACAAATCATATTTCACTCAAATATAATGTAATGTTTATTTCTTTGATCTTATGAAAGTTTTTGTGGTTTTAGCGAGAAAGGTGCATATACATCATTTTTAATATACAGTGTTGCTGATGTTCAAAGAGTCATTGAATATGCTCGAGTTAGAGGCATTCGCGTGATACCCGAATTTGATAGCCCAGGTATGTATATATTATAAATTAAATGTTTGTATTTATCAATGGCTTATTTACTACCACTTTGGAGATAGGTATCTAATTTGAATTGACTTCAGTGATTTTAATACAATTGATATTCCCCATGATAATCAGGGATATCGTATCAACTGTAAAAATGTTTTCGATTTTTCTATAGGATAAGTATAAAAAATGCAGTTTTGTTATTAAGACGATAATTTTTCACATCAATTATGAATTTTTCATGTCAGTTATATTAGGTAACCTAAGTAATTCTTATATTAAACTAGACAACGATAAATTAATTTAACAAAACTGTTTCATGTTTGAAATAGAACATTTTATCCCTGAAATCATTTCCGAAGACGAATTAAATAAAAATATTATAACGTTCCATATTTTTAGAAAATATAATACTTACAAATACACACATTTTAGTGGCATCAATGAGGTTTTTTTGCTCCGAACAGAAAACAGCTCCAATTTTGGGGTTATATATACAGGGTTTTCATTTCAAAACCCAAAATAACTTTTACCACATATTTAAAAGAAAAAGACAAAAAAAATACATTAATTCATACTTACCGGGGGACACATGATACATGTGTCTGTTATCCTGCAGTTTCAACCCCTAAGCGGCGGTGAATATCACTTCTACAAATACAAATGGGTATCATGTGATACCTCTTTTTAAAGGTATCTTTTTCCCGATCTTTTGACACATCATTTTCATAAATTACAAGAAACTGGAAGTGTGTGCAATAAAATTGTTAAGAATCATAGAATTTTAATTGCCATAGTCCTGAAATATCAATGCTAAAAGTATCCAAGTTAACAAATATTTCCGTCGGCTCTGTGCATAAAACGTTACGCCTAAATAAATTATTTCCCTACCAGATACAGCTTTTACAACAGCTTGCTGAGGATGATTATGACAGAATTAATAACTCAAAGGGCAATTGCAGACCCTAATTTTATTAAAAATATTTGTATTTTTGACGAAGCGGAATTTTTTTAAAATGGATTTGTCAACATAATTGTAGATACTGGGACAATGCCAATCCACAAGTTTTTCGGGAAGTGCACAACGAATATCCTCAGAAAATCAAAGAAATGGGCCGGAATCCCGGAAATGAAATTATTGGTCCTTTATTCGTGGAAGAACATTTAACTGGGGAATTGTATTTGGACTTATTAGAAAATGTGATAAATCCCCTTATAACCGAATATTTAGAAAACCAAATATATCAAGATGGAAGTAGGTTGCTTGACAAAGAAAACCTATTTTTTCAACAGGACGAAGCACCTTCAAATTATGCCTTGCCTGTACGAAATTGGCTTAATTAGACATTTCCAGATAAATGTATTGGAAGAAGAAGCGCTATAGAATGGCCAGCAAGATCACCCAACCTAACGCCCCTTCACTTTTTTTATGGAGACATCTAAAAACTTGGTGTACAAAACTCAAAGCGTTATTCATGAACTTAGATGTAGAATAGTGGAGGGGTGTGAGCGGATTACACTAGAGATGCTTCAAAAAGTGCTGGAGAAATTCGAGCTACGACTTTACCATTGTAAAAACACAGTTTTGCACCCTAACACCTAAACTTTATTTTAAACACTCAACGCCATTTCAACAGCTCTAAGTAATACTCTCTTCGAGGTGTCATTCCTTTGTACGCAAGACAATATATATAATATATATTGTTTTTGGTTAGGGAACCCTCATCAGTTGCGCTTCCCACAATTGAATGTCCTCTCGAACACTTCTTTATGTATTTGATACATTTTGTTCGCGTCTTCAAGCTCTAAGTAAACCAATTTACTCCTTGATGATGACAGTTAGATGTTGAAACGGCGTTGAATGTTTAAAATAAAGTTTAAAATAAGTTTGGTGTTAGGGTGCAAAACCGTGTTTTTACATTTGTGACACACCAAAGGTTCCACAGCATTTCATTTACCATTGTCTTACCAACAATGGCGGACATTTGGAACATCTAATTTAAATTCAAGGTAATTCTAACGCTAATACAATATTAATAAGCAAATACAATGTAAAAGATAATTATTTTAATTTGAATGATACCCCTTTGTATTTAAACTTGTAGAAGTAATATTCACCCCCACTTAGTGGTTAAAACTGGAGGGTGACGGTTTCCTGTAAAATGTGTCCCCACTTAAATTTAAATTAAGCTGTTTTTTTGTCTTTTTCAAGGTCACAAAGGACGGATTCCAAACAGTACAAGCATAATTTATTATTAAATGGTTGGAATTTTGAGAACAAAAAGTTTAATTTTTAACAAAGAATTATCATTGTCATACAAACATTATAATTTTTAATGAACTATTCATTAGGACATACTAGATCTTGGGGTGTAGCATTCAGAGAACTTCTCACGGAATGTTATGACAGCTCTGGACAGAAAACAGGACAATTAGGCCCTATGGACCCCACAAAAAATTTTACTTATCAGTTTTTAGATGATCTGTTTCAAGAAATTTCTCAGGTATTTGCAGATGAATATATTCACCTTGGTGGAGATGAAGTTGAATACGAATGTTGGTATGTATACACACATATACACACTAATTGGGTATTTAACTAAATTCTAAAACTAATTAATTTTTATGATTATTATAAGTAAGTTTTATTAAGAAATACCAATTAATTCACATTCAAAATAACAAAAGTTATGTGCCCGCTTATGCACAATATAGATTCAACGCTAAAAAATTAATCTAAGAAAACTTTAGATTTCAAGGTAGTTTTCACATAGCCATGAACAAAATTCTAACCGTTTCTTTTCATCTCCAGATTCGTGTATATGCTACAGCTTTAGCTTGAAAGATTTCATTTTGTTTTCCTTAAAAATTATTTACAACTGCGATATTTGTGCACGTTTCCTTAAAGATAATTTTGGGTTATTTAAAACGAAACCTGTTGAAAATAATGTAACTGCGTCATTTTCGTTGTAAGTTTTCTTAGATTTCTTCACATCCATCACCGACCCACTTTCATGGAATTTTATAAATAATTTTCGCAAAGCTCCTGTCGACACAAGCGTATTAGGAAATGTTTCATGGAATAGAGCTATAGCGTATTATTATAAAATTGATATTCACCCCGGCTGGAGATATCTAAATTAGTCATTCCGATGAAAATAAAACATTGACTGCCTGGCATAATAAAAAAAACATCACAATCCAGAACCTTCCAGTCAGCAAAAGCGTGTTAGCATCGAAAGCTGAGCGAACAATGAAATACCTGCCTAGAACTACGAGAAAAATCCATGTGGATTATAAATTGGACAGGTGTACATTTCACAGTTTAGTTTACCTTATATAGTCATCTTATTATTTTGATGTAAATGGTTTTTGGAATCAGCTGTTGTAAATATTGGATTTTTATGTGCAAATAAAATACAAGAAAGTGAAAGTGGATATCAGTTTTTAAAAGTTGATTTGAACTCACGAAGTATATTGTAAGTGCAGGATTTAGTGAAGCTCACATCGTAAATTGATTTATGACTATAACTCGAAGATGACAGAAATGGACGAATCAAGCAAACAAATATTCAAACAGGTTACGGATGGACTAGAGGAAATAAAAGACGACATAAAGATCTTAAAAAGTAATGTAATGTAAAAGATTTGCAGGGAGGGAAATACCAGCACACCGTGAGTACCAAGAGTTCCTTTAGTAAACCACCCACATTTGATGGTAATTCATCTTGGCCTCTGTGCAAACGGCAATTGGAAGTCGTGGCTGCAGTGAACACGTGGGACAACAAACAACGCACATGTCCAGGGATCGTCAACCAGTCAGCATAATGGGACGAATGCTGACTAACCCTCCACCAGCCCCCAAAACATTATCCGTTCGGGGATTTTGCCGAGAAAGCAGCAGCCTAGTCATTAGAGGTACCATGAATGGCCGCGCAGTTACTATCACCATTGACACCGCTGTGTTCATTGCCACGTCCAGAGTTCTGAGGTCATTCAACTCAGAACAGTCACCGGAGAGTCCATGTCAATACAGGGTGAGGCAGATGTCATGCTACAGATAGGGGACAACATAATCCGACATAGGGTCCTGGTATTGGAGAATATTGAGGACGACTTTATACTGGATATGGACCTAATCAGCCAGCATGGATTTATATTCGACCCGAGATATGATGTTCTCCGATTTCTAAATAAAGAATTTGTATCGACACGGCCCGTCAACAGCTCAGCGACGTCCATAAAAATTATAGCAAATTCTTCAACCAGAATTCCCGATCGAACAGAACAAATTATTCAAGGGCAGCTAGAAGAAATCCTAGGAGCTGCGTTGGAAGAGTGGAGCCCTTACCTTCAGCTCATGACTACTTAGTTGGACGGGCTATAGTTAAACCGGAAGAGACATACCCATGAATATGTCCAACAACGAGATCAGAATTGCCAGTGGTCAAGAGATAGCTTGTTTCGAGTCAGTAGAAACCCTCATCAATTGCGAAGAAGTGTACCAGACATCGGTGAAGGAGGCAGGGACCAGTAAAGAGTTTCTACAATGAGACACCTTACAGTAGAGGAACAGAAGAAGGCCAAGCAATTTATCGCAAATCACAGTCAAGATGGAACCACCGGTCGTACAAACATCATCCAGCACCCAATAGATACCGGAAGGCTCAACCCATTCAGAATACCACCTAGGCGACTCCCATTGGGGCAACAACAGGCAGTCGAGGAAAACATAGAGTCCATTTTACAAAATGGAGTTATAGAGCCATCCATCAAACCATGGTCTGCTCCAGTCGTGTTAGTCAAAAAAAAAAGATGGAACCACCCGATTTTGCGGGGATTATAGAAACTTGAATGACGTTACGAAGAAAGATACTATCCACTACCCCAAATTGATGACACTCTAACCACAATAGCAGGGTCCCTTTGGTTCTCCACACTAGACCTAAAGAGTGGATATTGGTAGATTAGACTAGACGTAAAAGGGCAGAGATAAGACAGCGTTCTTCACCAGTAAAGCGCTGTTTCAGTTCACGGTCATGCCGTATGGGTAAAGTAATGCTCCCGCTACATTCGAGAGGCTAATGGAGTATGTAGTGAGTGGGTTGACGTGGAGAAAATGTTTAGTATACCTCGACGACATTCTGGTCATGGGTCATACATTCGACGACCATCTGAAGAACCTGTATTTTCCAGAATTAAGAATGCCAACCTAAAACTCAGCCCGAAACCAGACCACTCAGAAAGAGACCTTCCGTTGGAATCAGGATTGCGAAGGATAATTCAGGCGATTGAAGGCGGCACTATGTTCTAGCCCAATCCTAGCATTTCCTACAAAGTCCGGCAAGTTCATCTTAGACACCGACGCCAGCAACACAGGTTTAAGGGCCGTCCTATCCCAGGTGCAAGATGGGGAAGAGAGGGTGATCGAGTACTACAATCGTATTCTCGAAACCGGAAAGAAATTATTGTGTCACCAGAAAAAAACTTCTCGCAATAATAAGGGCTGTAGACCATTTCCACAAATAACTCTATGGTCGCCATTTATTAATCAGAACAGATTACACGGCCCTCAAATGGCTGTTGGACATGAAGACACCGGAAGGACAACTGGCCAGGTGGATAGAAAAATTACAGCAATACGATTTCAAGGTTGAACTGTTGCCCTGTCAAGAAGACCATGTAGGGTATAATATGGACATTGTCTGAAGACGGAAGAGCGAGAGGGTATCTCCATCCGACAGATCCGAGTACAGGCCAATGAAGACTGGACAACGGAACAGGGCATACAGGACCAAATGGCTGATCCAGACATTGAACCAATCCTGTCACTTAAAAAAAGGGGCACGATGGGACAAGGGAACTAGATACTCTGGTGTCCTGAAATCAATCGTTATGGGCCCAATGGGACTCTCTGAGTGTAGAGAATGGAATGCTCAAGAGAATTTGTTAAAGCACTGACGGCCAAGAAACCAAGTCCCAACTGGTAGCCCCAAAGAAGAAGGTATCAGCCATCCTGACCAAAGTACATGATGGGATAACCGGAGGTCATCTAGGCATGGTCTGTACGATGTTGGGAGTCAGGAAAATGAGAACTACACTATTGCATCCACAGTCAGGCGGAATAGTGGAAATATCCAACAGGACCTTGGAACAACACCTATCCAAGGACATCAGCAATAACCAGCGTGGTTGAGATCAGCATATTCCCCTATTCATGTTGGCCTGTCGCTCATCCGTACATAACAGTACAGGTCTGACTCCAGCCAGGGTAGTATTCGGAAAAGAGCTGAGATTACCCTGCGATCTGGCCTTTGCCTCCCCCGAAGAACCGCCCCAAGAAATCAACGTTTATGCCAACCAACTGGCAATACACGAACTAGCCCGAACGCAGATGTACCATGCCACCAACGACCGGATGAAAACAAGATATGTCCTCAAGGCCAATTCAGTATCTTATATAGTCGTGTTTTATTTTGATGTAAATGGTGTTCGGAATCAGCTGTGTTAAATAATGGATTTTTATGTGTAAATAAAGTTCTATAAAGTAAAAGTGAATATCAGTTTTTAAAATTTGATTTGAACCCACGAAGTTTACTGCATTATTGATATGATACATTTCCAATACTATAACACTATTAAATAAATACACTCTTTTCTCATTAACATTTTTGATTTTTTTCGAAATTGAAATTATTGCATAAGATGTTTATGGATAGGTGATAACTATCTGAGACGTATATTATTAGGTTAACGGAAAAGTGGGGAGGTGGGAGGTAATTATGTAGAATTATTTTAAATATTCGAATTGTCATTTCAAAATTTGTTTTTATACTTAATCTTAGTCTATAAACAATTTTGATTTATAACATTTTGGATAAATGTAATAAATAATAGTACTTCTTTCTTGAGGCATTTCTTATTTGTCCTACTTTATTAACACCCTGTACTTCTGATCACAAATTTTTATTTTTATTAAGGATGACTTTCTGTGTAAAATGAAATTTTTATTTTCCTCTTGTGCGGTTCATCCTTGGCACATTATGGTCGATGTTTTCTTCCAGTATACATCCGTTCGTCTATTGAATTCGGCTGAATTCTTGCTTGACGTTTCGCCAAAATCTTATCTGGCATTTTCAAAAGCTACTATCTAACTATGTTCTATGTAACTAAGTGACATAGTAGCTTTTGAAAATGCCAGAAAAGATTTTAGCGAAACGTCAAGCAAGAATTCAGCCGAATTCAACAGATGTACACCGAAAGGAAACTTCGACCAATAGTTCCATCCGTAAAACTATACGAACAAACATATATGCGGCTTTATCAGCAGGAAGAATGAATATGTTCTCCTTATCACGAAGTTGTTTGAATGTATTTCTTTCATTAGACGTTAGGTTAGATTCTGGAAGTTTGCTGTGCGGAGCACTATTGCAATATCCTGACAAGTATCGTCAGCCTCAATATCAGACAGGCCAGCAATAGCAATAGCTACTTCTACCTGGGAAATTATTCATTCCGTAGGACAGTTTTTGGCGTTACTGCGAAATTGAAGCCTTTAGATGCAAAAAGTTGCGTACAGTTGCATGAGGTGCTAAAGTGGTGTTGGGTTTCTGTTGAGTTATGAGTTTTGTCTGTTTATGTTTGTCCAAGTCCTGGAATTTGTCGGTAAAAACGCGATCGAAGGTGTCCCAAGGAATAAGTTTGTAAAGAAAGAATAAGTCTGAAATAGGTTGTGGTTAGTTTGATCAAGTTGTTATCTAAGAATACTCTGAATAGAATTTCATTACAGGGCTGTGTTGAAAATGCTAGACATTGATAGGGAATATGTGTGATCTTTGGTTTGGACGACTTGGGAATGCCATTGTGGGTTCAACATAATTTGATAAAAGTCACACAGAAGGGATTACGAATGAGAAGTTTGCTGTGGGTTTTAGTGATTAGTAATTACTACCCGTAGAGGAATACAAAATATTCTGAGAGGCTCCGTGGTTATAATCATTGCCTGTGGGGGAGAATATAGAACTAACATACATAACAATTCTTTAGACCTGAAAAAATTCCGAACTCAAAGTATTACGAGTATTATGCACTTCGTGGGTTCTAAAGATGGTCAAAAGCAAAACGTGAATGTTAGGAAATACCTATCTTCTGTTAAAATTTGGGGTTGATTGACCGTGTAGTTTTTGAGAAAATGATTTTCAATTTATACATGGGCTCTTATGGGATAACGATGTCTATATTGAATAAACAAGTCATATTACATTTAATAAAAGTTCTGAATCGGTTCAACGGTAATATTACCATAATTTTCCTATAGACGATAGCAGCCGGTAACAATAGCAACGTAGAATTGTATTGTGAACCAAATCTATTGTTATAAAATTTGGTGATCTGGGTTACAGTAGTCTTGAGTTCGGTATTCGGGGTAAGCAGTTATTGGTTCTGAATCGATTCAAATGGTTCTTGCTCTGAAGCAAGGATTTTTAGTTCGATCATACCTTAGAGCAAATATACTTAAAAGCTCTAAGAATTATTTGCGGTTCGACCTGATTTCTAACCCACTCGGCTCTCCGAAGTCTATCGAAGTATATTTGGTTCAGCTTTCGTTTGAATTTGAATTTAGCAGTTGGAGATAAGTGGAAATGGTCAAAATTACTTCAGTAAATTATTTTTAATTTAATGTAGAAGAAATAAAATTGTTCCAATTTTATTACTAATTCCTGTTAGAACTTAAAATAGTATTTTTTCATAGATACTATTTTTAATTAACAGTTTTTTTAGTGATGAGGACTGATAGATTTTTAGAAGTATATAA
Organism: Octodonta nipae; assembly: GCA_034190945.1. NCBI lineage: Eukaryota > Metazoa > Arthropoda > Insecta > Coleoptera > Chrysomelidae > Octodonta > Octodonta nipae. The sequence continues at coordinate 109,719,949 of CM067217.1, forward strand.
TATAGGTACTAGAAGTGTCACAATAAATACAAAAATAATAAATTTTCAAATTAATTGACAGAATTGACAACCAAAATTAAATCATTGAAATGTATGATAATCTTCTTTGATTTGCTGCAAGTTAAGTAACTTATGTTGTTGCCTGGTTTAACATAAATAAAAAATATACTAGATAGGTAGGTAATTAATTTGTACAGAATGAGCACCTATTAATGTTTCAATTTTTTACTTTGTGTGTAGGGACCTAACCACATTGAATGTATTGTTTACTGTATTTACTGTCTAGAGTTATATTTCGTTATAATTATTTTCAACTTTTTAGTAATACTTGTCCGTTACTTTTTTTTAAAAATGTTTTATTCTAAAATACTGTTCTTTGGGTGAAAATATCCTTTGCTATAAATTTTTTTTTTTTTTAATAATACATTTTAAAATTTTCTAAATAGAGACGATTATAAGAATACACATAGATATATCTAGCTACTAGCTTTGTATACCATTACATTTTGAGAACTTTTTTAATTGGAAAAAACTGTTTAGAAACTAATTTAAAAATGCATATAAAATTATATACCAATGCACATAAAGATTAGAATAAAGAGGTTGGGGTAATTTTCAGTTGAAGCAAATGAAATTTTAGTCCAGATAAGTATTTTCTTTAACATCAAAATGCAGTTATATCAGAATTGAATATAGTATATTTTTAAGTGAATGTGAAATTTCAAAAGGGGGCAAATGTTTACTTTATGAAAATAAAGAGGTCCATTTAGTTTCGTTTTCAAAGTCAAATTTTACAGCCGATATAGTAGCTTGCCAAATATTCAAAGACCGATATGTTGGAATTTGGCATTGATTATTTTATATATAATTATGTTATAAAAAACGTATAAATGCACATATAGACTTTATGAAATTAAACAGGTGCATTTCGTTATATTTTTAAAATGTAAAGTTTGAAAGCCCTGCAGCCTGCTACATATTGAATGTCGGATACCTGAAAATGTGAAATAGAATATTTTTTGAAAGAAATGAAACAATAGCAATTTCAAAGAAATGCCCATTTAGGTACATTTTATCAAAATATAGATGTACATTTCATTACATTTACAAAAAGTTTAATTTTTCAGCCCAGATAGATTGCTGAATATTGTATAACAAATACCGAAAAAAAATGAACCTATAAATTTAACACAGAATATTTTTGAAATAAATGCAAACCAAAATTTTAAAGAAATAAATATTTAGATTTTATCAAAATAAAGATGTGCATTTCATTACATTTGCAAAAAGTTTAATTTTACAGCACATGTAGCTTGTTAAATACTGTATAACAAATAGTAAAATATACTCAGATTTTTTGTCGGATGTCGGCTACTTTCAGGGTAGTAATATTTATAAAGTCAGTAATTTTTAAAAGCATTTTTTAGCTATAATTATAGTCTATATGCCCTTTTGTGAAGTTAAATTTCTAGACAAATATATAAAAATTAAATAATCCGAATATTTTACAATAATGCTGACTGAAAAGGAATTTCTATATAGTGATATTCATTCAATATTTGAAAATTTAAATTCGAGGCATATTTTCAATTCCGAAAAATTTACAGATTGTTCATGCGCACCCTTTCACCCATAGAAATTAACCACAAAATGATTTTTACATATAACATGAAACAAAACACTATGTGAACTCCGGTGATCCGATTTAGGGACAGAACAAAAATAGAACTAAAAATAATGAACCGATTCAGAACGGCTTCCGCGAAAACCCCTATTGCTTGCAATATAATCTGGTTAACCGCGCGGAATTTGAATGTTACACAACATTGATTCATGTTCCAAAAGCCAAAATAAATAGTGAATACAGATTTGTTTTGGAAACGGTTACAAAATGATGTGTGTTTATTGAACTGAATGATTTCATTATTGATATAGTAAAATACAAAATACTCACATTTTATGAATTTAATATAAATGCTTTAGGCAATTATAATATCTTCATTACACGATATTTAATATTACAGTAACTAGTATTAAATCATTGTTGATAATTTTTGTTTAATAACACATTAACAATTTTAATCAATCATAGTTATAAACATATAACTGCTAGTATTTATCAACTGTAAAAAATTCATGTTGAAAATGACACTTTTAATCACATGTTCATTTTCCTCTATTTCTTCCTTGAAAATTCTATTGGCATACATTCTTTTTTGATATTGGTGCACTAACAACTTAAAAAATATTCATTCTTCTCAAATTCAACAATACGCCGAGCCTAGACGTTATCCCACATTTTATATTTGTTTCAAAGGAATTGTAATTCTTTACCGTTTTTTACCATTTTTCAGTAATACATATTTTGATAATCGTATTTCAATTTACCTTTGTCTGCGTAATTTTTATAATCTTCTGGGACTCTTTGAGCATTAATAAGCTTGTTCATAGTAGCCAGTTACCAACAATTCCAACGGTTTGAGAAATTCTATTCCAATCGAGCGTTCGCCGAGTTAACTACCAAGGTCGCTGATTGGCTTAGAATTTCTCAAACCGTTGGAATCGTTGGCAACTGGCTACTATGAACAAACCTAATACCAAGTGTTCGGCTGCAATTAGAAATGAACGAGGATTCGCGACATTGCCAGATTACACTCTCCGGTTTTAGTACATGTTTTAGTACAGGTAGCATTTAATTTTTATGAATTGGAGTTGGCATTTTTTAAGTTGTCCAGGTGGGTGCTAATTTTAAATTGTCATGTTAAAGTATAGCGTGACCTTGTTTGTCGTCTTCTTCTCGAGAGCGCTTTCGAACATCCTTAAACAATTTTTACACCGAAAATAAATCTTCATTATTTTCACCAAAAAATTCACAATCAGTACTAGACTAATACTTCCAATATTACAACGATGAGTCTCGCGTACATCAGTTCGAATAGATTAAGGCCCCGAGTTCGAACATTGTGTACATCATGAGTTTACAAGATACCCTGTTTTCATGTGATGTTGTATTGTTATAACCCGAAAAATCGGCTGTCGTAGAACATGCACTATTTTCAAGAGACCACTTTATATAATTCAAACATACCGTACGTACTGTCAACCACATCCCACTACCATTCTAATCTAATCTTTCTGGTTGAATTCTTGCTTGTCTTTGTATTTATTAATTCAAAAAAATAAAAAATCCTAAACGCAAGCTGCTGAATAGTCCTTCGTAGATCCAAGAGAATGAACCATAGGCGGATTATCGATCAAAGTTATGATATAGTTTGTGCCTTAATATTTCTAATCATTTAATATTTAATTTTCAGAAATTCATAATATTGTCTAGGCCCAAAATCGAATCGAGTAACTAGAGCAGTTTAAGAACCAATATTCTCTGAGATGCTGGCATTTCGGATTCGAGTATTTATTACATTTTTAGAATTTTAAACGGTATTTAATTTAAAACATCTTGTATTTAAAAATTTAAAATTTTGTATTTACGTGCATCTCTCATATGTAATATGTAAACAATAAAACTATTGTATTGAAATGCTTATTTTCAGGGATAGTAATCAAGATCTAAAGAATTTTATGAAGCAAAATAATATATCAAGTTATCAAATGCTAGAGAGTTACTATGTTCAAAAATTAGTTAATATTGTAAGAGAACAAAAGTCAAGAATGATTGTATGGGAAGAAGTGTTTCGAAATAATGTCAGCATTCCTTTGGATACAATTATACAAGTTTGGCTCACACCTTATGAAGACACACTGCAGGAAGTAAGTTGAATCTAAAATAGTCTCATTTTATTTCATTCATGTTAGTGGAACATAATGTACCAAAGTCACTGATTTAAAATTAATAAAATATTTCATGAACTACTGAAAAATAGGAAGAACATCCGTGCTATTATAACTAAATACAACAACAACGTTATTAACATTTGGTGGTAAGTCAAAACTAAGTCTACATACATTTTTTACTGAATTTATTTCTATATAGATGTATTAATTCAAATTGTTGTAGGCTTTATAAATACCAGTTAGAGCTTATAATATATGCATAATTATAAAAAATCTTTAAATTATTAAATTAATACTGATATTTACTAAATAACTGTCTAAAATTGTATAAATGCATATTTTTGTTATTATTTATAGTACCTGGGTGACCGAGCTTCACTCGTAAATCCAAGGTTTTATCATAAACGTACATATATCCAAATAATCGGACATTTGCTATGTAAATACTCTCTTCGAGGTGTCATTCCTTTGTACGCAAGACAATATATATTATATATAAATATAATATATATTGTTTCTGGTCGGGAACCTTCATCAGTTGCGCTTCCCACAATTGAATGTCCTCTCGAACACTTCTTTATGCATTTGATGCTTTTCGTTAAATTTGAAGACGCGAGATGTAAGACCGACATCTAGGATTTTCAAGAGAATCAGTACACAGAGGTTCCGAATCTGGAGCCGTTCCGTGTAATTGCTGTTCTCCCTTAACTCCTAGCACAGAATGTCACGATAAAATTTTTCAGGTTACTTCACCTGTCAGAGATATTGAATACTCTCTTCGAGGTGTCATTCCTTTGTACGCAAGGTCGGGAACCTTCATCAGTTGCGCTTCCCACAATTGAATGTCCTTTCGAACACTTCTTTATGCATTTGAAGGGAGAACAGCAATTACACAGAACGGCTCCAGATTCGGAACCTCTGTGTACTGATTCTCTTGAAAATCCTAGATGTCGGTCTTACATCTCGCGTCTTCACTTTTGCTATGTAAACTAATTTAAATTCCCTAACGTATTTTTTTCTTACTTTTTTTATTCACATGGTGTTACTAGGATTCTACCCCCCCCCCTATGTTTCAATCACCCTATATATGCAAGTTCTTATGAAAAACCCATTCGAACATTTTTTTCTAACATTTTTTAAATCAAGCTACACTTCCACTCGATTCCATATTCCAACAACACTTTTGTTTCCAAAATCTTTCAACTACCCTCTATAACTATAATTCTATATATATATATATATATATATATATATATATATATATATATATATGCAAGTCGTTGCAAGCTACGCTATAATACATTTATATTCTAACATTTTTGTTAACAGTTTTTATAACTATTATTCCGCTCCACCCTATATATACAACTTTTTATAGCGTACCAAATATAACATATTTTAAATCACACTGTATAACTATAATTTCATACCACCACATGTTTTACCTACCCTGTACATGCATTTGTTTATGGCCACATATTGTAATTTTATTTGAACCACCATGTACCAAGCTACCCTATAGGTATAACATTCTATTAACATTTTTTAGCGACCTGCATAACAATACTTTTACTCCGCCTTGTATGTCAAAGACAATCGGCTCATTTAAAATACTGTCAATTGTAGAGTTAAGGATGTTCGAAAACAAAACAGTAAACACAATTTAAAACGAATATATAGTGTAATAGCTATCTGTTGGATTTGATTGACCGTGTATTTTTTGAGAAAATGATTTTGAAAATCGCCACTTTTTACATGAGTCCTTATGGGATAAAGATGTTAATATTGGATAAACTTGTGAAAGTTTGATTATGATGTCAACTTAAATGTCATAATTCAAACTTTCATTTTGCAATTTACATTTTCAATACATATAAAGCCACTGACAACGAAGTCAGAAACGACTTTGAAACGTTTGGTTTTTTCTTTCAATATACAGCTTTTTATTTCAATTGTGGTGTTAGTCCCAAGAAAACATTAAAAGAATTAAGTAATAGAGTACCAAAAGAATTATGTAACTTATGAATATGGCTGAGAACTTCGTTGATTAAAATCTTCTTTATTTTCTCAAAAATTCACATTTTGTCCCCTATTATTTATTTTTGGGAGGTTGTTATTGTTGCATATGATTAATTTCGATGATTCATTTTTCCAGTCGATCCAAATGAACCACTTTCATCCTTAAGCCTCTTAACTACTTCGTATGGCCCATCCCAAAAGCTGGTATGAGCTTTGCCTATGCATTTCTATAGGTTGTATAACCAGATCTTCTCAAGTTGTTGGAACCTGACTGAATTTGCCTTGCATTCGATCGCTGATTGCCAACAACTGCGTCCGAACTAGTTCGTGAGTGACCAGCGTGCTTTGTGTAAGTTGGTGGTCATTACCATTAAATCCGTTACGCGATTCTTCGAGTATGCCAAATGCCAAGTCACACGGTAGGTATTTACCACTTCCCGCCAGTACACTGGCCAGAGTTAGTCTTGTGCTGTTATGGACGGCTGAGCGAGTAGCGGCGCAAGACCTAACCTTAATGTGGGTAAAATATATTTCGCGAGCCCCTCTGATGGTGCAAGAAGGGAATATATGTAATAAAAATCACTTGAAATTAAGACGCGCGGCCCTTTGCACCGCGAAGCCATGGGCCGTGGCCTCTGGGCTGAGCGATATGCTGTTGGGTAACGACATCTAGTAATCAATTTAAATTAATTACAGATGCTTTTTTAATCTGATATTCTGTTTTTTTTTTGATAAAAAAAGTTGAAATTTGTTTATAAAAAAAATATATTAGTGTCAGATAAAAATGAAAAGTTGTTTTTAGGTTTTGTCTGTATTATTATTAAATAAATAATTTAATAATTACAAATAAATAATTATTTGTACCACTGCACATCAGGTTATGGGATCCAGAAAGTAATTAAATAATTAATTTAATAATTCAAGTCTGAAAGTAAAGAAAGTTTAACCTAAAAATAATTACACCAACTGTACAATGGATGCTAAATTGAACTTGGACAAGTTGATTGATCATAGTGACAGAAATGGAAAATCAAATTATGTGTAATGGAAGTTCAAGTTGGATTTGATATTAAAATTGAAAGATTTGTCAGAATATTTTGCTGGTAATATTGCAAAACAAGCAAGTGTGAGCTATGGAAATTGGATCAAGAAATACATTGAGGCTCAGACAATCATTGGGCTAAATGTTGATGAAAAGATTGCTTTAAAAATTTCTACCTGTAAATCATCAAATGAAATGATTACAAGGTTAGAAGGATTGTATGGTCAGAAAAGTCAGAAGTCTACAGCAATGGTAGAACAACAGTTTTTCAGTTATAAATATGATGAATTGAAGTCGGTTGCTGAAAATTGTTTAATTGATGGACTAGCACGAGATTTACGATCAAATGGTGAAGAAGTAACAGAAAGTTGGATTATGTCAAGAATATTAAATTCTCTTCCATCCAAATTTGATCATTTTCATGCAGCATGGGAATCAATAGCTGAAGCGGACAAATCATTACAAAATCTTCGTAATCGTCTAGAGCAAGAAGAAATAAGATTGCAAAATCGTGAATCTAGTATTGTTGAAAATGCACTTGTCAGTAAATTTAATAAATCCAAGAAAGAAAATAAGAAAATAAAAATCAAATAAAACCACAGAAGAAAGTCGAAAATATTGGTCAAGTTAAGTCAGGGAGAATTAAATGATTTAAGTGTGGAGGACTTGGTCGTATGAAATGTGGCTGTACAAATAAACCTTGTGTTGAGTATGAAGAATATTGTAAGAAAACGTACGGCTGTAACATTTGTCATCAAAAGAGTCATTTTGCAAATGAATGTCCAGATAAGAAATAAAATCATTCAATTCAAAAAAAAAAATGATAAAGTTAAATATTTTGTATCAGTTGCTTTATCATCAATGTATTTTGAAGAGTCACCAAGTAATCGTGACGTGTGGATACAAGACAGTGGTACAACTCATCATTTAAATGAAAATTTAAAATGGTTATCAAATATACGTTCATTGGAGCCTCCGATTTTTGTTGAAATTGGTGATTCAACAAAATTGATAATGAAAAATGGTATTCTATTGTATTGAGTGATGTACTATATGTTCCTGATATCAAGTTTAATCTATTTTCTGTAACAACTGTTCTTGATAAAGAATATACATAAAAAGTTACAGCAGAAAATTCAATAATAATGAAAGTAAATAAAGTTGTCTTAATAGCTGAAAGGATCGGAGGATTATTACAATGTATTTTCGTCAAAAGGAAGAGTACAGTCTGACAGTTGTTGGTTTAAAACTGTGGTATGAAAGGTTAGCACATCAAAATATTGGTCATGTTAAAGAAATTTTAATGAAAAATGAAATTAAATATATTGATGACTGGAATAATGTTTGTGGAGGATGTGTATATGGAAAGCAACACAAAATATCTCATCCAAGAAATGATAAAATTGCTAAAGATGTTCTTGATAAAGTTCATGTTGATCTAGGAGAAATGAATGTTTTATCTCTTGGTAGAGCCAAATATTTTTTGTTATTTAAAGATGATTTTAGTAAGTTTAGAACAATTTATTTTCTGAAAAAGAAGTCTGAAGCAATTGAAAAGCTAGAAATATTTTCAAATTTGGTTGAAAATCAATTTGAAAAGAAAATTGGAAAATTTAGAAGAAGGAAAAATAACAAAAGGAAAGAAGCATATTGAAATACGAAGAAAGTTTATTAATCAACATGTAGGAAAAATAGTGAATTTAATTAGCATTAACACTAAAAATCAGACTGCTGATATATTGACAAAAGCATTATGTAAAAGAATTTTTGAATATTTACGTTTAAAATTGCTTAAGGAGGAGTGTTGGATAATGACATCTAGTAATCAATTTTAAACTAATTATAGATGCTTTATTAATCTGAAATTCTGTTATTATTTTTTTTTATAAAAAAAGTTGAAAGTTGTTTAAAAAATATATATATTGGTGTCAGATAAAAATGAAAAGTTGTTTTTAGGTTTTGTCTGTATTATTATTAATTAAATAAATTAATAATTACAAATAAATGATTATTTGTACCACTGCACATCATATGCCAGTAGGAATAGGGGATTGTGATCGTCCCAATACGCATAGGTTGTTGTTAATTAAATTGTGATTTTAAAATTCACTTCTGATTCACCAAATTATTGAGAATTTGGTGAGTTCAAAACAATTAGTTGACACCAAAAAATAATCTTTAATTTCCTACAAATTCACAATAAATAGTTCACAACTAATTTTCTTAGGCTATCTACACTTCATGACTCATGGCCTCGCTCTCCATTAACTAACCTCGATTTCTTGAAAGAACTGGAATGTTCCCTACTTTTTTATATCATCAACCGTGCGATGAGGTAAATTGTTTTTGTCGTCAATTGTTTATTTCAGAGAGGTAGTTTTTGTTACAGATGATTAACATCGAGAAGGATTCTCTTATAGTAGCATAAAAATTAAACGTTGTAACACTATTATCCTTAATCTAAACAAATGTTCCTTATTAGTTAAGAGCAACGACCAAAAGCACTATTGATCTTTTTTACTTATACTTGACACTTATTTTTATATTTTGTATTCCTGGTATTTACATTTCTATTGGTATAGCTAGTCGACCGTTGTTCATATTGTTACGAGAATTCATCCGACAGCTGGTGCAATCGGCCATCAACCAATTCGTGGATAGGATATTATTCCGATAAATTCTGGGAATCCGAAATGTTTATCTCTCAACAGGCGGACGGCTGCCGTTACTGGGAATTCACTTAAAGCTTCCAGAACATGAAAGAGTTTCCCGATGGTTCGTAGACGCACCAAACAATTACAAGATAAATATATAAATATGAACAGCTGGCGATAGGAGGCATTCAGTTTTCGGCGGTCGTATTGTACACTTAAGATAAAATGTAAATAGTAGTTTCTGTAATATAAATTGTGTAAAAGTAGTGGAAATAAATTAGAGTGAGTTGGACTGTGTTTTTAAATAAATCCAAGAACTGAACTGAACCCGAGTATGAAAATAAAAACGTTAAAGTGGTGTCAGAGGTGGGATGTGAATTTGTGGAACTTTTAGAAGTGGAAAATAAATAAACTAACAATGTATAAAACAGTTTGGACCAATTGAAAGTGGCGAACTTAAAAAAAGAACTTGAAGAAAGGGATTTAGAAATTAGTGGAAAGAAAAGTGAATTAATTCAACGGCTACGAGATGCCCTAATAAATGAAGGTAACGATCCCAATACTTAGTTGTTTGAAGTTTCTGGCAATGGAGATATGAGTATGCTATTAAAAAAAATGGAAGAAAATTTAAAAAGTAAACTACAAACATACTAGATAATTCTAAAATCATGAACGAGGCTCTAGAAGATAAATTGTTAGAAAATGCTAAGTCCTTAGAAGATAAGCTACAAACGTTACAAGAGAATTCTAAATCCCTGGAAGACAAAACAAACTTGAAAGAAGCTTTTGCAAGAAAATACTAAAACTCTAGAAGACAAACTAGCAGAAAATTCTAAATTATTAGAAGAAAATTTGAAAAGCATGGTACAGAAAAATTCAGCAATGCTGGAAGAGAAAATATCCGAGAATGAGGCTCAAATGGAGGAGCTAAAGCAAACAATAGTCGAAGAGACAGTCAAAAATGAAACGCGGGTAGAAGAGCTAAAGCAGACAATAGTCGAAAATGAAACGCGGATAGAAGACCTAAAACAGATAATGGAGGGTGAGATCAGCAAAATAAGAGAACAGGTAGTCACAATACAAAGGGGAGAGACTCCACCAAAGACCGAAAGCAAAAACAGTCCAGAAGTAGTGGATTCGAAAATTGGCCTCGAAGGAGCAAGACACAAAATGAAACCTCCACAATTTGATGGGAAATCGTCATGGACTAACTATAGGCGCCAATTCGAGGCTGCAGCAAAGTTAAACGGATGGTCAGCAGAGGAAAAAGCAATAGCATGAACCTTCGCCCTAAGAGGGGATGCTACAGATATTTTGCAAACATTGAATACATCGGAGCAAGAAGACTACGAACAACTCGTTAAACAATTAGAGCTGAGGTATGGACAGACCCATTTGGAGCACGTGTACCACTCCCAACTAAAAAATCGCCATCAGAAATCTAATGAATCGCTACAAGAGTTTGAAACCGATATTGTCCGTCTGATTCACCTTGCCTATCCAGCCACACCGGAAAATGTGATAGAAAGGTTAGCAGTGCAAGCGTTTTTGGACTTCGGGACAACGAAGCCAGACAAGCTTTAACGCTAGCTCTACCGACTCAATTAGTAGAGCTCGAGCTTTAGAATTAGAGGCTGCGAAAAATAGAGAACTTAACGACGGAAATGTAGGCAGAGGAGTCGCACTGGGGAAGACTCTGTTTCGTGCCAGCGAGATTCTTCCAGTAAGAATCATTATTCGGTTGTGCTAAAGAAAGGAACAACTTTGGGCCATTGTTCAAGAGTTTCCTCTGTAGTCAGAAGCACACAGCATGCAGGAATGCCACCAGGTAAACTATCTGAGGAACTGGAAAGACTCATCACCGATTCATCTAAGAATTTGAAACCAAACCAAAAAGCAAAATTGAGGGACATCGTTAGAAACTACCAGGACATCTTCGATGTAGGGAATGGCAAAAGAGAACGAACTGATCTGGTGAAACATAAAATTAATACTGGGGACACTCAACCTATTCGACAGTCGGCGAGAAGACTACCCCTAGCTAAAAGAGAAGAAGCCGACAGGATAGTCCGCGAGATGGAGGAAGAAGCTGTTATTGAACCATCCAATAGGCCTTGGGCTTCTCCAGTTGTCTTGGTTAAAAAGAAAGATGGTTCGACTCAATTTTGCGTGGACTATCGGCAATTAAACCACGCTACAAAGACAGCTATCCCCTTCCAAGAATAGACGATACCCTAGATACGTTGGCTGGATCGAAGATGTTTTCCAACCTGGACTTGAAAAGCGGTTATTGGCAGGTGGAACTTGCTAAAGAAGATCGAGAAAAGACTGCTTTTACCATCGGTTCAGGACTTTATCAATTCACGGTGATGCCGTTTGGACTGTGTAATGCTCCAGCAACGTTTGAAAGATTGATGGAAACGGTGTTAAAACGGCTTTCATGGAAAATGTGCCTGGTGTATCTTGACGACATTATCGTGGTTGGAAAATCTTTTGAAGACCACGTGAGGAACCTGGAGGAGGCGACTTCGAAGTTCCGGACTAAAGTTAAGCCCAAAGAAGTGTCAGCTCTTACAAGAACAGGTGCAATATCTTGGACATGTAGTTTCCGCACAGGGAGTAGCCGTGGACAAACAGAAAATCAAAGCCGTCCAGGAATGGCCGATACCTAAAGATATTCACCAGTTAAGAAGTTTCCTGGGGTTATGCACGTACTATGGTTGGTACGTAACCGGATTTGCCAACATCGCCAAGCCACTTAATAGACTCACAGAGGGTAAGGTGCAGTACCAATGGAACGAGGAATGTCAGCGATCATTCGAGACACTGAAAAGAACATTGACTAGTGCACCCATTTTAAGTTATCCTTTGTCAGATGAGAACTTTGTCTTGGATACCGACGCGAGCAATGTTGGAATTGGTGCTGTTCTTTCGCAGATCCAAGACGGCCAGGAAAAAGTCATCGGATTCTTCAGCAAGACCTTGAGCAAGCCTGAACGGAATTACTGCGTTACTCGCAGGGAACTCTTGGCTGTGGTAAAGGGGGTAGAACATTTCTACAAGTACCTCTATGGTAAAAGATTCCTCCCGAGGACTGATCACGCAGCACTGAAGTGGCTCAGTTTAAAAACCCCGAAGGACACGTGGCTAGGTGGATTGAGCGGTTGCAAGAATTCGACTTCCAGACTGAACATAGAGCTGCAACAAGCCATAAGAATGCTGATGCCTTATCAAAGAGACCATGCCCTGATGATTGCAAACATTGTCAGCGAGCAGAAGAAAAAGGGGCTGTTCTCTGTAGAACTACCGCCATCGATGACCATTGGCAATCTGCGGAGATCCAAAAAGACTAGAAATTAGATCCAGATTTGAAAGAGGTTATCCGGTGGAAGGAAGAAGACCGCAAACCTACGTGGCAAGAGATTTCCCGATACTCACCAACCATAAAGTCGTACTGGGCTCAGTGGAACTCTCTCATCCTGGAGAATGGACTTCTAAAGCGTGTCCTTGAAACCCCAGAGGAAGGCAAGGACAGAAAGCAGATTGTAGTCCCTAAAAATAGGATACCAGAGGTTTTGCGAGAACTACATGACGGTACAACCGGAGGACATCTGGGAGTGACCAAAACCTTGGGGAAGTTGCGAGAACGCTACTATTGGGTAAACTGCCAAGTAGACGTTAAGGAGTGGTGCCGGAAATGTATGGTTTGTGCAGCAAGTAATGGGCCTCAGAAGCGACCAAAAGCTCCAATGAAGCAATATAACGTGGGCAGTCCATTCGAAAGAGTAGCCATTGATGTTGCCGGTCCATTTCCTGAATCCGACTCTGGAAATAAATACATTGTGGTGGTGATGGACTATTTTAGTAAATGGGCTGAAACGTATGCCTTGTCGAATCAAGAAGCCTTGACCGTTGCTGATGTCCTTGTCAAGGAATGGAACAGTCGTTTTGGTGTTCCCTTGGAGTTGCACTCAGACCAAGGTAGAAATTTCGAGTCTACTCTTTTGCAAGATCTCTGCAAATCAGATGGGATGGTAGAACGGATGAATAGGACTATTAACCGCCATTTGTCAAAAGTAGTCTCCGACCACCAAAGAACTGGGACCAGTACCTTCACTTGTTTCTAATGGCATATCGTTCATCTGTGCACGAGCCCACGGGTCAGACCCCGCCAAGCGTTATTATGGGACGAGAGTTACGACTACCATGCGATTTGAAGTTTGGATGTCCCCCAGGAGAAGAGGCTGCAGGTGAAGACTATGTCAGCCAGTTACGTCGAAAGATGGAAGACATACACCAACGAGTCCGGTCAAATATCGAGAATGCCAGTGCCCGAATGAAGGAAGCCTACGACATCAAAGCCGAGAGCGGAGAATTCCAAGTTGATGATCTTGTTGGGTTGTATAATCTGCAACATCGTCGTGGATATTCGCCCAAGCTACAGAGATCTTGGGAGGGGCCATACCAAATCGTGAAGAAAATCAACGATGTTGTCTACAGAATAAGGAAGCTGTCTCGAGGAAAGCCAAAGGTGGTACATTTCAACAGGTTAGCCCCTTATGCCGGAAGTCATGACGGTGAAGTTGACCAAGCCCAAGTCCGCAGCATCCAACCACCCGATGATGAGATGACCTTCGAACAGTTTATGGCACTGTACTCTAATGGGCAGAAAGTGCAGCACGACGTGACCACAGAGGAACCCCGAGACCTGTTTGAGGTGCCCATAGAATATGCCCTGGCTTATTGTGTGGCTCGAGATCTCCGGATGTCCAGAGGACTAGCCAAGGTGTTTGCCAAGAAGTACGGCCAGTTCCAGAAGCTACGGGAACAAGATCGAGTGGTAGGGAAGGTCCTTCATCTCGAAGATAAACAACCAGTGGGTACCAGACATCTTTTATTTGGTAACGAAAACATTCTCGCAAGACAAGCCAACATATAGCGATCTTTGGAAGACTCTGGTAGAATTGAGGAATGTGATGATGGAGAAGAATCTGATGAAATTGGCGGTCCCGAAGATAGCCTGCAGGTTGGATGGACTGAATTGGAGGGTCGTGAGAAGTATGATGGAAACAATCTTTCTATTCAGTGGCATCAACATCCTGGTATGCTGTCTCAATATTCGCAGCCCAGGTTCGAAGACCGTTGACTTCTACTTCCACCAAACTTCTCGTTGTAGAAATGGAGAGTCCTGCAAATATCGTCACACCAGGAAGGATTCTAGGACATTCCGGAACGAAATGGTCTTAAGGAGGGGGCAATGTTACGAGAATTCATCCGACAGCTGGTGCAATCGACCATCAACCAATTCGTGGAAGGGACATTATTCCGATAAATTCTAGGAATCTGAAATGTTTGACTCTCAGCAGGCAGACCGCTGCCGTTACTGGGAATTCCCGTAAAGCTTCCAGAACATGAAAGAGTTTCCGGATGGTTCGTGGACGTACCAGACAATTCCAAGATAAATATATAAATATGAAAATAGTAGTTTCTGTGAATATAAATTGTGTAAAAGTAGTGGAAATAAATTAGAGTGAGTTGGACTGTGTTTTTAAATAAATCCAAGAACTGAACTGAACCCGAGTGTGAAAATAAAAACATTACAATATGAATACAATGTAAATAGTTCTTGAGATTAATAATACAAGCTAACATTGTTTCTCCAAGGTTCTGCCGTTTAAAACTATGGCTAATCTATTGAAAATATAAGTTATTTAGGTATTATTTTCATGTGTAATAACATTATGTAAAATATTTTTTAGGTGGTTAATTCTGGTAGAAAAGCTCTTCTTTCATCTTGCTGGTACCTGGATCATCTTGCTAATGACGGCGACTGGCAGAAATTTTATTTTTGTGAACCTTGTATAGGAGATTGTAACCCCAATGTAATTGGTGGAGAAGCATGCATGTGGTCAGAGGTTGTAGATAGAAATAACATAATTTCAAGAATGTGGCCTAGAACATCTGCAGTTGCTGAAAGACTATGGTCAGAGTCAAGCAACACCCAGGATGTAGAGCAGGCTCAAGTTCGATTGGAAGAACATACATGTAGAATGACCAAACGAGGTATTACAGCACAACCACCAAACGGACCGGGATTCTGTTACTAAAATGTCCGTCTATAAAAAAATACAGTACCTACAAACTTTAGTCAATTACATTAATATTTTTCTCCATGACGATAATGCAATTTAGTTAACGAAATAGAGACAAGAAATTTTAATGTATTTTGTATACTTGTTAATAACACTAGTACGTCCAACTGCGGGCTCTAAGGATAACAATAAAATATTTTATGTAAACAATAAAAATCAAATAGTATTTTCTTTCAAATTACTTTAGTTCAGGATTAAAAAATCAAGACAAAAGTAGTTTCATATTCCTTTGTGTTTTATGATTACATTTGTATTTTGCAACAAACTACTAATAATCATGTTAATGATTTACTGCTTGTTGGCAATTTACACCAAAAACACAAAACTTAACAATCTTATAATGCCATTTAGGTTACAGATAGGTGTACCTAGAGAAGTGATTTAAAATGTTTAATAATATCTTACTGTGATTAATTAAATGGCAAAATACCACATGTGTGGTTTTGACTTCCATTTTAAAACAATATTTGTGTTATTCTACATTCAGTAAATTCCGATAAAAATCTTCCACGGAGGTTGAAATACCCCCGCCACTGTTTGCTGATACGCAAAAATTCACTGTTCGCTTTATCATCCAATATTTTCCATAGTACAAATGTTATCGTTCGTTTCCTTTAAATGAAGAATTACTGAGTATACCGGAGGAGTTCACTGTCAAGTTATAATTCAGATAAGACACACGTAGAGTACCAAGAAAACGGTCGAAAAGTTATGAGATCCATATTTGGCACTAAATGGCAATTAGTATAGTAATTACCATATGTCATATGGATTATTATTGAAGTGAAAGCTTCTTAAACGAGGCCCACCTTACACCTATGAAAATAGATGAGCAATTTCATTTGTATATATATATATATATATATATATATATATATATATATATATATATGTATTAGATGGTTTCCGGGAATTCATCCACGTAGTTGATAACTGATCCCTGCGGGGATCGATGGTAAAATGACGACGTTTCGGCAGAGTCACATCTGCCCTCTTCAGGTTGGTTCGCATAATTCTCGTAGCCTTCTGCTTTCGCTTCTAGTTACTCGAATACTAAGATTTTCTGAAGCGAGCGCGCTGTTATATAGTCGCGGCTCGGCGCCTATCGGTTGACACCGTGAACGGCTGCGTGTGATTGGCCCTTGGCGCTCAGTGGGCACGGCTCCATCCTGCTGATTTGTTATTTCCGGTTGAGTTGTTATTGGACGGGTACGGGCCGGTACGGTGTTTAATAGAATTTTCCAACAATTCGATAAGTTCTGGATTTCATTGCGTGCGTTTAGACTGTGAGGCCTCTTCGCTATTTGAATTGCCTCTCTTACGAGTCTTGATTTCGAGTGTTCTATATTTGCCAGTACTAGCCTCACAGTCTAAACGCACGCAATGAAATCCAGAACTTATCGAATTGTTGGAAAATTCTATTAACACCATACCGGCCCGGACCCGTCCAATAACAACTCAACCGGAAATAACAAATCAGCAGGCGGGAGGCGTACCCACTGAGCGCAACCAATAGGCGCCGAGCCGCGACTATATAACACCGTGCGCGCTCCTGAAAATATCAATATTCGAGTAACTAGAAGCGAAAGCAGAAGGCTACGAGAATTATGCGAACCGACCTGAAGAGGGCAGATGTGACTATGCCGAAACGTCGTCATTTTGCCATCGATCCCGACAGGGATCAGTTATCAACTACGCGGATGAATTCCCGAAAACCACCTAAAACATTTAGTGACCGCGATAACTTAAAAACAAATATATATATATATATATATATATATATATATATATATATGTTATATGCAAAATATATCTGCACTTAGTTCACACAGTCGAGAAGTCAACGGAATTTAAAGCGTACGTGACTTCTCAGGGATATCAAATTTCATCTCGAATTATATGCAAACAACTTCCCGGAAACCTACACAAGTCCGTTTACCCAGTAAAATCGCTGACTTGCATCAGCACTTTTGTCAATGTTATAAAAACAACTGGAAACGTTCTCGTGTTGTCATTCAAATATTATCACTTATAGTATTAAGTATTTCAAGTAAATAATTGTTTAAATTTTGATTTTGTATGTATTAAATAAATAATGTTTTCTAAAAAGTGATTTGAATCAAAGTGAATATAAAATTGGCGCAGTCAGTAGGATTGTCCAACCCAGTTAGAACACGTGCATACTAACTGACTGTGGAGATTTCCAAATCATCGTGGACAAAACCTACTTGAACAGGACAACAACTACCAAGTACTAGCAAGGGAACACGCAACCAGGCTAACCAGTGCTAAGTGACGCAGAGAACAGTCCGATGCGAGGAATAATAACGTAAGAATCACATAAAGTAACTATTTTTTATTTTGATTTTATTTTAAATGACCACCAGTTCTTTCATTTATATAATATTTTATTCCTCATAACCTTACATTTCCTAAATAATTTTGAAACTATATATTTTATATAATCATATTATTTTATTTCCATTACTTTAACTTACATATTTCGAAGTATTTGAAACATTATTTCAAGTTTATTATTAATCTACCATTTATACATTCCTATTTCAAATTTGTTATTACTCTATTAAACATTGCTCGATATTGGATTTTGATAAACTAGATATTTACCATTTACATTTAAAACCTCAACATTTAATTTTTATTTATTGTGCGAATTTATACATTTATAAAAATGGCCACCACTAGACAAGCAGCTACACCAACCGTAGAACCCTATAAGCTATCGGAAATATTTGCCATAGTTCGTGAGTATGATGGTAATCCGATATTACTCTATTAAACATTGCTCGATATTAGATTTTGATAAACTAGATATTTACCATTTACATTTAAACCTCAACATTTAATTTTTATTTATTGTGCGAATTTATACATTTATAAAAATGGCCACCACTAGACAAGCAGCTACACCAACCGTAGAACCCTATAAGTTATCGGAAATATTTGCCATAGTTCGTGAGTATGATGGTAATCCCATATTTTTGAATATTTTCATATGCTCCTGTAATACTGCTTACAGCCTGGCAACGGATAATCAGCAAGTATTGCTAATTCTCCATATCAAAAATAAGTTACGCGGTAGAGCGGCTGAGTTAATTAATTCGCGAAACCCTAGTCAACTAGGGAGCGTTCCAGTATTACGTAACGCAATTTTTGAAGATTTTTGACCCCCCCTCCCCCCACTGTAACGCTTCGTAACGTTTTTCTGTACCCCCACCCCCTCTCTAAACGTTAGGTAACACTCAAGTGATCATTTTTACCCTGAAGTCGCAAAAAATGTTATAGTTTTTATCCTTGGTATAGTTTTAATTGCCTTATAATAAAACAAGAGATTTTTAATTCGCAACACCTGCGTATTTTGTTTATTTTTTTAGAAATTTTTGACTTTACACACAATTGTTTTTCTCCTTCATTCTCCCCTAAGTATTTTTGCTTTTTTTACTAATAAAGTCTTCAAATAAAATAACATATTTATTTTAACCTTTGGCAATGCAATTATAAACAGAAACCCAACTGAAATTAAACAGTTTACTCTAAATAAAATCGTATTCTTAACAAAATTAAAAAATAATCAACTATTAACCAAGTATCTAAGTAGGTCTATAAAAACAATTCGATTGAAATTACTGCTCCTCTGTCCACGGGTTTGCTAGCCACTCAGGTTCTTTCATCACTGGCACCTGAAGTGCAGACGAAGAGCGTTCTGGAATTGTTAAGCCACTTGCATCAACTTCGTCTTCGTCGAGCCAGTCAGCATCCTCAGACGATGTTTCATAACGACGCACAATGCAGAGAAGCTCATTTGCCCTTCTGGCAGCAAGGCGCTGTGGCCGTACTCTAGTTCCACAATGGTCTTGGACAGACGTAACGACAGTGCATTTGAACACTCCTGTGAGATGTAAAATAGATCCCACAGGTTGGACATACTTTTTTCTTTAGGTCGGATTGTACAGATGGACAAAAGAAATCGTAAGGCATCTGCTTAAAGCCTTCTAGAGGAGGTGACAGATCAACGGACAACCTCAAAAGAAGTGGCGAAAACATGGATTTTCCTTTGTCTAGCAAACTGGGTACTACGAGCTCGCTTGGGGTTTGAAGTATTGGGCAAGGTAGCGGCATGAAAGTATCCATAAACACAGATTTCAATGCACTTCTCGGTGGTGAACAGCAGGATTCATCCGCGCATTTTATAACCTGTAAGAAATATTGCGATTCACGGACGTGAACGCTATACCACGCCAGATTTGGTTCTGCTGGATCCTGCATGCTATCTTCGGGCTGTCTGTACTCCGCCGAAACGTCGTAATTATCAATTTTCATTTCTCTCCACACTTCTGCAAGTGTTTCCCCAGCGTGCTGGAAATTGCGTTTTTCCAAATCATCATCCGTAGTCATTCCTTTGTCGTCGAGATGAGAACCAAAATGTTCATGAGGCAGAATGATGCTTGCCAGTCGTTTGCTGAGGGAAGCCATGCGACGCTCAACTCGGTTATATGCGCTCCGCCCAGGATCATTAGTCGCTATAAAAAGGACGTCCAGGTTGTATTTTTTAAAGTGTTCAATCGTAAAGTTCTCCCCTCTTGTGTGTTAGAAACCCGTGGGAGTAAATGAAGATATATGCTGCTTCGAGAAATTTGGAATCCCCTTAACAACAGTCTCTCATGCAGGTCGGACAACTGTTCGGCGGCGTTCATCAGCAGCGCTGCCATGAATGGCAATATTAATTATGGTCTCTAGGAGAGCAGGTTGCGAGTCAACTAAAGGGGGCTGTCCAGGGCCAGTTCGAGGTTGTGCTACAGCAGGATTGTTTCTCTGACGTTCAGTTTTCTCCAGTTTTTCTTTGGCTCGAAATTTTTTTGCACGCTTAGCAGAATCTCTTTTTTTCTTTAAACGTTTCTCTTCTTCTTTCAACTCTTTGCATAGCTTTTTTATTTCGTCATGAACATCATCTTTGGGTATACCAGTGTCCCTTGCTTCAGTGAGAACATTTATTCTTTGTTGCATTAGACCAATTTTCTTCATAAGAGTTTCTTGAGCCGGTTTGCTTGGAACATTTTTTGTAATGACCGAACAAACCAAAGTCTTGTCTGGTTCCGTAGACGATGTCTCCACAGTTTCCTCATCAGTATTCTGACTTTGCTCATCGTGGGTATCGCTCATCTTTCATTTGACGGCAGTGCTTTCATGTCCAGCGACTGCGACAATCGATTCCATAAGAGATGAACACGTGGATGAAGCTACAACATTCGAATCCTATAGACCAAGAGAAAATAAATTAAGAATAGGTATTATTGACACATGCGATAAAAAAGAACATAATATACAACATATATAAGCAGATGCACCTGTTTCTGTTGAGGAGCACGCGAAGTCGAGGGAACATTGGGCCTTAGTGTTGCTGGCGTGCTTGATGTTTGCATAGGTAGCTAGAAATATAAAATATTTATGACCAGTTCTTTTACGAAAAATCAAGGTTTGGATTAAATATAATACTTATGTCATTATTACATTTTAATAGTAAACTTACTTGTGTAAATTAACTAAGCATTGTTGCTTTCTTCGTCGTGGCCTTCACCTTCAACTCTCGTATAACATCATTTATATGTTCTATAAACTTTTATTTATTTTTTAGTTTTTCTTTAGCCGTTTTCCAAATTTCGTTGGCATTTTTTTGACATAGTTGCGCTGGCAAGTCAGCATCAGAGCCTTTATAGGCCAAGAACAGCTGATGATACAAATCTCCTTCTTTTGAGGACATTACACTATGAAGTCTATGAACCCACTTTAATAACACCGACTACAGCAATGTGCTTCTGCATAAACACTAACGAATACTCACCGAATACTGACAACAAAAACAACATTAAATGACGTACAACACAATCTAGGGATTCCCCGTAAAACGTAAACGAAAAGGGTTGCCAATTTGGGAGTTTTTATATAAAAAAAGAAATAATGTTACGTAACGTGTTGTAAGAAGGACCCCCTCCCGCCCTTGTAACGCATCGTAACGTTTTACGAGACCCCCCCCACCCCCCCAAATTGCGTTACGTAATACTTGAACGCTCCCCTAGCTGAAATTCAAACCCTCCTAGAAAATCACTTTGGAGATCCTAGGGATCTCTCGGATCTTATACAGGACTTGCAAAGAATGCGGCAAACTCCTAATGAATCCCCTCTTACATTTTCTGCTAGACTTCAGACGCATCAGGCGAAAATGCTAGCAGCCATAAACAAACAAAACCTATCTGTTAAAGAAAAACAAGCACAGATTGACTTGATAGAGTCAATGGCTCTTAATAGCCTCCTCACGGGTTTAGAGCCCAAAATTAGTCAACTCGTTCGCACTAGCGACCCCTGCAGTATCCTCACTGCCATTTCCAGAATTAAACGAGAACTACAACTATCACATTTAGAAACCCAGTAATTTTCAGGTAATAGAAGTTTCCAACAACCCTCTCGTAAACCAAATAACCTCCCACCTCCAAAACAATGCACATTTTGTGAACGGATGGGCCATCTAAGCAATGAATGCTTATTGAGGATGAGACAATTTCAACACAACCCGAATTCCAATCAGAATTATTCCAATTATCGCCCTCATTTTTCCAATCAACCTGCTAATCAATCTACAAATGTTAATCCCAGTCAACAATTTTCACAGCAACAATTTCGTCCATCTACCAGTAGATAACCCCAAATGTCTGTCAAGTACAGACCGAACCCGAGTTTCTTTAAACATCAACAACGCCAACAACTAAAGACTCATCACTTGAACAATCTGCAATTCGGATCATATCAACAATGACTATAACTATTCTCAAAACGAAAATCAATACAACCCTTTACCCAACGAATACGGAAACGTACAAGAATATTACCCTAATGATTTCGAACAAAACGGTGAACCAGAATATCTCAACACTGAACAGTTTAACGAACATTATTCTGACGAACCTGATTCCTCTCAAGTAAATTTTCATTTGACCCCCACTCAGTCAGAACCCCCAGACCAAGAAATTTCAGAAATTCAAACCCAAATTCAGACAATGAATCTGGACGACTTCAGCCCGAATGTCAACTTCCCAGAACAGAACTTTCTGTAAGACCCCTTCTTTCCGTCAACTCCAAGAATCTTTATTATATTACTGATTCTTCAAACACCTATAAACTTCTTATCGATACGGGTGCAGGACTTTCAATCTTTAAACCTGAAACCTGCCAACGCTTCAAACAACGATTTCCCGAAAACGTAGTCATCCAAGGAATCACTGATCAGAAAATCTTAATCAACGAATCCACGCTTGTACCTTTCAATGTCGCTGACCCACACAAGGTGTATATGTGCAACATCGACATTGAATTCGACGGATTACTGGATTCAGATTTCCTTGAACACTATAACTGCGTTATAGACTTTAACAGCAAACAACTTGTTACTAATTTTAAAACCTTACCACTCTACAAAGTTACGGATGATACTGTCATGCGTACTCAGAACCCTTCAACTTTCAATAACTGCATCCCAATTAATACAATCTCTTTAGAACCCCGAACAGAACAGATATGTAAATTAAAATGTAACCTCACTAACACGGAGGCTTTCCTATCATCTGCCGAAATAGAAAAGGTTTATCTTCCCCGTGCCCTTGTTAAAATTAATGAAAAAGGCGAATTTCTTACTTCAATTTTAAATGCAAAATGCTATCCCCAAAACTGTTAATTTCGACAATTTGGAACTCGAACCGATAAACAATTTTTCCGTAAACATTCTTTCCGAAAATTACTCACTAAACTTAACCCAGCCTGATAGACAAACTACAATCATGGAACAACTTCGGTTAGAACATCTGAATGATGAGGAAGCCGAACTTATTTCTCAAATTTGCCTCGAATATGCCGATATATTCTATTTAGAAGATGACCAACTGACCTTTACAAACGAAATCACTCAATAGACACTAATAACGCGAAACCCTCTTTTACAAAGTCATATCGGTACCCCCAAATACACAAACAAGAGGTAAAAAGTCAGATATCAAAGATGCTTGACCAAGGCATTATACGTCCGTCTAATTCGCCATGGTCATCCCCGGTTTGGGTAGTTCCCAAAAAACTAGACGCATCTGGTACCCAAAAATGGCGTGTCGTCGTCGATTATCGTAAACTAAATGAACTTACTGTTGACGACAAACACCCCCTACCGAACATTTCGGATTTACTTGACCAACTTGGCAAATGCCAATACTTCACCACTCTCAACTTAGCTTCAGGGTTTCACCAAATCGAAATCGATACAAAAGACATCCAAAAAACAGCATTCACAGTTGATAATGGTCATTTTGAATTCGTTAGAATGCCCTTCGGTCTTAAAAACGCCCCATCCACTTTCCAAAGGGTAATGGATAATATTCTTTTAGGTATTCAAAACGAGAGATGTTTAGTCTATATGGACGACATTATCGTTTATTCTCCGACTATACATGAGCACATAGTCCGACTTTCCGAAGTTTTCAAACGCTTGCGAAAAGATAATCTAAAGATCCAACCCGACAAATGCGAGTTCCTTCGCAAAGAGGTCGCTTATCTTGGCCACCTTATAACTCCCGAAGGCGTGAAACCTAACCCCTCAAAGGTAGATTGTATCTTAAATTTTCCCCATCTAAAAAACCCAAAAGATATCAAGTCCTTCTTAGGGTTAGCTGGTTATTACAGGCGATTCATCCCCAATTTCGCAAAGATTTCGAAACCTTTGACAAAATTACTTCAAAAAGACATACCTTTCCAGTTCGATTCAGAATGCGTCAAATCTTTTGACGAATTAAAAAGAGCCCTTACTTCTATCCCCATACTCATATACCCTAATTTTGAAGAGCCATTTATTCTTACAACTGACGGCAGTTCATTTGCTATCGGCGCAGTGCTCTCTCAAGGCCCCGTAGGTAAAGATTTACCCGTAGCCTATGCCTCCAGAACTAAGTATTCAACCATAGAACGAGAACTCCTTGCAATAGTTTGGGCGGTTAAACACTTTCGTCCGATAATTTTTGGCCGTAAGTTTTTACTTTTGACCGATCACCGCCCGTTAACTTGGCTGTTTTCTATAAAGGATCCTGGAAGTAGACTTGCAAGATGGCGCCTTAAGCTCGAGGAGTACGACTATCAAATAATTTACAAACCCGGCAAAGTAAATAAAAATGCCGACGCTCTCTCACGCATTAAACTTTAATGAATACATATCATTTCAAGCAAACAATCACCTAACACCATTTACAGTACTCCCAATAAACGAAACTGACGATGACTCACAAGAACCCCAGACAAGAAGTCCGATTAATCTCCAACAAATCTCGGAAGAATTTAGAACTTTTGTCGATCGATATCAAACCGTCTTACTCATAGATTACGACAAAATGCAATTTTCTAATTGCCAACTCTTAGACCGAGAAAACAAAAACATCCTAGTATTTCCCCAAGGCTCTCTCATGAAAGATTTGCACCATGACATCATCGAAGACATTTTTGAGGAAAATGCTGATTTCCGTACCCCTAGAGTAAATGTCTTTGCTAGCAAGTGTCAGAAAAAGACGTTATTACATCGTCCCTCTCCCTTCTGACCCAGAAGTAGTCAAAGAAATTCTTTTGGCATCTTTGTATAATAGTAGAGATGTGTTCACTGAAAACCAAGTATTCTGTGTTGAGAATAACATTGAACTGCCCATTTTGGAAATATTTTCGTTTATCTTTTCCGAAATCGATATCAAATGGAAAGTTTGCCAAAATATCGTCCAAACGGTTGAGAAAGACCAAATACCTATCATCCTCGACCAATTCCATAACGGCAAAAATAATATACATCGAGATATCAATGAAACTATCCGCAGAATAAAAGAAAAATACAATTGGCAAGGACTGACTAAGGAAGTTGACAATTTTATCAAAAACTGTCAAACTTGCCAGAGAGCGACACTTGTCATTACTGAAACCCCACGGACACCCTTTGAACGTGTCAACATCGATATTCTAGAAGTCCCAACAAAAAACTACGCATTAACTATCCGGGACGAACTAACAAAATTCTCTCAGGCCTACCCCATAACCGACAAATCCGCAAAAACCGTTGTTAGTACTTTACTACACTATTTCCAACACTTCGGTACCCCATTACGGATACATTGTGATTATGGCAGGGAATTCGACAACGCACTAATGAGAGACTTGTGTAAACTATTTGACATCAAACTATCCTATTCTAGTGTGGGACATCCCCAGTCAAATGGTTCATTAGAACGATTCCACTCGACCTTATTAGAAATGATTAGAATCCATAAACTAGAAAATCCTGACGAACACCCTTTTAACATCCTCCCTTATGCAATCATTGCATATAACAATTCTGTAAACAAAACTCATGGATTCACCCCTTACGAACTTGTTTACGGACATACTTAGAGTAGGACTCCAGAAACTCTCTACAACCAACAAGCCCTGATAACTAAGTACATCAGAGATCTCAATAATCGTATCTCTCACTATTATAAAATTGCTCGCGAAAGAACGGAAATCCAAAAACATAAAGCGAAAGTCAGTTTTGATGAACACGTTTCTGAAAATCTCCCTAACTATCAAATAGGCGATAAAGTCTACATTAAAGAATCCCAGATCAAGGACAAACTCCAAAATAAATTCAATTGTGCTTTCGAAATCCTGGAGATTCACAGAAACTCCGCAACATTACTAAACCCTAAAACTAACCAAAAATCAAAAGTAAATTTCGACCGAACGAAACCGTTCTCAGAAAGTCAACGTCTGTTTCAGGTTTTGCCTGCTGTTCGGGTCAGCAGTAGCCCAATTTCAAATACAACCAATAAACAATACTTTAGGTATCTACTTCCATAATGAAGCAGAAATAACTGTATCCAATGATAAATGGACACTTTTAGTACACAGAAACATTTCTGCACTGGAACAAGTATTTACAACAAATAACAGAATATTACAAACCCTTGTAAAAACTCTTAACTTCAATTCTTTTGCTATGAACTACTTTCGCACAGACATACAAACCCACATTAACCTTCTCAATCAAATTTCTAACTCAATCAAACAGAAATTTACTGACATTCACATGGACACTAAAAGACACAAACGAGGTATACTTGATAGGGAAGGTACCCTTTTTAAGGCAATCACCGGCAATATAGACGCCGCCGACGGAAAATACTTTACCGAAAGCATAAACCGCTTAAATCAAGGCCAACTTCATTTGAGAACTTTCAAAAAAAACAAATAAGTGTCACCACATCCGTAATTAAAAACTTCAACGAAACTATCCAAAATCTTAGAATTGACGAAAAACTATTTAACGATAACATGAGAAAGCTGGAAAACACTATCGGAAAAATTAATGATAAGGTCGCCTACGTCGAATCAAAACTCGCATTACTTGAAATGTGTGAAAAACTTATGGAGAATTATCTCTACTTAGAAGATAATCTAAATGATGTTTTAAATTCTATCACATTCGCGCGTTTGAAAATAATTCACTCTTCAATTTTAACACCAGAACATCTTATTACCTCATTACAGGAAATATCGCAAAATTTAGTCAAAAGTAACCTTCCATTGGCTGTAAAGTATTCGAGCATCGCACAATATCTGGAAATCATTGAACTAGAGGCATACATATACCGATCTTATATTTGTGTTAAGAATCCCTTTAGTCGAACAACATCCTTACACAGTCTTTCATTTATATCCTATCCCTATATACGATGAAAGAACAGGTTTACATCAGTAGTTAAACTACCGGGATGATATGACACTTCGATGGCATGTCCCTCAAACTGTCCACCGTAATAGGGGGGTCCCCAGTTCTTGCAGAAGACATCATCAATGCCTAGAGGGTTGTTTGTCACATTGTCACCAAAAAATTGTCGCAAACAATGGTTAGGGTGACAAAAAGGACATCTTAGGTGTGACAAAGTTGACAAAAGTGATAATTTGGCTAGACGTAGATGGTGAAGAGATCGCCAATAACCAGAAGGGTTTGCTGGGAAAAGCGTATCGCTTATCAGTAGTTTTGATCTCTTCTTCTTCGCTAGCTGTTTGTCTATCCTTGTTTAGCCAAGGCTGTCCTTGTCTGGCTTGTACGAGGGGTGCGCTAACCTAGCGTATCGCTTATCAGTAGTTTTGATCTCTTCTTCTTCGGTAGAATGTATATTTTTGTGGTCTTTGTCTAACACAACAAATTTCATTACGATAAAAAAAATATGAGCAACTTACTCTCTTTGTTTAATACATAGTTACCGTTTTATTAATTAATATACCTAATATATGTATAAATATAAAAAACGTAATTTTTTGTATTGACAAATTTTGCTAAAAAATAAAATTTTTGCTTCCTTTCTATAATAAAATAAATTTCATTATGATAAAGAAAAATGAGCCACTTATTCTCTTTTTAATAGTTACCGTATTATTAATTAGTGTACCTAATACATGTATAAATAAAAAACTTAAACTTTTTATATTGACAAATTTTTGCTAAAAATACCTTATTCGAAAAATAATTTAAACAATTAAAAACAGCTGCATTATTATTTCCAATAACAAGGTCGGGAATGCTTGATAAATTGAATCATTAATTCATTATCATGAAAGAAGACCAAACATGTGAAATTTTATTTACAAACATCTAATTATTTACAAGTGTCTATCGCTGCATTGATAACACTGCAAATTTTAATCATTAATTAATTATTATGAAAGAAGACCAAACATGTGAAATTTTATTTACAAACGTCTGACTTTTTAGTTTATATGCGTGTATCTCTACATTAATAAAATGTTGCAATGTGAAATTCCATTTCGAAATTATGTGATTTTTTCATTTATAATTAGTGCTTAGATAAAATTTTGTAAACCTAAGATGTTGATACAATTGAAAAAATCTCTAGGAAATAATAATTTACTGCCTATAAAAGGTACAGAACTTGCAGTGAAAAACAAGTGAGTTTCAGTGTAAAAAGGTGCAAAAATAACAAAACAACATGTAAGTAAATATGTAATATTTATTATTACAATATTTCTAATTCAATAAGATTTTTTTATTACATCTATTTAATTCTTGTATACAACTTGTATAGTTCCACTGTAATAAAGCAACATAATAATGTGATATATTTTTACTAAAATCATTAGATGAGGTTGTTGTACACGGTGGAACTCTAAATCTTAGTTCTGCATACTTGGAGGCCCATATATCACTGTCTGCCTTAAATCCTGCACTGAGTGAGAGGCATGCTGCCAAATCTGATCGAACTTCAAGCAGATTTGTTCTTGATTCATTTAGCGATTTTTTTAGAGCAATTAATTCATTTAAAGTAGCCATATGTGTTTCTTCCAACTATTTAATGGTTGCCTGATACTCTGTTTCAGTTTTCATCATACTAAGGGTTGTGTTCTCGTTTTCAATTAATGATTCAGATACTGCAGTTACAAAATTACTACTTTTATTTCTTAATTCTGTTATGTTTCCTTGTCTTGTAGAATATAGCTTAAATTCAGGATACTTTGATAACAGTTTACTAAAACTGATTTGTAAAGAAGTTTGGTTTGCCAATTCATGTGTTATATATAAGCTTCCATTATGTGGTGAGTATTCGGAGAAAAACACTTCATTTCCAATAACAATACATAGTGAACATAAATTAAGAATAATGTTTATAAACATTTTTCTTTATTATTTATTCTTCGTTTAATAACCACAATGTGCACTGTAGACAAATACTACAATATTTGTATTTTGATCTTCTTGGTGTATTTTGAGTGAAACTTCTTGTTGTATTTCTTGCACACTGTAAAGTTACAATAGTAAAGAGTAAACTTTCAGTGTTTTTAAAACAATTTGTACAAGTATAAGAAATGGATACGTTCATACTGTTAATTTAATAGACTGTATTTGATATTTATTTAAGATTCTCCCCTCTTTTAGTTTAGGATATAGAGTTGCGCTGTTACAAAAAATTGTAATGGTTCTAAATAAACAATTTATAATATTTTTTATTTATATTACATAATATTTTTACATTGTTCTTACAACATTAGTTAAAGGATTATATTTTACAAGGCGATCATGAAGAATGAGACAATATGCAGTAGTTTTTTCTGGTATATTCTTGCTTGTTTCGAATTCTAATCTGACATCAACAGCTCCACCTTTAAGGGTATCTATTTGTCGGCTACAGTCAATTACATATAATGTGGTTTGTTTAGAAAAGTCTTCTGGAGTTAGAGAAACTTGAATGAACTCTCTGTTATAATATACCGCTTGGAAGTTAGCAAACATTTCATAAAGTGTTGCAAAATTCTTTTGATCAAAATTGAGATTTAAATTATCATATGGGTAAACTTCAGAATTTAAATACAATTTTATATTTGTGATGTTACAATGATCAAATTCTGACATAGTCTTGTGAATATTATTTTTTCGATCAGTATGGAATGCTACAATAACAAAACGAGGTTTTTCCAGTTGACTTGTCGTTTTCACTGCCCAGGTATGTTTTTGACTTTGCTGTAAAAGTGGATACTCTAATAACTCCCAGGAACGAAAACCGATAGGTAAATCTTTTCCACGTTCTATATATTGCAAAAATTGGATTTTGTGAGCATCAGATAATGACACATGAGGTACTTTCCAAACAACTTTATTTAGGTGAACTTTTGGTTTTTCTGTAGCTACAGAACTGACTGCAGCGTTGGTGTCTGTATTGGCACGTACCAGAATTAAATTTTGACTTGCTGAAATCACTAGGCGACGAAAATCCTCGCAAAAGCCAAGTAGTAATTTTAGAGGAATGCATACTGCAAAATTTCCGTTAGCGTCACACATATTTGGGGTGCCTTCAAGATTCCATCCTGCATTATACCATCGAATTATTTCGTTTTTGGAATATGATAGATAGGTCTTAATCGTTGATGTGATTCCAGGATTTCTTGTTCGATCGACTACTGTTCCACCAAGTTCATAACGAATTTCTTCAAAGAGGAATGCAAAACCATTATTAATGAATCTTAATGTTGGACTGTACTTATTTTCTGAGTTTAAAAGTTTTCCTTCTAGGTACAGAAAACTTTGAGAAGGTAGAGTGTACACGTCTTGGGTTTGTATAGGGATTCTTATCTCATCATTATTGAAAAATGTAGTATTTGCATAAGGTGTGTATGAATGATATTCAAAATTGGTTATAGCATTATCCACAAGAACATTATCAGCCACTCGTAGTATGTTAAGCGTCATTTTTTTGTTTAAACACACACCGGAACAAACAGAAAAGTTTTTTAAGTCTTAAACTTATACTTAATTTTATTCTGCAAATGAATGCTTTGAATTGTCCTCTCTCTATAGTTTTCTTCTTTTTCTTCTTATTTTTTTCTTCTTTATGTTTAGCCGTTGTTAAGTTCGTACCTTGAATCCCAAAGATACTAAAAATTGCTTATTGATAGGTGTTAACTGTTTCACTTGTTGCTTGATACTGGCGTTTTTATAGATTGGCTGTAGATATTTTATAGGTTGTTCCTGTTGTGATAAATAATTAGATGGATTATCATATATGAAAACCATGTCAATTAAGTCGTTTTAAATGTAATCTTATCGTAACAACTTCACTTTTAAAATTAACCAAATTTCCATTTTGGTCTGTTATTTTAATAATAATCTCATTTATATATCTTGTATTGATTGGTAGATAAATAACGTTGGTGGGGTTTTCAACAATTTTGTAACCAGGCGGAACGTTGGGGTAAAACATATGGATTATATGTACGGGTACATCATTGTTGAAAGAATTCTGAATTAAATTGCATTCAATGCAAATAGCATTTACTTTTGAAATGCTGATTGGATAATCTGAATAGTGCCATTTCTTAGGTTTTAATTTTCTATTTTCAAATCCTAATAAAGGACCAATGGTGTTAGATTTCTCAAAATCAATTTCTTTGTTACATTTTATTTCACATTTAAATGTGTTATGATTAGCTCTCAATATTAATACAGGTTTTTCTGTTTTTTTATTTTTCTTATTATCATCTTTTTCCACAGGTTTCAAATTCTTCTGTATAGGTTGTGACGATAATACAGATGGTACAGCTGTCTCCTTTTGTTGTTCTTCATGATCAGTTAGCAAAGTGTGAAGCGTTTTTTCAATATCCTGTATTTCATAGGTGCCCACCGGTAATTCTAA
The DNA here is from genome assembly GCA_034190945.1 of Octodonta nipae. Classification (NCBI taxonomy): domain Eukaryota; kingdom Metazoa; phylum Arthropoda; class Insecta; order Coleoptera; family Chrysomelidae; genus Octodonta; species Octodonta nipae. Next base: position 109,751,876 of record CM067217.1, read on the forward strand.
TTTCATACCGTTAATATAAAACTTGTTGTTGGTTTCATCGATATTTGAGATGGTATTAAAGGTCATAAAATCAATTAACCCCATGACATACGTAGCATCATCTTCTAGAATAATTGGTGGGTAAATCTTGTTACTGAGAATAGAAGCACGTTCAGAGAACGTAAATGTATATGAAGACATCTTAATCTGTCAAAGGTTACCAAATAACTAAAACTATTTGTATGGTTTTATTAAATATATTCACTTAATTATTTTTACTATTTACAATTTTCAACTAAACTATTATTACGTAGTTATTAACAAGTTTCAACTCGCATTAATACTAATGTTTCCTTTCGGCACCTGGTACAATATGAGACCCTTTGAATTCCATAATCTGTACATATACCAGACTTGTAAACTTGAAAACTTGCACCACAATCATCACATTTAAAAGTTAGTATTATACCTCTTCTATTGTCTGCCATTTTGTTTTTTAATTACCTCTTGAAGCACAACACACAGAGCAGCTTGTATTTAGTAATTTTCTTTGCATGGGTGTTCCACAATATAGACAATAAACAGTAGAGCTAGAGCTCCGTTTTTCACTAATTATTCTTTTAGTTCCACACTTGTTACACCAGCAATCCATAAGAACTGTACACTGATAATGTTCATCGGTAGGAACAGGCATTTATAAAAAAAATATGAATGTATATTGTTCAAAGGTTTTCAAAGTAATGAGACAAATTTGATTTGTTTACGAATTTTATTGAGATAAAAAATATAAACATAAGTGTCCACAATTAAAACTGTTATAGTTCTGAAACTTATTATAGTTATATACAATTTTACATAGTTCAGTGGAATTAAAATATTTTATAACTTCAAATGGAGGCCTAAGGTTTCCAAAGCTATCAAAATAGTTCACTGTTGAACCGTTTTTCTTATATGCTGTCCAATGAGTTCCAGGACCAATTGTAGAATCTAAGTTGATAATTCCTCTTTCAATTTTATGAATTTTTTTAGGTAAATTGTCTCTCATGAACACTCCTCGGAAATTTGGAATTTTCCAGATTTTTGCATATTTATCTATATCAATATTTGTTAGCGGACGTTGTGGTAGTTTTTTGGAGGGTGTAAAAAAAGACCGAAGCCTTTTTTGTAAGGACGTAAGTATAGTCCTTTTCCTCCTACAGCAATAGACTCCATTTGTCTATTATGTCGTTTAGCTTCCTCTAATTTTTGTTTTGCCATCTTAGCATCATTTATTACTTTTGCAACAGCTGATCCTCCTGCGGCGATCGATCCCAATGCAGAAAGTCCTGCAAAAATGGGAATAAGGGGTAAAATACCACCCTTCTTAGGTACTTGTATGATACGAGGTGGAGTAGACTTGATATGTTTCTTAATTGATTTAGCAGATTTCAATGCAACTTTTATGGCAGCACCTAAAGTACGAGGTTTATGTTTAAGCACATGTTTCCTTATTTGACTTATAGCTCTTGTAAACCCTAGACATTTTCTGCTCGGTTTTTTCTTCAACACTCCAATTTTTCTTAACTTTTTTGTTTTACACCTTGACTTTATTTTAACCATACTTCTCTCTTGATTATAGTACGTTTTATATGAATGTTCAGTAAATACTGATAAAATTTTAAGAGAAACTATTTTTTATACTAATTGATTCTGTTCGCTTTTGACACTGGGGTAGTGTCATCTTCAAAACCACCATCACTATCATCTAGTTTTCTTTTTCGATTTTGTTGATTGTCAAAAATAAGAGGTTCATCTAAATCAAGTTTTAACTTTTTAGGAATTACTTCTTCATCATTAAGTTGTAATTTTCTTTTACCCACTCGAAATTTACGAGTTTGAGGAGATATTAGACGACGTTTTATATTTTCAGAATTATAAATGTCATCATCACTGGTATCCCTTTTACGTTTTCGGTTATATTCAATTTCCATATTCATATCAATTTCTTGAGGTTCATTTACAGGTTTTTCTTTTTTGTTTATTTTTTTTATTTGTACCTTTGGTTTTCTTCGTCTCCTTTGTGATGGTATTTTTTTAATGGATTCCACATCATTACCATTCAAAATTGTTATGCCGTCTTGTATATTCTTGAGAGTATTTTCAATCATAAGTTTAGTTTTTCCATTAACTTTATACACTTTCGAATCGTTGTTTATTAGTAGGTCTTTTCAAGCCCATACCTAATTTCACTTTCGTTTTCATTGCTCCTGCAATACCGAGAGCTGCTATTCGTTCACCTACAGATGCGTCTTTAGAATGAAATCTCTGAAGAGCTTCTTCAGCTAATATTTTATCTGCCTTATGACGTAACTTTGTATCACTTTCACTTTCATAAAATTTATCGTGTTTTAAACAGCTAGCATCTAGTGGATTTGTTGGTAGACTTCCTTGTAACAGACGTTGTTTGAGTTTTGTTCCAGGCCCACAATAATTATAACCTGGTATATGCATTTCAAACGGTAAATTATTTATAGCTGAATTTAATAAACCTTGACCTGAATATAACTTCATGATGTTATTTCATTAACTATCACCTTAAAACTAACATATATTATTTGTTTTATGAATATTTATCTCATTTTATAGTAATGTGTCAAAGAATGAGGGTGGTAAAACAAAAAACTTCTTTAGCTATTGAAAATGATAATTTCAATAGTATACCTGAAAATAAAAAGCATGGTCCCTTGTTTCCGTCAACTGTGAGGTGTATTCTGGTGGGGCCAAGCAATTGCGGTAAAACCAATGTTATGGTTAATCTAATTGAACACTTGAACGGGCTTAGATTTGAGAATGTTTATGTTTATTCAAAGTCGTTGTATCAACCGAAATATGTTTATCTGGAGAAGTTACTAAAGCCAATACAAGGCATCGGTTATTACTCGTTCAATGCTAGCGAAAATATTCTACATCCTTCAGAAGCAAAAAAAATTCAATATTTATATTTGATGATGTGGCTTGTGACAATCAAGATGTTATACGTCAATATTTCTCTATGGGAAGGCACAGTCTAGTGGACTCGTTTTATCTGTCTCAGACGTATGCGAAGGTTCCAAAACATCTCATTCGAGATAACGCAAATTTTTTGGTTCTTTTCAAACAAGATGATTTGAATTTGAAACATGTTTATAATGATCATATTGGTAGTGACATGTCGTTTGAACAGTTTAAAAGCTTATGCGCCATGTGTTGGTACCGACCATATGGATTTTTATGTATCTCTAAAGACAGCAACATCAATGAGGGACGTTACAGAAGAGGTTTTGATCACTATATATGTTTCGAATAAGACAATTAATTTCAGTACAATCATTAACATCATAAGTGTAAGATATATCAGAAACTGATTGAACCAGATCAATAGCGGATAATAGCAGATAAAAGCGGATCAAAAGCGGATCGAAAGCGGATTAAAAGCGGATCAAAAGCTCATGACAACCAGATACTAACTGTCTAATTAGCAACATGAATCTATCAGAGAAGGAACTAAAAAAACGTCTTGTACAGAAACGTAGAATTGTAAAAGAAAAATTACAGCTTCTCAAACATGGTGAAATTGTTAAGGAAAAGTTATTTTCTCCCATAACAAAACATCTAAAGGACATTGAAAGTAAACTGAGTCACAAGGAACATAAAATGGATGGAGCTAATAAGATGGAAGAAGAGAAAACTTTTTTTAAAACTGAGGATCCTAGTCATGTTGATGAGGAAAAAGATTTTATTTTTAACGATGAATTATACCCATCAATACTATCACATCAAGCTGAATCACTGTATCAGGAAACACCGAAGATTCCTCGTAAACTTTCAACGAGTTTATCCACACCTACAGGTCAGTTACGATTATTGCAAGATGAAAATGAAGATCCGAGTGAAAATAAAATGACAATTCTTCAAGAAATCACATCTGATGATGAGATAGGATCATTACATTCTCCTGCAACACCTGGACGGTTTGCTGATATTGCTGAAAAATCCTATGTTGACTATTTAGACCAGTATGATCCATTACCCAGAAAATATATAAATGACATGTATTATGATGATGATAATAAGGAATTTGATCATAAGTATGGTGTCAGATTAGATACCGATACCGAGAAACTAATGATTGGTGATTCAAGATTAGATATTGATGGATCTGATATTATCGTTAAGAAGAAACGATATCGAGGTAGTATGGGGTTATATGAATTATTGTTCAAAAAACGACCGAAAGGCTACTCTAAAGAAGATGAAGATAATTATAAACAAATTGTAGCAAAAACTAATGCCCATAGACGTTATTATAAACCTAACAAACAAATAGATGGTAGCAAAATGAAAAAATATAAAAAAATTATTGCTCCTATGGTGGCAGGGAAAGGAATTTTTATGGAATTGGATAACAATAAAATTGATTACGTTCATTGGGATGATCCAAATGAACTTGTTGATAGGTTACGATTACTACTCGCTTCACAAACAGCAGGACATACAGGCCACACAAACGAAATAACATCAATTATTGAGGAATTGAGAGAGGCTGGTATAATTATTTAAAAATGAACTCTAATAGTAGTGTGAAGCGGCAAATTGTTGAAGAGATACATAAAGCAGCCAGGATAAATTTTAAAAGACGAAAAGTTATAATTAAATCTTTAGATGATCTCTTTCAAGCTGATTTAGTGGAAATGATACCATACGCTAGAGAAAATAAAGGCTATAAATACATATTGGTTGTAATCAATTGTTTTTCAAAATTTGTTTGGGCCTATCCCATAAAGTCAAAAAATAAGTCTGAGGTTTGCTCAGCCATGGAGAAAGTTTTAAAACAGCGAACACCTAAGAATCTGCAGACTGATGCTGGTACAGAATTTTTCAATAAAGATTTTAAGAAGTTAATGAACAAATATAAGGTGAATCATTATAAGGTGTTTAGCGAGAAAAAAGCGTCAATTGTGGAACGAGTAAATCGAACTTTGAAAAACATGATGTGGAAAGAATTCAGTTTACAGGGTCATTACAAATGGCTGAATATTCTACCGGAAATCGTGAGAAAATATAATAATACCAAACATCGAACCATAGGTATGAAACCATTTGAGGTTACAAAAAGAGATGAAAAACATTTATTGAAAACAGTCTATAGCAGAATAAAAGTAGCATCAAAGAAACGGAAATTTCTAGTTGGTGATTATGTTCGTATATCAAAATTACGAGGAGTTTTTGATAAAAAATACCAACCAAATTGGTCCACAGAGATATTCAAGATAAGGAAAGTTCAGCTTACAAATCCAACAACATACCTGCTGGTTGATGAAAACAATCATGACATTTTGGGTGGTTTCTATGAAGAACAATTGTTAAAAGTTAAATATATGCATTTCTAATTGAACGGATCTTGAAACGAAAGAAACCCAATAAAATTTTTGTAAAGTGGTTAGGTTTTGATGATAAACATAACAGTTGGATACAGGCAGATGACCTTGAAAATTGATATAAAACTGTTAAATAATTACCACTTTCTTTAATATTGTATTATTGTTCAACTTAATCAGTTCGAGTCGTCAAGTATTTGTGCAGTTACAATGTTTATCGTGGATTTGCAGTACTTTCAGTATGGAGATGCTATTTTGTGTAAGGAAATTGCAATCATTAATGTAGAAAACGGCTGGTACTCGCACAAATTTGTTACAATGCCTGTCAGTTTTAATCATTTGACTGATACCATTCAACAACACATGGTGTATACAAAAAAGAGCATCATGGATTAGAATGGAATAATAATGATTGTTTAAGGTATGAACAAATATCTGAATACATAAAAAATTGTATTAAGTGTGATAAGACTCTGGTATTAGTCAAAGGATTAGAGAAGAAACGTTGGCTGGAGAAACTGATTCCTAATAAGGTTGTGGACTTATTAGAAGAAAGCTGCCCTTCCATAGAGAAATTAAAGCTGTTTTTAAAGTCACATCATTGTAATCAACATGTATATAGTAATAAATTAAACTGTGCAGTAGAAAATGTAAATTGTGTTAAGAATTGGTATGTGTATTGTAGGAAATAAAACTCTTAAAAATCAAATCATCTTTTTTTATTTAAATTAATCCATCTATATATAAATTAAACGAGGAACTAACATAACTCAGTGACATCAAATACTTGTGATTCTTGAAATTCGGAATCATTAATCTCCAATTCTTTTAGGTTGGACCATTTCAATTTTTTCGTCGTGGGTTGACCAGACAACTGATGTTTCCTTTCCTCTAACTGTTCCAATTGCTGTAGTTCCTCATCATCTTCAAGGTTAAAATTAAATCGGGTGACAGCTTTCTCAAATAATAGAAGTTCCTCATCCGACTCTATGTTCATTCGAACATACTTAACTGGGAGATTGCCGAACTTTTTTTTCAACGTTTGTTCCCTTGGGGAATACGTTAAAGCAACTGATACAGCATTTCGCTTTAATTTGATTTCCTTCACACCATAACTGTAATCATAAGAAAAAAAAAACATAAACACCTATTGATGAAAGAAAATTTAAAAAACTTACCGAAAATTTGTTTCATCACCACCAATGCCATATTTAGCGGGAATTTTGTTGAATCTTGGGTTGTTATTAATAAAGTTGTTGGAACGGTGGCCATGTTTGCTGTTATTTAAAATTCAAAAGTTTAAACTGAATATAGTGAGCAGCTCACAAGCATTTATATATTAAAACTGATATGGAAAAAATTAAAACGTGCTTACCATTTACAATTTATCTAATAATATTAAGAATATTTTTCGGTTATCAATAAATATTATGATGATATGTTTATAAATTTAGACAAACAATTACAAATATGGTCTGACTACCATAATGTTCGTGGGAGGAGTTTATTGTGACGGCCATTTAATATATCTAATCCTACCCATTCAGAAAGAATACACCAATAATCAAACTTACACAATTGAAACGGATTACATTAACCAATCAAAATATTATGTAGGAGGAGTAGTAATTTGTTTATTGAAACAAATAAATTTAAAACTACTTTTGCTAACCAATTATATGTTTTACATTGATAAGGCAAGTATAATTATGAAAAACAATTTACGTAAGCATTATGAAAACATTTGCTTATCTATATAAAAATGTTGTTTTCGACGCCACTAAGTCGTTAAAAATATAATTAATATAAACATAAGATGCCAGTCTGTCTGTAAAAATCATTATCTTGTGAAAAATGTTATTTTGTTAACCTATGGGGTTAATCAAAATCATATGATGTTTACGCTACTAGAATGACGTCTGTATTCACAAATCATACAGATGTTGAATGATCACTATCAGTTTAACATATGTAATATGTGCATTTGTGGAAATATTACATGAATGTAAATAATCATATAAAATGAGAAACCATAACGATTTGTTTTAGTTCAAAAGAATATTCAAGCAGTTAATTATTACTTTACATAAACTACGAATAAAAATGACAAGTTTTACAAGCATCAACCAACAGGCTGCTGGTATGGTGAGGAAGATTGAAGAGGTGAGTAACTTGATAAGGACTAAATCTGAATATCTTAAGTGGATTAAGTTTTTGAAAACCAACACATTTCTCATTAAAAAATTTTTAAAAACTAAAGATAACAAGTTTAAATTTTATAGTAGTTTAGAGTCCAATTTAAGTATCTTACAGAATTATTTAAATAAATTTAAAGTTCAATTACGAGTCAAATTTTATAATTGTCAAAGAACGAAGAGCAGGAATTTGTTTTGGCAAGATGTTAAATCCTGTTTTAATAATAGAATCAAAACTGGTGCAATTTTTAATATAAAATTCAAAGACCCTGAGATGTTTTTGAAAAAGGCATTTCGCATTTTCTCAAATAAAATTAGAAAGGCTCTAAAAAACTCTCTTTTGAAAGTAAATGTAGTTTTTTCAGCAAATTTTATTAAACCTAAAGACTTTGAAAAAGATGTTAAGCATTTCAATACAAAAAATTCTGTAATAGATACCACAACTGATCTTAAACAATGGTATAAGGAAAAAGTTGTAGATAAAATTTTGGCAAAATTGGAAGATTTTCAAGAAAGGGATTCAGGATGGGCATTATATGAAATTTTACAATTGAAAGTAAACATTAATAACTATTCACCAATTAATTGTGTAGAATTTTAAAATTTTCTGATATTAATTTTCCCATGCAGTTGAAAGATATTACAAAATTTGAAAACATGAATAGTTTATCTATTAATGTTTATTCTTATGATAAGAAAACATTGGTAGAACCTGTTCGTTTAAGTAACAATGATTTTCTTACACGAATTAATTTACTTATTGTTCCTTGTGAAGAAAGAGATGATGATGACCTTGATGCAATGGAAACAAGTAGCACTGAGGTTAGGAAATCAAATTTTCATTTTGCTTTAATAAAGAATTTATCAGGATTACTTAACAGACAATTGCCTAACAGCCATAATAAGACATACTTATGTGAGAGGTGTTTAGTGCATTTTAGTACACAGGAAAATTTAACCAAACATTTATTTGACTGTCGAAATTTAAACAAAACCAAAATTTCTTTACCATCTGAAAAAGATAAAATTTTAAATTTAAAAATTATAAAAACAAAGAAAAAGTACCTTTTGTTTGTGTATGCTGACATTGAAAGCATTTTAGAAAAGCATCATGATTTGAGAGGTACAACTACCCTTGAAAGATATCAAAAACATCAAGCATTTAGCATAGCATACTATATGAAATGTTCATATGATGACAATCTTTCACGCTTTAAATTATACACAGGTAAGGATTGTCAAGTTTGGTTTGCTAAAGAGCTACAAAATATTGCATATGAAATTAACCATATATTTGAAAATCCTCTTCCAATGAACAAACTAACACCTGAACAAGAGTATGACTTTCTCAATGCTACCTGTTGTCACATTTGCGAACAACCTTTTCTACCTACAGATATTAAGGTCCGCGATCACTCTCACAACACAGGTGAATATAGAGGTAGCAGTCATCAAGGTTGCAATATAAATTACACTGATAACTATGCAATACCTGTCATTTTTCACAATTTTTCTGGATATGACAGTCACTTAGTAATAAAGGCTCTAGCTACTGAAATTAAAGGTAACATATCGTTGTTACCGGTTATATAAAGAAAATATTTTCTTTTACCAAGTATATTGAAAATACAAAAGTGTGCTTTAGATTTTTGGACTCATTCAGGTTTATGGCTAGTAGTTTAGATGACCTTTCATCATTTTTAGATAACAAACAAAAAATTATCACACGAAAATTTTGTAAAAGCGAAGTTGAATTTCAATTATTACAACAGAAAGGTATATTTCCGTATGACTATTTAGATAATTGGAAAAATTGCAAGACCAGTCTTTACCACCACAAAAAGAATTCTTTAGTAAATTAAAAAACTCTCATGTATCTGACAGTGCATACCAACATGCTTGCAAAATTTGGCAAACTTTCAATATTAAAAATTTACAGCAATATGCAGAAATATACTTGACTGTTGATGTATTGTTATTAGCGGACGTTTTTGAGAATTTTCGAACAGCCTGCCTTAACACATATAATTTGGATAGTTTGCATTACTACACTGCACCAGGATTGGCCTTTGATAGCATGTTGAAAATTACAAAAGTTGAACTAGAATTATTAACAGACATTGATATGATCATGTTTATTGAACGTGGTATCAGAGGTGGGGTATCACAATGTTCCAACCGATATGGTAAGGCAAATAATAAATATATGGGTGACATGTATAATCCTGATGAACCATCATCATATCTGATGTATTATGACGTCAATAATTTATATGGAACATCAATGAGTTTACCTTTACCTTATGGTGGTTTTGAATGGATCGATCCCTATTCTGTAAATATTTTTGATGTTTCAGCAGATAGTAAATTTGGTTACATTTTAGAAGTGATATACATTATCCTACAGATCTACATGAAACACACAAAGATTTACCTCTATGTCCTGAGCATTTGGTACCTCCATTATCAAAATCTAAAAATCCAAAATTATTAACAACACTTTTTGATAAGAAGCGATATATAATTCATTATCAAAATTTAAAGCAAGCAGTGAGTTTGGGTTTAAAAATAACTAAAATTCATCGTATTTTAAAATTTTCTCAATCTTCGTGGATGAAAAAGTATATTGATTTAAACACTGATTTAAGAAAACAAAGTAAAAATGAATTTGAAAAAATTTCTATAAATTAATGAATAATTCAGTGTTCGGAAAAACCATGGAAAATGTAAGAAAATATAAAGACGTAAAATTAGTCACCAAATGGTCAGGAAGATATGGAGCCAACTATTACATTTCAAAACCAAATTTTCACAGCTGCACCATTTTCGATAATGATATGGTGCTTATTGAAATGAACAGAACAAATATTAAATTTAATAAACCTATATATGTAGGTTTTTCCATATTGGATCTTTCCAAAACTTATCTTTATGATTTTCATTATAATTACATTTTAAAAAAAATTCCAAATTGCGTAACATTATTATACACGGACACTGATTCTCTAATATATCTCTTTTTAGTTGATGACGTTTATTCACACATTAAACATGACATTCACAAATTTGACACATCTGACTATCCTCCGGATAATGTATATCAAATTCCTTTAAAAAATAAAAAAGTATTAGGTTTGATGAAGGATGAAAAATGGTATTATCATGGTGGAATTTATTGGGTTGCGGGCTAAATTATATGCTTATCTTCTTCTGACTGGTAAACTTACCAAAAAGGCTAAAGGTATAACTAGTGCCTCAATAAAGACCATTACATTTGATGATTATTATCAATGTCTGTTTAATAATGTTAACAAAATTACTCAAGAGCATACCATCAGATCGAAAAGACATGAAGTTTATTCTATAAAAATTTAAAACTTGCTCTTAGTCCTTTTGACGATAAAAGAATAATTAATATGTACTCCACAAACACGCTTCCATGGGGTTTTCAAAAACTAATAACACTTAAAAGTATTTTTTCCTTATCAATTTACTTACTCATCATTTCTAGCCACCAACCAACGTCTATTTGTTGGTATGTAAACAATGTGAAACAATGAGCCAACAAGACACTCTAAATTTCCTCTGCTTTGTATGTGGAGAAAATGGCACGTTATATTGGCGGAGATCTACAGAAGAAATGTGGAAACCAGTGGGTATTGTACTGCCAATACACACCAAATCCAGAGGAAGCAGAAGGAAATGATCATTATGAAGAAAGTGATCAATCTGATGAGGGGTTTTCTGACGTCAGCTTTCAACCTGACTATTACACCGAGTCAGATTCATCAGATTGATCAACATAAAGATAACATTTAAATAAACAAAATAATCTATCATCGAGGTCTGAAATGATTGCAATAAAACGCACATTATGTACAAACAAGAAATCAGTTAACAAAATGCCTTACAAGGTAACAGTTCTAATTACATGTCTAAAGTGTAAAAGTTATTCTGACAAAGATGTGATCAAAGATGAATACTACCCGTTTGGAAGACATATTGCTCTACAGTGCAGTCATTGTTCTTCTTTTAACATGCATGAAATCAGAGATTTGTATGGTAAATGGATATCAACACCAATGTCAATTTCAGAAAAACAGCATTTGAAGCAAAATTGGAATCAAGACGTCTTTGAGAATAGAAAAAGATTTCATAATCTAGCAAAAATTTCATCACGGCGCATTACTCCTATACAAATAAATCAAGATGATAACAATGCAACACATTAGTTTGTCTCAAGATTTAGCCATGAACAGTCTTATTGTCTATTGTCAGCATTGTGAAGACGTTTCAGAATTTCCTTGGTGTTTCAACAATGATGTCATATTACAGTCATCAAATGTAAAAAGTGTTCTGATAGTTTCAAACTGGTTTCACCTACTCAAAAAAGTGAAAACATTATAACGAATGCAGATTTTTTACCATGTGGAAATTCAAAATACTATGATGCTTTCTACTATCTATCAGAGGATAAATTTGCGTACTATCATCTACCTAAGGATGAAGTTTCATTGCCAATTCTCTTTCTCGAGATGACAGTAAACTACCGCTTGGGAGATGGACGACGATTTGAAAAAGGTGAAGAAGGACTTGTAAACCTATATGAAATTGAAAATTTTGTTAATGAAAATTCGAACAATATGTAAATTATACTATAAAAATGAATGTATTTTTCTTTGTTTGTTGTTTATATAAATAAATTGAATTAAAAATCATCCCTTTTTTATTTCATCTAGAATAATACTTAAAAGAAAAATAAATGACTCATTAGCTCAGTTGGTTAAAGTGTCATGCTAATCATTAATATCATAAGTTCAAATCTTAGATGAGTCATTTTTTTTCTTATACCTGATAATTATAAGCTTATTTCAAACCAAAATAACAAAGTAGAGAAATTTCTAAAAAGTGTAAAACTATTAAGCAAAGACAGTGAAAAAAAAACATTCTACCGAAGAAGAAGAGATCAAAACTACTGATAAGCGATACGCTAGGTTAGCGCACCCCTCGTACAAGCCAGACAAGGACAGCCTTGGCTAAACAAGGATAGACAAACAGCTAGCGAAGAAGAAGAGATCAAAACTACTGATAAGCGATACGCTTTTCCCAGCAAACCCTTCTGGTTATTGGCGATCTCTTCACCATCTACGTCTAGCCAAATTATCACTTTTGTCAACTTTGTCACACCTAAGATGTCCTTTTTGTCACCCTAACCATTGTTTGCGACAATTTTTTGGTGACAATGTGACAAACAACCCTCTAGGCATTGATGATGTCTTCTGCAAGAACTGGGGACCCCCCCTATTACGGTGGACAGTTTGAGGGACATGCCATCGAAGTGTCATATCATCCCGGTAGTTTAACTACTTACATCATATGCTATCCTTCACTCAAAAAATATCTTGCAAAGAATGATGATTCTTTAATGTTTATTCCGATCAAAGACTTAAGTGCGTGTAAACCGTTAGCCACTCGTAAGAAACTGTGTTCTGAACTTTACGCATATCCTATTGACACAAACGCGTTATGTGAAGCTCAACTTCTAAAGAATGTCCAGAAGGTACCCGACAACTGTAAAAGCTCACTAATATTCACTCAAGGATACAACGTTCAAAAACTAGAACCCAATACATGGCTCATAATTACTTCTGAACCCATAAGTGTTACAGTGAATTGCGCTCAAACAAACTCAAAAACTCTTACATTCCCCTCAACTCCATATTGACTCTTCAATCAGAGTGTAGTGCGTTTATAGGAATTACAAAAGTTCAAGCCGAATCTGGTAAACAAACCAATGTTCTAGAAACATTTCAACCAGTAACAGTGCCATTCAACTGTTGCGATGCAGTGCCAGAAAAAATTATAATTCCTGAACTTCAGACCCTAAAGCTGAACACACTTAATGTAGAAGAATTAGACGTAGCAAGTCACAAATTGGAACAATATTCCATAGACCACGATGGTCTCATAAACCAGCCGTTTGTAACCAAAAACATCTCTTGGTTTACCTATAGAACCATAGCTGCTCTCATGATCATAGCGGCACTCATCACTTTTCAAGCTGTCAAAAAGAGGATGGTAAAACCTCCAAAGGACTGCAATCCTGACCAGACTTCACTGCCTCAGCCAAGACTCAAATTCTGCCCCAAGCTTAGGCCTGTTTTGAAAACAGAACAAAGCTTAGAGACGCAAGTTTAGGTATATCCTTTATGTTCTGTAAAAACACCTATTTTTAATATTGATTTATTCCGACTTGACCATACAATGTATGGCATCACACTCCCTCTAAGGCACTCGATGAGTGCCTTTAGGGGAAAATTCACTAAACCCCAGATATCCTAGATATCAAAAGGGTTTAGCTCTGTGGGAGCCCTTGCCAGGTTTTCAGGCCCGTGGTTGGAGTCGTGGCGGCAGTTTCCCATGAATTTTCTGACCGTCCGGGCTGTCCCTAACAAGACTGCTTTTTGCATTTGTTTGTAAAGATGTTCGTCCAGACCGAGGTATTTTAAATTGTTTAATAGATGTTTTGGTACTAGTCCTGTTGTTGACATAACAATTGGTACAGTTCGTGTGTTGTTCATGTTCCACTGAGTCTTTATTTGAAATTCCAAATCTCTATATTTGGTTATTTTCTCAGCCTGCTTGATATTGATATTATTGTTGTTGGGAATTGCTACGTCAATTAAAGTTGTTTTCCGAGAGACTTTATCTACCAAAACTATATCTGTCTATTGTGAGCAACAGACCGATCGGTCAGTATCGTGCGGTCCCAGTACAACTTGTAGTTGTTATTTTCTAAAACAGATTCTGGTTTATATTTATAGTATGGTAATTTTACCGACTGTGATAATTCATGTTTCAGTGCTAGTTCCTGGTGAAGTATTTTTGCCACAGCATCGTGTCGTTCTTTGTATTCAGTTGCAGCGAACGCTTGACAACCTCCTGTGATATGCTGGATAGATTCAGATGTTTGGCAACCGTACCTGCATCTATCGTTGTTAATGGAAGGGTCTTTAACGATGTACTTTAGGTAGTTCTTAGTTGGAATTACTTGATCTTGGATTGCCAATATAAAGCCTTCCGTTTCAGGGAACATATGACCAGAGATCAACCAGTAGTTCGACGCTGCACTGTCGACATAATCTTGGTTGATGTCGTTTATATGTCTTCCATGAAGGGGCTTCTCTTTCCATTTCAGCAGTTTCTGATCTGTGGTCTGGTGGTGTAATTGGACATGTTGTTGTGTCAGTCGCAGTGGTGTTGAGTCATCAACCTGGCACATGACTCTATGTAGATCAGAAAATTCTGCGAGTTTCTGGAAATGACTACGCAAAATAGAAATTTGTTGATCTAATAGTTTGCTTAGATCTGTCAATCCTCTTCCTCCTTCATACCGTGGCAAAGTTGTACGTTCGGCAGATGGTGATTTTGAGCTTTTGTTAGTAAAACTCGAACTTTTCGTTGTAATTGTTCAATGTCAGTCTTGCACCAATTAACTATACCGAAAGAGTAACTGAGCACTGAACACGCATAGGTGTTAATAGCCTGAAACAGATTTTTACTGTTTAGTTTGGTTTTCAACAGTCGTCTTACCTTCTATAACTCTCTGTTAGGTCCTTTTTCATAGTCATGTGATCAATACGTTGAGCCTGCTTTATTCCAAGGTATTTATAAGTATGACCTTCCCCCATAGATTCAATTGAGGTGCCATCTCCCATTTCGAAGTGGCCCTGCTGTATTTTGCCTTTAACTATATTAATAATTCGGCATTTGTCTAGGCCAAATTTCATATGGATGTCACTAGAGAACCCTTCTACTATTTTAAGCATATCATGCAGCTGTTGTTTTGTAGCTGCCATCAACTTTAAGTCGTCCACGTATAAGAAATGGTTTATCTTTAATGCTTGTACGTTGTTGTGTTTGAGACTGAACCCAAAATTAGTTGTTCAGTTTGTTTGAGAGAGGGTTCATGGCAAGGCAGAACCACAGCGGGCTAAGAGAGTCTCCCTGGAATATACCCCTTCTGATTGGAATAGGGTCTGTTTGTATCGAACAGTTGGCTTCATTCAGTGAGATTTTGGTTTGCCAGGTGGCCATGGCATGTTCTAAAAAGTTAATAATACAATTATTCACTTTATAGAGTTTCAGCACCTTAATGAGCCAATCATGTGGAACTGAATCAAAGGGTCCACATATGCCATGTAGAGATTACGTCGTTTGGCGTGGGCTTGATTGCAGACAACGGAATCAATTATCAGTTGTTCTTTGCAACCCATCGAATTTTTCGCACATCCCTTTTGTTGTTGAGTAATTATGTTGTTCAGTTCACAATGTTTGAAAATGCGATGATTAATGCATGATGTTATGAGTTTGTATAAGGTTGGAAGGCAAGTGATTGGTCGGTACTTTGCTGGGTCCTGTACACATAGGTCGTCCTTTGGTAAGAGGTATGTAGTACCATGCATTAGGAAACTAGGCATCTTGTGTGGGTGGGCAATTACGTCATTTATAAGGGCTGTTAGTGTTTCGTGGGTTGCGTACAGTTTCTTTATCCAGTAATGTTGGTAATGATGGTGTGAATTGCCGTGTAAATATCTATTGGTGTGTGTTGCTTTTCTGAAGACGGTGTGCTGGAAACTTAGGTTGTTTCTTGTTAGGAGGACATCTAGGAAAGGAAGTTGTTGGTTGTGTTCTGTTTCTAGGGTAAATTGTATCTTGTTATGAATGGAATTCATATAGGCAAGAAAATTATTGAGTTCTAATTTCCCGTGAGGCCATATAATGAAGATGTCATCAACGTAGCGAACCCACAATTTTGGTTTTAATGCTGCGTTAGTTATGGCCTTTTCTTCCAGATATACCATAAACAAGTTGGCACACACTGGTGATAGGAGCACCCTGTATTTGTCTATAAAAATGGCCGTCGAAGGTGAAATACGTATTTTTGAGGCAGTGGTCGGCTAATTCTATTATGTGGTGAGGGAGGTTTTCGTTCATAGCTATACTGTCCAGTGCTTCGTCGAGTGGTATGCTGGGGTAGAGAGATATGACGTCGAGGCTTGCTATAAAGTCGTTTTCTTCTAAGTTTATGTCTTTAATTATTTCTATGAAGTGATGTGAGTTTTTGATGTAAGATTTTGCTGTTTCCACTATTGGTTGCATGAATCGGGCCAGGTATTTCTCTAGTTTTTGCGTTGGTGAGTTTATCGAGCTTACTATGGGTCTGATGGGCACTCCTTCTTTGTGGATTTTTGGTAATCCGTAAAGTTTAGGACATCTACTTGATTTTTCCCGTGGGATGATACTTTGTTGAATTCCTGGTTCTATCGCTGATGCCTTGATTTTGTTTTTCGTTGTTTTCTCGAGGTAAGTAGTGGGGTCCCGTAAGACCTGTTTGTAGTCGGCCCCTTTCAATATTTCTTCCATCTTTTTCTTGTATTCTTTTGTGTCCATTGTGATGGATTCATGCAACCAATAGTGGAAACAGCAAAATCTTACATCAAAAACTCACATCATTTCATAGAAATATTTAAAGACAACTTAGAAGAAAACGACTTAATAGCAAGCATCGACGTCATATCTCTCTACCCCAGCATACCACTCGACGAAGCACTGGACAGTATAGCTATGAACGAAAACCTACCTCACCACATAATAGAATTAGCCGACCACTGCCTCAAAAATACGTATTTCACCTTCGACGGCCATTTTTATAGACAAATACAGGGTGCTCCTATCACCAGTTGTTGCCAACTTGTTTATGGTATATCTGGAAGAAAAGGCCATAACTAACGCAGCATTAAAACCAAAATTGTGGGTTCGCTACGTTGATGACATCTTCATTATATGGCCTCACGGGAAATTAGAACTCAATAATTTTCTTGCCTATATGAATTCCATTCATAACAAGATACAATTTACCCTAGAAACAGAACACAACCAACAACTTCCTTTCCTAGATGTCCTCCTAACAAGAAACAACCTAAGTTTCCAGCACACCGTCTTCAGAAAAGCAACACACACCAATAGATATTTACACGGCAATTCACACCATCATCCAGCACAGATCCAAGGAGTAGCAAACACCCTTATAGCACGATCGGTACGTCTCACAGACCAGCAAACTAGAAAAGAAGAACTAGCTCTCATGAAAACTATCCTCAGAAAAAAATGGCTACAATAACCACACCATCAGAAAAGCAATAAACAAACAACAGGATGAGAAAAAGAAACAAAATGATGACCAAGACTACGTAGCCCATGTAAGTTTACCATACATTAGAGGTACAACGGACAGAATAGGGAGGTTTCTGAGTAAACACAAAATTCGAACAACATATAAACCCCAAACAACAATCGGAAAATTGCTAGGGAACCCAAAGGATAAAATGCCTTTAGAGAACCATGGAGTTTAGAGCATTTCATGTGGAGACTGTTCCAAGTTTATACGTCGGCCAAACAAACAGGCGAATATCCGCCCGTCGAGACGAACACAAACTATACATAAAGAATAAACAGACCAACTCTACTTTATTCAGACACGAACAAGAAACAGGCATAAAATAGAGTTTAATACTTGTAAAGAAATCGCCAATGTCGAAAACTACAAAATCAGAACAGTACGAGAAGCGATTGAAATTGAAACCCGAGATACCATAAACAAGAGAGACGAAGCTTTAAAATTATCACCATTTTGGAAAGCAGTAATCCCATATCAAAATAACAATACAACAAAACCAGAAATAAACCCAAATAATCCGATTACCCAAATTAACGACAAAAGATATAAACACCGTAATTGCACTTTAATTGATCATCAGTTAACCCAACCTAATAAACAAGATAAAGTACCTGAGAGATTAAGTACTAATGAGGGCTCACAGGGCAGGTATAAATTGAGATCAAGAACCAGAAATTCTTCAGTTACTTAGTATCTTTTGAGAAAGCCAAATATGATTTTGGCGAAACGTCAAGTGATTTTTCAAACGAATACAGACGAACGGATGTACACCGGAATAAATCCTCAACCACATATTTCCATCCGTGAAACAGTATATACAAACATATATATATATATAATATATATATATATATATATATATATTTGTTTTTAAGTTTTCGCGGGCACTAAATGTTTTAGGTGGTTTCCGGGAAATCATCCGCGTAGTTGATAACTGATCCCTGCCGGGATCGATGGTAAAATGACGACGTTTCGGCAGTCACATCTGCCCTCTTCAGGTCGGTTCGCATAATTCTCGTAGCCTTCTGCTTTCGCTTCTAGTTACTCGAATATTAAGATTTTCTGAAGCGAGAGCGCTGTTATATAGTCGCGGCTCGGCGCCTATCGGTTGACACCGTGAACGGCTGCGTATGATTGGCCCTTGGCGCTCAGTGGGCACGGCTCCATCCTGCTGTTTTGTTATTTCCGGTTGAGTTGTTATTGGACGGGTACGGGCCGGTACGGGTGTTTAATAGGATTTTCCAGCAATTCGATAAGTTCTGAATTTCATTGCGTGCGTTTAGACTGTGAGGTCTCATCGCTATTTCAATTGCTTCTCTTGATTTCGGGTGTTCTATATTTGCCAGCACTCTGGTGTTCTCAAAGTCTATTCGGTGTGACATCGTGGTGGCGTGTTCCGCAATGGATGTTGTTTTTTCCTGCTTTCTTACAGCGTTCTGGTGTTCATCACGTCTAGCTTGAATTCTTCTATTAGTTTGCCCCACATAGGTTTAATGACAGTCTTGTAACATCCCGAGGATGTTTACAGGAATTCATAATGCATTTTTTTAAATTCTTTATTCTTTTATCGGATATGTTATTTAATATTTGTTCAAGTAAGTAAACTAAATAGAGTCATTATAAAATTTATCGTCGAGGGACGGGAAACGCGAAAGTCGCGAGTGTGTTTTGTTCAGTGATTAGCTAGCTAAAAATCCAGTGAGGTATAATTTCTTTTAATTCACAGGTAAACCTTTTGGGATTAACGGATAAATCGCATCCGGTGAGTACCTTTATATTTTACTAACCGAGGAGTGTTAGTGCCAAAACCTGTGAGTTTGTCCGTAGAGTTGTAGGTTCAGATTCTGAACCCAGGGTAGAGGTTTCTTAGACCAGCAAACGGCAGGGAAGAGACCTCGTGATAGGGACTAAGTAGCGTCGGGGTACACACAGCTAGATTGTAACCTGGTAAAGATTTCATCTGACGCTCTGAGTCGGCAAAAGGGACGACCGACAAAAGTTTAGTTTTCTAATCTTATGATATCTTGTTTAAATTTGGTTTTGTTTTAGTTTGTTTTTTTTTTATTTATATATAAATATATATTATATGTTTATTGGGGATGCGTTGGATAGACTGGCTCACCAACGCTTGCTGATATAAGGGAAGACCTATTGTAGTAGGCACCGATAGGGCTTAAATAGGGTCTAATTGTACCTGTCATTCCCAGGATTAGTGGGTATAATTAATATTGTGTCCCTTAAAGTTATTTTCATATTTTCTTGGGGTTAATTAATTAAAAAAACATAAATTGGGGAGTTACATTTGTTCTTAAGTATTGTTTAACCCCTAAAAATTGACTTTTGGGAAAGTCCAGGAGAATTTTGTCTAGTGTGGCCACCGGGTTCAGGTAGGGCTACAAAGGTTTCAATGATGAAGCAATGAAGCGTTGTAATAAAAGATGGCAGAAGCCATGAAGAATTTTTGGTTCCCGGACATAGGAAATGTCCTAGGAATCGGTTTGCCTAACGAACTTCACTGTTCAACCCGGACAGCCAATTAGCCAGCCCAAATATATGCAGTACCAGCAAGCCAAATTAATGTCGTTTGATCCAAACCAATTCGACCGGTTCGTTTCGTGCAACCGTCTGCCCCGCATTGGACTGATATTTTAGACGTTTCCGCGGACGAGTGAAAGAACTTTCAAAACCCATAACAAACTTTTACTTGTGGCGTAAAACGTATAATTTGTAAAGACTCTCAAAAGTAGTGCGCAATTTGGACTTCAACCATGTTGTTTCCAACCTTGGGTTACGTTAAATCAATTTTTCGCATGTTACCTACTGAACTAATTTTGACCGACCTCATCTCAGCTGATATGATTTAGCGGCGTGTAGTAGTGGAGATACGGAGAAAATGCAGCGTCTACAAAAGCATCGAGTGTGTTTGTGAAGTGCGTTCAATTAAATTTTGTAACGGAAAAGTGCAACTTTGTCAATAGACTTAAGTATAAATGCGACAACAGAAATTGTAATGAAAATTTTGCTTTACGAGGGGAGATCGAAAAGTTTTGGAATTTTTCAGGAAAATTCAAGGCTACTGAGCCTTAAATTTTTCGAAGGGGAAAATGATGTAACATCCCGAGGATGTTTACAGGAATTCATAATGGATTTTTTTTTAATTCTTTATTTTTTTATCGGATATGTTATTTAATATTTGTTCAAGTAAGTAAACTAAAAAACGTCGTATACATTATAGAGTCATTATAAAATTTATCGTCGAGGGACGGGAAACGCGAAAGTCGCGAGTGTGTTTTGTTCAGTGATTAGCTAGCTAAAAATCCAGTGAGGTATAATTTCTTTTAATTCATAGGTAAACCTTTTGGGATTAACGGATAAATCGCATCCGGTGAGTACCTTTATATTTTACTAACCGAGGAGTGTTAGTGCCAAAACCTGTGAGTTTGTCCGTAGAGTTGTAGGTTCAGATTCTGAACCCAGGGTAGAGGTTTCTTAGACCAGCAAACGGCAGGGAAGAGACCTCGTGATAGGGACTAAGTAGCGTCGGGGTACACACAGCTAGATTGTAACCTGGTAAAGATTTCATCTGACGCTCTGAGTCGGCAAAAGGGACGAGCGACAAAAGTTTAGTTTTCTAATCTTATGATATCTTGTTTAAATTTGGTTTTGTTTTAGTTTGTTTTTTTTATTTATATATAGATATATATTATATGTTTATTGGGGATGCGTTGGATAGACTGGCTCACCAACGCTTGCTGATATAAGGGAAGACCTATTGTAGTAGGCACCGATAGGGCTTAAAGGGGTCTAATTGTACCTGTCATTCCCAGGATTAGTTGGTATAATTAATATTGTGTCCCTTAAAGTTATTTTCATATTTTCTTGGGGTTAATTAATTAAAAAAACATAAATTGGGGAGTTACATTTGTTCTTAAGTATTGTTTAACCCCTAAAAATTGACTTTTGGGAAAAGTCCAGGAGAATTTTGTCTAGTGTGGCCACCGGGTTCAGGTAGGGCTACACAGGTTTCAATGATGAAGCAATGAAGCGTTGTAATAAAAGATGGCAGAAGCCATGAAGAATTTTTGGTTCCCGGACATAGGAAATGTCCTAGGCATCGGTTTGCCTAACGAACTTCACTGTTCAACCCGGACAGCCAATTAGCCAGCCCAAATATATGCAGTACCAGCAAGCCAAATTAATGTCGTTTGATCCAAACCAATTAGACCGGTTCGTTTCGTGCAACCGTCTGCCCCGCATTGGACTGATATTTTAGACCTTTCCGCGGACGAGTGAAAGAACTTTCAAAACCCATAACAAACTTTTACTTGTGGCGTAAAACGTATAATTTGTAAAGACTCTCAAAAGTAGTGCGCAATTTGGACTTCAACCATGTTGTTTCCAACCTTGGGTTACGTTAAATCAATTTTTCGCATGTTACCTACTGAACTAATTTTGACCGACCTCATCTCAGCTGATATGATTTAGCGGCGTGTAGTAGTGGAGATACGGAGAAAATGCAGCGTCTACAAAAGCATCGAGTGTGTTTGTGAAGTGCGTTCAATTAAATTTTGTAACGGAAAAGTGCAACTTTGTCAATAGACTTAAGTATAAATGCGACAACAGAATTGTAATGAAAATTTTGCTTTACGAGGGGAGATCGAAAAGTTTTGTAATTTTTCAGGAAAATTCAAGGCTACTGAGCCTTAAATTTTTCGAAGGGGAAAATGATGTAACATCCCGAGGATGTTTACAGGAATTCATAATGGATTTTTTTTTAATTCTTTATTTTTTTATCGGATATGTTATTTAATATTTGTTCAAGTAAGTAAACTAAAAAACGTCGTATACATTATAGAGTCATTATAAAATTTATCGTCGAGGGACGGGAAACGCGAAAGTCGCGAGTGTGTTTTGTTCAGTGATTAGCTAGCTAAAAATCCAGTGAGGTATAATTTCTTTTAATTCATAGGTAAACCTTTTGGGATTAACGGATAAATCGCATCCGGTGAGTACCTTTATATTTTACTAACCTAGGAGTGTTAGTGCCAAAACCTGTGAGTTTGTCAGTAGAGTTGTAGGTTCAGATTCTGAACCCAGGGTAGAGGTTTCTTAGACCAGCAAACGGCAGGGAAGAGACCTCGTGATAGGACTAAGTAGCGTCGGGGTACGCACAGCTAGATTGTAACCTGGTAAATTTTCATCTGACGCTCTGAGTCGGCAAAAGGGACGAGCGGCAAAAGTTTAGTTTTCTAATTTTATGATATCTTGTTTAAATTTGGTTTTGTTTTAGTTTTTTTTTTTATTTATATATAGATATATATTATATGTTTATTGGGGATGCGTTGGATAGACTGGCTCACCAACGCTTGCTGATATAAGGGAAGACCTATTGTAGTAGGCACCGATAGGGCTTAAATAGGGTCTAATTGTACCTGTCATTCCCAGGATTAGTTGGTATAATTAATATTGTGTCCCTTAAAGTTATTTTCATATTTTCTTTGGGTTAATTAATTAAAAAAACATAAATTGGGGAGTTACATTTGTTCTTAAGTATTGTTTTAACCCCTAAAAATTGAGGTTACTTGGTTTATATATATTTTTTTGTTTTGTGTTACATATCGGGATTGCTTTATTGTTTCTAATTTTTTCTTTCATTTCATTTTGTTTTTCTTCAATATATGTGTCATTTTTTTTTGCTGTTTACTTTTAACTCCTTCCTTCTTCCCATACAACCACCAGCATTTGAGAAGCCTGGGGACTTACCCTCTTAGAGGAGGCTAGGTGGCGAAAACCAGAAACTACCAAGGACTGAGAGTCAAGGGCAGTAAAGTTCCTTTTATATTATTTATTTTCAGCTAACATTTAAAGAGAAGGGTTCCCGGAGTCTTTCTCTACAACACAAATTTTCTTCGGGTGGTGGCAGCAACAAATTATTACAGTGGCTGGCAGCGGTGTGGTATCTGGTTATATTGTAGGAAGTTAGGGTGATGTTAGGGACTTTAGAGAGGAAGCACAACACAGGGTTGGCACCG